>CM047587.1:37974950-38063753 GCA_026184515.1 Peronosclerospora sorghi | reverse complement strand
AGAGGAAGACTTTCCTTAAGCGGAGATGTGCCGCTACTTAGCCGATACGCCCTTATAAAAGGGCTTAGTAGGATATAGCTCTCTTACCCGGGGCCAAGATGTCCCTTGGTTTACAAGTTAGTATAAACTAACGCCTTGATTTAAGGCTCCCTTAATAAGGGGGTAGTTAAGGGAAGGTATTCCCTTTCACTACAGCACTCACTGCGCGCGCGACCGGTCGAGGTCGTGCGCCTAGCAGTCTTTAGAGCGAAATGTAAACTGATGTATATCTAATATACAATTAGCCTAATTTAATTAAACTAATGTAAACTATATGTAATACAAAGTAGAACTTACTAAATTCGTACCTAGCCGAAATGCAATGTACACCACCTGTGTACCAACACGTGGCAGGCTGCCACGCCTCCACCAAGGGCTCCTACCCTGATTGGTTAAAATAACCAATAGGTCCAAACCTCTCGGACAGGTCAATACTGACCTCAACCGTAGTGTACTTATGTACACAACATACCCAAATGTAACCAAATGTAACCCTGTTACAGAAGGCCTCACGGGTCTTCTCAGCCTTCTGGAGTCGCACGAGTTCATCATGAACTTGAGCGAACCGATGATCTATTCGAGACTCCGTTGCCGGCAACTGGGTTTGAACATCGGTCAGAAAGTCAATCGGTGACTGCTGAGCCTTCAGCTAGTCATCGAGGCTTTCGCACCGGTATTGAAGAACTGCGTGGCGAACTGCCAGCGCCTCGATACGAACGCGATGATCACTCTTCCACTTCCACATCCGCTCGATCGTTTTCGCGTCCAGCCCCACCTCCTCTGATTGATCATCAGGGATAGCGTCGATGGATCGTGAAGTCGATTGTTGGTCACGAGGACCGACAAACTCGCGGGAAGAAGCGGTTGACTCATCAACGCTTCTATCGGGTTAGGTGTAGCGGCTATCCACCGAGTTCGGACACGTGGGAATCGAATCAGGCTCTCTAGTCTGATGTTCCCGACGTGGTTCGCAGCAACGAGGAAAGATTGCAGCGTCGCGAGAGACGCTGCCGCGACGAAGGCCATGGGCTGCCTTGTCGTGACTTGGAGTCTAGCTGAGAAAGCGCTCCATCTTTCCCTCGTTCTCAAGGCGAGCGAATGATCTCAATGAGTCCACTTTCGCTGCGAAGGGTTGGTCCGGATCATCACGATTGTTGGTCCGACGCCAACGGAAGAACCGTTACTTGTATAACTTAGTGTTTCCCACCCGATGGAGGATGAGAGCCACATCGTAGACTTCTGGAGCTCAACGCTGATGCTTGCGCACAGCGGGTTATTCATGAGAGGCGTGGTCACTTGAGCTCTTCATCACGAATCGCAAAGTTATCCGAAGCCAACCCAAAAAAGAGCGAGTTATAGCTACGTTAAGGTGGGGGGGTGATGTAATGGGTCTATGCAATAGTGCCATTACATGGAGAGGTCCAATTACGGATCAGTGATTCCCACGAATGGTTTTGGATCGCCAGGTGTCACAGACATGATCTCACAGACATGATCCATGTCTACACACCGACACTCACGGAGTAATCATTGATTACGTCCGCACGGAATGTTCTCGAACATTTTCGAGTGTTATCTTCCTGCGACATGTCTTTGCGCACGGTGATGGTTCCTGCTGGGAAACTATCTGTTGACGAAGCCGACGTGTCATTGTGGGTACAATGTTGTTGATGTCAGCCAATCACAACGCCCCGTACACAGAAGATTCTTCGGAGAAGGATCTCAAGTTCAAGTTCAATCCTCTCCTTGAAGTTCAAGTTCCGTGAGAATATTCTTCACGCTCAGCTTCAAGTTCAACCTGATTCAACCCAAGGTTTATTCTGTATTTGTAGGGAGATTGCATATAACCCCATAGGACTCTAGGGAGAGGTTTCAGGAACCGTAAGATCATTTCAATTCAGTTGCAAATTTGCCGTCTTCTGCTCAAGTATCCTCCTCACTCTTCTCCTCTCTCTTCGTCCCTCCAAGTCGGGACACTGCCAAGTCTTACTCTACAGCGCAAGCGCGTGTGCCGTGTTATCGGGAACTGTGTAAACAGCGTCTCGTTACAATGGCATAGAGTCAATATCTATGAGTTCATATACTAACGGCTGCATATACCGCAAAGTATTTGATGAAGCGGCTGTAATATTTCAGACTCCCTAAGAATGATAGCATCGCCATCAGACTGGTTGTGCAATCTTCTGTCTGTATAGCTACTTCCGCTAGTTTACTCTTGTGAATTTGTAGATGTTGACACAGCTAGACAAGAGTTTACCTGGCTTCATAGAGAGGGCGTCTTCCTGTCAGCTGTATCATAACGTCGTCGAGTAGACATAGTGATCCATGTGCAAGATCAATTCGTATTCCCGCGGGAATCATGCAAATGATTCCCAGTATGGCGTCTTGGAACGACAGCGTTACAACCCACACATGAAAGTAGTCTTGGTGCGACCTTCGGTGAGGTACGTGCTATCACCTATACCTAGAAACTCTTGCCGTTGACTCAAATCAACTTTCCACCCAGACTTACGAGCAAAAGTTGAGCCGATGATCGATACATCAGTTCCCCTGTCGCCTTCGCTTTCTTCAACCGCTTTCCCGGTACATGGCATTTCCAGTACCCAGTAGATTTTCAAGGCAGCATAACCAACCCCATCATCACCTCTGATCTAGCAAATTCATCAACACGAACACTTGCAATCATACGAGCTTGATCAGTATTCAAATGCACACTGTTTTATGTAGGATCTTATTAGTCTTACAATGCACACTGTTTTATTTAGGATCTTATCAGTCTTAGGCTGATCAGCCCCTTTCTCAATAAATGCAAAAGTACAGAGACAGGAACGCCTGGCTGGATCCAGATTTTAACCTGGCGAGCGTCCCAGCTTAACATTCCACTGGCATCAATGGTTTAATTTAAGTATGATCGCACCAAAACCACAATTGGATGGACGTTGCACCAGTGGTTGAAACACACCACACTACAAACTATGATTTTTGTCTAAGGCAATAAAAAGAATCGTTAATCGATGAGAGTTCGGCGGTACTAGTGCATTGTCCACGTCCAAAGAATGACACATTGAATGTCTTAGGTACCACCTTTGCTTCCATCACATCTAACATGAAATTATTAGAAGAACACCATTCTAATTAAACATATTGACATGTTGCTATCGTGCTTGGTCTTATCCTCTTCCTCCGCCATCTCGCGTTGGTGGTCATACAATTCATCAGCCACCAGAAACGGTAATCTCCTGGCTTGACACGACCTTTCTGATCGGCTAGCGCTACTAAGGCTAAGCGAAGAGCTGGAAAGACACTCCGTGCATGGCAAAGGAACAAGAAGCGGGATAATCGAACAACCACGGTCGAGCAGATTTAGGCAGAACTTGTTAAAGTAGTCGGTCTATTTCTAATTCTATTTTATAATTAGGTAGGACTATTTTAGGTTGCAATTTGCGTTTCGTCTATTACTAGCATAATTATGCATTAGTACTCGGTTCTGTTTACACACTTTTTGTTACGTATAAGACATGTATACCATACACAGATGGAAGTTTACCATAACTTCAACATATGTTACATAAATTCATGTTAGGCTAGCTAAACACTTCTCAATATATATCCGTTGATTTAGTCCCTGGTTTGTACATCTTCTTCTTCACTTAACGAACTGTTAAGTGATACCTTATTTGTAACGGGGCTACATTCGAGTTACATTTAGTGTTGGTGTACATGAATACACTACGGTTGAGGTCAGTATTGACCGGTTTGAAAGGTTTCGAACCTTTGGTTATTTTAACCAATCAGGGCAGGGGCCCTTGGTGTGGTGGTGTGTCAGCCATCCACGTGTCGGTACACAGGTGTGTACACTACATTTTAGCTAGGTACGAATTTGGCATATTCTACTTAGTATTACATATAGTTTATATTAGTTTAAATTAATTTAGGCTAATTACATATTAAATATATTCAGTTTACATTTCACTCTAAAGTGCAGTCGCGCGACCTCGACCGGTCGCGCGTGCAGTTAGTGTCGTAGGTAAGAGGGAGCCCTCCTTTTACTTACATCCCGTAAAGGGAACACAGCCGTTAAGGCTAATTAGTAAACCAACCCGGGAGTCTTGGCCCCGAGTAGGAGATATATCCTACTAAGCCCTTTATAAGGGCGTATCGGCTAAGTAGCGGTAGACACCGCTTTAAGGAAGTGTTTTCCTCTGTGCGCTAGCCGCACCGTGCGTATACGCACCGGCTACATCTGGTAGCACTTGTATTCAATCCAACACCTGTGTTGGTAGACTAAGGCATCCTCTGCAAAGGATGAATCAGGACGATTGGGATAGGTTGACCCTCATCCAGCAGGAAGCCTTTAAAAGGCTGTTACCCTTAATGGGTGGCGAATGCATGAAGCTCCTAGTGGAGCAGGGCCTTGAGGCCGTAAAGGCAAGGGTAAATGCCCTCATCGCTCATGAGGCGAATTGTAGTGGAGGTCGTTCCACGGGGGCGCGCCCCCCCATTATCATTCAAAATAAAGGAGTTCACCGGGGAGAAAGGTGAAAACCTTTATGTGTGGTTGCGAGAGGTCGAAACGGCCTTCGCCACAGCGAATGTGATCGCTGATCACCTTCAAGTGGGACTGCACTCACCCATCTTACGGGCAAAGCCCGTACTGGGCGTTTACATGTACGGATTCGGTCACGAGCGTGTTCCCAACCTGGAAAGTCATTAAGTAAAAGCTTATGTACATATACGCCACGCCTGATCTGGTTTTCCAGAATCAGCTGGCGTTTTTGAGGTTCCGCCAGGGCATTATGGACTTGGAGACATATGTCCAAGAACTGAAGACCCTGTTGGCAGGGATGTACGCGAAAGCGTATTCGGACGATGTGTCCATCCCCGTCTTCATGGGAGGCCTGAAAGAAGGGCCAGAAGGTTCGGAACTGTTCCGATGCCGACCCCAATCCCTGGGGGAGGCGTTTAAGATGGCGTTCAGCGCCGAGAGGAACTTTCGTTCCTCTAAGGTGGGTCCTGAACCCATGGACCTTAGTCAGGTCGAAGCGGAGGAGAAACCTCCCGCTAAGAGTCATTCTGACTCTACCTCGCAGGGCTTCGAAGCGGAGCTCCTTGCAGCGGCATGGGCCGCTGAGATGCTTCCTGTGTGGGATCACGGATCATCTGCGGAACAAATGTCCGCGGAACCCCCAGCGAGATACTCGCTTAAAAGGTCCAAGGGTTGGGAAGAAACCCTGGCCCAACCGTCGGGAAACGACGGCTCCCAGTAGGTGCGGGGCGCCCTACTGGGGGACCCCTCAGTGATGTTAAGCCTCAGGGTAGGGGACGACAGCTCAAAGCCCCGAGGGAAACGGTGCTTTCTAGAACCGAGTAGGTGTACCAGCCAGGTTTGCTGGTAGTCCTTGCGGACGTTAAAGGCTTTGATAAGCCTTGGAGAGTCTTGATAGACTCTGGAGCGTCTGACAATTGCGTCAGACGAGCTTCTGTGGAGAAGAGTCGGCTGTATGCCGAGGCGCTAGAGGCACGTTCTCGTGACGTTGTCACGGTCCGTCTTGCGACGGGCGTACAGGTTACTGTACCCAAGGTCTCGATTGACCTTAAGCTGAAGTTTGTAGACTTCGACAGCTTAGAACGTTGCCTAGTCCTGGATTTGGACTCGGGGTATGACCTCATTCTGGTCATGAAGTGGCTGGAACGCCACGAGCCATGGATAGACTGGAAGTCTAAGCTCATTGGCTCAACGCACCCGCGGTCGGGTGAAGCATTGGCGAGTCATGAACCCACCTTTGCTCGATCGTAACAGCGATTCTGGCGTGAGATGCCAGGGATTGGGATGTCTGAAATGATCATTCCCAATGGCGTTAAGGAATAGTTCCTTAACGAGGGTTATTCGGCGGTTAATCCCCACGCCGTTAACGGCGAGATTGGTTGAGTTACCAGTGGTAGAGGTGGATTCCTCTGAGGTAACTCCAGTGGTAGGGGTAGAGACCCCTGTGGTTAAGCGCGAGGCGCTTTCAAGCAAAGAGACCCGTAGTTCGTCTCTTTTGCACGTCGGAAATGATTCCGATCACGCCGTTATAGGCGAGACTGGCAAGTCGCCATTGACAGAGGTGGATTCCTCTGAGAAGACTCCAGTGGTAGGGGTAGAGACCCCTGTGGTTAAGCTCGAGGCGCTTCCAAGCGAAGAGACCCGACGTTTGTCTCTTTTGCACGTCGGAAATGATTCCGACTACGCCGCTATAGGTGAGACCGGCGAGTCACAGGTGGTAGAGGTAGCGACCTCTGTGGATAGGCGCGTGGCGCTTCCAATAGATGGGGCAATTGACTCCCCCCATCTGGGTATCGGGATGAGTCCCGAGGCTAGTAGTCAGCAGTCCTACAGGATGCTGAATAGTGTTGCAGGTGTTGTCACAGAAGGCGTAAGCCTGGAACGGTTGCCTGGGGTAGGCGAACTGTTGTCGTTGGAGGAGATGTTCTTCAACGAGTTTTAGACTGCTTTGAAAGCAGATGAAATCGACGAGGTCGTCTTGTTGCGTCCGGAAGAAGAGTTAAACTCCTCATCCACGATGGACGAGTCAGTTCTGGTGAAAACCAAACAGGCATTAAATGCCCGAAGCGTCCTCAAGATCCTTGCGGATCCTGAGGACCCTTACCATTCCTTATTAAAGGAATTTGGAGATGTCATTAGTGACAACCCGCCGATGGGGTTACCACCGGATCGGGGAGTCCGGCATCAAATCGATTGGGTTCCTGGAACCAAATACTGCGTCACTAGTCAGTGGCCTTTCCCCAATGAACAATGCGACATCATCGACGCATTCTTCAAGGGGAAAGAAGTGGCAGGGATGGTACGGGAGAGCAAGTCTCCCCACTCATTTCCCACTTTTTGTGTTCGTAAACCGAACGGAATGTGGCGCATTTTGCATGCGTACAACAAGCTGAATGCAGCTACTGTACCCATGCAGACTCCGATTCCTCGGAAGGATATCCTCCAGAACAATATGGCGGGCTGTACTGTATACAGTGCCTTAGATCTGGTGGACGGTATTATCCGGTGCTCATGCGAGCGTCCGATATTCCGCTTACAGCGGTCAGCACGCCTAGAGGTATGCTGTTGGAGTAGCTTGTTATGCCACAAGGGCTTTCGAATGAACCAGCGACTTTTAATCCCTCGGTGACTCAACTCTTCCGCCCTCATAGGAAGTACGCTCAGACGCACTTCGACGATATATTCGTCCATAGTCGTGCGGAAGGCGACTTGTCTGATATTCAGACGCACCTGATACATCTTCGAGCAGTGCTCGAATGTATTCGAGAGCATAAGTTATATGCGAACGCATCCAAATGTATTTTTGGTGCTGAGGAAATTCCTTTCCTCGAATGCTTCATCGGTAAGGATGGAGTGCGGGCGGATCCCGCGAAGGTGAAAGCCATTTTGGAGTGGCCTTCGCCTGTAAATCTTATAGATTTACGGAAGTGTCTTGGATTAGACAATTATCTCCACAAATACAGCGAGAACTACGCTGAAATGGCGCAGCCATTGACCGACCTTCTTAAGGAGGATGTTCATTGGTGTTGGAAAACCAAACACCAAAACGCTTTTGAAGCGGTAAAGGGGAGCTTGTTGAAAGCTCCCGTTCTTTCTCTCCCAGATTCTGGGAAACCATTTAGTGTCGTCTGCGACGCCTCCGATTTCGCAATCGGATGTGCTTTGTTACAAGCAGACGATGCAGGAAAGGAATGCGTAATTTCGTTTGAGTCGAGGCAGCTTAAATCTGCGGAACGGAATTATCCCGTTAATGACAAGGATCTACTTGCAATGAAGTATGCTCTTGTCAAATTTAGGGCTCACTTACTCGGCTCAAATCCGTTCGTGGTTTACACTGACCACGTGTCCTTACGGACAGCGACAAAGTCGCCTCATCTCTCGCAACGGATGGCCCGTTGGCTCTCCTTCTTTGCGGAGTACAACTTTGAGGTTAAGTATAAACCTGGCAAGCAGAACGTGCTTTCAGACGCGTTATCGCGTCGTCCCGATTACGAGCTCGCTCACGCGACATTCGTCACCACGTCTGTGGTAGATCTCATACGCCAGGCGTATGAGAAAGACCCACAGTGTACGGCGCTAATCAGCGCGTTAGATGAAAAAGGTCTTGGCTCGTCTGAGCCAACCCTGTCAAGTCGAGCTAGAGCTCGTTTACACCGTTACAGGTACTGTGACGGTCTGCTATTTTATAGCACGAGCGCGGAGGACACTCCGCGGGTGGTAGTTCCTCATAATGAGGAACTGAAGTATAGAGTCCTCTTTGAGGCACATGACGCCCCTACCGGGGGTCATTTATGTCGGGATAAGACCTACAGCGCTTTAAGCGCTTTGTATGGGTGGCCCAACATGTATAAGTGGGTCGGTGCGTATATACGCACCTGTGAGACGTGTCAGAGGGTTAAACCCTTTGCAAGTTCAGCTGTGCCTTTGGCGAGCTTATCGGTTCCAACGTAGTGTTGGAAATCCATTAGCATGGATTTTATCTTCGGTTTTCCGAAGGATAAGGCCGGGAACACCGGCATATTGGTCTTTGTAGACCGATTGAGCAAGATGGCTCACCTGGCGGCGGTGCCAGAGTCCATATATGGAGAAGGAACAGCGAAAGTGTTCCTAGACCGTGTCTTTCGACATCATGGTCTACCCGATTCCGTTGTGTCGGATCGGGATCCCCGTTTCACGGGACAATTCTGGGGAGCGTTGTTTAAGGTGCTAGGCACCAAGCTCCTCATGTCCACTGCGAGTCTTCCGCAGACGGACGGTCAGACGGAACGCGTTAATCGCGTTGTTGAGGATATTCTCCGGAGTTTATGTCCGGATTCTCCAAAGAGTTGGAGTGAGATGCTTCCGATGGTTGAATTTGCTATCAACATTTCGGTACATGCATCTACGGGGTTTACCCCGTTTTAAGTGAACGGATTAGTGAATCCGAGGGTTCCGTTGACGCCACGTGTGTGTGGCTCAGGGCTTGAGGGGGGAGGATTCCCCGATGTCAGCCCTGTATCTGTGCGAAAGCACATCGATAAGTTTTTATCGACGCGCCTTAGTGTCTTACGACACGTCTGCGATGCCATGGCGGAAAGCCAATACAAGCAGAAGGAGCAAGCTGACCGCAAGGGGCGACGTAACGAAAATATATATAAAGTAGGAGAAAGTGTTTTATTAAACGCTAAAAATCTTCCTACACATGCAGTTTCAAATGTGTTGCGCAATAAACTGCGCCCCAGGTTTGTGGGGCCCTTCAAGTTATTAGCCCGGAAGGGCTTGTCGTATACCTTAGACATCCCGAAGGCGATGCGTACGCATCCACCCTTTTATGTGGGTATGATTAAGCCATACCGGAACCTGAGGCGGGTCCCCTCTCGGAGGAGGGTGAGAAGCCGGATAGTCGAAAGGCGCGATAGGTCGGAACATCTCCGACAGGGTTGAAATACGACCCTGAAGCTCCGCAACTAGAGACTCGAGAGAGGCAAGCCGCCCCTAGATGCGTTCATTCGCACTCCTTCGTTGCGGAGTCCCTCCTCAGCATCTTGGATGTGACGTCTGTGCCGATCACAGCGCTCGTGGAAGTCACGTCGCAATAGCGCGACCCCCTCCTCCAGTGCTCGATACGGAGGGCACTCCACATTAACATGTGGAACGCCTGATGGCCCGACGCCATCACCGGGGTGAGACCCGTTACCTGGTGAAGTGGAAAGGGTACCACATTCCCAGAGCTCGTGGGAATACGAGACTCCCTTGCGGCAGGATTGCCGTGACGTCGTTGACGCTTTCGAGCGGGAGAATCCCACTGAGAGTCAACGACAAAAGGGGCTGAAGAAGCCCCTTCACTCCCAGTAGTTGGGAGTTCGCCGGAGGCAGATGCTGTGCTTGCATTGCTCTCCGGCACCACATAGAGACAGAGCGCGTATAATAGGAGGCAGGTAGTTGCCCTTTCGCTTTGGCCTGAGCATAGGCCAAGCGTAGCACCCTCTCTACCCGAACGTCGTGTTCGGAAAAGCTGTACAGCTCATCGAAACTGGGGAGGCGTTTCTCCCCTTCTGCCCAGTCGCGGAACGCCTGTTCTGCGTCTTCGACGCTCTCGTCCCTCAGGAGAACAAGGGGAATCTCGCGTAGAATATCCACGAGGACACCGCGTGCCTGTTTCCCGAGGCGCGTCCGGTAGGACTTAACGGAATAATGTTTGGGCGTTAGTATCCGGGCCCGGAGTTGGTTCCGATGCGCAATTTCACGCGGCAGTATAGCCGCTGGTCCAGGGTTATAAGAGGCTAAACCCCTCTTGACCGCGTTCTTAGCCATCTTTTGAGGGTCGCAAGATCCCTTCCGTGCCCGTACGGCACGTCGGGCCTCTTGAACCAAGGACAGTTCATTAGTGGTGGTCCCTTGTGGCAACCGGGAGGTATCACCCCTAGCGGGTAGCGGTGGCGCACGTGTTAGTGCGTTTTCCCCACGTGTGGGGAATGGGTTGGATGACCGACAGCGCCGTTCGGCGCTGTCAGCGTTGTAGCCGGGTGCGTACACGCACTGTGCAGCTAGCGCACAGAGGAAGACTTTCCTTTAAGCGGCGTTCGCCGCTACTTAGCCTATACGCCCTTATAAAAGGGCTAAATAGGAGAGAGATCTCCTACTCGGGGCCAAGATTCCCGGGGTGGTTTACAGATAGCTTTCGCTAACCCCTTGTAACAAGACTTCCCTTATAAAGGGAGGTAGCGTAAGGGAGAACTCCCTTAGGCTACAATACTCACTGCGCGCGCGACCGGGAGTGGTCGCGCGCCTGGCAGTCTTAAGTATTTTTGTAAACTGAATGTATATTTAATATATAATTAGCCTAAATTAATTTAAACTAATGTAAACTATATGTAATACTAAGTAGAATATACCCGATTCGTACCTAGCTAAAATGTAATGTACACACCTGTGTACCGACACGTGGATGGCTGACACACCGCCACCCAAGGTCTCATGCCCTCATTGGTTAAAATAACCAATGGTTTGAAACCTTTCAAACCGGTCAATACTGACCTCAACCGTAGTGTACTCATGTACACCAACACTAAATGTAGCTCAAATGTAACCCCGTTACATCCTCCCCCATTAAGACTATTGCTTACGCAATAAACAAAATTTTGTTGGAGAAATACAACGCCAGTTCTTCTGGCCCTCCATATGTACACCTTCAGTAATGCTATGGCGTCTCCTCTAGAAGAGGTAGACTACTCCGAGAACTCGGAGGTGGATGCCCTTGGGGATACCTCCCCAACGGCTAACCGCTCCGACATCGCCGAACGGCGTTGTCGGCAGCCTAATCCGTTCTCCACACATGGGGAAAATTCACTAACTCGTGCGCAACTACTACCAACCTCGGATGACATATCCGAATCGCCGAAGGCGATCACCACTACTGAGCTGGACGCAGCTCAAGAGGCTCAAAATGCCGCACAGGCGTTACAAGCTTCCTTGCACGCCCCCCATGCGCCCTCCACGGGCGGTATATCGTTTTGGAGGTCCTCGTGACCTCCCAAAGTGGGACAGGAATGAGGTACAGAAGGGTTTAGTCTTTTATACCCCTGGCCTCGCGACTGTACAGCCGCAACACATCACACGCCAGAATCAACTCCGGGAAAAACTGCTCACGCAGAAGCAGTTCACTGCTACCTCATATCGAGAGCGCCTCGAGAAACAGGCAAGAGGGTGCCGTTGTTGGGAACCTCCGCAAGGTTCCCTTCATTCTCCTGCAAGGAGAATATGCCAAAGAGGCAGAGCAGAAGTTGCGCGCTTAGGCGGAGGGGAGAAACGTCTCCCCGAGTTTTTTAAAGCTGTACAACAGCTATTCCGAACGTGACGTTCGGATAGAGAGGGCATTGTGTCGTAAAGCAGACTTTTTTATTAGGCTAAAATAGGGCCTAATGTTGGACATTTTATTAGGCCCATAGGGGGTCTAATATTATGACTAATATTAGGACCTAAATTAGGGGCCTGATAGTGGACGCAGATAGTGGATACACTAGTACATAATTAGGTACCGCCATGTGTACCACGGTGGGTACAGTAGTACGTACCACCGTGGTGTACATAGACAGGATATAGAAGGGACACGGAAGATGTGCTGATTACTTACAGGTACGCGGCAGACACCAGCGAACAAACAAGGAACAAGCGGAAAAATCAGGTCGACTGATGGACGGAAGGCGTTTCGAATGGACGATGCGGATTTGTTGAAAGTAGGAACAGGGTAGATCTAAGGGTTTAATTGCTAATATAGTTCTCCTTTTGCGTACGATCGCGCTGATCGTTTTTTTTGGAAGGCACCTTTGCGCCCCCACCTTATTGAAACCTCTACGTCCCGGGCGGGAGCACTAAGTGCGTTTTTGGCCCACCGGTGGCGTAGAGTTGGAGAACTCAACCCGCAACTCCGCCCGCAGTTCCTGCGGTTCTTCGTTTAAATGTTTTTGGTTTTGGGAACGTGATCGAGCAGTGCTCTCACCTCTTCCCCGTGAAATTAACGTTTGGCCCCTAGGGTTCGGCTGCTTTAAGCGCCCCACGGGAACTCTAGGTGGATTTTAATATAAATACCTTTTCCTCATATAGTCTAGGCTAGGAGCGCATTGATTTGGGCGTTCCTTATCTGTTTGACGGCTTAGAGGCTCCGCAATCAGGCAGTGAAGACTTCCGCTGCCTGGTCAAGTACCCCCCCCCCCCCTACCGATCAACACCTGATCGACACTTTTTTCGAATCGTGATCGTGATCGCTGATTGCAAATCGCGCCAACTGCTACTTGAACGACTTCCGGTGCTTGATCAAGTCTGATCAAGGTATATTACGACTGGGCAGCAGTTTTTAGCCCCTGATCGAGCCTTTCAGTACCAGATCGCACTTGCGATCAAGACACCTGATCGCATCTGCGATCAAGACAGAATATTGGTAATCGACGGTTATTAACGTCAGCCAAAGCCTGATCAAGCCTGATTACCACTGATCTACATCGTTTCAGCGCCTGATCGCGTCGGACTGCCGCCTGATAGCACTTGCGATCAAGACGGAATATTGCTGATCGTCGGTTATTAGCATCGGCCCAAACTTGGTCAAGCCTGATTGCGGCTAATTGACGTGGTTTAAGCACCTGATCGCACGTGATCACGCCTGATCGCATCGGTTGTATCGTCACAAGTTAGTTAATTCGATCTTGCACCAATAATTCGCTGTGCGCTGTCCCCGCCACCTGAGGAGCGACCCACGCCTAGCCGTCGGGTACACAAGGTGAGCAAGAACACAAGCAGTCGAATACATCCGGAGGACCCCTTCGTTAGTCGACAGTCTGGGCGCCGTGGTACCGCCTGATCAAGTCTCAAAAACTTCGATCAGCCGCTCCACCAAAATTGTGCTTGGCGTTTGCCAGAGCCAAACCCATGGGGCAGTTACGTGCCCCTTATCTCATGCGCTATGCTAGCGCCCGTGCCCTCACTTCGGTGCCGGAGCACATTGCGGGTTCCGCATCTGCCTCCGGAGGGCTCCCAACTACTGGGGGTGAAGGGGCTTACCCCGCCCCTTTGGTCGTTGACTCACAGCGGGATTCTCCCGCTCGAAAGCGTCAACGACGTTACGGCAATCCTGCCGCAGGGGAGTCTCGAACTCCCACGAACTCTGTGAATGTGGATAACCCTTCCACTTCACAAAATACTGGGTTTGACCCCGATGATGAAGTCGCGGCATCAGACGCTCCGCCCCGTCCTGCTGTCGGGCAGCCTGTCGGCCGCCCTGCCGGGTAGGCCCAACAAACAAACAATAGATTCTTCTAGGTCTCTGGGGCCGTGAAGGCGCCCAGTGCGCGAGCCGTGGCGGCTACAAGCGCAGACCCGAGCTGCACCCGGTCGGGCAGCCTGCCGGCCGCCCAGCCGGGTAGGCCAAACAAACGGAAAGGAGCATACAGGGCTGACATAGGGGACTCCTCCCCCCTCAAGCCCTGGGCCACACACACGTGGCGTCAACGTAACCCGCGGATTTACGAATCCGTTCACATTAAACGGGGCAAACCCCGTAGATGCATGCACCGAATTGTTTATGGCCAATTCGGTCATAGGGAGCATCTCACTCCAGCTTTTGGAGAATCCGGACATAAGCTCCGGAGAATATCCTCCACAACGCGATGAACGCGTTCCTTCTTGTCCATAAATGGACTCTGGCACCGCTGCCAGGTGAGCATCTTGCTCAAACGGTCTACAAAGACCGAAACGCCGGTGAAACCGGCCTTCCGTAAAACCGAAGATAAAATCCAAATGGGTTTTCAACACGCCGTTGGAACGGCTACTCCGCCAAAGGCTCACCTTCATATTTATAGATGGCCTTGGCCCACACGAATAATTGGAAATTCCCAATTGTATGCTATAGGTTGACTTGGTCCTCACGAAGAGTTGGCAATTTCCAACTGTTTCCTATAGCAGCTGAATCTATAGAGGGTTTGACCCTCTAGCACGACTCACAAGTGCGAATATACGCACCGACCCACTTGTACATTTTGGGTCACCAATACAAAGCGCTTAAAGCGCCGTAGGTCTTATCCCGACCTAAATGACCCCCGGTAGGGGCGTCATGTGCCTCAAAGAGGACTTTATATTTCAGTTCCTCATCATGAAGAACAACCACCCGCGGAGTGTCCTCTGCGCCCGTGCTATAATATAGCAAACCGTCACAGTACCTGTAACGGTGTAAAAGAGCTTTAGCTCGACTTGACAGGGTTGGCTCAGACGAGACAAGTCCCTTTTCACCCAACGCGCTGATAAGCGCCGTACACTGTGGGTCTTTCTCATACGCCTGGCGTATGAGATCCACCACAGATGAGGTGACGAATGTCGCGTGAGCGAGCTCGTAATCGGGACGACGCGACAACGCGTCTTCAAGCACGTTCTGATTGCCAGTTTTATACTTAACCTCAACGTTGTACTCCGCAAAAAAGGAGAGCCAACGGGCCATCCATTGCGATAGATGAGGCGACTTTGTCGCTGTCCGTAAGGACGCGTGGTCAGTATAAACCACGAACGGCTTTGAGCCGAGTAGGTGAACCCTAAATTTGACAAGAGCATACTTCATTGCAAGTATCTCCTTGTCATGAACGGGAAAATTCCGTTCCGCAGATTTAAGCAGCCTCGACTCAAACGCAATTACGCATTCCTTTCCTGCATCGTCTGCTTGTAACAAAGCACATCCGATTGCGAAATCGGAGGCGTCGCAGACGACACTAAATGGTTTCCCAGAATCTGGGAGAGAAAGAACGGGAGATTTCAACAAGCTCCCCTTTACCGCTTCAAAAGCGTTTTGGTGTTTGGTTTTCCAACACCAATCAACATCCTCCTTAAGAAGGTCGGTCAATGGCTGCGCCATTTCAGCGTAGTTCTCGCTGTATTTGTGGAGATAATTGTCAAATCCAAGCCACTTCCGTAAATCTATAAGATTTACAGGCGAAGGCCACTCCACAATGGCTTTCACCTTCGCGGGATCCGCCCGCACTCCATCCTTACCGATGAAGCATCCGAGGAAAGGAATTTCTTCAGCACCAAAGGTACATTTGGATGCGTTTGCATATAACTTATGCTCTCGCATACATTAGAGCACATCTCGAAGATGTATCAGGTGCGTCTGAATATCAGACAAGTCGCCTTCCGCACGACTATGGACGAATATATCGTCGAAGTGCGTCTGAGCGTACTTCCTATGAGGGCGGAAGAGTTGAGTCACCAAGCGATTGAAAGTCGCTGGTTCATTGTTTGGTTTTCACCAGAACTGACTCGTCCTTCGTGGATGAGGAGTTCAACTCCTCTTCCGGACGCAATACGACAACCTCGTCGATTTCATCTGCTTTTACAGCAGTCTAAAACTCGTTGAAGGACATCTCCTCCAACGACAACAGTTTGCCTACCCCAGGCAACCGTTCCAGGCTTACGCCTTCTGTGACAACACCTGTCACACTATTCAGCATCCTGTAGGACTGCTGACTACTGGCCTCAGGACTCATCCCGAGACCCAGATGGGGGGAGTCAATTGCCCCATCTATTGGAAGCGCCACGCACCTATCCACAGAGGTCTCTACCTCTACCACCGGTGAGTCGCCGGTCTCACCTATAACGGCGTAGTAGGAATCACTTCCGACGTGCGAAAGAGACAAACTTCGGGTCTCTTCGCTTGGAAGCGCCTCGCTCTTAACCACAGGGGTCTCTACCCCTACCACTGGAGTCTTCTCAGAGGAATCCACCTCTGTCAATGGCGACTTGCCAGTCTCGCCTATAACGGCGTGATCGGAATCATTTCCGACGTGCAAAAGAGACGAACTACGGGTCTCTTTGCTTGAAAGCGCCTCGCGCTTGACCACAGGGGTCTCTACCCCTACCACTGGAGTTACCTCAGAGGAATCCACCTCTACCACTGGTAACTCAACCAATCTCGCCGTTAACGGCGTGGGGATTAACCGCCGAATAACCCTCGTTAAGGAACTATTCCTTAACGCCATTGGGAATGATCATTTCAGACATCCCAATCCCTGGCATCTCACGCCAGAATCGCTTTTACGATCGAGCAAAGGTGGGTTCATGACTCGCCAATGCTTCACCCGATCGCGGGTGCGTTGAGCCAATGAGCTTAGACTTCCAGTATATCCATGTCTCGTGGCGTTCCAGCCACTTCATGACCAGAATAAGGTCATACCTCGAGTCCAAATCCAGGACTAGGCAACGTTCTAAGCTGTCGAAGTCTACAAACTTCAGCTTAAGGTCAATCGAGACCTTGGGTACAGTAACCTGTACGCCCGTCGCAAGACGGACCGTGACAACGTCACGAGAACGTGCCTCTAGCGCCTCGGCATACAGCCGACTCTTCTCCACAGAAGCTCGTCTGACGCAATTGTCAGACGCTCCAGAGTCTATCAAGACTCTCCAAGGCTTATCAAAGCCTTTAACGTCCGCAAGGACTACCAGCAAACCTGGCTGGTACACCTACTCGGTTCTAGAAAGCACCGTTTCCCTCGGGGCTTTGAGCTGTCGTCCCCTACCCTGAGGCTTAACATCACTGAGGGGTCCCCCAGTAGGGCGCCCCGCACCTACTGGGAGCCGTCGTTTCCCGACGGTTGGGCCAGGGTTTCTTCCCAACCCTTGGACCTTTTAAGCGAGTATCTCGCTGGGGGTTCCGCGGACATTTGTTCCGCAGATGATCCGTGATCCCACACAGGAAGCATCTCAGCGGCCCATGCCGCTGCAAGGAGCTCCGCTTCGAAGCCCTGCGAGGTAGAGTCAGAATGACTCTTAGCGGGAGGTTTCCCCTCCACTTCGACCTGACTCAGGTCCATGGGTTCAGGACCCACCTTAGAGGAACGAAACTTCCTCTCGGCGTTAAACGCCATCTTAAACGCCTCCCACAGGGATTGGGGTCGGCATCGGAACAGTTACGAACGTTCTGGCCCTTCTTTCAGGCCTCCCATGAAGACGGGGATGGACACATCGTCCGAATACGCTTTCTCGTACATCCCTGCCAACGGGTCTTCAGTCCTTGGACATATGTCTCCAAGTCCCTAGTGCCCTGACGGAACCTCAAAAACGCCAGCTGATTCTGGAAAACCAGATCAGGCGTGGCATAAATGTCCATAAGCTTATGCTTTGGACTCCCCAGTTCGGGAAAACGGTCGTGACGGAATCCTGACACGTAAACGCCCAGTACGGGCTTTGCCCGTAAGATGGGTGAGTGCAGTCCCACTTGAAGGTGATCAGCGATCACATTCGCTGTGGCGAAGGCCGTTTCGACCTCTCGCAACCACACATAAAGGTTTTCACCTTTCTCGCCGGTGGATTCCTTAAAGAACATCGGAGGGCGTACCCCCGTAGACGCGGGATAACTCCCGCGAAGACTCGCCCCATGGGCGATAAGGGCATTCACCCTTTCACGCACGGCATCGAGGCCCTGCTCCACTAGATGGCGCATGCCATCCTCACCCAATATGGGTAACAGCCTTTTAAAGGCTTCCTGTTGGACGGGGGTTATCTTACCCCAATCGTCCTGATCCATCCCTTGGAGAAGATGTTGATCACCAACACAGGTGTTGGATTTACTATTAGTGCTACCAGGTGTAGCCGGGTGCGTACACGCACGGTGCGGCTAGCGCAAAGAGGGAGACTTTCCTTTAAGCGGCGTTCGCCGCTACTTAGCCTATACGCCCTTATAAAAGGGCTTAGTAGGAGAGAGCTCTCCTACTCGGGGCCAAGATTCCCGGGGTGGTTTACAGATAGCTTTCGCTAACCCCTTGTAACAAGACTTCCCTTATAAAGGGAGGTAGCGTAAGGGAGAACTCCCTTAGGCTACAATACTCACTGCGCGCGCGACCGGGCGTGGTCGCGCGCCTGACAGTTATAAGTATTTTTGTAAACTGAATGTATATTTAATATATAATTAGCCTAAATTAATTTAAACTAATGTAAACTATATGTAATACTAAGTAGAATATACCCAATTCGTACCTAGCTAAAATGTGATGTACACACATGTGTACCGACACGTGGATGGCTGACACACCGCCAACCAAGGGCTCATGCCCTCATTGGTTAAAATAACCAATGGTTCTAAACCTTTCAAACCGGTCAATACTGACCTCAACCGTAGTGTACTCATGTACACCAACACTAAATGTAACTCAAATGTAACCCCGTTACAAGCGTGGCCAGCCGTTGGGGAGATCTCCCCAAGCGCAGCCACTTCCGAGTTGTCGGAATAGTTTTCGTCCATAGCACCACTGAAGGTGTACAATGGACAGCCAGAGGGACTGGCGTTGGACTTCTCCAACAAGGTTTTGATTATTGCGTAAGCAATAGTCTTGATGGGGGAGGATGTAACGGGGTTACATTCGAGTTACATTTAGTGTTGGTGTACATGAGTACACTACGGTTGAGGTCAGTATTGACCGGTTTGAAAGGTTTCGAACCTTTGGTTATTTTAACCAATCAGGGCAGGGGCCCTTGGTGTGGTGGTGTGTCAGCCATCCACGTGTCGGTACACAGGTGTGTACACTACATTTTAGCTAGGTACGAATTAGGAATATTCTACTTAGTATTACATATAGTTTATATTAGTTTAAATTAATTTAGGCTAATTACATATTAAATATATTCAGTTTACATTTCACTCTAAAGTGCAGTCGCGCGACCTCGACCAGTCGCGCGTGCAGTGAGTGTCGTAGGTAAGAGGGAGCCCTCCCTTTACTTACATCCCGTAAAGGGAGCACAGCCGTTAAGGCTAATTAGTAAACCAACCCGGAAATCTTGGCCCCGAGTAGGAGATATATCCTACTAAGCCCTTTATAAGGGCGTATCGGCTAAGTAGCGGTAGACACCGCTTTAAAGAAGAGTCTTCCTCTGTGCGCTAGCCGCACCGTGCGTATACGCACCGGCTACATTATTCGCCACCAACGTGTGTTTGACTGTGGAGATATCACGTGTGATTTACTTTTCGTTTTATATTGGATTCACTATTGGACATTTAGGATCTAAGTTTTTGACTACATCTAAGCAATGGATTCGAGTGCTAATCAACAGAACTATCCATCTCACAGCCGCGGTCATTCAAGGTGATCAGGCCAAATCAGGAGAGCAGTGGTGAATCTGGATCCGATTGCAGTGTGGTGGAGACGAGTTCGAAATCGAACACCGAAGTGTCCTGAACCCGACCACGATCGTGCCCAGCCGACCAACTTACGGGGGGGGACCCCGCGAACCTTCGCCCGCATCCCAATCGGATGATCGATCTGCATTACAGGACACCTGGTCCGATTTATCTTCATTCTTCTCACCTTGTGTACCCATTGGTTTGGGTGGCAACACACTCGGTGGACCGTCGCAATATAAATTTCGGTGGGTATCAATATGGAATGTATCACTTCTGGAGCAACTTCTGTCAAGGGCAGAAAGTCACCCTAAGTACGTCAATGTCCAGCGATATAGATAATCCAATAATTCCGGGGTGTAAATGGAGCGGAAATAGTCACTTTAAATACGTCAATAATTTGGGGCGTACCGCGTATAGCTATGCGTAGACCCAACCAATAAAACGATAATAACACGTTCCAAACGTGTGCGACTTGAGGGTGAGTGTCTTTAAAGCTGCGCGTTCCCGTCGTGGGACTTCCGGTGGACCTAATGCGTCTGTTACGCGTCTTGGCCGGGTAAGTTGAGCTAGAGGGGACCTTGTTAGCCCTCTGTTCCCAAAGACTCCGTAGCAGGAGGGGGCGACTTTTGCGTAAACCAAAGAAAAACGAACACTATTTAATATCCAATTAAAAACCTAATATGTAAACTACATGCAATTCGTGTGACTCACCTAAAACTGCGCACTTGACACTCCTGACACACGATTGGCCCAAAATATTCTCCCCTTTCAACTAACCCGATCTCTCCAAACCGATCAACAGTATACGGGTACAAACTGGTCGTAAACTTTCATCTTCACTTCACCACAGCAGCAGTCTAGATGAAGCTGAAGCCTGTCACCGTATGTTTACGGCCGAATACGGAATGGTGATCAGCAGGCCGCATTAAAATGGGGAAATCCCCAACTTGGAGATGCATAGTCGGCTCCAAGCGAAATCATAATACCGACGAAATAGAATAATCCAATAGGATAAAATATTTAAAATAAGGAAAAATTAGAAGAAAGCTTTCAGCTTTAATGTAGCTCTGTAATAACCCGCGAAGGTATAGGTTGTGTCTTAATAAGTTGATGTAAAGCCAAATTTCAACTGTGGTACTAATTACGAGTTTTTTTGTCGTAGGGAAAAATAGTGTCTGGAATAGTATCGGTGACACTACAGTCAACTCCCTCTATTGCAGCACCAACCGTATACAAACGTTTTGGCTGCTATAGCGGATGGCTGTTAATCGTGTATAACAGCTTCAGCCTGTGTCCCGGCTGTATTGGCTGCTATAGAGAAAATCTCTGCCATTTACAAAGATCTGGGATGTTACGAAAGTGGCCCCATATCTGAATTCTACCTAATTGGCACGTCCTTTGCCTTTATTTCCCTTCACAAAGTAGCTGTCCAAAGACTTCTGCTTTGACGCGGCAGTCTTGCTCGATAGGACAAAGCGTTTGAAGCGGCGGAGGTGATTATCCAACTCCTCTGCCTGGTCAGACTGAGATCCTTTCTCCACCATGCCAGCCAGCAGAAACTCGGCAGCTTCCTGCGGCTTTCCCCAAGGCAGGGACACCGGCGGCTCCTCGTCACCACTTTCCTCGTCATCGTCCTCCACCGCAGCGGGATCAGATGACACCTCGGCCAGGATTTCTTCGTCGGAAAGATGCTCGATGATGGGCAGAGTACCGTCGACTTGGAGGTAGGCCTGGGCATCCATGGTGGAGGAGGTGCTGTGATGTGGAATCCTTGCCAGAAGCGCCGAAATCCTGCTGACTGGGTCGACGTCATCCGCATTGACTAGAGAAACGACGTCCATGCGACCGCGAGTAGGAAGAATGCCTGTCTTCTCCCAGAAATGGCGAATTGTTGAAGCTTGAACATCGTCCCATGACTCGACGAGCATGTCGATGGCTTGGCTAATCGTGAACTTGGCCTTTGGTTCAAAGGGATGGTCGCCGGTGGCTTCAAACTTGTCAAGAAGGTACTTGATGTAGCGAGTCTTGTACTTGAACTTGAAGTTGGCGATAATCCCTGTATCGGCTGGTTGCAGATGCGAAGTGGTGTTCGGAGGGAGGAAATGAACCTGAGGATTTAGGTATTGTCAGCATCTCCGAGTCAGTTGCAACAAGGAAAAATGAAACTTACCGTTATGTTGGTCAAAATATCTTTGTAATCTTCAACCGAATGAGGACTGGCATTGTCCAGCAGAAGCAGGATTTGGCGGCTCTGACGCTGAAACTGACGGTTCAAGTCGAGAATCAAGGTTTTGAAAACGTCAGCCTTCATCCATGCTTTCTTTGTGGAAAAGTACTTGATGTGCGGTAGCTTTGTCATGTCGACGTTAAGGTAGCAACGAGGTTTGGCAGCAGTTCCAATCACAAGCGGTTTCAGCTTCTCGGAGCCTAAAAATAGTTTGTCTTATCACACGTCAAAAATTTTCAAAAAGAAAGCACTTGCCTGTTGCGTTGCACCCGAGAAGCACGGTGATCCGGGCCTTGTCCTTTATGTAGCCCTTCTCTGAGCTCTGGGCCAGTGTCTTGTTCGGAGCCATTCGGAAGAACAAGCCAGTCTCATCACAGTTGAACACGTCGCTGAGGGAGAAGTTATCGATGACGTTTTGGAGCTCGAGTCGGGAGCAGGAAGGTCTTGCAGAGGGGCACTCTCAGCCTCGCCATGGAGACGGTACGACATGATGTTGTGGCGCTCCTTGAAACGATTGAGCCAACCGTCTGAGGCTGTTAAATCGTTCTTCTCTGCATCGGGGTTGTTGACGCCAAGAAAAGCAGCAAATTGAAGGGCCTTGGCTTGAACTAGTGCGTCGGTGAGTACGACATTGTTGGACCTCATCTGGACAAACCAGATTTTGACAGCTTTGTCAACCTGGAAAAGCCAGCCGTAAGCACTCCAGAAAGGTCTTAGTGCCAAACATCAAAATCTTACCTCATCGTGGAGGGGGCCACGGAACCTCTTGATGCGCTCCATGTCGCCACCCTGTTCCTCCACTGTCTTGGCATTTTGGAGGACGGAGGTCTTTTGGCGATTCAGGATATCTGTGACTGTCTTGCGCTTCATCCCAAATTTTTCTGCGATATCCTTGTGGGAAAGTGCCGGATTCTTTGAATGCAAGCCGAGAATGGCCACCTTGGTGTCCAGAGAGATGACCTGTCTCTTCTTGTCTTTGTTGTTGTCTGCCATTTTGTGTGTGGTGAGGGGAAGGGTGGAAAATGTGAGTGGAGGAATTTGGGGGAAATTTGGGGGGGGGGGTTCTCCTTTTAACTTCTCTCTGGACCGAAGATTTTGCCTATTAATTAATTGATTTTTCCGGAATTTTCAGCAGGAAATGCCCCTGATGAGTAATAGGCCCCTGAATATTGTCTAGATTCTTCTACGCATTTCCAATCACCCTTTTCAAGCATTTTTAGGGGGGGAAATCCGGGTGGCTGTTATAGAGGGAGCAGAAATGTATGTAGCGTATACTGTCCCATGGCTGTTGCTGTTATAGCCGAAAAGCTGCTATAGAGGGCGGATTTTGGCAGTTGGAGATCCGTATGGTCGTTTTCAGGGCTGCTATACGGCAATGCTGTTATCCCGGAGGCTGTTATATAAAACCGACCGTGGTCGAGTGGTTCACTGCTCACTACGGGACCGGAAGGTCCCGGGTTCGATCCCGGGCCAAAATAACTTGGTTGGTTTCAGAAAGTAAAATGTGACGAATTCAACCCGGAGGCTGTTATAGAGGGAGTTGACTGTAAATACATAACACAAAATATACACAAACAAGTGTGCAGGTACAACAGCCATGTGGTCCTCTATTTACGAAGTGGCAGAGGAATGTTAGCTATTTTACGGGGAACAAGAGCAGTTGAATCGGCATATGTGAACTCCATGTCGACTTCAAGCACCAGCAAATCATTCGTCAATACGGTCATCCACACTTCCGCAAAGGTTTGGAGTAATGCTTCCACGATTGGTTAAAATGTTGCCCTGTAAATGAGTGTTACTAGATCGGCAAAGGGTGTTACATTGGTCCATTCAGTAGTGTGGGGGAGGGAGTAAGTATTGGTAACGATACAACTATCGGCGCCAATGTGACGTTGCAAAATTGCACGATTGGGAGTAAAGTGGTGATCCATCCAGGGACTCGAATAGGTCAAGATGGCTTTGGTATTATCTTGGACGCCAGTGGTGATCATGCTAAAAAAAGTCAAGAGTTGAGTGTTGAGATCCACGACGACGTTGAAATTGGGTATCTTTCATCATCTGTCACACGATTGCAACTCAATATTTCTTATGATGCATTCGATGGTGTCGACTGCAGCGCAAACTGTGCGATCGATCGTGGAAGTTGGCGCAACACCGTCATCGGAAAAGGCTGTAAACTCGACAATTTGGTGCGGAGAATTTATTTTACTGAGATCCCTGATGCTTTTAACACGTTGTTGTGCACGTGGGATCAGATTCAGATTGGCCACAATGTTCAGCTTGGTACGGGATGTGTCATTGCAGCCCAGACTGGGATTGCCGGTAGTACGACGCTGGGCAAGAATGTGCACATAGGAGGTCAGGTTGGCGTGGCGCAGCATTTAAAAATTGGTGATAATGTTCGAATTGCTGCTAAAAGCGGTGTGATGAACCACCTTGAGTCAAATGCTACCTATGGTATGCTGATTGTTGTCTAAAAATGGTTAGTTTCTAAGTGTTGCTTTTGTTAAGGTGGAAGTCCGGCAGTTCAGATCATGAATTATCGTCGCCAGATGGCACATTTAAGGCGTCTTGGTACTAAGTCTACCCACAAAACATAATAGAGTGCTTCTTTGATGCTGTTGACATGGTCGGCTATCATTACGAAAGACCGCCAGGTTATATTCTGAGGGTTGTCCTAAATATTGAAATTGAACTGGGTGTCAAGTTGCATGACACTGTTCTTCTTGATCACCTAATACACAATTAGTCTCAACTATGCAATGCCTCGAGCAACATTAACTTCTTGTTCATAAATATCACTTCGATTCAAGTTCAGCACCAAAGAGCGTACAAGAGAAGCAAGTCATTCCTCTTAGACGGGGACGACTTCATGTACAATGACAATGTTGAGAGGTGTGACGCATCTATCACGCAGAATTTGCGAAGCTTGGTGTGTCCAGGCGCAATACAGCCTCCGACTTGGTTCCAGTATTTACCCGCGCCGTGGACAGACAGCAGTAGATAATCAAAGATAGCTCGAACAGTAATTTAGCGTGATATCTGTTCAGCTTTCCAGCGTCCGACTCCACCATTCCGTCTGAGTGGCACTAATTCAAGGAACGAGTCCGCCTTTCGTAATCCACCGTCCCGTGTGAGCGAGGTGTCGGTTGAGCACATAGGCCTGAACAAATTGTCGACTATCAGCAGCACGAGCCCGAAAATGGTGCGAAGACAATGCAATCTGTTAGACCGAACTTAAGCAGATGCATCGTAAAAAAGGAGGAAACCCCTTTAAACAAGATATAGCTCCAATAGACGTAGTATGAAAATTTAACTTAAGTAGTAATCGGTAAAAATGTCATGGTTGGAAACGTGGATGGACCTGGTCGAAACGCCTCGAAGCCTCTTCTACCCCACCGCCTGCGTCGACCTAATCGCACGTTAAAACAGCGTGAGAGAGATGTTCCTGATGTAGATTGGGAGCATTCATTACAGCATTTCGCGAGTGCAGTGAGCCACGATCTTGACGAACTGAATTCTCGTTTCGTGCACGAGGTCAGCAGACGAATGTGCTCTAAATACAAGTGACTCAAAGAAAAAATGACGTGATAACTGACATTTGTTTGTGTATCTGTAGCACGACTTGACGTTTTCTGCTTGGAAGCGGCTGTGGAATGACATGCGGATGAGCGCTGCTTTCCATGTCGAGTTTTGGGAGAGCACACCAACGAATACGCACAAGACTATACTACAGCAAGCAGTGGGTGGACTTGTCGGGTGCATTGAAGAGCGTGACGGCGAGTTTGATACTTCAGCAGACATTGCTTTATTAATTGGTCGCGTGTTTGCAATGTTTTGCGCCTACTCGGTACAACTTAGCTCTCCGAAGCTCAAGTTTGATGTCGATCCGCAGGCTTGGACGGCGTTGCTTTCAGTCAATTGCGTCATGACAGGAGTTGGAGCGAAGTTCTATCCGTTAGCAGCGCGTCAAGTGAGGGCCATGATGCATCAGCTAATAGTTCAAGAGAACGCCTTTGCTTACTGTTTGCAGGGATTTGGACCGAATGTTCGGTCTACAGATGCTTCATCAAAAGCAAAACCGGTCAACGGACAAGATAATTCGATTGTTGAAGGCACCGCGACAGAGAAAACTGTGGTAGTAAGTGCTCACTTAGGTCGCTGTCGTCCACCTGCGTATAATTACTTATATGCTGTGTAACTTGTCTGTAAAAGGTGGATCGTAACAGCTTAGAGCGGCTAAAAACGTTGAACGACCGCTACGAGGAAGTTATGAGTCGAGCTCGCATTGGACTCTCTGTAAATAAAGAGTTAAGTTCGCGTCAGGCGAAGCCGATTATGTCGACGTCTTGCTCCTTACCATCCGAAACAGGAAAGGACAGACGACCGTTGGCTCATGCATTGATGTCATACATGGAGTACAAAGCTAATGAAGAAACTCGTAAATGCGACCGCATTGTGCGTGCAGCAACTGTTCGCGAGCAAGAAGCTCGAAATATGCTAACTGTTACGCGTAAAGATTGCAACATTCTTAAGGCGAGTGATTGTGGCAGCGGCAACACGAAAAAGTGGGTAAAAGGATATAATGGTAAAGATTCTAGCGAAACTAGTGAAGCAGACATTGGTCTGCTTGCTGATCTCGAGCGCGAATTAGAACAGAGTGTCAGTATTTTATCATCTCGGACTCAAGCTCGAAAGACGGCAATTCCACAAAAGACTGTGCCTCGTCGTAAGCGTGGGCGAAATTCCTTAGCAGTATCTGCTGCAAAGCATGTTTCTGTTGAATGCACCGTTACGCCAACAAAACGTGCAAGATCTGACTCAGTATCGAGCCGATTATCACTGAAGGACTCGTGGGCTGTGTCTTCAACCGTGGACAACGATGCACTCGCGGCGCTACAAGCTGAGCTGGATGTTGCTCCTGCAGTATCTCATCCACGAAACTCGGTCAATGCTCAACAGTCTTGTATCGAGGTAGAAAGCAGCACAGCCAATTGTTCGATAACACATGTAAAAGCTAAGCCAACTTCTCGGCGAGATGGAAATTGTGCAAGGGAGAGTAGGAAGACTCCAATCCAGCCCCCAACAACCCGTTTAAGAGCCTTATCGGTTCATTCAGGAAGCAGTGAGCTGCTAGCTCAGCTACAAGCAGACCTTGATCGGACGGCCGAGTCAGCGCCTAGTGCTCCTGGAAGGTTAACTCGTTCATGTTCTGTAGCCTCACAAAGTCAATGCAGTGCATCTGAAGTGCTCGAGAAAGAAGAAAGCGAACATGTCGCAATAAATGAAGCTGTTTCGCCACCGTTAAGGCTGGTATTTACCAAGACGGGAACGAGTAAGCGAGGGAAAGCATGCACAGATGGGGATGCCCAACCACATAAACGGACGACTCGAAGTAGCGCAAGATTACGACTCGATGGGCTAGCCGTATCTGCCGTGCTTCAAACTGCAACTACTCAGACAGAAGACACGAAGCAGCAAGATGATCGATCTGTTCCGGTTTTACGGCAGGAATTTTCTTCTGTAAGCTCCACATCATCGGATACTGAAAGCGATGGACTGGCAGAATTGGTGGCAGAGCTTAATACAACCAACAAAGTGCAAAGATTAAGTCAGCTGCATCCAGAAAGTTTGTCTGTGAAACGTGTTTGCCCGCGCTCGACAGGTCAGAAACGATCAGCTGCGCCAGTAAATACTGGGACGTCTCATCCTGATCAATTTTGCTCAGTAGCTGCACCCTTTGAGGAAACAGCGAAAAGTTTTACTCAATTAAGTTCAGTGGCATCAGATTCAAAGAGCGATGGTTTGGACGACATGATGGCAGAACTTGAAAGGGATCCAGGTGTTGGTTTTACTGCAACAAACATAAAGAAGCCCAGAAAGAAACAATCAAATCGTGGACAGATTGTGAAACTGAGGCAAAACCAAGCAAAAGCAGGTCCGAAGGCATCTCGTTCCGCTCGACAGTCAGTAGTATCTGATGTACCCACAAAGCCTATTAACTCAAGACGTTCAGGAAATTTGCGTTGCTCTCGACGATCAACTCGTTCAAGTTCGGTGGCTCTTGAGAGTGACAGTGATGGCCTAGCAGAGTTAGAAGCCGAGTTGCGAGCATGAGTCAAGAAAATGCTACAGAAAATGCTACAGTATCATTTGGGTAAGTCTAACAACTTATGGTAGAAAGCATCGACATTAGGAGACGGCCGTCTTTTGTATCAAATTCCCGTAGTGTATTTAGCCTAACGCTTACAATTTTCTGTCGAATGGTAAACTGCAGTGGATTTGACCCGTGGTCTTGGATTGAAGGCGCCCATGTTGTATGTAGTGTATGCGGTCTCCGAGGAGAGATTCAAGACAACTTTAAAGTTGTAACCTTGTGTCCGACGCGCACAGACTCTCTTCTCATGCGCGATATAACATGTAATGATTCCAAATGAGTAACATGTTATGAGGAAGTACAGGACGCCCCCGATGCACGACCTGGTTGTGCAACTGCCACAGCATTGTGATACAGTCGCTCAAACTCTTGACTGCAAATTTCATCATTGCTGCCCCATCGTTGGCCTTTCAGAGGCGGTGGAGTTTCCCTTATACTTATGTATCGCTTTGAATGGTTTCCATTTACACTAGTCGAGCTCAAAACAGTTGGGCTCAACATCCCCACACAAGATGGGCAACCCTTTTTCCTTGCTGAGGTCTAAACAGGATTTAGAGAACTACAGTCCGCCTCAGCATATCCAGTATTATAGGCACTCTGCTGGAATGTAGCGACCTGATAAATAACCCACGTTTGATAATCAGTGAGCACATTATGTCTCCAAACGTCCTTCGGTGATTGCTGATAGACAATTTGTTGATTTTCGACGTAGCCATGTTTGGCTTTCGAGGTAAATCATATGCGGGAAACGGATTGGCTGATAATACTTTTATGTATGGTGTGTACAGGTTTTAAGTCTGTAGCGCTTAGTGGAATTAAGCCTGATTTAGTGACTTAAAACTTTTTATATTTACATAATATATATGACTTTTACTTTTGGCAAACATCGAGCAATTGGACAGGCACTTCGGGCTACGGCTATTGAGAGTCGCTACAGCCCTCTACGCACGCACTTCAAGCTACCAAGACGACCTGCGCCAACAGGTTATGAGCCCAAGTGGCCGCGTGTTTTAACGAAGTGTTCTCTATTGAATTCAAGTTTGCGAGCAAGTTGTTTCTTGCGATTTTTTCGAGTGGTTTATTTCTCGTGTGGATACAATTCATGATACTAGTGGAAGTCCCCTCACTTTTGGAGGGCTAGTGGAATTGTTGACGTTGGTTTTCGCCGGTGTATTTTTTGATTTGTTACTATCTTTAAGATGGATGATAAGGAGAGTGGTGGCGACTCCGACTTCGAACCGGAAGTGGCTCTGCGCGCTATCCTTGACGGGATGGCGGTATGAAGACTCGCATGAAGTCAATGGAGCAAGCGCTAGCACGCGCATCCGTCGCAAGCACGGTTACCGTGCCTACCGCGCCAAAGAAGGATCCCCCGCTTGCTTCCCGGAACAATGTGTTCCGGGAATCACTTAAAAACTGTGGGCCATTTGGCAAAGAAATGACGCTTAATGATTTGGCGGACGACATTGGTATTGAAGTCGGTAGAGCAGGCCGGCCGAAACCGGCCAAGCTCCCGACGAATAACCAAGGAAACGTACAAAATGCTGGCAGAGTAAATGCGCCGGCGGTGCAGACGTCTGGAATGCACTTCAGGCAAGCAGCTCCCGCGCCTGCTCCACAGCCTGTGAAGCCGTCGTGTGCCAAGATCCCAAGCTCGGCATCGAGAAGTTCTCGGGGGTTAAAATATTCCCCGGACTCGGTGCCGGCTTTAAGCAGTGGGCGTACCTCTTTATCGAGGACGTCGAGATAGCTGAGATGACCTCAGACTTTGTGTGGACGGGGCGCCTGAACGTAAACAAGCTTGGGGAGTACATTGAAGGGGTGGCAGCGGATTTTTTCGTGCGAATATCAGCACGTGGTGGCAAGCTGCCCCGGAATTGCTGGCAGTTTTGGATTATATGTACATGGCATTTCGTGTGACAATCTCCCCCCACCAGGCTGCAGTGCGGTTTACTTCAGAAAAGAGTCCTAAACGGACTTGGACTGAGCACTACCTGTACTTGGTAGCCCTGGATCGTGAGAGCGGATTGGGAGAAAGGATGGTGGTCGAGAATATTGTTAAATTCGCCGCGCCACGTTTAAAGTTGCAATCATGGCCAGGTATAATCCTATGGGAGAGGATTACCTGTACCATGCGCAGGAACTTATATCATGAGCGCAGGAGTTGGACGAGGATACGCTGAAAGCAAGGCCGCCTGTAACAGGAATGATCCTGTTACAGGCTTACACTGTATTTTGCGAGGAAGCGCGCAATACAATTAGGGCAGGATTAGTTGGTAACAACTAATCCTATAATAAAAGTAAATATATTAATATTCACCTATCTGTTAGAACGCAAAATTAAGAGTGTTTATTTAATGGGTGGTTTAGAGGCTAATAGTATAGTAACTAACTAATTAATATAATAATACCAAGTCCTTAACTAACTGTACTATTAGTTAACCTGCAAGATTCGGTATTTATACCGAATCGACTTTTCCTTCTTAGATTATAATAACTTACATTCTCTTATTTAAATTTCAGACAACGCGTCTGAAATTAAACTGTGATATTCTAACTTGAATATCAATTATGTAATGGCACCCCATTACATCACCCCCCCCCCCACTTATGGTGGTTGGCCAATAATAATTCTTATTTTGGCCAATCATGGGTGGCACTTGTTGGTCGGAATTTCTCATTCACCAACTGATTGACCATCGACTCGATGGTCAAAGCACACGGCGGCGGCGCTCTAAAGAGCGCTGCTGAAAACAATAAAGGAGCTTCTTCCTCCGCCTCAGCACTAGGTGCTGAGGTGTTGAGTGACAACGGTGACGCTGCATTAGCAGCGTCAACTACGCAAAGGTCGGAAGACGTACCGTCTTCGACCACAGATGCTGCTAAGCCGGCATCTGGCAAGGAACAGGGAGATGTTTCTAATGCAACATCTCGCATGATGGCAACTTCCGAATGGCTTGTTGCCAAGAGGGCCATGTTCGGGAGTTCTGACTCCGAACAAAGTGATGGGGATACAGATGTCCCCACTAAAGGATCTAGCGAGTCGAAAATCGCTAGGTGCTCATCGCCTAACAGCGATGACGACTCTGGTGTCACTGTCAGCTATGACAGCGACAATGATTATCACAGGTGGTTGCGGGAACGCAGAGCCCCACCTGGACCAAGTACTTCTCCACGTCGGGGTGATTTAACCCCGGCGCGTGGTGTTGAAGCAGGCGGTGCTCCGCCTGCTAAAAGAGCTCGAACGGAAGCGGAGCCTGCCGCTTCTAAAGCGTATCATCGTACGGAACCACATGTTCCGTACAAAGTGGGGTTTTGGACCCCTGGATGGGCTATCGCCCCCAACAGTGGCGGTCACCGTAAACGGTACTGACAGTATGCGTTGTTAGATATCAACGTGCTGGATGACTGCGAAGACATCCAGTCACGTCGATTCGATCGAATTCCAGACGATAGACGTCTGTACTTTATTGACCTCTTTTTCCAGGTTCGATATTATTCGAGCCGGAAAGTTCAAGGAAGAACAGGGACGATAAATACGCCCTGACTCAGAGTTTGAATGCTTTTGTTGACAATTACAACAAAAGCCCAGATGATTACGTGAATAAAGTTCACGTAATGCGCGAGTGATTTAAAAAGCGCTCGGCGAACAGGCAAAATGGAATACATCCATTTTGCTTGCATCAAAGAAGGGTTGAACTGTGGTGTCCCTTCTCACCTCGTTTGCCCGCGGTGTACGCAGGGCGATCCTCGTCTGTCAGAGGAGAAGTTGCGGGGGTACGGTGGCTTTTCCGTACCCGCCGAAATTCAGGGTTTAATTGATACCCTGAATGCATCAACACCTACTGTTGATGCTACTTCGCATTATGAGTTTGAGACTTCTTCTCAAACTCAGTCAAAAGGTCTGTGGCGTCAGCCCTCAGAACCTCAATCGGTTCCCAAGAGTCGAACTCTTGGGGATATCCCAGCCAGCGTACCAAGTACTCGGTACGCTGCCCCTTCTTCAAAGGAACCGAGCGCTTCGAGATCAAGCGCTCGAGAATGTATCGCTTATTCCCCTGATTATCGATCAGGGGCGGCGGAGGTTGAGAATTCCCTCGCCGTTGTTGTTGCGGAGCATGGTTCTTTGCTCCGCAAATTCGAGGAGGGTTGTTCCTCCTTGAGCAGCGATATGTCTCAATCTGTGAAGACATATCGGTCTCTTCGCGAGAATGTCCGCGACATCCTCGGGGCGCACACTGCCTTTCAGAAGAAGAATGATCTTCTGTACATCGAGCTTTCCCGCTGTATGGAAGAGCTCGATCGGCACAAGGCTGATCTTGAGCAGTCGAAGGCGGAGTTAATGACTCTCCGCTCTGCTCACCAACGGCTGGAGGCCGATTACAAGTCTCTCTTGGGAGACTTGGAGAATCACGGCATCTTCCGTGGTTCTGCGTCTCGTCGTAAGACGAAGACGAGTAATACGGCTTGAGCCGCCCAACATAGAATGTTGGGTGAAGCCGCATTGCTGTGGGAATGTCTAAGGTATAGGCATTCCCCCGAATCTCTTGGACCTTGAAGGGTCCAATGTACTTAGGAATCAACTTCCGTTTAGGGAAGTTGCTTATTGCATGTGTAGGCAAATTAGTAGTACTTAATAATACTAATTCACCTTTAAGAAAGGAGTTTTTTTGTTCTTCCTTCCTTGTTTATCTGCATTTTGCTTTTGCTTATCAAAAGCAGAGGCAAGTGCATCTTTTACATAGCGTATTACAGCTTGGCGCTGTAATATGAATTCATCTACTGCTTTATCAGCAGTAGGTGCATTGTCCTCGTTGTCTGCAGCCATTGCTGCAGACACATATTCATCGTATGCAGCTTCAGTTTCAATTGAAGCTGCTTCCGCTTCTACTTTATTTTCAGTAGAAGGGCCATCGTTTTGTTCACAAGTTGCAGTCGCAACTTGCGCATTGACTCGCTCAAAATTTGAGCGGGTCCCTCCCCCACTTAGATTTGGCGTACCGCCATGTAAAGCTGGGGTTCGTGGATGCCTTAAGGCATTCACGTAGAACGTTGAATGCTTAGTTGAAGCATGCACCGAATTGTTAATCGCAAATTCAGTGACTGACAGGTAGTCACTCCACTGTTCAAAGGCATGTGCGTATGATCGCAACATGTCTCCGAGAACGCGGTTAACCCGTTCCGTCTGCCCATCCGTTTCCGGATGGTCCGCAGTTGGCATCTTCAACTGGGTTCCCAACAATGAGAACGTTTCTTGCCAGAAACGTCCTGTAAATCTAGGATCTCTATCCGAGACAATGTCTTCCGGCATTCCGTGCAAACGGAATACCGTATCAACGAATATCCGCGCTGTTTGAGCGGCGGTTACATTCGCTGATACTGAAGTAAGATGTACCATCTTACTGAAACGGTCTACAAAGACCACTATTCCAGTCTTCCGACTATTGTCGGGTGGAAGACCGAATACGAAGTCCATTGAAATGGACTTCCAACACTCTGTCGGAACCGGCAGAGATTGCAGCGGAGACTGTGCAGACTGCGCAGGCTTACGCGCTGGCAAATCTCGCAAGCGCGTACCCACTTGTACTGGTTTCGCCAGTAAAAGTCACGTGCGAGAGAAGCGTATGTCTTCTCTCGACCTTGATGCCTCGAAATCGGTGCATCATGATACTCAAACATAATTTGATGTTTGAGATCATCGTCGTTTGGAACGACGATTCGACTTTCATCTTTTTGGTCTGTGCTGTAAAGAAGCAGACCATCGTGCAGTCGATATCGATGCACGCAAGCGCGGAGGAACTCTGGGAGTTCGTCGCGTTTCTCACTTGATTGATTACTTACGTAATCAATCAACAGACGTGTCTCCTCGTCTGTTTTGTACGCCTCGCGTACTTGTCGTCTAATTGACGACGACAAAGCAGTGCAACGGATCGCGTTTGCACTGGCCCCTTCGGTTACGGACGGTTTCGTCTCGTAATCGGGCCTTCGTGATAGCGCATCCGCTATCACGTTCAACTTTCCAGGTTTGTATTCAACCGTAAAGTTGTATTCAGCAAATAATGACAGCCATCGAGCCATTCTTTGAGAAATGTGTGGTGAATTCACGGCATTGCGTAGAGACGCATGGTCCGTGTAAACCACAAACGGTCTATCTCCCAATAGATAGATCCGAAACTTGGCCAGTGCGTACTTCATGGCAAGGAGTTCCTTGTCATGCACTGGATAGTTGCGCTCGGCTGGGCGCAACTGACGCGATTGATAGCAGATTACGCGATCACGATCATCGTGATCACGCTGCATCAAAGCACAGCTGATAGAGAAATCGCTCGCGTCGCAAACGACGTGGAACGGACGCTCGTTATCGGCTATAGCCAAGACAGGCGCTTCAGTCAAGCTTTGATTGACTGCATCAAAAGCATCTTGACATTGGGTATCACAATGCCATTCGACATCTTTCTTAAGTAATTGAGAAAGAGGTCGTATCAACCCAGCATAGTTGCACGAATACTTGCGCAAATATGTTGCCAACCCAAGGAACTTTCGAAGTTCCTTAACGTTGTTTGGTGTAGTCCATCAACGATCACCCTGATCTTTTCTGGATGAGGACGCACCCCGTTCTTGCCCTCAAAGCATCCAAGAACGGGTATATCAGGTGCACCAAAGGTGCACTTCTTCAGATTTGCATAGAGCTTATGCTTACGCATAAGCTTTAACACTCGACGTAGATGTTCCCTATGGACATCTACATCGCTTTTATCGTGTTCAGCCTTACTATGGATGAACACGTCATCGAAATAACTCGGTGCGAATTCTCGCACCGGGCGTAATAGATGCGTTACGCATCTGTTAAACGTAGCAGGGTCATTTCGAAGCCCCTGTGGCATAACAAGCCACTCCCAAAGCATGCCGCTTGGGGTGCTTACTGCCGTGAGAGGAATATCCTTCTCACGCATTAGGATTTGATAAAATCCATCTCTTAGATAGAGAGCACTAAAGATGTTGCTCCCACACATGCCATCAATGATGACATCTTTTCGCGGTATCGGCGTCTGCGCCGGTACCGTCGCTGCGTTCAGCTTGTTGTAATCGTGAACGATTCTCCACCCACCTGTGGACTTTTTCACACAAAAGGTGGGGGTAGAGTGCGGTGAGATAGACTCCCGCATTTTGGCCTGATTTACGACGAGCTTCAAAAAACTCGTCGATCGCTTTTACCTGATCACGCGGCAACGGCCATTGCCGCGTAACACAATACTTCGTGCCTGGCACGAGGTCAATATCATGACGAGTTCCCTTATCCTTAGGGAGATCGCTAGGTACTTCTTCTGGTAATACGTCATTGTATTCCCGAAGTACCTCATAAAATGGGGAGTTCGCTTTAAGCGACTCCCAGCTCTGCGCTTCAAAGCGCTGAACTTTGGTTTGATCATTGGGAACCTCTTTCCCAATGTTTTCCACTTGTAATGTGGATATTCGTTCATGAATATCCACTACATCATCTGTTGCTACAATAATACAGATATGTTCGATCTGATCATCGTGCAAGTTTCTCATAAACTTCTTCCATCTTAGCGCTGGAAGATTCATCACCTCCGAACCTTCTTTCGGAGGGTGTTCCATCAACAGAGACTGGGTAGCTAATCCGGACTCCGTTTGCGTCAAGACGTTGATCGTCTCGACGGAACTGCCCATGCAACCAGACGCACTCGTCTGATTGACTGCTACACGGTGATTACGATTCACCGTGTGCGAATACTCATCATCATGGTGGCCACTGCCTACCATGGAATTTTGGCGATCAGATGTGCTCGTCTGATCGGCCGCCTTTTCTGCGACACGGTGGTCTTTATCACGCGTGTGCATGGCTAACGCAACGTGGTGGGCACTGTCCACCACGGAGTTGTGCTCACGATTGCACTCGATCGTGAGTTCACTCTCATCAACACGGAATTATTTCATCGTGTTGGAACCTTCGGTCGCACAGTGGGTGTTTCCCACTGTGGATACTATTTCATTCTCACGGTGGGTGTTTCACACCGTGAATATCACTTCATTCTCACGGTGGGTGTTTCCCACCGTGGAAATCACTTCATTCTCACGGTGGTCTTTATCACCCGTGGAATGTTTCTTTCCAACACGCAACGACTCTTCTGTTGCGTGTGGTAGTCCCTCTGGACTCTCAGCAGCGGAGGTACCTTCCGCTGATCGTGTCAGAACAGACCTGGTGGTGCCATCGCTATCCACCATACTGTCTGACGCTGCGGTTGTATCTTCTGATACAGCCGGATTACACACAGGGTGATCAGATCCTGTGGGTCCGCCGCAGTCTATCGATAGGTTAACCCAGTCGATCGGAGGTTTAAACTTGGACATCCATGGGATTCCAAGTATCACATCGAACTTGTCATCTAAATCGAGGACGATGAATTCATCCTCGATTGACAGTTCATTCAACTCGAAGCGTGTTTTAATCACACGCTTTGGAATAGTCACGGTTGCACCTGTTGCTAACCGGACTGACAACATACTTCGTGGGGTTTCTACCTCCACGAAGCTCAACAGCGTTAGACTCTGAGTTCTACGAAATTGTTTGACGCTCCTGTGTCAAACAAAGCTCGCATGGGGACATCGCTCCCGTGCGGCTTAACCTCCAGGGTGTTAAGAGGCTTCCCATCACCCTGCACCTTTTGACAGAACATAGTCCCGTCTGGGGATATTACCCTCACATGCCCTATGTCGGCATGTGGGATAACATTCCCAGTAGGGCTCCCCGCCCCTACTGGTTTTCTACGTTTTTTGCACCAAGAGGGTGATGTCCCTGTTGGTTTCTCCGTGCAGCGGACGGTTCCGTCCGCTGACTGCGTGGCACCGGACGTGGTGCCATACACTCATGGGCAAAATGCCCCATTTTCGCGCATTTATTGCAGCGAATATTCTTCTTAAGTTTCGGTTGATTCTCGTTCGAAGCAACCGCAACCGATAGGTCCATCGGCGCTGGACCTCCACCGCCCATGCTCTGGCGCGGGTGGCTGTTTCTTGAGACGAAGTGTGAACTTCGTCTGCCTGACTGCTGATTGTTGACATGCGTTGCGGCATGTCAAAAGCGAAGGCCTGTTGAGCCCTTCGGCTGTACCCAGCATGCGATGACGCTGATCGCATGCTGAACTCTTCACGGATGCTCATGTCAATGGCATCCCTTAGAGTCTCTGGTGGGTGCCGGTAGAGAATCTGTTTGACGGGACCATCATTGAGTCCCTTCATGAAGCCAGTGACCTGCATAGCAGGGGGAACCGGCTCATACACAATATTTGACAGCAAATATTGCGTCTTCTGAGCGTAAGCTTGAAGGTCAAGCTTACCTTTCCGGAGTTCCATGAACTCCTGCCGACTACTTAGCTCCATTTCTGGAGCTTCAAAGTTGAGCTTTAGCTCAGCTTTTAATTCCTTATAAGTAAGGAACGCAGAGTCATCAGTGGCTCTGCGACTCATCGCCCATGCCCTGGCCCTGCCGCCCAGACATGTTGTGGTGAAGTACGCCTGTTGACGTTCGTCAACAATATTTTGCGCAGAGATGGCATCTTCCACCTCTGCGAACCATCTACGAAGGGCTCGCCCCCTTCACCGGTAAAGGGCGGTACTAGCGCCTTTACCACTTCAACGCTATGCGTTGCAAGTGCAGATGCGGTCCGCGCTGCCTCTTGCGCGGGCCGTGCTGGCTTTTCTAGATGGTTGGCCTAAAGCAATTCACCACTTCTATCGCTTCCTCCGGGTGCTTACCCAGGAGGAAGGTAATGATGTCGGTCCCCATGGACCGAACCATTTCTACCGTCGCGTCTTTACTACGCGACGTGAAGTGAGGGAAGTGCTTCGTCACCACTTCCAGTGTTCTCTCTCGCTCGGCAGGCGTCATGTCTCGCGACATGATGCCGAGCGGCTCATAATCTTCGCTCCGCTAGTTGACTAGCGGAACGGAACTGTGGTCGTTAAGACGAACCCCAAAGTGCTACCAGGTGTAACAGGACTGATCCTGTTACAGGCTTACACTGTAATTGCGAGGAATCGCGCAATACAATAGGGCAGGATTAGTTGATAACAACTAATCCTATACTAAAAGTAAATATATAAATATGTACTTATGGGTTAGAACGCAAAATTAAGAGTGTTTATTTAATGGGTGGTTTAGAGGCTAATAGTATAGTAACAACCTAATTAATATAATAATATCAAGTATTCAACTAACTGTACTATTAGTTATCCTGCAAGATTCGGTATTTATACCGAATCGACTTTTCCTTTGTAGATTATAATAACTTATAATCTCTTATTTCAATTTCAGGCAACGCGTCTGAAATTAAACTGTGATATTCTAACTTGAATATCAATTATGTAATGGCACCCCATTACACGGTGAGCCACGCCCTAGCAAGTGGAGCAGCCATTTGAAGTGCGCTTGTGTTGGGGGCAGCGCGGAACAGCCTTTTGAAGTGTACCCCAAGTGTGTTTGAATGATTTTTTGTTGGTTCGGACGGAAGTATTAAGTACCCGGGAAGTAAAACAAGGAGGACTGGATTATTACCTCTTTGTGCTGTTAATTAAGTGGAATTATAATAATTTTCAACCCCTTCACGACAATTATGTATACAAATGCTTTATAAGTTGAAATATAAAAGTTCTAATTCGTTGTTCACAAGGAAATTTGGATTTAAATTTCTTAAAATCAGATGTGCTTTTTAGCGAATCCAAAAATGATTTAATTATCAGCTATACATCGCACTTTTTGTGCATTTGTTTAATTTAGTTATATACAAAAATCTTAACCAACTAAATATAATCACTATTAAGCTAAAAGATAGAGCTAAAATATGAATTAGTCTTATTTTATGTAATAAACGATTAACTATTGAAGCAAAAGTTACATTTTTCCTTCCTGTAATGCCGCTTCCTCATGTAATACAGTTACCTTCAGGTTGCAACGGCGTCGTCGGGAGCCAAAGTACTTTCCGCCGGTGACCGTTTCCTACATCAAGATGCGTATCAGATCCCTGATACACCCAAGTCAATGTATTATAAGTCGAGCTCTCAAAAAGAAGGAAAAGAAGGAACCCTTCTTAATATCAGCAAAGCAGATGCGGCCGATTGCAATATATCCAAGGAGCGACTTCTCCGATTGGAATTAAGAACTGCATTCCTACATGTAGCAAGGCGATACTCCTGCCACACCAACTGTATATAAACCTGATATATAAAAAAATAACCTGTTTCACCTGATCAAATATCCAGACAACTTCACCTTATCATCGCACCAAAAGTTCCCCAATAAATCCTTTGTGAAACGGTACAGTATTAACATTTTTTTTCAACTAAACTCTGTGTTACGCTAGGAACCCTAGCCTCTTCTGGCGTATCTTGATAGTATCGATGCACCACCGACTGGTTTGCATTTACCAATAACAGAAATCGGAAGTCAAAGATTGCCAAGTATCGGTGCTACAATCGGACCTGTGAGTACGCTATCTTCCTATCCAGGGGATACGCAATGCCCCCTGATCAAAAATAACGGACTTGGGGTGTGCAGTGTGCCTATAGCCTACCCAAAAGCGAAGAAGGAAGATGGATATGACGGACAGGGCTCCGCATATGGTGTGGAGCTGGAAAAGCATTTGGTGTAATCTACTCAAGAAATGGACAAGACGAATGAATCTTTTTTAATATAAGAAACAAGTGTAGGTACCCGTCGTACCGACGGGACAGGGCGTAAAAACGGTCTGTCCGTCTACAAAACTTGTCCCCTATGTATTTCTAGGGTTAGCGTAGCGAAAACCTATACTCTACATTATACTAATGTGGTCACAATCCTTGGGTCGCACGCCGTTACTGCAAGCAGTAACGGCGTGCGACCCAAGGATTATCATCTGTAGCCTCTAAATCTTCCTTCGTAGCCGTCTTGAGCAGTTGATGCAACCTGCGCTAGGGCTTCATACAGTCCCTGTACCTGTTTACCTGCCGCAACAAAAAGTGAGCAAATCCACGGAACATAAATCAAATAGTATAAGCTCACCATCTACAACAATCGGGGCTCCTTGTGCGCGTCTTAACAACTTCCAGTGGTGGCGGAATGAGCGCAGCCGCCCTTCCACGTGGAAATCTCACCGCCTGCAAAATGTCGGTATGTAAAGCTGCTATTTTTAACCAATGATAAAGTAGAATGTTTTTTTTACTTAACTGTAAAATCGCTATTTGTAACCAATTAATAGAAATCTTTAGTACAGTTCGACTTCGCTTAGGTATGGGATCACGACGACACGGTATTCTGTTATATATATAGATAAGTTTTAAAAAGTTACAGGGTGAGTGAGTGAAGGTGTTTCTGGAAAAGGGCTCACTCACTCACTCACTCACTCACTCACTTACTCACTCACTCACCCGCTCACACACTCACTCACTCTCTCACACACACACTTACTCATACACACTCACTCAATCGCTCATCCACTCACCTCACACGCTCACCTCTCCCGCTCACTCACTCACTCCCCCACAGAAGGCGGGAAATATGGCTCCCGCGGAGGTCCTTCACTATCAACTAGCAGCCATGGTCATCCCACAACGACCACGTTTGCGCTAGCTGCTTCGAACCCTGGCACGCCAGACGCACCCTCCGAACCTGCCCTTTCCGAAGCATAACCCCGGGTGCGTGCGAGTCGTGCGGCCTACAAGGTCACTTTGCGGCCCCCGAACCCAGGTGTCGGAACCATGGCCCGAATGAAGAGCCAACGAATGATGCGCCTGACCATGTCCCTCCAAACGGTCCACAACACTGGGAACCTTTACCGTGTCACTGTTTCTGCGAATTTTCACGAAACTACAATTGCACCTCAGATGCACAGCCTCGATTGCATGGACGTTGAGGTCCCACATGTGGGAAAACACAAACGCCCAAGTTGTAGGTCTTGAGATCTGCAACCACCTGACCTCTTGGTTGGAGTGGGGCGGGATCTCTGTAGGAAGCTCTGGTCTGCGTGACACGAGTCACGCTGTGCTAGTTTCAGCGGAGGTGTTTACAAAAGAGTAAGTTGGAAAGTAAAGTATATTATGTAGGTTACTTAGGCTCCTTACGTTGCTAATACAAACCTTTAAGTTGCTCTAGTAACTGAACATGCAACTGAAAATATAAACAGCCAATGGGGTTCCACTATTCCGAAACGCTGCAATAGCCAAAACGGCTACATGCGTTTTCAACACCACAATGTCACGCCCTGCACAGAGCCGAAGGGTTCAAGAGTTTCCCCTCCTCCAGTTGCAAACGGCAATAACCAGCTTCCCGCTCTCCAGCCGTTCCCAGACCCGTTGCACTCGCTGATCAATGAAATCCAAGCCGAATCAAAGCGGTTTCTTAAGACGATCCGGCTCTACAGCACCAGCGGCCAACGCCTGTCACTCTTGCCGGTTTCGACGCATGACCACCGATATTGTCGGGACCATGTCCCCAATGAAGCACTTGCGAGCGGGCGAGCTAAAGTGCTTGTATCAGGATAATTTAGATGGCTATGGAAGCGGACAAGCGCCAGCTATTTTTGATATAGGGCGAGTGGGGGCTATCTTATGGAGCCAATCTCGAGGATGAATTTTATGAACAATGTACACCATTACGTGGTTATAGCATCAAGTAATCAATAGAAGTCTTGGCGGGAGAAGCGGCAGCAGAGTTAAGCACATTGTAGATGGTGATTCTATACAGTAGCAAGACACCAAGGAGAAATGGCATTAAAATGCGACTTCGCCTCGCGTGTTTACGCCAGAGATGGTGGTAACCTCTCAGTTGCCACGGCGACTTAAGCAACTTGAAGTAGCTAACAGTACATTCTAAGTAGACTAGGTGTCTCTCTGTGGTAGTAGCGAGCGCGTCCGATCGTTTTTCGTGCATATGTAAAAGAGTATGTATGCATGTGCGCGATTACAGTCCGACGATGTTGTTTGGCTATGCTGAAAAGCCGACATTTAAATCATAAGGCTCGGACGTGTTACGCTCTACATGTGGACGCGAAAGAAGTCAATCGTAACCATCTGTTCTTCCCTGCGTTATTATCCATTGAGTTGTACCAGATGGTGCCCATCACTCGCTGTCATCAGGACGGTATAGGTAACTAACGAGCCTCGTGCGTGTTTGTTGTTTACTTCCACTTATACACTGCACTCTCTCTTCACGAATTCACTAGCTCTTTTTCACTTTCTGGTGGATGAAGGCGCTGACACATCGCCTGCGCGGACATCGCGTGAATAAAGGAGACGATGGTTATAAAACCCACGAGATTGAACGCAGTTTTCACGGTGAGGACACCACTCTGGACGATCCGAACAAGAGGAAGCAGAGACGGGTTATGGATAATCGCCGCGAACGAACAGCGTCGGATGACCATCGAAGCTTGAAGCCCAACGCTAGTAGCTGTAACATGCTCCTAGCGAGTACATTTGTCGACTCACCATCGTTGATGAATTTGCCGTCCAAGCTGAAAGAGCATCGGCGCAATGTATTGGAACATGTACCGACAAACATGAAGAGATTACGACAACGACAAAAACAGAATTTGGCGAAAACCCCGAGACTGAACGTCAACAACATCAGCCCCGAGGCACTTAGTGGAGAATTGATGGACACTCATGGTATCTCCAGGTCTGACTCGACGTCCAACAGAATCAGTTGTGTCAGTGCTGAGCGACAGCGAGCACACACAAGCCTCACACGTTCCGTATACTCGAAACCAACTTTCCTATCGGTCGAGCATGAGAAACCGGCGTTGCTTATTGATGTGAGATACAGCGGCTGGCTTTCGATTAAGCGAGGAGTGCTTAAGGTACCAGACAAACGCTATTTTTTCATTGTGCATCAACGATCGGAGTTGTTTGCTTGTAAAGATGACATTTCATTCAATTTGTGGTTAGCGTCTGGTCATGCACTTGATCCTTCTGGTGTAGAGGATGATGTCTCGAGAACGGGTGGACTATGTCCAGAGGTGGTAGGTACGGTTATACGCGCCGAGGCAGAGTCCGAGCAAGAAAAATGCACTGTCGGACTGAAGACGTTCCAAATGATGATCCGATCGGCGTCTAAGTGCTCCACTCTACTGTGTACCGCTCCAAGTAGTGAGAAAGTGACACAATGGCTTGAAGCTCTGCAGGAGATCCAGGTGACTAAGCGAGGTGAGACTACTGAAGGTCAAGACGATCTTCGCAATACAAGTAAAGACTGTGAAATTGGGCCGATCATATCCGTTGCGAAGATGTCGAGGGTATATGCGAATGGTACTTTGCAATACAAGCCACACGCAGCCGAGGATGACGTTGCTTCAGTTGCGTCGTCTCCCACCTCGCTCACTGATTCTTCGCCGACTTCAGCTGTGTTGGAACATGCAGAATATTTCGGTTCGGCTGCTCGCTTAACAACACAACTCTCTCGATTACACTCTGGTTCCTCGTGCTCTTCTATGGCTTCCGGACAATCTGTAGCTAGTACCAGCGGTAATGTGCTTCTGTTTGTGCCAGTAGCAGGATCTGCGTTGACAGCGTCAGCAGCAAGGATGGCAAAAGCTCGTGAAGAACTGGATACGTTGGTAGCAAAAGGTGCTAAACTTCCGTCGCGTGTGATGGTGGATCCGGTGAACGGCGAAGCTGTAGCGTGGCGCTACGGAGCTCCGGACTATTTGCTGACAGACTTGGCGTATGTGAAAGGCCGTGTGCGCGAGCAAGACACCTCACCTCTTGCCTCCTACGTGGAAGAATGTTGTCAGACGTTCATAATGGAGGCGACACATAAGGCCCGTTACGAACAATGGCATAGCGTGTGTCAGAAAACCTTTTACCTGCAGGTAAATGACGGAATGCGGGTTCCTGGTCGATTGATTCACGAGAATGACATGCTTGGCTTATTGTATCTTGGTGATACCGAAGCAAATATGAGTGATGGCCATAAAGAACATGAAGAAAGGCAAGACCCGCGTGCAGAGTTTGCCGAAGCCTTTCCTGATGGATTTCCTATGGAAGTGCTACAAGTCTTCACGCAGCCGCCCCAGTGTTACTTTATGTGGCGGCACTGGGGACCATTCACGGGAAAGTTTCGAGGTGTTAAGGGCGATGGATCAACGGTAGAGGTTTGCGGATTTGGTGAAATGACGGTATATGCTAGCGGAATCCATAGCTTACGACTGTTTTTCAAGCCCGCAGATCTATTGTCTAGCCTTCGGCAGGCCACAGCTCGTGTTCCTCGACGAGTTACGGTCTCGAGCTCTTCTCCTTCGTCTAAAGTTGCATCGAAGCGAAGTAAGCGCGCCGCGTCGACCGGCGGTGTTCCTGCGATACGCAAAGAAGCAGTGCTAAATCCGAAAACAAGTGAGATTATAGAGGGTTTAGCCAATTTTACGATTGAGGCGACAAAGCTACATCGAAAACAGACACAGTAGGCGAAGGGCGAATTCTTTTTGTGCCGCCTGATGCGCTTTTGCCGCAAAACAACAAGGATGGTTTGTAGAGTTTTCAACAAGTATACATTGTACTTTGTAGTATGTGCATGGAGGAACGATGTGACGTCGCTCTGCATCGTCAGGAGGTAGCAAACCTGCAGGTTTTCTTGATGTAGATGGTGTTCGTTTGTTGCTTGAATGTTTTCGTAACTACATGTTGAAGTCACTCGTGGTTCCTCAATTCGATGACGATGACAGCGACAGCTCTAACTCAGACAACGACGATGATAAAGGTCTTTGAGCTCACAACATGAAGGGATCAGTTGAATCTGCTGAATCAACTTTCTCAATGCCATCAACCTTTTCTGGCCGCAACGAAGTGGAATCGCATCCATGAAGTTCAAGAAGTGTCGATTTGCAACGCAACGTTAAAGTCTAAAGCGCGTGAGCTCCGACAGCAAGTGAAAAAATGCATTTTTTCCTAATCATGTTGCTTACCTATGGAATTTCACTGTCGTAAAAGACAGTGATGCGCTAAAGAGGCTGCAGATTCAACTGGAGGCGCAGTTGTTGATGCAGTGGTTATTATAGTCAAGCGATCGAAAGAGATAACACAAACGAACTTGAAGACATGGTGGAAGTACTGAAGATCAAGCTACAGCGTTTTCAGGCTCAGACTGCCACCGAGACGGTATCTAGCCTGTTGGAAGTTGTCGGTATTCATGCTTTCACAGATAGTTGTAAATGTTAAATAATGTCTTCAATATAACGAAAGTAACTTAAGTCAATATCTCCACAACCAAATGTTCGTTCGCAGTGTAAATTACACCGGTAGATATTTCGTAAAGAGAAGAAGAAAATAACCAAACCAGGGACTTTATCAATGAAATGCTATAGAGAACTGTTTAGCTAACCTAACATGAAGTATGTACCAGATGTTGAAGTTCTGGTAAGCTTCCATCTGTCGTGTGTTACACACTAGTTATTAGAGCCCGAAAAACACATGTACTCAGATGAGTACAAATATAGAGCATCTTACTAATAACTGCGATATGAATATTGCGATAACTAATAAAAGTCCCAATCTTACCCGGCTTTAATAAAAGGCCCCGACTAGGGGCACACCCCGTCGATGCACCCAACCGGCCCAAGAATGAGAGCGTGAATGTCATGCGTGCCTTCGTACGTATTCACGGCTTCCAAGTTGACTACATGACGCATGACATGATACTCATCCGTAACGCCGTTGCCACCAAGCATGTCTCGAGCATTGCGCGCAATCTCAATCGCCTTACCGCAAGAGTTGCGTTTCACCATTGAGATGAGCTCGACAGGAGCTTTGGCTTCATCGAGGAGACGGCCCACTTGCAGACATGCTTGAAGACCTAGAGCTTTTTCCGTGTTCATGTCTGCCAACTTTTTCTGGATAAGCTGATTCGTGTGTAAAGCAAGAAATGCAAATAAAAACACTTAAAATTTCTTGGTTACGACACTCGGCCTTATTGTCGAGTACGTACGCAGCAAGTGGAGCACCAAACTGAGATCGATCAATGGTGTATTGGCGAGCAATGTCCATGCACGCGTCTGCACAGCGTGAAAAACGTTAAAGTGTGAGCCAGGGCAGCTGAATCCATATAGCTCGTAAAAAAATTCTCCGTACATGCAGCGCCCAGAGCTTCCCACGAAATTCCATAACGAGCACTATTTAAACAAGTAAATGGACCCTGCAGCTATCGAGGATAAGAAAACATGAGAAAACAAAGTGACGTAAGATGGGGCCAGAACATACCTTAAGGCCCTTTACTTAGGGCAACATGTTTTCCTTTGGAACTTCGACATCTTCCAGAAAAATCATGCCAGTAGAAGACGTCATGAGGGTTGCCTTGCCTTCGATGTATGGAGCTGACAAACCCGGAAAATCCTGAATAAAAAGTCACTCAGCTTTGCTATGTCATGTAGCAAAAAAAACTGCACGTCACGCACCTTTTCCAAGATGAAGCCACGAATATCACCCTCGTCATCTTTAGCCCAGACAAGGAAAACTTCCGCGATTGGAGCATTGGTAATCCAGTTTTTCGAACCATTGAGCACGTACTTATTTCCGTTGATCTTAGCGCGCGTCTCCATTCTAGTCAATTTTTACGGAGGACACGTGTGATACATCTAGATTTTGATCACATCCGACAGCAACAGCGTACGATGCTGGGTCCGAGCCGTGATTTGGCTCCGTTAAACCAAAGCAACCAATGATTTCGCCTGTAGCAAGACGAGGCAAGTACTGCAGATTGTCAGTCAACCATAAACATTGAGTGAAAACAAATCCGTTACTTGAAGTAATGAAACTTTTAGCTACTATCAGACGAATTATGTCACCTACCTTTTCTTTTTGCTCATCGGACCCAAGTGTGTTAATTGGGTGCATCACCAAAGGCGATTGCACACTCATAGCCGAGCGATACGCGCTGTCCACCTACCGAGCATTCACACCCGCATCGACGGGGTGTGCCCCTAGCAAAAGTGGGGTGTGTGCCTAGCAAAAGTGGGGTGTGCGCCTAGCAAAAGTGGGGTGTGCGCCTAGCAAAAGTGGGGTGTGCGCCTAGTCGGGGCTTTAATAAAAACGGGTATTATGAGTACTTTTAACATGCAACTTGTTGAGGGTTGTCCATACAATCCTCACTTCTGTTTGAAGAACCGGTTGGTACCGGTAATATTTGTTGGTCCGGTATTTGACCGGGACGGCCGTATCGTTGCGAACGTCGTTGGCTCTTCCCGTTACCAGTTGTTTCTTGGTACATGAGCATTTTTCATTGGACGAAATCGCAATGATTTAAAGTCGTTTATATACATGGAATTATGATTAAAGTTTAGGACTAAATCTTGAATTAATAATAATACAGTTTCTTTCTTTCTTCGAATCTTCTCCCCTTCCCAGCTTCCGTCAACACTACGCTCAAGGTTTTAACAGGTTATGAGCCCAAACGCCATGTCCTCAAGTAACTCTTCCGCCAGCATCTGTATTGACAAGTTCAACGGAGACAACTATGCGACGTGGTGCCGATACATGCGCGGCGTATTTCACACGAAGTCAGTCTGGCATGTTGTAATCGTGAAACAACCCCAACCTTCACTGTAACGGGGTTATATTTAGTTACGTTGGTGTACGTAAATACACAACGGTTAAGGTCAAATATTGACCGGTCCGAAAGGTTCGGACCTATTTGGTTGTTTTAACCAATCAGGGCGGGAGCCCTTGGTGAAGGCGTGGCAGCCTGCCACGTGTTGGTACACATGTGGTGTACTACATTTTCGGCTAGGTACGGATTAAGCAAGTTCTACCTAGTATTGCATATAGTTTATATTAGTTTATTAAGTTAGGCTAATTTTATATTAAATAAATAAATCAGTTTACAAATACATTGAATCCTGCTAGGCGCACGACCCGGAACGGTCGCGCGTGCAGTGAGTGTCGTAGCAGGGGAGCACCTCCCCTAGCTACTCCCTACTAAGGGAAGCCTTGGAATAAGGCGTTAGTGCTTACTAACCGTAAAATCAGGGACTCTTGGCCCCGAGTGAGAGAGCAATCTCCCACTAAGCCCTATTATAAGGGCGTATCGGCTAAGTAGCGGCGTATCGCCGCTTAAGAAAAGTCTTCCTCTGTGCGCTAGCCGCACCGTGCGTTTACGCACCGGCTACATTCACGGACTCCCGCGGCATGGATGAATATGTGAAGGCAAGCAACGTTGCGTTTGGATTGATGTTGCTGCATATGGATTCGGAGTATCATAACGTGTTTGTCGATTTTGAAGAAGCTTGTGTCGCATGGGCACGTTTAAAAAGCCTTTACGGTGACTCCGAGAAAGCTGGACGGATCGACCTCAAGCGCAAAATGTTCAGCATCAAGATGGCAGAAGGTGACAATGTTTTGCACCACTGAAATGAAGTTCTCAACATCGCGGCCAAGCTCAATAGTATCAACGCTAAGATGGAAGATGAAGACTTCGCCATCTGCCTGCTTCTTAGCCTTCCTAAAAGTTGTGAGAACGTTGTTCATAACTTGGAAATGAACAATGCAGAACTGAGAACTCGAGATGTTGTCAAGGTACTAAAGAACGAAAACGCGGCGGAAATGGTCGTGGACGCGGGGAAAACATTGTTCAGTGGAGACAGTATGAAGATAAAAGCAACTCTGATCGAGTGGCTTTTGCAGTCTCGTTAGAGTGCGGACTCTCAACGAACAAGAATATCTCTGGAATGTGGGCCATTGAAGGTGGTGCTACACCACATTTGCCACGAAAAAGCCAAGTTTACATGTCTGGACGAACACAATGAAGGTGAAATTATGGTGGCTGATGGGAACAAGACGGCCATCGAGGGTGTTGGAACCGTCCTGGAAAGAGTGGTTCTGCCCAACGGGGAAGAACATGAAATTGAAATCAAGAACGCACTATATGTGGCTAAGATGAACAAGAATTTGCTCTCAGTACCTCAGATCAACAACCACGGCAAGTTCCAAGTAATTTTTAATGGAGCACACATGTACATTACTCGCAAGAAATCAAAACAAGTTGTGGCTATAGAGGATCTAATGGATGGACTATACTGGCTTCGAACCCTACAGAGATCAGCAAACCTGACAACGGGTAGCAGAAACAACATTGTTCTGCATGCGCGAATGGGAAATGCTCCGAGCGAGGTTGCTTCGAAAGATGATAAACAGCAATATGATTAAGGATGCGAAGGTTACACCCAAGTCAAGTGAACAAGGGATGTTTCAAGGATGCCAAGAAGGAAAGATGGTTCAGAAATCATTTCCAAGCACGCTGTGACAAGCGTCGATATGGAATTTTTCAACTTGTCCATTTTGACATCTGTGGTCCTATGGAGATTGAACCACTGCGAGGCAGTAAGTATTTATTGCTGATAGTCGATGAATCCAGCGGATGTATGAATAGATTTTGTCCGCGAGCCAAGTCGGACAGCAAGCCTTACATCAAGAACTACATTGGGATGCTTCAGAAGCAAATCAATGTGAGGGTCAAGTCTGTGAGTCACGATGGTGCTCGTGAGTTCGCAACGAGCTGGATCCGTGAATTCTATGAAGATGAAGGCATTGAACAACATACAACTGTTCCATATGCCCACCAAACCAATGGAACTGCTGAAGGCGCCATCCGGACAATCGTTACTATCGGGAGAAGTATGCAGCACCATGCCATGCTAGACAAGTGTTTTTGGGCTGAAGCGGCCATGACAGCAATCTACGTAAAGAATCACCTGACTTCACCCAAGATTACGCACAAGACTCCATTTGAGATATACTACAGCCGCAAACCAAGTTTCAAGCATATGTGCGTATTTGGATGACATGCCTACATTCTCACTACAAAAGAGAAGAGATTAAAGTGGGATCCCAAAGCCCGACATGTAATCTTTTTGGGCTATGAAGAAGTATCCAAAGCTTACCGTGTGTTTGACATCGAGGCGGGGAAGGTTGTTATCAGTCGCGATGTCAACTTTGATGAAAGACCTTTGGACTCTCACCGATCATTAATGATGAAGATTATGATGACCTGGACTTCAAGTCATTAGATCTGTCTGATGATGATCTTCATCAAACACAGTTCAAGCAAACGGGAAAGCGCAAAAGTCGACCAAATGAAGAAAATCAAATGGCAAACAAATTTCGCATGGCTCGAAGACGGCCATGTCAGGAAGAAGCCAATGCACCCGAAACTTCACATCACGATGCAATTTATGAAGAAAAGGTTGAAGACAATGATGAAACGCCGTCTTCACCTGATTTTTGGCATGTAAGCTCTAATGCAATTGAGAAACAACATATTTTTCAGAACCGACGACGTTTGAAGAAGCAGTAAACGGCCCCGATCAAGTTCATTGGCGTAAAGCCGTAGATGCAGAGCTTGCATCAATGAAATTACGCGATGTGTTTTGCGCAGCCAAACTTCCTACTTGACAGCATACGATTGGCACAAAATGGGTCTTCAAGATCAAACGTAATACAGACGGCTCTGTTGAAAAATACAAGGCACGACTTGTGGCGAAGGGATTTCGACAGAAATACGGCATCGATTACATGGAAACATTTTCGCCTGCGGTCAAATATGCCACACTGCGCATTATTATTGCGATTGAAAATCACTTCAAATGGCCCCTGGATCAAATTGACGTTGTCATAGCATTCCTGTATGGTGTGATGAAAGAGAAAGTATTTTGTGCGATTCCGGAAGGTGTCAAGTTTGATGGTGAGTTCAACTATCTCAAATTAAATAAAGCCATATACGGAGTCATACAAGCCTCGCCTGTCTGGAATGAAACCTTTGATGAGTTTGTGTTCTCGATGGGTTTCAAGGTGTCAGGATCCGATCCATGCCTCTCCATTCTGACAACAGAAAGATACTGCGTTTTCGTGCTCGTTTACGTGGATGACGTATTGGTGACTGGAAGCTCACCAAAACTGATTTCTCACACCAAAGACAAACTCAATACTCGCTTCAAAATGACAGATAGCGGCAATGCACATTCGTTCTTGGAATAGAACTTCTGGAAAATCACGACGTTATATCAATGACATCATGAAGCGTTTCGGCATGACTGAATGCAAGACTATGTCAAGCCCGGTTGACACAAGTTCTCGAAAATTTTTGAACAATTCTGCGGTCAAGGCCAACGTACCGTTTTGTGAAGCAGTTGGCGCTTTGATGCACCTGAAGACTGCTACTCTCCCCGACATATAATATGCGGTAAGCTATGTGTCAAGATATCTTGAAAATCCCGAAGAAGAACACTGGACTGCGGTCAAACGTATCTTACGATATTTACAAGGAACCAAAACCCATGGAATATGTTACAAACCAAGTGATAAGATTGAATTCATTTGATATTCGGATGCATACTGGGCCGGCGATTGCACTGACCGCAAGTCGACATCTGGATATGTATTTATGATACAGGGTGCGCCAATAAGTTGGGGAAGTAAGAAGCAACCAAGAGTTTCACTATCAACAAGTGAAGCAGAGTACATTGCGCTAAGATTGGCGATTCAAGAAGGAAAATGGATTCATCGCCTTCTGTGTGAAATTATGGCCGCCGCCAACGAAGAAGGAACTGAACTCATTATCCGTGAACACATCCAATCATGCATCAAGATGACAAAGCATATTGTCAACCACGGCAGAGCTAAACACATTGATATTAAGTATCATCACATTCGTGATCAAGTCAAGCTCGTTGACGTCAAACTTGAATATTGTGAAAAAATTGTGATGTTGGAAGACATTATCACAAGAGGCCTTCATGGTCCACGTCACAAGGACCTAACGGCGGCGCTTGGGATTCGTTCAAGTTCGGATTGAGGGTGCATGTTAAGGGTTGTCCATACAATCCTCACTTCTGTTTGAAGAACCGGTTGGTACCGGTAATACTTGTAGGTCCGGTATTTGACCGGTAGCGAGAAGGCGGGCGCGAGACGGCCGCACATGAGCATTTTTCATTGGACTAAATCGCAATGAATTAAAGTCGTTTATATGCATGGAATTAGGATTAAAGTTTAGGCCTAAATCTTTAATTATAATAATACACTTTCTTTCTTTCTTTTGAATCTTCTAAGCTTCCAAGATTCCGTCAATACTACACTCAATATTTTAACACAACTTCTTCGAATAAATGTTCATTCGTCACGTACTAATCTGGCGCTGGGAATGGAAGCTGTATGAGTTAAAAAACTTGCGGTAGAAAAAACTAAACAAAACGCAGCGTGCGCTAATACGTGAAGTTGGCGAAGATGCGCCACTGGAAGAGATTTAATACCAACACAAGCGGAACTGGTCGCCATGATCGAGGCCAGCGCATCGATAAGGAGAAATTACACATATAGATTGCTACTCGAAAAGCGGAAGTTGTCATCGCTAAAATACAGGCGTTTAAACCTCCTAAAACAATGGTAGATGTTAAGCAACGTGCCCAACTAAATATTTCAGACCAACATTACAACTACAGAACTTAAAGATCAGCATACAACCCAGCAACGACTCCCAGGAGCTAGTATACTGATTGACACGAAGTAATAAATCAGAACTCGCAGAATGTTGAAGAGGAAAATGATTCTGTGTGTCAGGACTTCAATAAGTTGAAACCGCGCTACGAGTCGACGACGAAGCCAAAATCGTTACGAAGGGCAGAATACTATGAGAACGGAATCACTGAAGTTTTCCTTGATTCAAAAATCCACGCACGTGCTCCAGTTAACCAACTGAGCGGTAGCCAATATATAGAGGGCGCTTTATTATAGGGGTGCCTAGAAAAAAGAAGGGGGGTACTAGCAAAAAAGAGGGGGGTGCCTATAAATGCCTTAAATGTATTATGAACCAGTGGATGGTACCGGTCGTTCCGACGAATTGTTATTGGAATTTCTTTGAAACTACACTATATATATACATTTACTTTAAAACAAAAAGAAAATATTTTTTCTGCAACAATTGCGTGTGCAACCTTGGACATTAACTGCTCTACTCATTGCAAGATTTTTCAACCTCACTCAGCGTAGTGCTTCATCATAAACGGCGTTTCACATTAGACTTAGTTCTGCAGACTCAGCTTCCAAAACGACGGAGATAATCTCTGGTGCTATCGACCGTGAAAAGGCTACGAACAACTGACCATGCGATAATACGTCCTTTGTGAGACAAATTCCAACCTGGAGCAGCGTCTGTCCGATGCCGCACCTCGTTTCCGGATAGTCCACTGCTTGAGGCTGTCATTACTAAAAAACGACGACGGGAAGTCCAGATAGGTTGTGTTGCGAGCACCCCACTTGCGCGAATGGCGTTGGGACATTCCGTGAGAACTGTTTTACACGTTTACGCGCCCGCTCAGCGTTTACCGCATGAGCCAATTTTCCATCGATGTTGAACACTATTTGCTGCTTATCAGTCAGATGGACCTGCAAACGCTGCACCGACGGCCAGTGATCGTGCATCTTCAAGCCCATAAGTCGCCAGCAGCCTTCTGGGCAGACGGATCGAGTGTCAATGAACTGTTTAATCTCGTTCCCGTCTCTAAGAAACGCAGTAGTGCGGACATGTCCCCTATTGACGTATTTTAACAAATTTTTGATAGCGGCGATGGAGGAACACACCTGCAGTAGTCGACAGTTCTTCGTCAGCCAGTATAAGTGCATCAAATACACCTCAACACTGATGTACGTATCGTACTTTCAAGCGAGGACGGCACCATCCAGCGGTTGTCCACACGGTGACCTTTTGCATGCACAAACGAACGTCCGGAATCCCGTAGTCGGTCCACCGGGTGACAATCCGCCTCGACAGATGTCTGGTTTGAAAATGCCCTCGTGGACCGTTTGATACATTTGAGATCCTCCAAGAAGGGTGCGTTTCGATTCTCCATGCCCCAAGGGCCATTCACCAAGCAGCGGGGGTCTGTGAGGTCACGCATGAGCTCTTAGAATTTGATGCTTAATACCCGCGCAACCAAATCCGGTAAATCCTGCGTTTTCTATCCCGGTTCAAGCTCAGCCGTGATCTCGGGACACTTTGGATTGCATGTGAGTTGCAAAGAGGTCCGGGCGCCCACGCTTGCGCACAATATCCATGGCATCCTGATAGATCTGGCTCATCTGTCGATCGCTTCCAGCAATTGTGTATGGAAAACTCATGTTGCGACCAACTTGCGCTGCATCGTGGTCACCGTCGTTTATCGCATACATGACTCCAGAGAACAACTCATATCGCAGATCGACTTGGTGGTCGGAAATATACTGCAGGCGATTCTACTACACGCATACCCACCCGTCCATGATATATTGTTGAAATAGGAGTCCAAAAAAAAGATGTGCTCGCCAGGTGCGCGAGGGTGTAGCATGCAGTAATAGTACTGCATCTGCGAGACACGTCTTGTTCCGCCTCTGCCACGGAAATCATCCTCGTTGTTAATAAACCCTCCCTCCCCAGCGTCGTACTCAAATCCCCTCAGCGTTATCGTGGGAGTCCACCCTTGTCGACCATCAGGGAAAATAAGCACAGTAACGCGGTGTATACGCTGAGTGCAATGCTGAAAATTTGCTGGAGGCGTCCGTCGTGACAGCTGAGAATAATGTCGCGATCGGAGATACTGCCGTCCTAACCATCTCCCACCAGGATGGCGCTCACCTCGTTGACAGTCGGGGTGTCTTACCTACTTCGGTCGATCGATTGCAGGCAAAGCAGATGGAGTTCCAGATCCGCCACCGGATCCCCATCGATCCGCTGCCGCACCGGATCGTACAAATGCACGTAAGGGTTGTGCTGTTCGAGAATGGCTTGAAGTTCCCCCATGATGCGCCCATCTAGATGCGGAAAGACATTCATGCGGCCACCAAGCGCCTTGCTGCTGTCAGTGATTTAAAACTGCGAGAATCTCCTTGTCTCACCGGGCTCCGGCAACAGCGATCCCATTTGGTGGTACAGGGAACCTTGGAATCGAAAGACGTAGACCCCTCCCTGCATGAACCGTTCTTCCAACTTCGCACCCAGTTGTGGTGAAGTGTCTGGAGTCTATGTTTAAGTGCATACAAGTACCCAAAAAGAGTGCACGGTATTTTGGCCGGCCATGAAGCAAGTTTCGGTATTGAAGCCAGTGCTGAAGTAACCAAGAAGTAACAAGGTGAACAGGCACTTGAAGTAGATATAGGACTTCTTTATATTTTACTTATAATCAAATTTCCTCCCTTTTGAAGAGTCGTTTTTCAACCAACCAAATCTTTCCAACCTATACTAAAACTAAGTACATCCCGAGGAAACCTTTAAGTGAACGCGTGTTAAGGCGTGATAAAGATCCTTTGAGATTACCTAAGCTAAGGGTCAGCCGGAGTGTTACCAGGAAAGTGTCCATTTTCAGTAATTTTGTATTAAGGTTCGGACGTAAGCATCAAGAACCTGGGAAGTCTAAGCAAGAGAGGTGTAGTCTATCGCTTCCTTGTGTTGGTTTTTGAGTGGAAACCTCGAAAATTTAAGTTCCTTCACGACAACTGGTGCCGCCACCCGGGACTTCACGTCGCCTTAATACAATTTCACACACAAAATGTCTTTATTGTCTACTGAGGGAGAGAAAGAGCTGGTCTTCACTTTACATCACTCTCAGGATTATACTAATAGAACATACACTTTTTCTGATGCGTGTTCAAGAATGGCACGGTATCAACGGCATGTATTGAAGTTACCTGGGGACTGACGTAGCTGGTTTTCACTATATGAGATTCGCAAGGTGGCAAAAGCTGCCCCTAACTTTAAAGTTAAGGAAGATCTTACTTCCTTTGGAGGACTGAAAAAGTCAATTAAAGCTATAGAAACGCTGCTTCGAAATTGTGGCTATGGGTTTGTACGACGGGAAGAATTTGATAATGCATGTGTGTAGCCGGTGCGTATACGAACGGTGCGGCTAGCGCACAGAGGAAGGCTCTTCCTTAAAGAGGTATCTACCGCTACTTAGCCGATACGCCCTTATAAAGGGCTTAGTAGAAGAGATCTCCTACTCGGGGCCAAGATTCCCGGGTTGGTTTACTACGTAGCCTTAACGGCTGTCTTCCCTTTACAGGGTGTAGATAAAGGGAGGGCTCCCTCTTATCTACGACACCCACTGCACGCGCGACCGGTCGAGGTCGAGCGTCTGCTATTTAGATTGAAATGTAAACTGAATATATTTAATATGTAATTAGCCTAAATTAATTTAAACTAATATAAACTATATGTAATACTAAGTAGAATATTCCTAATTCATACCTAGCTAAAATGTAGTGTACACACCTGTGTACTGACACGTGGATGGCTGACACACCACCGCACCAAGGGACCATGCCCTGATTGGTTAAAATAACCAAAGGTTCGAAACCTTTCAACCCGGCCAATACTTACCTCAACCGTGGTGTACTCATGTACACCAACCCTCAGTGTTACACGAATGTAACCCCGTTACATCCTCCCCCATCAAGACTATTGCTTACGCAATAAACAAAATTTTGTTGGAGAACTCCAACGCCAGTTCCCCTGGCCATCCATATGTACACCTCCAGTGGTGCTATAGCGTCTCCTCTAGAAGAGGTAGACTACTCCGAGAACTCGGAAGTGTATGCCTTTGGGGATACCTCCCCAATGGTGAGCCGCTCCGACAGCGCCGAAAGGCGTTGTCGGCAGCCTAATCCCTTCCCCACACGTGAGGAAAATGCACTAACCAGTGCGGCACCCCTGCCCGTATCGGATGATACATCCGAATCGCCAAAGGCGATCATCACTAATGATCTGGACGCAGCTCAAGACTCCCAACTTGCCGCACAGGCACTAAGGGCTGCGTTACGCGCCCCCAAACGCCCGTCAAGGGCGGCTTATAATTTCGATGGTCCTCGTGACCTTCCAAGGTGGGCCAGGCGTTTGGTAAGGACTAGTCTAGCGTCCTATACCCCTGTCCCCGCGGCTGAACAGCCGTACCAACGCGAACGCCGTGAGAAACTCCGGCAACAACTGCTTACACAAAAGCAGTTCACTAGCGTCTCGTACCGAGAGCGCTTAAATAGGCAGGCAAAAGGTGCCCCTGTTGAGAACCTCCGCGAGGTTCCTTTCGTTCTTTCTCCGGGAGAAAGTGCCGATGATGCAGAGAAGAAGTTCCGCGCTTGGGCGGAAGGGGAGAAGCTTCTCCCCAGCTTTGATGAGCTGCATGACAGCTATTCCCGTCGAGAAATTTGGGTGGAGAGGGTGTTGCGCCTTACATTTGCCAAAGCTAAGGCGATGGAACAACTACGTGCTCCGTATCGCACGCTCTACGCCAGCGCCCCTGTCTCCACCATGGTGTCCGGAGACAGTGTGGTCGCCACATCTGCCTCCGGCAAACTCCCACTTATTGGGAGTGAAGGGGCTTCTTATGCCCTTCTGGTCGTTGACCTACAGCGGGATTCTCCCGCTCAAAAGCGTCAACGACGTCACGGCAATCCTTCCGTAGGGGAGTCTCGAACTCCCACGAACTCTGTGAGTGTGGATAACCTTTCCACTTCACCAGATACTGGGTTTGACCCCGATGATGGCGCCGCGCCATCAGCCGATCCACATGAAAGTGTGGAGTACTATCCGCATCGAGCATTGGAGGAGGAGGTCGCGCAATTGCGACGTGAGATTCGCGCGCGCTGTGATCGACACAGCCTTCTCATCCATTATCTCCACGAGGGGATCCGAGATGAGCAGGATGCCACTGATCGCTTCGAGAGGCGGCTTGCCTCTCTCGAGACGACCGTTGCGGAGCTTCGTGGTCGCATTTTAGCCCTTTCGGGCTTACTTCGCCCTGCGGTGCCTTACGGCTATCCGCCTTTCCACCCTCCTCTAGGAGGGGCCCCGCCTCCGGGTCCTGGTATGGCTTAAGCATACCGACATAAAAGGTTGGATGCGTACGCATCGCCTTCGGGATGTCTAAGGTGTACGACAAGCCCTTTCGGGATAACACCCCAAAGGGACCCAAAAACCTGGGGCGCAGTTTATTTCGCAACGCATTTGAAACTGCATGTGTAGGAAGATTTTTAGCGTTTAATAAAACACTTTCTCCCACTTTTTATACCCTTTTGTTACGCCGCCCCTTGCGGTCAGCTTGCTCCTTCTGCTTGTCTTGGCTTTCCGCCATGGCATTGCAGACGTGTCTTAAGACACTAAGGCGCGTCGATAAAAACTTATCGATGTGCTTTTGCACAGATACAGGGCTGACATCGGGGAATCCTACCCCCTCAATCCCTGGGCCACACACACGTGGCGTCAACGGAACCCTCGGATTCACCAATCCGTTCACGTAAAACGGGGTAAACCCCGTAGATACATGTACCGAATTGTTGATAGCAAATTCAACAATCGGGAGCACCTCACTCCAACTCTTTGGAGAATCCGGACATAAACTCCGGAGAATATCCTCCACAACGCTATTAACGCGTTCCGTCTGACCGTCCGTCTGCGGATGATCCGCAGTGGACATGAGGAGCTTGGTGCCTAGCACCTTAAACAACGCTCCCCAGAATTGTCCCGTAAAACGGGGATCCCGATCCGACACAACGGAATCGGGTAGACCATGCTGTCGAAAGACACGGTATAGGAACACTTTTGCTGTTCCTTCTCCATATATGGACTCTGGCACCGCCGCCAGGTGAGCCATGTTGCTCAATCGGTCTACAAAGACCAATTTGCCGGTGTTCCCGGCCTTATCCTTCGGAAAACCGAAGATAAAATCCATGCTAATGGATTTCCAACACTCCGTTGGAACCGATAAGCTCGCCAAAGGCGCAGCTGAACTTGCAGAGGGTTTAACCCTCTGACACGTCTCACAGGTGCGTATATACGCACCGACCCACTTATACATATTGGGCCACCAATACAAAGCGCTTAAAGCGCTGTAGATCATATCCCGACCTAAATGACCCCCGGTAGGGGCTTCATGTGCCTCAAAGAGGACTCTATACTTCAGTTCCTCATTATGAGGAACTACCACCCGCGGAGTGTCCTCCGCGCTCGTGCTATAAAATAGCAGACCGTCACAGTACCTGTAACGGTGTAAACGAGCTCTAGCTCGACTTGACAGGGTTGGCTCAGACGAGCCAAGACCTTTTTCATCTAACGCGCGGATAAGCGCCGTACATTGAGGGTCTTTCTCATACGCCTGGCGTATGAGATCTACCACAGACGTGGTGACGAATGTCGCGTGAGCGAGCTCGTAATCGGGACGACGCGATAACGCGTCCGCAAGCACGTTCTGCTTGCCAGGTTTATACTTAACCTCAAAGTTGTACTCCGCAAAGAAGGAGAGCCAACGGGCCATCCGTTGCGATAGATGAGGCGACTTTGTCGCTGTCCGTAAGGACGCGTGGTCAGTATAAACCACGAACGGCTTTGAGCCGAGTAGGTGAACCCTAAATTTGACAAGAGCATACTTCATTGCAAGTATCTCCTTGTCATGAACGGGATAATTCCGTTCTGCAGCTTTAAGCTGCCTCGACTCAAACGCAATTACGCGTTCCCTTCCTGCATCGTCTGCTTGTAACAAAGCACATCCGATTGCGAAATCGGAGGCGTCGCAGACGACACTAAATGGTTTCCCAGAGTCTGTGAGAGCAAGAACAGGATCTTTTAACAAGCTCCCCTTTACCGCTTCAAAAGCGTTTTGGTGTTCGGTTTCCCAACACCAATCAACATCCTTCTTAAGAAGGTCAGTCAATGGCTTCGCCATTTCAGCGTAGTTCTCGCTGTACTTGTGAAGATATTAGGCTAATCCAAGCCACTTCCGTAAATCTCTAAGATTTACAGGCGAAGGCCACTCCACAATGGCTTTCACGTTCGCGGGATCCGCCCGCACTCCATCCTTACCGATGAAGCATCCGAGGAAAGGAATTTCCTCAGCACCAAAGATACACTTGGATGCGTTTGCATATAACTTATGCTCTCGCATACATTCGAGCACTGCTAGAAGGTGTATCAGATGCGTCTGAACATCAGACGAGTCGCCTTCCGCACGACTATGGACGAATATATCGTCGAAGTACGTCTGAGCGTACTTCCTATGAGGGCGGAAGAGTTGAGTCACCAAGCGGTTGAAAGTCGCTGGTGCATTTGAAAGCCCTTTTGGCATAACAAGCCACTCCCACATCATGCCACTAGGCGTGCTAACCGCTGTCAGCGGAATATCGGACGCTCGCATGAGCATCTGATAATACCCGTCCACCAGATCTAAGGCACTGTACACAGTACAGCCCGCCATATTGTTCTGGAGGACATCCTTCCGAGGAATCGGAGTCTGCATGGGTACAGTAGCTGCATTCAGCTTGTTATACGCATGCACAATGCGCCACTTTCCGTTCGGTTTACGAACACAAAAAGTGGGAGATGAGTGGGGAGACTTACTCTCCCGTACCATCCCTGCCTCTTCTTTCCCCTTGAAGAATGCGTCGATGACGTCGCATTGTTCCTTGGGGAGAGGCCACTGCCTAGTGACGCAGTATTTGGTTCCGGGAACCAAATAAATTTCATGTCGGACTCCCCGACCCGGTGGTAACCCCGTCGGCGGGTTGTCACTAATGACATCTCCAAATTCCTTTAATAAGGAATGGTAAGGGTCCTCAGGATCCGCGAGGATCTTGAGGCCGCTTCGGGCATTTAATGCCTGTTTGGTTTTCACCAAAACTGACTCGTCCATCGTGGATGAGGAGTTCAACTCCTCTTCCGGACGCAACACGACGACCTCGTCGATTTCATCTGCTTTCAAAGCAGTCTCAAACTCGTTGAAGGACATCTCTTCCAACGACAACAGTTCGCCTACCCCAGGCAACCATTCCAGGCTTACGCCTTCTGTGACAATACCTGTCACACTATTCATCATCCTGTAGGACTGCTGACTACTGGCCTCGGGACTCATCCCGAGACCCAGATGGGGGGGATTCAATTGCCCCATCTATTGGAAGCGCCACGCACCTATCCACAGAGGTATCTACCTCTACCACCGGTGACTCGCCGGTCTCACCTATAACGGCGTATTCGGAATCGTTTCCGACGTGCGAAAGAGACGAACTTCGGGTCTCTTCTCTTGGAAGCGCCTCGCGCTTAACCACAGGGGTCTCTACCCCTACCACTGGAGTCGCAACTTGTTCGCCGGACACGGCGTGGTCAGAATCAATTCCGACCTGTAGAAGAGACGAACTTCGGGTCTCTTCTCTAAGTGCCTCGCGCTTAACCTCAGAGGAATCCACCTCTATCACTGGCGACTCACCAGTCTCGCCTATATCGGCGCGGGGATTAACCGTCGAATCCCCCTCGTTAAGGAGCTCTTCATTGACGCCATTGGGAATGATCGTTTCAGACATCCCAATATCTGTCATCTCACGCCAGAATCGCTTTTGCGATCGAGCAAAGGTGGGTTCATGACTCGCCAATGCTTCACCCGACCGCGGGTGCGTTGAGCCAATTGACTTAGACTTCCAGTCTATCCATGGCTCGTGGCGTTCCAGCCATATCATGCCCAGAATGATGTCATACCTCGAGTCCAAATCCAGGACTAGGCAACGTTCTAAGCTGTCGAAGTCTGCAAACTTCAGCTTAAGGTCAATCGAGACCTTGGGTACAGAAACCTGTACGCCCGTCGCAAGACGGACCGTGACAACGTCACGAGAACGTGCCTCTAGCGCCTCGGCATACAGCCGACTCTTCACAACAGAAGCCCGTCTGACATAATTGTCAAACGCTCCAGAGTCTATCAAGACTCTCCAAGGCTTATCAAAGCCTTTCACGTCCGCAAGGACTACCAGCAAACCTGGATGGTACACCAACTCGGTGCTAGAAAGCACCGCTTCCCTCGGGGCTTTGTGCTGTCGTCCCCTACCCTGGGGCTTAACAGCACTGAGGGGCCCCCCAGTAGGACGCCCTGCACTTACTGGGTGCCGTCGTTTCCCGACGGCTTGGACAAGGGATTTTTCCCCACCCTTGGTCCCTTGTAGCGAGTGTCTCGCTGGGGATTTTTCGGACATCTGTTCCTCAGATGATCCATGCTCCCACACAGGAAGCATCTCAGCGGCCACCCCCACGCCGCTGCAGCATAGCCAAGAGCTCTGTCTCGAAGATCTATGAAAAAGAGTCAGAATGACTCTTAGCGGAAGGTTTCTCCTCAGCTTCGACCTGACTAAGGTCCATGGGTTCAGAAACCACCTTTGAGGAACGAAAGTTCCTTTCGGCGTTAAACGCCATCTTAAACGCCTCCTCCATGGATTGGGGTCGGCATCGGAAGAGCACCGAACGTGCTGTCCCTTCTCTCAGGCCTCCCATGAAGACGGGGATGGACACATCGTCCGAATACGCTTTCGCGTTCATCCCTGCCAACAGGGTCTCAAGCTCCTGGATATAAATCTACAGGTCCTTAGTGCCTTGACGGCAGCTCAGGAACGCCAGTTGATTCTGGAAAACCAGATCAGGAGTTGCGTACATGTCCATAAGATTCTGCTTAAGGACCTTCCATGTTGGAAACACGTCCTTGACTGATTCCGAGCATGTAAACGCCCATGTACGGGCTTTTCCCGTAAGATGGGTCAATGCAACTCCCACTTGCAAGTGATCAGCGGTCATGTTCGCTGTGACGAAGGCCGTTTCGACCTCTCGCAATCAAACATAAAGGTTGTCACCCTTCTCTCCGGTAAACTCCTTAATTTTAAACGATAATGGAGGGCGCACCCCCGTGGAATGACCTCCACGGCAACTCGCCTCATGAGCGATGAGGGCATTCACCCTTGCCTTTACGGCCTCAAGGCCCTGCTCCACTAACAGCTTCATACCTTCTTCCCCCGTTAAGGGTAACAGCCTTTTAAAGTCTTCCTGCTGGAAGAGGGTCAAACTATCCCAATTGTCTTGATTTATCCTTTGCAGAGGATGCCTAGTCTACCAACACAGGTATTGGATTGACTACAAGTGCTACCAGATGTAGCCGGTGCGTATACACACGGTGCGGCTAGCGCACAGAGTAAGGCTCTTCCTTAAAGCGGTATCTACCGCTACTTAGCCGATACGCCTTTATAAAGGGCTTAGTAGAAGAGATCTCCTACTCGGGGCCAAGATTCCCGGGTTGGTTTACTACGTAGCCTTAACGGCTGTCTTCCCTTTACGGGGTGTAGATAAAGGGAGGGCTCCCTCTTATCTACGACACTCACTGCACGCGCGACCGGTCGAGGTCGCGCGTCTGCTATTTAGAGTGAAATGCAAACTGAATGTATTTAATATGTAATCAGCCTAAATTAATTTAAACGAATATAAACTATATGTAATACTAAGTAGAATATGCCAAATTCGTACCTAGCTAAAATGTAGTGTACACACCTGTGTACTGACACGTGGATGGCTGACACACCACCACACCAAGGGCCCATGCCCTGATTGGTTAAAATAACCAAAGGCTCGAAACCTTTCAACCCGGTCAATACTGACCTCAACCGTGGTGTACTCATGTACACCAACACTCAGTGTTACCCGAATGTAACCCCGTTACAATGTGACTTCAATCTGGATCGTACCGCAGAAGATATTGGTCTGATGTTGTCACTATTATTAGCGGAGAACCAGTGGGAAACATCCTTGATGGTGTGCCGGAAAGAGGCTACTGACATCAGCCCAACTTACTACATTTGTGACAGACACCACTCACACCCCGGTGAAACAGTCTAAACCACCGGGCATGCAGGAGTTGTGTGTTGACAATGAGCTGGAAGATGCTATGGATTGGAGGTCAAAGCGTAGCCGTCGAGTAAGGAAAAAGTTGGAATTTTCCTCGGATGAGGACGAGATCATGTCACCACCACGATCAGTGTCGCAACAGCAGGACCCAGTGGTGGCAAATTTAGTCCAATTGATGAAATATGGACACTTAAGCTAGGAGGAATTAGCGAAAATCACCGCATCTCTGTCAGCTAGTCGCACGCCGGATACTACGAGAGGGACGGCTAGTGCATCATACCAAAGATCGGCGGTACCAGAGAGGGCATATCCCAACCCGCCGAAAGCATCAATATATGGCATGTCAAGTGGAAAACAAAACACATGGACATCATCTGGTCAGCCTGGCACAGCCATTATCCAGAACACAGAGATCAAGACATTTGACGGAAATAGACAAGACGCCGGGAGTGCGAGTGCATGGGTGACACGATTTTTTCATGTAGCAAACATTTCACGTTGGGATGACGATCAACGGCTACGGATGTTTGTGGATAGCTTGACGAACACAGCTTCTTGGTGGTACGAACAATTGGCGTATACGGTGAAGTATGATTGGGATGCAGTGATAGATTTATTTCAACGGAAGTTTTTCATGGACAGTGTAGCCTCGGGTCATGTATTCTAAATTGACCCAGAAACAAGAAGAGCCAGCAACTACCTATCTATACCGGCTAAATGCCGCGGCGTTACGAGCTGGAATGGATTTACGAGATGTCTATAACGCCTCATTGTTGGAAGAGCACATCCAGCAATTCTTTGATACTATTCATGATCATTTCATACAAATGCAATATCAGCATATTACTTTCAATAATATTGAAGAATTGGAAAGGGTGTTGACAAAGCATGATGCGCGTTTGACAAGGCCAGGAAAGAAAGTGACTGCACGCAAGAGTGCCGAAGCGGTATATGACGATGTAAAACCTAGCGTACATGTGATGGGCGGAGAAGTACATGCCATGCAGCGGTCACGCTCTAATTATGACGACAGAGGTGAACGAACGAGTGCGCATAATAACAATGATGGGGGCGTGGTGTGTGAACATTGCAATCGAAGAGGACACGATAAAGACAAATGTTGGATTACAGACGTGTGAGCATTGCAAAACAGTCGGCCAAGATGTGAAGTATTGTCGGAAGTTCATCGAAGAGATGGCCGAGATGCGGAGAAAGTTGAAGTCCGGGGAATTTTCCAAGGATCAAGTGGCCGCACAGTTAAATGCCTAACCCCACAGTGCGTTGCAACCACTGTCGAGAGAAAAGGGGTGGCATTGTCGAGCAATGTGAAAGCAACACCGCGTTCACCCTTAGGTGTAAAAGAAACCAAGAAAAACGATACATTTTGCGTGGAAAGATCACTCACTATGGACGAGGATCAAGAAAAGAATAAATTACAAGAAAAACAAAGAAACAAGTTACATTTGCAGAAAAAGAAGAAGAGAAAAGAATACGTCAGAGACTAATGAAGCAACAGATGTCTCGGCTTATGTCACGTTGGTGGATAAAAGAGAGGGAGAACGAGAAGTATGGCAACAGTTGCCCAATACAACGCAGCCTGCAACGCAACTATATGTGAAGGGATCAATTGACGATTTGGAACTGCCGTTAATGTTGGATTCTGGCGCGCCACATTTCAGTATTGCATACCAATGTGGCGAAGACGTTACATATAGCAGTCCGGATGTTTGATACCCCGACTAGTTTTTGTGGCGTGACAGAAAGTACCATTGGCGCAATTGGTTTGGCCACTGTAAAGGTTCGGATGGGCCCATCTGTTATTTTTAACTGTGAGATGTGGGTTGCCAACATTGACTCGCAAGATTTAGCGATACTTGGAACAGATTTCTTGGTGAAGGCGGGGGTAATTCTGAATATGAAAGACCAAAGTTGTCAGATTCCCAACGAAAATCCGCTACCGTTAATGACTCAAGAAGATCTACTTTCCGAAGAATACGGGCAAGTAAATGAGCGAATTATGAAGAGTGCTGGTATGACGATTAATTGTACCAGTGCACATGCGGTACAGACGGTTGGGGATAAACCCCCCGCTGTATATGTGATGGATGCTATAGACCCATTGAAGGTAGATCAGACAAAAAAATGGAGGTCTACCTGCATGAAGGGGTGGAGATGTCGGCTGAAGGTATGGAAGAACAGTTGGCTCTTATACCTGAAGTAGAACAAGGTCCGATAACGTCACCTGATATGGCTCACGCGGATATAGGAGAGCCAGGGATCACCACCAAGGAGCAAGAAGACCAGTTACGGTCATTGTTATACAAGTATGCTGATGGATTCATAAGCTCTGGTAATGCGCTGCCGCCACCGGCCAAGGGTGTGGTATGTGATGTGGATGTTGGAGACAATTCGCCTATATCCCAGAAAGCGCGCAAGGTACCAGCCCACCTCCTACCAAAGTTGTACGAGTTGATACGAGGCTTATTGCAAGCAGGATTAATTAAGTACTCGGAGTCAGCTTCGGCGTCACCAATCGTGATCTTGTTAAAGAAAAATAAAACAGACATACGATTGTGCATTGATTATCGAGCTGTGAACCAAAAGACGAGACTGATGGTGTATGACATACCTCTGATAGATGATTTGTTGGACAACTTTGAAGGGATTAAGTGGTTATGTTCAATGGATAACGCGAGTGGGTATTGGGCTATACCTATGACGAAAAAGGCTCGGTTAATTACCGCTTTCATTTGCCCGCTAGGACACACTTTGAATGGCTTCGAATGCCACAAGGGTTAAAGAATGAGCCGCAGATATATCAGCGTATAGTTGACAATGCCTTGTGGACAATGGTCCGACGCTCACAACAGATGGGGGTGATGTGGAAGATCATGAACGATGATACCGCCATGGATATCGATGATGATGCTACATATGTCTTGAAGACAGACGTAACCCTATCACAAGATGTGTTTCATAATGGCCAAGTGGTGGAAAATGAGGAGCGACCTATCATTGGGAGGCATTCATACATTGATGACCTGACGTTTGGTGCGTATAGTTGGGATACGCTGTGTTTAATGCTTAAAAACCTTTTGGAGTCGTTCCAGTGTTGGAGAATCACCATAAGATTACCCAAGAGTGCATTTGGGAAGCACAGTGTAGAGTTTCTGAGTAATAGCATATCTTCAAAGGGAATTGAAGCGTCCCCGAGAAATTTAGAATCAATTAGTAAGATGGCATTTCCACGTACATTAAAAGGGGTTCAGAGATTCACTGGCAGTCTGATATATTATCTAAGGTTTATCGACAACTTCGCGACGTTAGTGGCCTCACTGTATGAATTAACGGACCTGCAGTTAAGGGATGGTACTCAATTGGAACATGCTGAGAAGTCTTTGGCATTGTTGAAGGCTCGGCTTGTGCATGCACCGTTGCTACGACATATCGAGCGTGCAAAACCACTAAGTGTAATTTTATACACCAATACGTGGGCATTTGGAGCTACGGTGTGTCAAGAGCACGATGGGATCTTGCATCCATTAAGATATGTCAGTAAAGTGTTCAAAGATGCGGAGACACGACATACAGGAGCTGAACAGGAGGTGCTAGCTTTGCTGAAAACATTACATGACGCTAGTCATATTTTATTTGGACAACATATAACAGTATACGAAAGGTACTCCACGATGCGATGGTTATTCACGTCTAAAAGTTTGACGGGAAGGGAGTTCAATGGGCGGTAATGTTATCCCCATGGTCGTTAGAGATCATAAGAATGGACCATGAAGGTGTTGGCCTACCCGCATTATTGGCCACATCGATAGTGCCTGTAGAAAAAATGATTCAAGTATTAGAAGAAATCGCTCCAATAAAGACACTGAAGGATACGCCAATGATTAGACCAATTCCAGATTTGCGTCGCCAAAGTACCGCATATGTCTTGTCGTTTAATGGTGCAGTACGGATGAAAAATGATCCTAAAGGCACTTTTGGCATGATAATATGGGAGTTACCGACCTGGGAGGTGATAGCGGCTGAATATGGAATTCTGAATAACCTCACTGTGAACGACAGTGAATATCATGGGTTGATCGGTGCATTACAACTTGCTCAAGCACACCATATAAAACAGGCAATAGTGTGTGGGGATTCGAGATTGGTGATTGGACAAGTTAATGGAGATTTACGCTGTAACCATGCTTCGTTATTGGTCTGGTAAACAGAGTGCACTCGCTGGTTGAAACTTTCGAGGCGATTAGTTTAGTGCATGTGGCACGCAAGTATAACCAAGCAGCAGATTTCCTTACACAGTGCGCCATGAAAGAACAGCGATTAGGGAAGATTACAAGTGATCAACAAATGATGGATCTGAAAATGTTGAATCGATTACCAGAGTTGTTATATGCCAATGCAGATGGTCCTTCAGAAAGGGATAAGAGTGAGGACTCCCCGGAGGCGATTGCTTAATCGTTCGACGACTTCAGAAGTAATCCAAGTAATGAGGCGCAAGTGGGCACAAGTGGATACCACTGAAGTCACTGTTTGGGAGGATTGATATCGGTCACCACAAGTATTTGTAATCACTCGAAGCATGAGTAAACCGAAGAAAGGACATCGTCAACACCAAGGAAGTGAGACCGTGGAACAAGGGCGGACATAGAAGATGAGATGCACTCTGTATAGGACGGTACCGTTTAATCGAAACAAGTCCAAAAAGGTGCAGAAGAGGACCCCTATGAAACGGCGCCAGCCATTAGACTTGAGCGAATGGCATCGGCTCAGAATGATGAATATTGGTGTGGAAAGGTTATAGCATATCTGAAAGGAGAAGATGACAAGATAAACTCCGCCAGCGAATGGAAAAGGGTAGCTCGACAAGCGATGATGTATGTACTGGACAGTAAAAATATTCTTTACTACATCGCTTCACACGAAGTAGAACCTAAGATCAAGTGTGGCGATTGGTAGTACCAACCATATTACAAGAAGATGTGTTACATGCCTACCATGTTGAGATTGATAGTGGGGCGCATCAAGGGGTTGGAAAAGTATATGCGCGGTTGAAGTCCAAGTATTATTGGAGAGGTATGTATGCCCATATTGAAAATTATGTTGCAGCGTGTGAAGATTGTGCCACGGCTAAAGGAAAGCCAAAATACCAGGGGCGCACTAGCGGCAATATTGTGGCTTCAAGACATTTTCAGATTTTGGCTATGGATTTTGCATTACCGCTGCCGCAGACCACTATGGGTCATGAAGCGCTATTGTGCTTTATCTGTTTGTTTTCCGGATATGTGATCCTTATACCAATGATCACCACTGCAGCCCAGGATGTGGCAGAAGCGTATATGATGGTAGTTTACAAGAGATTTGGAGCTCAAGAAATGCTAAGACATGATCGAGACCCCAGGTTTATGAGTTCGGTGTTCAGTAGATTTAATCGAATGTTGAAGCAGAAACTGAGACCTACATTGGCATATCGGCCACAGGCCAACGGTAAACAGGAGAGATCGGTGCAGACAGTGATAAAGGAAATAAAGTGCTATATAACGGATCCAGAACAAAGAGATTGGGATGAATATGTGGCGCCATTGGAGTTTGCGTTAAACACTTCAGTGGATCTACAACATCATTAAACTCCGTTCTACTTGGTACATGGATGGGAACCTCGAACTACGATGGAGGCGATGGTACCACCGAAAGATCAGTCCGTCATGGAAAAGAATGCACTAGATTGGAGATTAGACGTGAATAAAAGGCACATGGAAGCTCAAGCGTAGGCAGCCATCATTCTATAGCAAGTTGGTAAAGATAGAACCCAACGTCATAACGAGAGGATTAAGTCAAAGTTATGGTCGACTACAAAAACCGCTTACTGACCTGGAGAGTTAGTCTGGCTGTATCACGATTTGGTCAAGACAGGGTTGGTAAGAAAGTTGGATCACTTGTGGTATGGCCATATGTGGTGGATGGACGGGTGAACGACATGGTGTATCGGTTGGTGATACCAACAACTGAGAGTAGGATATTCCCACTAGTACATATTGCTAGGCTGAAGCCCTACATCAGCAAAATGAGAAGGCCCCGTGAAATATTCAGACTAAGGATGCGTTGGAGTTAGATGAAGCATTACTTCCGGAAGATTCCTGGTATGAACCTGGCAGAGACGATGAATGGGAAGTGGAGCGTATAGTGGACTGTAGAGTGAACAGCGGACAAGAAACGGGCGTCGGATGAAATAATACCTTATCAAGTGGAAGGATACCGATGAGATGACGTGGGATCCCGAAGACAACCTTTCGTGTACCATACTATTGTATGAGTTTGATGCGCAGCGAGCTTGGTAGAATCGGCATTACGAAGCCCAGACGGCAGAAGAGTACATCACTGAAGGGGAATTGTAGAAGCCTAAACAGAGGAGAAGAGCGAAGAAGAAATACGACGAAAATAACGAAGGAGATAACAAGAAACCGAAACAAACAATAAAAAGAAGCCCCAGAAGATGTAGCACATCCCTATCACGCACCCATGTTGGTTGTGATGAGTAGAATGCGGACCCGAGTTGGTTGCATTAGGGAAAATCAGAAGAGACAAACACAAACAAAATATAAAAGAAAGACGCATGTTCGAACAAAATTGGAAGATGTTGGAATTTGTGGGTAAATTACGTGACTAGCTATGTTGAATGGAGCTATATAGCTAAATAATGAAAATGATATAGAAAGTGAGGCAATACGGGCTCAATGACTTGATGATGTGATGTAGAGATGATACGAAGAAATACCTATCACGGTCCAAAAGGTGAAAAACCTGTACATCTAACATAAAACAAGACAAAGTAATGACAAACCAGCGCAAGATCGTACGAAGAGATACCTCACGGGGTCCTAAGGGTGCCTAAACCTGTACGGCAGCAACAAGATGATACGAAGAGATACCTATCACGGTCCAAAAGGTGAAAAACCTGTACATCTAGAATAACATGATATGATAACACCTGTGCGTAGACGAATCCCGTACGAAGAGATACCCAATGAGGTCCAACAGGTGCAAAACCTGTACGGAGAGGCAAAACGTGTGAAGAAAAAACAAGTGAGCCACAGGGGCGGTAAACCTGAGTGTCAATGGCGGCTATGCGAAGAGACACCTAGTTAGGATGTTATCGGTGTGAAACCTGCATAGCAACCTCGAAAAGGACACAGAAGAAAAACAAAACAATGACTGAGATCAAGCAGTAACAGCAGAGCCTAAGTATGATGGGGCAGGAAGCGAATGTATAAACTTTCCCTCATAAGTGTAATGAAGCGAGTGAACCACCTGTTACACTGAGAAAGGTGATGCCTATCAAGGGAAGAAGAAAATATTATAATGCTATGGTTGGAAGGGTACTCACCGGATGGAGCCATACATGACAAGCTTTTGGAGATCAGAGTGCACGTGTGGAAGTTTGAGGACGCGCGGAGCACCTGTGGAGGCTGAGCATGGCATACCTGATTTTGAATGAAATTATAACGGGATTTTCAAGTGGAGTTTTTGGCCAATCACGGGATGTCTGACCGTTCACGACATGACCGCTCACGACAGTCCTGGATAAGTACACAGGTATATGTCTTTCCACAAGTGGAATTTTGGACCAATCACGTGATATTTGACCGTTCACGACATGACCGTTCACGACAGACCTGGATAAGTACGCAGTGGACCGTTCACGACAGTCCTGGATAAGTACACAGTTATATGTCTGTACACAAGGGTAATTTTGGACCAATCACGTGATATTTGACCGTTCACGACATGACCGTTCACGACATGACTATTCACGACAGTTAAGTATGCGGAAATGTGATTGTTCACGACATGACCGTTCACGACAGTAAAATCTCAGAGTGTGATTGGCCTAAAAAGTGGGTATTATAAACGAATCACAGTTTTTGACTCGATAAAGTGCCGAGGATTCGCTTACGACGGGAGCGTTCGGGACAGCCAACGTCACGGATTTGATCAAGGAAACGTATAACAGAAGTCTATACTATACCAGTGTTGGGCTAACTCAGTGGCACACTAGTCTCGAAGGAGTTAACTTTTGGAGAGCCATCAAGCGAGTGAATTGGAACGACAAAAGATAGATAACGTGGACACGATACAAACATTGTTGAGCCTGATAACGTCAGGAGGCCCAGCCAGTGGAATAGAGCCCAGCGAAGATGGTGCCAACATCTCAGGGGGTGTCCCTCGTAGTACATCCGAACCGCAACCTATGACTGAGCGAAAGTCTTCCCATACATGCCCTCCTAAATGGACCAAGAATGAGAAGGTAGAGTTGGTACGTATACAATGCGAGAGTGAGGATCGGACGAAGCCAGTTTCCGAGATAAGCGAATTATACAACCAACGGTGTCAACTAAACGGATGGACCAAGAGAACCGAAGCTAGTGTCGAGATTATGCTAAGGAGATTGGGATCTAAACGAAAACGGTATAATGAGTGGACTGAGGAAGAGGTGAAGTGGTTGACAAGTCTAGTGGAACAAAAGGCCAAGATCACTCACATAGTTGAACTGTATCCGGTGCAATTCCCACAAGCTAAGAAAATACGCACCAAAAGATCTGTACAAAGAAAGATACAAGCCTTGCGCCAGGAGAATAAAGTCAAATCCCGGGTACTATCAGACGGAAATGATAGCCAAGGTGAATGCAGAAAAGGTGGCAGGAGATGGACCCCACAAGAGGATCTCATATTGGAAGAGGCGATCGAACGTGGGGAAATGGGTGTGAACTTAGTTGCTAAGAAGTTACATGATTCATTAAACACGGGCAGATTCAAGTATACGCCGAGATCATATGAAGGGATCAGAGAAAAAAAGACTCCGTCGATTAAAATGTAGAGTACAGAGCGTCGAGCATGCCTTTATAAGGCATGTCCTCAGTTGGAACAGGAAATTTCTGTGAACGTCGAGGAAGAGCAAAGTATTATGGATTATGTGATACCAGAGAGCCCAAGTTCATCATTCGGAGTGGAAGGGGAGTTAGAAAATGTAGAAAATTTTGTGGTGACCTAACTTGAACTACAGAGAATGTCGGCTGAAGATGTCATTATGTACAAAGATGTGGAGCTTGAAGGCACAGTGCAAGAAGTAAAGCAGACAAACTCCGGTGAGGTCTTCGAACGGCAGAAAACGGTGAATGAAATAACATTGGAGCCAGCACTAAGCGAAGGACTATTTGACAGCACCCTAAACGATGATGGAGAATCAAGACGAGACATCTCCACGGCCATAGATTTTATGGAGTCGACGGAAGCTTCAAATGTAAGTCTTTGGGAAAACAATGAAGAAAAGCCCGCGAACAAACAAGATGAGCTATCGTATAGACGAGACTTCGGTGTGCCAGAAGAGGAAAAAAAATGCATCTCGGAAGATATAGACCTGGCTACAAGCACAGTGCACACCCATGAGGAGATGTGTGGGGAAGTTCTGAACAACCTTAATCCCACATCATCAGGAGTGGAAGAGGAGTCAGAAAATGCGACAGATGTTGGTTGTGCTGACTCAACATGAACTGCAAAGAATGTCGGCTGAAGATGTTAATATGTGCAAAGATGTGGAGCTTGACGGTACAGTACAAGAAGTAAAAAATACAAACTCCGGTGAAATCTTCGAACGGCACAAAACGGTGAATGAAAGAACATTGGAGCCAGCACTAAGCGAAGGACAATTTGACAACACTCTAAGCGATGATGTAAAATCAAAACGAGACACCTCTGTAACCATAGATTTAACAGAATCGACGGAAGATCCAATTTCGAGTCTTCATGAAGATAATGAATAAAAGCCAATAACCAAAGAAGATGAGCTACCGTATAAACAAGATTTCAGTGTGCCAGAGGAGAAAAATAAGTACATCTCGGAAGATATAGACCTCCCTACAAGCACAATGCAGAACTATGATCAAATGTGTGGGGAAGTTTTGGACAATCTTACTCCGATGACTGATACGAATGCAGAGACGCTCAAGACGGTTGTGCAGAGGAAAGAGGAATATCGAAGCTATACGTTTAGGGAAGGTCTGCTCACAGCAGAGTGTCGAGAGTTAGCGTGGCGTAGTATATGTAAGCAAGGCTCAACGGCAAGGCGAGTGATAACGCGTATGTCAGATATTGAAAGCAATTGGTGTCAGGATGTTGAAAAAAGCACTATCAGCCCAGGAGCTATCATTAGTGAAAGCCGATCGTTGGATTTACACAAAGAAATCGGTATAAGACGACAAATCAAATCGATCACCCCGAAGGATGCAAGGAGTGTATTGTTTGCTGTCACGTTATTATTACGAAATTCAGAGTCTCTAGTGGTTTTTCTGCGCGAATGTTGGGGTGGTGGTTATGGACCTTGCAGGGATGACCTGTGTAGTCTAAAGTATGATGTGACCATACCACAACTTCACTACCAAGGAAGTTGCAGAAATTGGCTATACGCAAAGTATCGGGAGGTGTACGTGGATGATTTTGTGTCAGTAAATGATTACCTCCTTACCATGTGCCTAGTGACACATCTGGAGGCATTTTGGTCCACTAACCCTGATAAATATGGATGGACAACGGATACGGTCGAGTCAACCATTAAGCTTAATATGTTATCATATGTGTTGGGCAGTGTTTAGACAAACGATGGAACACTTACAACAATGATGGTGGCACAACTCATTTCATGCCATTGATGAGAGGGGTAATATACCTGCAAGTAGCCGGAAATGATATGACGGAACATGTAAATACGAGTGCAAAAGATTTACAAAGATGGGATTATGGACAACTATGTGTTCCACGAGGTAACAAACTGGAACTTTTAGGCTGGGGGATAAATTGTTCTGTAGGATTCAGACATGTCATTCCAACCACCGCCATGGGAGGACGCATCCATGAGAACATACATAAGTTACGATGGTTACCCAAAGCCAACATTATGAACTACATCAGAAGGTTCGGAGCGGTAGATAGGCTGACCAGAGATTCACCACTGGAGATATTGAATTTGATGATTCAAAGAGAAACCGTTCAGTCTCTGAGAAATTCATCGGTAATGGCCGAAGAGTAACGAACAACGATATATAAAACATTTCAGCGCAGCTTGGATAGGGATCAAATGAAAGTGATACGTGCAGCAATAGAGACGAAAAGGATAGTGTTGGCTCGTGGTCCATATGGATGTGGGAAGACCTCTGCTGTTACGGCTGTTGTACTATCCCTACTAGCAGTTTTTCTCCTATATCGGATTGCCATCGTGTCCGAAACCAATGCAGCTATTGATGAAGATCTGAAAAGGTTGATGGATTCAAATCAGTTAAATGATCATGATATCGTTCGGTTGGGAGAAATAAAGGGTACCATGTTGGCGCCAGATGCTGAAAAGTACCGACGAAGGTTTCTCTCGGAGATACTACGACGCGAGCGGCAAGCATTGTAAGGGTGTGAGAATCGGAAATAAATATCTCCCAGATTTAAGTTAAAAGAGAGAGACACGTTAGATGGAGCACGTGTGATTGTTGCCACTTTGGCTCAATTTGGACGACCAGATTACTCGAATGTGCGCTATGACGTAATTTTCAATGATGAAGGTGCGCAAACAGCAGAAGTGGCATTACGGCAAGCCATTAGGCCTTCGGTACAAGTGGTTATATCAGTGGAATATCCGTACCAACTGTTTTCATACTCCCCTATGGATTAAAGAATGAAACAGCGATTCCGTAATGACTCACGTCGACACAAATTACGTGGGGGTTGATACATTCCATGGAACATTGCCGAGCGATGAGAAAAATATCACCTGCATTCCATGGAGTTACTATGACGGCAGAATCTAGGAGCCACCCTATGATCACGATACTATTACAAACGTTTTATCCCTATACTATTCGATACCGAGCCTATAGGTCACAAGATTATTTGGCGTCAATGCATCTAAAGAATATGGAAACCCTTGATTGGGCTCATCCAGATGATCGTTACCCTTCTAGGGTAGGGAAAATTTTGGGGACACAGCGTGTCGTGTGGATTAGTTCTCAAGAATGGGTTGAGGAACGTGAGCGCACAGAGTACAAGCACAGAAATGTCATTGAATTGGCAATATTGGTGCAGTTATTGGATAAGATACGGTCGGTTTTGCAGGTTGAGTCACGACGGTTGGGTACGGTTGTACAAAAGTCAGTTTTGATAATTTCACCATATCAAGAGCAAGTCTCGGCTATGAAGAGATAGTTGCGATATTTGAATGGATTATATGAAGATCATTTGGATATCGAAGTGGCTACTACTGATTCTAGTCAAGGCAGAGAAGCAGAAATTACTATTGTTACGATGGTGCGTTCGCATACTACAGGATTTATGGAAGGGAACCCTTCGAGATCGTTGGTATCACTCAGCAGATCACGTGATTATCTATTCATTGTGGGTGCGCGATATGTGTTCGAGCAAGATATCGATTGGTATAGGATGATGGAAGTGTGCAGGAGATATGATATTCCTTGTTTTGTCTCTACTATGACGAACATTGAAGCACGTCAATATTTGAAGTGGAACTAGCGAAACATTGATATTGATGAGACATAAATGGATTGCTTGCTTTTGATCGCATACGCTGAAGCTACGAAAGGGGCGGTTGTGGTGAAGTGGCTGGAGTCTATATTTAAGTGTATACAAGTACCCATAAAGAGTGCACGGTATTTTGGCCGGCCATGAATCAAGTTTTCGGTATTGGAGCCAGTGCTGAAGTAGCCAAGAAGTAACAAGGTGAACAGGCACTTGAAGTAGATATAGGACTTCTTAATATTTTAATTATAATCAAATTTCCTCCCTTTTGAAGAGTCATTTTCCAACCAACCAAATCTTTCCAACCTATACTAAAACTAAGTACATCCCGAGGAAACCTTTAAGTGAACGCGTGTTAAGGCGTGATAAAGATCCTTTGCGATTACCTAAGCTAAGGGGCGGCCGGAGTGTTACCAGGAAGTGTCCCTTTTCAGTATTTTTGTATTAAGGTTCGGACGTAAGTATCAAGAACCTGGGAAGTCTAAGCAAGATAAGTGTAGTCTATCGCTTCCTTGTGTTGTTTTTTGAGTGGAAACCTCAAAAATGTAAGTTCCTTCACGACAAGGTGACGTAAATGACGGCGCGCTGTTCTACTCCCTGATGTTGGTACGGAAATACCGGGCAATAGACGTTTGATCCCGTAGAAGACTCCGTAACGGCTCTGGTGGTTGTGCCAACGGTGGAACGTTGGCCACTTTGTCACGGTCGCAGCACATGGTGAAAAGTGGTCGTGCAAGGATTTATCCAGGACCCTAACGCGCTCCTCAATCCAATGGAGCACAAAGCGCAACGAGGCGGAATTTGCGGGGATATCCTGACGTGCAAGGAGTAACTACGGTTCAGCGGCGCGCAATCGGTATTCTAGACGCTGGTGTGCAAACTTAACACGTCTTGTCGCTGCCTGAGCTTAGCGTCGTCATCATCGTCGTTGTTGTTGTTCTTCTTGCGTCTCAACAGAGCGTTGTCGACCACGACGCTCTTGCGTTAGTCGGTTTTGCCGTGAACGCGGATTCGCTGCTTGCGGTTACATTGGAGGGCGGGGAACTAATGCGCAAACAGGCAGGGTTGGATATATAGGTAAAAGCGCTATTTATTAAAGTGGAATTCAATTATGTCCGATTTATAGTATAATTCGAAATCGATTTGGTACGGGATCATCTACGACATCAATCTGTTTTATTATATAGATAGATAGATATAGTTGATTAGATACGGGATCGCGCATAGACGACATAAATTCTGTTATTATGTAGAGGTATAGATTTAAGAGGTACAACTATACCAAAACATATATACAGTACATAATGACTTGGCTGGTTTAATTATGAACTTATGTTCCTTCGGATGATGCGATTATCTCGATTATTAGAATTTATAATCAAAAATTCACTTTGGAACTACCAAAATATTCCAATTAGAACAGGACATTCCAACATAATACCATTGGTTCTTATGCAATCAAGTCACCCTTACTTAAGTTAATTGCTCAATACGATTAATGGCCAAACAGAGGTGGTAATAGTTGGTCATTGGATTTTCCCAAACCTGACCTAACATAATGCTCTATCTGGTGTCAAAAGGAGTGACAAGAACGGCGACACCTCAAAAAGAGATGCTGATTCAAAGTTAATACCCGCGTCATTTTCGCTAACAGACGAGATATAAGGTCGAGTGCAACCACAGATGCTGCATAAGCATCTTCGACTATCGGCTCAGGTGTACACTGAGGGTAATCACAACCCCGAGTATCGACATACGCATTTCGATGTCGATGTCATGCAGGACTGTGTAAACCTCGATCGTCAGTTTAACCCAAGTACCGATGATAGATGTCGGTATCTCATTGACTTATTCTTACAGACCAGGTACTTCGGTGGCCAGAAGTCATGACGAAAGAATAGGGAAAATGAATATTCCCTAATGCATATCGTGGAATGCTTTTGTTGACAGTTACAACAAAAAAATCCAGAAGATTACTCACGCAAGGTGACAACCTTGCCAAACGCTTCTTAAAGCATTCTTGTTTAGGAAAAGGGGAATGTATCTATTACTATACCGCGCCGAAGCAGGATTTCCTTGTGTTTTTTTCCTGCACATTTAAATTATCCCCATTATTAAAACGGAGCACCGCGCATCTCTGAAGAAGGGATGCGTAGGTACTGCGGCTAGACCACGTGGAACGTTGACTTGACGGAAACCATCGTTCTACTGAAAGAACTATTTCTACGTTCTAGAAGAAGCCTGCCGATTTAACTGTAAAGTCAGGTGCGCCCACCATCAGCCGTTTGAACTCTTTCAAAATAACAGGGCCGTCCAACCTCAGTACCTCTTGTGGATAGTACTAAGTAATCTTTACGCTGCTCGAGGCTGGTTCGGCTTGAGTACTTTGCAATCAAGCGCTCAAGCTTATATCGGTAATTCCCCTGAATATTGAGATGTGGGGGAGGTGGCAGCGGAAACACGCTGCTGTCGATTAAAAGAATCACGAGAAGCGGCTTCTCGAACTGGAGAAGGGTGAATCTGACCTTGACAAGATGTCTGCTTCTCTCGATACCATCTTCGGCTTGATGGGTAATTCACTTTGTTCTCTTCTTGATAAGAACTATATGTTGACGGGAAATATCTCTCGCTAACAGAATTTGGATCGGTAGCGACAGAATTTAAACGTCATCGTAATTTTCACGACAAGTTCAAGTCGGACTACCGACCTATCTTCTTCCAACGACATTCGTCGCGGGTACTCGGCTCACCTTCGTGGTGTGCCGAAGCGTAAGGCTTAAGGTGTCCGACATAAAATGTCGGGTGGCAGTCTCATTGCTGCAGGAATTCCTAATGTATAGGCCTAATATATAGGCACCTTTGGTCCTTAAAGGAACGATGAACTTAGGCAGCAACTTCCGTGTAAGATAGTTGCTGGTTGTATGTGTCGGCTCATCAGTAGTTGTTAACATAACTAATTCACCGTGTTTGAACAAATTTTGTAAGCTTTCGTCCACTTTTGTCAGCGTTATGTCTCTGCTTATCTATAAACAGAAGCAAGTGTGTATTTTGGATAGCGTAGTCCAGTATTACATTTGCGCTTTAGTACGAAGTCGTCTACAGATTTTTTAACAGTAGAAGGATTATCGGATTTATCTGCCGTTTTCGAAGCAGATCCATAGCTTTAGCCGTTTTGGGCCGGTGCTGAAATGTTTGCATCATCATCGAAACTGTTTCTAATTCTGCTTGAGTTTCTATCTCTGATCCTGACAATATCACGGGAGCTACGAGTACATCTACCGCTGTAACAGCAGTAGGCCCATCTATATTGGCAACGTCTACTGCTATACTAGCATTAGGCGCATTCAACATGCCTTCGCCAGTTGCCACTGCAACTAGCGTTTCGCTCGCATTGACTTGCTCAATATTTGAGCGGGTACCTCCCAACTTAGATTCACGCCATGCGTGGATCTCGCATGCGGTTTGGGGCTTTCTTCGTTAAAGCATTCACCAAATTGACTATTGGAAACTGAATGAGAGGCAAGAAGTCCGTCCAAAAATGCGTGTATGAACGCAGCATATCTCGTAGAACGAGGTTAACCCGTTCTGTTTGTCCATTCATTTCAGGATGGTCCGCGGTTCATACTGCGTTCCCAGAAAAGAAAACATTCTTGCCAAAAACATCCCGTAAATATCGGGTCTTTATTTGAGACTATGTTTGCTGGCGTTCTGTCTAAACGGAATACCGTACAAAAAATATCCGCGCTGTATGCGTGGCAGCAAGATGTACCGTCTTACTAATTTGGTCTGCAAAGCCCAATATCCCTGACTTCAAGGCGAAAGATCATAAACAAAGGGGCTTCCAACACTGGTGTAACCGACAGCTGTGCCTGCGCAGATTGGGTACGGTTAACGCGCTGGAAAATCTCACAAACGCGTACATAACACTTGTACTGGTTCCTCCAGTAAAAGTTGCGCGTAAAAAACGTATATCTCTCCCGACTTTGATGCCCCGAAAATCGATGCATCATGATATTCAAACATGATTTAATGCTTAAGGTCATCATCACTGCAAAAAACGTAGTAGACCAGACCATACTGTACGCGATACCGATGCACGCTTGCGCATTAGAACTCTATCAGTTCTTTCGTTTCTTCGCTGATTGATCGTTAAAGTAATGAATCAACCGACGAGTCTCTTTGTCTCTTTTGAATGCATCTTGTACCTCCTATACAACAGGCGTAGCAGGAGCAGTGCAAGAGACTGTGGCTGCTGTGCTTGTATTGGTGATTTTTTGTTAACGGAAGGTTTTGTCTCGTAGTCAGGCCTACGTGATAGCGCATCCGCTACTACGTTTAATCTCCCAGTTTTTATTCTGGTATTCTGCAAAGAATGACAACCTTCTTGCCATTCTTTGTGACAGATGGGGCGAGTTTACGGCCGTTTGTAAAGACGCATGGTCGATTATAAGCCACAAAAGGTATATCTCCTAATAGATATATCCTAAATTTAGCAAGTGCGTAATTCATGGCAAAGAGTTCTGTGTAATGCGCCGGATCTTTGCTTTCAGCTCAACGGAGATGACGCGATTGGTAACATATTACTCGATCATGATTAAGTTGCATCAGTTCACAACTGATTGCAAAATCACTCGCGTCGCAAACGACGTGAATGGGCAATTTATTACTAGCCCCAAAAGCTTCCTGACATTTGGTATCCCAATGTCATTCAGCGTCCATCTCAAGCATTTGCAAAATATGGCGTACAGTACCTGCATGATTGCATGAATATTTATGTACATAAGTCGTTAAACCAAGGAGCTCACGAAGTTCATTTATGTTTTTTGGCTTAGGCCATTTGACTAACACCTTGATCTTCTCTGGATCAGGGCGAACTCCGCTCTTTCCCACAAAACAGCCATAACCAGTATTTCAAATGTACCAAAGGTGCCGTCCTAATGTTCCCATAGAGCTAATGCCTCTGCATGTGCTATAATAGTTGGAGAAGGTGCCCTTTATGGACTTCTACGTCGCTTTTCACACCCTTGCTATGGATGAATTAGTCCCGAAAACAAATCAGTGCTAATTGCCTCAGCAGGCGTAACATATGTAAAACACATATGTTAAATGGTGTAGTGCTGTTTTCCAACCCCCGTGGCATAACTAGACTTTCTTAAAGCATTCCACTTGAAGTACTTATTGATGTGAGTGGGATATCCTTCTGACACGTTACGATTTGTTACTCTATATCTCAAATCGAGAGCACCAAAAATGGTGCTCTCAGTCATACCACATCCTTCTTCAGTATCCACGTTTGAACCGCTGTCGTAACCACGTTTAGCTTACAAGCATGAATGATTCGCCAGCTTTCTGTGGACTTATTCACGCAGAAGATACGGTTGTTGTGGTGAGATTGACTCCCGTTTACCGCGAGCTATTAATAGCTCGTCGATCGTTTTCATTTGATGACAGGGTAAAGGCCATTGCCCTGGCACGAGGTCTATTTCATGTCGAGTCCATTTGTTTTTTGGGAGCTCGCGTGCTACTTTTGTGGTCATACGTCAGCGTATTCCCAAAACACATCAAAACAAGGGTTGTCCATTTAAGCGACACCCAGCTCTGCGCTTCAAGGCTCTGAACGTTTCTTTTATCTGTTAAAGGTGATCGATTATGCTATTGACTATATAGGTTACATGTTTGAATATTATACTATTTTGGAGTGCATGGCTGATACCTTAGCTCATCTGAAGCTCAGCTGTTTAAGTTTGGGGGATGTCACCATAACGATGCCACGATTAACTGGTACATACCGGTGCAAGCAGTAATCAAGTGATGACTGTTTGAATATCAGATATCAGATAAACAGATGATGGGTACAACATATCAGATCAAGATAAATCAGGATTAGGTAGAGGTACCTATCAGTAAGAGGCTTAGAGGTAGCAACCACTGTGCTAACTAAGGACCTAAATATATTCACGTTTGCTTTTACCACTTCAGCAACAGTGCCATAAATTCATCAATTCTAAAGCTTATTCTATCATTATCATCTTGAATGCACTTATTCCTGATTTCACATGCTTGTAGCGTGGGTATTTGTTCGTTTATATCCACGAATTTATCATTCGCAACAATGATATAGATCTGTTCGATCTGATCGTCCCGTAAGGTCTTTCCGAACTTCCTCTAATAGTAGGAAGATCCATCACCCCCGAACCCAAATTTAGAGTATTACCGAGCATTAGATACTGGGTAGACAATCAGTTCCCTGTTTGAGTTGGGACTTTAATCGTCCCAATAAGCTCCGTAAATCAATTCAGATGAGCTCGTCTGACCTGTTTCTTCGTCACGGTAGCAACTGCTTACCGTGGATATTTTCCCTTGGTGCCTACTGTGTTAGCGTAACGTTAATTGCGGGGGCCAGTGCCAGCTGCGGTATTTGGTGGCCACTGCCTATCATGGGCGGTGTGTCTTTCTCACGACGACCGTCTTCTATCTCGAGTACTCCAACACGAAGGTCTTTATCGCCCGTGATGACCACTTCTCTTCACGCACCTTCTATGCTGCTGCGTGAGAAAGTACCACTAGACTATTGTCAACGGATATGCTATCCGTTACAATTGGCGGATGAGAGCTGGTCGATCCATCGCTTCGGGTTTGTCTGTCTGACATTGCGAGCGTATCCACGGATTCACATGAATACCAACAGGATTAAAGTAAGCACGCAACCGGTATTAGGGAGTAGAAATCCTCTTCCTTATCAATCCTAATCCATGACCCAGTCGATCCATTTATGGTTGGACATCCTTGAAATATCAAAGTTCGCATCAACTTGTCCTCAAAATGTAGGACAAGGAGCTCATCATCGAGCGACGGTTCGTCAATTTCAAAGCGTGTGAATATCACGCGCTATAACATAGTCACGGTTGGCTTTGTTGCTAACCGGACTTACAACATGCTTCGTGGTGTTTCCAGCTAAACTTTGTGCGCATAAACGTGTTTAATGTGCCGGTATCAAAATGTTCGCGTGGTGATATCCCATGCGGCTTAACTTTCAGGTTGATGAGAATGTTCGCATTACCCTTCAAATTCTCACTTTGTGGGCAGATGTCGACAGTCCTTTGGCTTCTTTCCCACTTTCCTCACTTGGTTTAGTTCCAGAGCCTCCAGCCCTTATTTTATTGCCGAAATCTACTTCGTCTTGTTTACACATTTCATTTCTTGATCGAAATTTTTGGGTCCACTTACGAAACAAAATTGACTGTACAATTTATTCGGTTTCTTGAACATCCTTACTTGGGCTTTGAACATCGTCTCCATTTCCTCTATCTACTTGATCCATCTTAGTTTGTCTTGTCGTCATGTGCCTCTCGCGTTGACACTTTGATTTTTTTTCTTTAACACCTTCTTGGAATTTTAGATTTCATCAACATTTGCTCCTTCTGTTCCTTGATCTTCACGCAATCTTTGATGAATCTTGGTGATTTCATTTTGATCTAGCATTTGATGTTCTTGACGTGTTGAGTCACCACTACCTTGCGTTCATTCTTTAGATAAACCTTGAAACCCTTGACTTCTTCGCTTTTTCCAATGATAATTGCATTTTGAGCTCTATGAGCTAGCGAATCCTCCCTGGATTGCGATAAACAGTACACGGCAATCCGAAAGCAAAAATTTCTCCTGGATTTAACTTCTTCATAATCAAAACCCCTAGGGGCGATAGTCGCTTAGTATCCATTACTTGGACTTCGATTCAAAAGGTAGGCAGCTTATTGCACCACGTCGACCCGAAACAATAAATTTAGTCCACTTTCAAACATTAATCACCGTACCATGCTTACAACTGTCAGGTGCGTTCTCTCAACTTCGTCATTGATTGATTGGTTATTTCTTCACTACGTTTTACGCTAACTCCAGTCTTGCAACAAAAGGCTTCCACGTTCTAGTACTTTTATCAACCATCGGTGCGCAAAACATGCACCTTGCAGTTGAGCCGCCACTAAAAGAACGCCAAAACGTTTCATCGCATGGGTTATCAGTATTTCCACATCGACATCACCTTTAGAACTTTATTTGCCATTTGTCTTCGATATAGAAGGTCAGCTTTCTTGAGGAAAAATGGACCATCATCCTTTCGCTCTTCAAATATGACATTTAAAGGAGAACATATCCGCTGACAATAGTCTGGTGGGACTTTCTCAAGCATCATCAGAGCAGGTGCGAGATGAGAAGTGGTTATCACGGGCGATAAAGATCTTCGTGTTGGAGTACTCGAGATAGAAGACGGTCGTCGTGAGAAAGACACACCGCCCATGGTAGGCAGTGGCCACCAAATACCGCAGCTGGCACTGGACCCCGCAATGAACGTTACGCTAACACAGTAGGCACCAAGGGAAACTATCCACGGTAGGCAGTGCTACCGTGACGAAGAAACAGGTCAGACGAGCTCATCTGAATTGATTTACGGAGCTTATTGGGACGATTAAAGTCCCAACTCAAACAGGGAACTGATTATCTGCCCAGTATCTAATGCTCGGTAATACTCTAAATTTGGGTTCGGGGGTGATGGATCTTCCTACTCTTAGAGGAAGTTCGTAAAGACCTTACGGGACGATCAGATCGAACAGATCTATATCATTGTTGCGAATGATAAATTCGTGGATATAAACGAACAAATACACACGCTACAAGCATGTGAAATCAGGAATAAGTGCATTCAAGATGATAATGATAGAATAAGCTTTAGAATTGATGAATTTATGGCACTGTTGCTGAAGTGGTAAAAGCAAACGTGAATATATTTAGGTCCTTAGTTAGCACAGTGGTTGCTACCTCTAAGCCTCTTACTGATAGGTACCTCTACCTAATCCTGATTTATCTTTGATCTGATATGCTGTACCCATCATCTGTTTATCTGATATCTGATATTCAAACAGTCATCACTTGATTACTGCTTGCACCGGTATGTACCAGTTAATCGTGGAATCGTTGTGGTGACATCCCCCAAACTTAAACAGCTGAGCTTCAGCTGAGCTAAGGTATCCGCCATGCTGTAATGGGGTGCCATTACATAATTGATATTCAAGTTAGAATATCACAGTTTAATTTCAGACGCGTTGTCTGAAATTCAAATAATAGATTATAAGTTATTATAATCTACGAAGGAAAAGTCGATTCGGTATAAATACCGAATCATGCAGGTTAACTAATAGTACAGTTAGTTTAATACTTGATATTATTATATTAGTTAGATAATTACTATACTGTTAGCCGCTAACCACCCATTTAATAAACACTCTTAATTTTGCGTTCTAATAGACAATGAATATTTATATATTTACTTTTAGTATAGGATTAGTTGTCATCAACTAATCCTACCCCTCTTGTATTGCGCGCTTCCTCGCACAACACAGTGTAAGCCCGTAACAGGATCAGTCCTGTTACACCTGGTAGCACTTTGTGGTCCGTCTTAACGACCACAGTTCCGTTCCGCTAGTCAACTAGCGGAGTGAAGATTAAGAGCCGCTGCATCAAGTCGCGAGACATGTCGGTTGCAGAGCGAGAGAGAACGCTGGAAGTGGTGACGAATCACTTCCCTCACTTCTCGTCGCGTAGTAAAGACGCGACGGTGGAAATGATTCGGTCTATGGGGACCGCCATCATTACCTTCCTCCAGAGTAAGTCCCCGGAGGAAGTGGTACAGGTGGTGAACCGCTTTAACTAAACCACCTAGAAAATCCAGTACGGCCCGCGCCAGAGGCAGCGCGGACCGCAACTGCACCTGCAACGCATAGCGTTGGGGTAGTAAAGGCGCGAGTACCGCCCTTTACCGGCGAAGGGGGCGAGCCCCTTCGTAGATGGTTCGCAGAGGTTGAAGATGCCATCTCCACGCAAAATATTGTTGACGAACGTCAACAGGCGTACTTCGCCACAACATGTCTGGGCGGCAGAGCCAGGACATGAGCGATGAGTCGCAGAGCCACTGATGACTCTGCGTTCCTTACTTATAAGGAATTAAAGGCTGAGCTAAAGCTCAACTTTGAAGCTCCAGAAATGGAGCTAAGTAGTCGGCAGGAGTTCATGGAACTCCGGAAAGGTAAGCTTGACCTTCAAGCTTACGCTCAGAAGACGCAATATTTGCTGTCAAATATTGTGTATGAGCCGGTGCCCCCTGCTATGCAGGTCACTGGCTTCATGAAGGGACTCAATGATGGTCCCGTCAAACAGAGTCTCTATCGGCACCCGCCAGAGACTCTGAGGGATGCCATTGACATGAGCATCCGTGAAGAGTTCAGCATGCTATCAGCGTCATCGCATGCTGGGTACAGCCGAAGGGCTCAACAGCCCTTCGCTTTTGACATGCCGCAACAGCATGTCAACAAGCAGCAGTCGGGCAGACGAAGTTCACACTTCGTCTCAAGAAACAGCCACCCGCGCCAGAGCATGGGCGGTGGAGGTCCAGATCCGATGGACCTATCGGTTGCGGTTGCTTCGAGCACGAAGCAAACGAAATTTAAGAAGAATATTCTCTGCAATCGATGCGCGAAAATGGGGCATTTTGCCCATTAGTGTATGGCACCACGTCCGGTGCCACGCCGTCAGCGGACGGAACCGTCCGCTGCACGGCGACACCAACAGGGACATCACCCTGTTGGTGCAAAAAACGTAAATCACCAGTAGGGGCGGGGCGCCCTACTGGGAATGTTATCACACATGCCGACATAGGGCATGTGAGGGTAATAGCCCCAGACGGGACTATGTCCTGTCAAAAGGTGCAGGGTGATTGGAAGCCTCTTATCACCCTGGAGGTTAAGCCGCACGGGAGCGATGTCCCCATGCGAGCTTTGTTTGACACAGGAGCGTCAAACAATTTCGTTAGAACTCAGAGTCTAACGCTGTTGATCTTCGTGGAGGTAGAACCCCACGAAGTATGTTGTCAGTCCGGTTAGCAACAGGTGCAACCGTGACTATTCTAAAGCGTGTGATTAAAACACGCTTCGGGTTGAATGAACTGTCATTCGAGGATGAATTCATCGCCCTCGATTTAGATGACAAGTTCGATGTGATACTTGGAATCCCATGGATGTACAAGTTTAAACCTTCGATCGACTGGGTTAACCTATCGATCGACTGCGGCGTACCAACAGGATCTGATCACCCTGTGTGTAATCTGGCTGTATTAGAAGATACAACCGCAGCGTCGGACAGTCTGGTGGATAGAGATGGCACCACCAGGTCTGTTCTGACACGATCAGCGGAAGGTACCTCCGCTGGTGAGAGTCCAGAGGGACTACCACACGCAACGGAAGAGTCGTTGCGTGTTGGAGAGATATCCACCGGTGATAAAGACCACCGTGATAATGAGGTGATATCCACGGTGGGAAACACCCACCGTGAGAATGAAATAGTATCCACAGTGGGAAACACCTACTGTGCGACCGATGGTTCCAACACGACGAAAGAATTCCGTGTTAATGAGAGTGAACTCACGATCGAGTGCAATCGTGCGCACAATTCCGTGGTGGCCAGTTCCCACCACGTTGCGTTATCCATGCACACGGGTGATAAAGACCACCGTGTAGCAGAACAGGCGGCCGATCAGACGAGCACATATGATCGCCAAGAAAATTCCATGGTAGGCAGTGGCCACCATGATGATGAGTATTCGCACACGGTGAATCGTAATCACGATGTAGCAGTCAATCAGACGAGTGCGTCTGATTGCATGGGCAGTTCCGTCGAGACGATCAACGTCTTGACGCAAACGGAGTCCGATTATCTACCCAGTCTCTGTTGATGGAACACCCTCCGAAAGAAGGTTCGGAGGTGATGGATCTTCCAGCTTAGCGCTGGAAGAAGTTTATGAGAAAATTGCACGATGATCATATCGAACATATCTGTATTATAGTAGCAACAGATGATGTAGTGGATATTCGTGAACGAATATCCACATTACAAGTGGAAAACATTGGGAAAGAGGTTCCCAATGATCAAACCAAAGTTCAGCGCTTTGAAGCAGAGCTGGGAGTCGCTTAAAGCGAACTCCCCATTTTATGAGGTACTTCGGGAATACAATGACGTATTACCAGAAGAAGTACCTAGCGATCTCCCTAAGGATAAGGGAACTCGTCATGATATTGACCTCGTGCCAGGCACGAAGTATTGTGTTACGCGGCAATGGCCGTTGCCGCGTGATCAGGTAAAAGCGATCGACGAGTTTTTTGAAGCTCGTCGTAAATCACGCCAAAATGCGGGAGTCTATCTCACCGCACTCTACCCCCACCTTTTGTGTGAAAAAGTCCACAGGTGGGTGGAGAATCGTTCACGCTTACAACAAGCTGAACGCAGCGATGGTACCGGCGCAGACGCCGATACCGCGAAAAGATGTCATCATTGATGGCATGTGCGGTAGCACCATCTTTAGTGCTCTCTATCTAAGAGATGGATTTTATCAAAT
>CM047587.1:37953881-37972616 GCA_026184515.1 Peronosclerospora sorghi | reverse complement strand
CACTCATCTCCCACTTTTTGTGTTCGTAAACCGAACGGAAAGTGGCGCATTGTGCATGCGTATAACAAGCTGAATGCAGCTACTGTACCCATGCAGACTCCGATTCCTCGGAAGGATGTCCTCCAGAACAATATGGCGGGCTGTACTGTGTACAGTGCCTTAGATCTGGTGGACGGGTATTATCAGGTGCTCATGCGAGCGTCCGATATTCCGCTGACAGCGGTTAGCACGCCTAGTGGCATGCTGTGGGAGTGGCTGTTATGCCACAAGGGCTTTCAAATGCACCAGCGACTTTCAATCGCTTGGTGACTCAACTCTTCCGCCCTCATAGGAAGTACGCTCAGACGTACTTCGACGACATATTCGTCCATAGTCGTGCGGAAGGCGACTCGTCTGATGTTCAGACGCATCTGATACACCTTCGAGCAGTGCTCGAATGTATGCGAGAGCATAAGTTATATGCAAACGCACCCAAGTGTATCTTTGGTGCTGAGGAAATTCCTTTCCTCGGATGCTTCATCGGTAAGGATGGAGTGCGGGCGGATCCCGCGAAGGTGAAAGCCATTGTGGAGTGGCCTTCGCCTGTAAATCTTAGAGATTTACGGAAGTGGCTTGGATTAGCCAACTATCTCCACAAGTACAGCGAGAACTACGCTGAAATGGCGAAGCCATTGACTGACCTTCTTAAGAAGGATGTTGATTGGTGTTGGGAAACCGAACACCAAAACGCTTTTGAAGCGGTTAAGGGGAGCTTGTTAAAAGATCCTGTTCTTGCTCTCCCAGACTCTGGGAAACCATTTAGTGTCGTCTGCGACGCCTCCGATTTCGCAATAGGATGTGCTTTGTTACAAGCAGACGATGCAGAAAGGGAACGCGTAATTGCGTTTGAGTCGAGGCAGCTTAAAGCTGCAGAACGGAATTATCCCGTTCATGACAAGGAGATACTTGCAATGAAGTATGCTCTTGTCAAATTTAGGGTTCACCTACTCGGCTCAAAGCCGTTCGTGGTTTATACTGACCACGCGTCCTTACGGACAGCAACAACGTCGCCTCATCTATCGCAACGGATGGCCCGTTGGCTCTCCTTCTTTGCGGAGTACAACTTTGAGGTTAAGTATAAACCTGGCAAGCAGAACGTGCTTGCAGACGCGTTGTCGCGTCGTCCCGATTACGAGCTCGCTCACGCGACATTCGTCACCACGTCTGTAGTGGATCTCATACGCCAGGCGTATGGGAAAGACCCACAGTGTACGGCGCTTATCAGCGCGTTAGGTGAAAAGGGTCTTGGCTCGTCTGAGCCAACCCTGTCAAGTCAAGCTAGAGCTCGTTTACACCGTCACAGGTACTGTGACGGTCTGCTATTTTATAGCACGAGTGCGGAGGACACTCCGCGGGTGGTAGTTCCTCATGATGAGGAACTGAAGTATAGAGTCCTCTTTGAGGCACATGACGCCCCTACCGGGGGTCATTTAGGTCGAGATAAGACTTACAGCTCTTTAAGCGCTTTATATTGGTGGCCCAAAATGTATAAGTGGGTCGGTGCGTATATACGCACCTGTGAGACGTGTCAGAGGGTTAAACCCTCTGCAAGTTCAGCTGCGCCTTTGGCGAGCTTATCGGTTCCAACGGAGTGTTGGAAATCCATTAGCATGGATTTTATCTTCGGTTTTCCGAAGGATAAGGCCGGGAACACCGGCATATTGGTCTTTGTAGACCGTTTGAGCAAGATGGCTCACCTGGCAGCGGTGCCAGAGTCCATAGATGGACAGGGAACAGCAAAAGTGTTCCTAGACCGTGTCTTTCGACAACATGGTCTACCCGATTCCGTGGTGTCGGATCGGGATCCCCGTTTTACGGGACAGTTCTGGGGAGCGTTGTTTAAGGTGCTAGGCACCAAGCTCCTCATGTCCACTACGGATCATCCGCAGACGGACGGTCAGACGGAACGCGTTAATCGCGTTGTGGAGGATATTCTCCGGAGTTTATGTCCGGATTATCCAAAGAATTGGAGTGAGATGCTTCCGATGGTTGAATTTGCTATCAACAATTCGGTACATGCATCTACGAGGTTTACCCCGTTTTACGTAAACGGATTGGTGAATCCGAGGGTTCCGTTGACGCCACGTGTGCGGGGCTTGAGGGGGGAGGATTCCCCGATGGCAGCCCTGTATCTGTGCGAAAGCACATCGATAAGTTTTTATCGACGCGCCTTAGTGTCTTACGACACGTCTGCGATGCCATGGCGGAAAGCCAAGACAAGCAGAAGGAGCAAGCTGACCGAAAGGGACGGCGTAACAACAAGGTATACAGAGTAGGAGAAAGTGTTTTATTAAACGCTAAAAATCTTCCTACACATGCAGTTTCAAATGTGTTGCGCAATAAACTGCGCCCCAGGTTTGGGGACCCTTTAAGGTATTAGCCCGAAAGGGCTTGTCGTACACCTTAGACATCCCGAAGGCGATGCGTACGCATCCAACCTTTTATGTGGGTATGCTTAAGCCATACCAGAACCCGGAGGCGGGTCCCCTCGCGGAGGAGGGTGAGAAACCGGATAGCCTAAAGGCGCAACAGGTCGGAACATCTCCGACAGGGTCGATATACGACCCTGAAGCTCCGCAACGAGAGTTTCGAGAGAAGAAAGCCGCTCCTCGAGGCGTTCATTCGCACTCTCCTCGTTGCGGAGTTCCTCCTGAGCATCTTGGATGCGAAGGCTGTGCTGATCACAGCGCTCGTGGAAGTCACGCCGCAAGAGCGCGACCCCATCCTTCAGTGCTCGATACGGAGGGTACGCCACATTATCATGTGGAACGCCTGATGGCACGACGCCATCACCGGGGTGAGACCCAGTACCTGGTGAAGTGGAAAGGGTATCCACATTCCCAGAACTCGTGGGAGTACGAGACTCCCCTGCGGCAGGATTGCCGTGACGTCGTTGACGCTTTCGAGCGGGAGAATCCCACTGAGAGTCAACGACCAAAGGGGCTGAAGAGGCCCCTTCACTCCCAATAGCTGGGAGTTCGCCGGAGGCAGATGCTGTGCTTGCATTGCTCTCCGGCACCACATCGAGAGCAGAGAGCGTATAATAGGAGTCAGGAAATTACCCTTGCGCTTTAGCCTGAGCATAGGCCAAGCGTAGCGATCTCTCTACCCGAACGTTGTGTTCGGAAAAGCTGTTGTACAGCGCATCGAAACTGGGGAGGTGTTTCTCCCTTTCCGCCCAGGCGCGGAACGCCTGTTCTGCGTCTTCGACGCTTTCGTCCCTCAGGAGAACAAGGGGAATCTCGCGGAGAACATCTACGAGGGCACCGCGCGCCTGTTTCCCGAGGCGCGTCCGGTAGGCCTTAACGGAATAATGTTTGGGTGTTAGTAGTCGGGCCCGGAGTTGGTTGCGATGCGCAATTTCACGCGAGAGTACAGCCGCTGGTCCAGGGGTATAAGAGGCTAAGCCCCTCTTGACCTCGCTCTTAGCCCTCTTTTGAGGGTCGCGAGGTCCCTTACGTGCCCGTCCGGCACGTCGGGCCTCTTGAACCAAGGACGGTTCATTGGTGGTGGTTGCCTGTGGCAACCTGGAGGTATCACCCCTAGCGGATAACGGTGGCGCACGAGTTAGTGCGTTCTCCCCACGTGTGGGGAATGGGTTGGATGACTGATAGCGCCGTTCGGCGCTATCAACATGGCCAGCCGTTGGGGAGAGCTCCCCAAGGGCGTCCACTTCCGAGCCGTCGGAATAGTTTGCGTCCATAGCACCGCTGAGGGTGTACAACGGACAGCCAGAGGTACTGGCGTTGGAGTTCTCCAACAAAATTTTGTTTATTGCGTAAGCAATAGTCTTGATGGGGGGGATGTAACGGGGTTACATTCGGGTAACACTGAGTGTTGGTGTACATGAGTACACCACGGTTGAGGCCAGTATTGGACGGGTTGAAAGGTTTCAAACCTTTGGTTATTTTAACCAATCAGGGCATGGGCCCTTGGTGTGGTGGTGTGTCAGCCATCCACGTGTCAGTACACAGGTGTGTACACTACATGTTAGCTAGGTACGAATTAGTAATATTCTACTTAGTGTTACATATAGTTTATATTAGTTTAAATAATTACATATTAAATATATTCAGCTTTACTTTCACTCCTAAGTACAGACGCACGACCTCGACCGGTCGTGCGTGTAGTGAGTGCCGTAGCGTAAGGGGAGCCCTCCCCTTAGCTACACCCTTTGTAAGGGAGCCTTGCCGTTAAGGCACTAGTACAGGCTAGAGTAAACTAACCCGGGAATCTTGGCCCCGAGTAGGAGAGCTCTCTCCTACTAAGCCCCTAATAAGGGCGTATCGGCTAAGTTGCGGCGAACGCCGCTTTAAGGAAAGCTTTCCTCTGTGCGCTAGCCGCACCGTGCGTATACGCACCGGCTACACATCACGTGTCTATGGAATCATCGTAATATGGCTGTTTTCAGAAAGGAAAGCGCTCCGAAAGGGAACAAGTACGCCAAACATGGATAATATGCTGGAATCAGCTGAAGGCATGGGCGGCGCAGGAAATCCGAAATGGGGAGTCCCGTTTGGACGGGCTTCGACTCACACTTTTCCTCCAGTGCATTAAGGAAGAACCAAAAGCACGCCACATCGATGGAGCAGGCGAAGTTGAAGATGAGCGAAGTCCCAACCCAGACGACGATACGACCCTTTACAAGTATATACATAAATATCGAGTAGCTTATAGTGGATAACACTAAATAGACACTCTGAATAATAATAATAATAATAATAATAATAATAGATATTAGATGTAGAGAACCAAGCCAGAGATTGGATTATCTATGAGGCTGTTTGAAACTAATTACGATATTACAGTAGTTATGTAATTAACACTAATTAAAGTACCCAAAAATAATACCTAAATAGGTCGAAATTGATCATTGATAAAACTGAAATTAGCTTAATACCGTTTTTAATAAAAATCAGTATAGTGCACATTTTCAGCACCAAACCTACAGCTAAGGTCGTCACTTCTGCGGTGCGCTGTACACAATGAAAAGGGGCGGGTCTATCACGCACAAAACGTTTTGCTAATACCCACAATTATCGCCCACAATCTTGTAATTTGCACCCACTGTGGCAAAATTAACATTGAGCGGAGTTTAAGTCCGAACTCTTTGAATCAAATCGTGGTCCGTTCGAGATATCCACTCTGTCACACTCCAGTAAAAGACAGATATCTCTTGATTGAAACAGAATCTCTACTATACAGCGAACGCTTTATCACCCCTACACACCTACCCCTTGCATCATGTCCGATACAATATCTCATAAAAAATAATTAATGTCCTACATTTTTCGAATATCAATTATGCATCCCACAGATCATCTCATCGAAGGTGGGATGACCAATTTAGATGTCCGCTTTGAGGAGCGAAGTGAAGTGCGTATTCCCAGCACTATTGACGACGATTTACTTGATATTGTTAATAGTCTGTATAATGAACCGCATCCCGATGATGGAGAGGACAGCAGCCAGAGCGAACATGAGGACAACAGAGAAAAAGAGCAAGATAACAATTCAGACGAAGTGGTTGAGCAAGCGGACCAAGCAAACCCCAGAGACGAGGATGCAGAAGGACAACAGGCAGACAAGGAGTGCAACAACGCGGACATGGAAGAATCTACTCCAGGTATGTGAGGAATGATTGGATGGACTTTTCTATGACGGCTGGTAAAACCTACAGAAGCTTGTGTGCATTTTGGATTCGACCGTGAGATCTTCGTCGGAAAATACGTGAGTTACGATTACGTCTTTGATAATCTGAAAGCGCATGAAATCAGCGTTGGACTTGACATCAAGCTCAATAACAATTGGCCTCTGAAGAACAAGAAAATCAGCCATGAAGTTCTCTGCCAGTCGATCTAGAAAATAGCGTGAAGAGGCTCTGCCAAAATCGTTGGGCGTCGTGAGAACACCCACCCCTATCTCAAAGACTGCCCGTTCAAAGTTCACGTCAAACGATACGGACAACACGCGCCTTTAGTTGTTGAGTTCAAGTGCACCAACCATAATCACAAGCTGACCGACGACGACGATATTGAGGTCTTTGCTGTCAATAGAGCTGCCCTAGAAGACGAGTTGAAGCATGTCATGAACGAGATACAAGCAGGCGTGCCCCCTCCAAACATGTTGAATAGCATGGAAAAAGCTTTTCGGGGACCTAGATGACAATCAATGATCTGTACAATCGCTCCACCGAATACAAAAACGTCTGTTACAAGGAGACGACGAGATGCGGGATATTTATGCAGACGGGACCATGCATGCTACCAAAGTGGACAGCGACTCCAACTTAATCCACATCCTGATTATACCTCCCGCCATTGCTCAGATTGTTCAGCAAGAAGGTTCCAACCCGGTCCTTCAGACGGATGGCACTTTTCGCACAAACAAGTACGGCATCCAAATGTTCCACGTTGTGGCCCATACGAACACGCTCAAGTCCTACCCATTTGCATACTGTTCAATGAGGACTAAAACCGAAGAGGATTATCATTAGGTGTGTAGACTTCGGTGTCATTGTCGAGCCCAAAGCCATATTGACGGATGCCGAGCAAGCGTTGATCAATGCTGTGGATAATTTGTTTACGGAGGCCAAAAACATGTTATGCATCTGGCATATCCCCATGAACATCTATGCCAACCACAAAATGAACTTCCAGATATAACCGGGGAGTCTGATCCAATGTACGACCGGGATACGTTCACGAAAAAATTCGGCCCTTTTCTTGAACAGTCCAACCGAAGAAGCGTTTGAGAAGGATTGGAACGAAATAAAGCAGCACATCGGGTCTGAAGTAGCAGACTATATCAAGCGCATATGGATCAATGTCCACAAAGAGCGTTTTGCCAAGCCTTGCCTGCTTGATGTATTCCACTTGGGTCATCGCGCTACTTCTAGAGTGGAAAGTGTGCATCATAGCGTCAAATCTGCCTTGGGAAGTGCAAATCAGGGGCTGTTCCAAATCTAAGTGAAGCTCAAAGATCGATCGGCCAGGCAGTTCAAGGAGTTCAAATTGGATAAGAATAACAAAATAAACCACGCTCGGTATACCCGACTTTTATTGGAGGTATGCGAAGATATCACTTGGAAAGCAGGTATTTTGCTACGAAAGCAGCTCGAAATTTCGGAAGCAGAGCTGCATAAAGAGCGCAAAGGAAAGGAAGATTTTGTCGCATCAGTATGCTGTGGTCAGCATCGGCGGACGTACTGACTGCCATATAGCCATGACTTTCTACCGTATCTTCGCTGCCTGGAAGGATTGAACTGGATTCAATCAACACTTGGTGGTATCCTGATAAGAAAGCTGCGGTCAAACGCCGTCCCAAGCCATTCAACCCGCCTCAGGTCAAGGGAAAGAACGCCAACAAGCGAAGATGTGGTAGATGCAAGCAGTTTGCGAACCACAAAAAATCTACCTGTAAAGTATATTTGAGTAAGGTTTCTAATTCTTCGTCATCCTTCCCCTGTGGGTAAGCACGTTTCCCCGACCGTTGAGCACGTCCCCACCCAGGTTTCTACCCAGACAACGTTACCACCAAGGATACCAACTCCCATGTTATATTCCCTTAGCAGCGTTCCTCAAACTCCACTTGTCAGGACACAAAAGCGCATAGAGGTTGACATCTTCAACCGCGTGACCAATAACGAGAGCAGTTTTTGCCGGATACGTCCGGTGAATTTTGGATCCCTATAGAAGGCTATGTCTCTAGAATTACGTACCGATGGAATGACAAATCGCCGGATGATAGTGAAGGAATCCTATTATTGTATTTGATAAGGCGTATGACACAGTAAAACATCAGTTGTTTATCTAATTCTTAGAAAGGTTCGGGTTATCTCCATGATTTACAGATTTGTAGGAAGATTTCATGAAATCACCAACGGCGCAGTGTAAAATCGTGAGCGGATAATTACTTAACTCCTTCCCATCCATTTGTGGAATCAGGTAGGGTGAAATTTGGCGCCTCTTTCGTTATTTTAGCATAGAGCCGTCAGAACGGAGGCTTCATCAGACAGAAGGCGAAAAATAAAAGCATCGGGGTACTACGCACCTATGTCCATGGATTTTCGGTCTTTGTTGTTCATTCTTCTATCTTAGATCAAACAATGGAAGTAGTAACATCCTTTGGCGATCTTCCATGGTTGAGAGTGCAGTGAACGAAATGAAAGTTTAGTTTTTTGGAGGTACGCGGACAAGGAGGTCACGGCGCAATTTCTAGGCTATGAGGTGGGACGAATGGAATTAACACAGAGAACCGAGCAGACTCAGTACGATGTCACGACGATTAGTAAATGGAACCTCAGTGGGGAAAGTCGGTGGCAGAGAGCATTCAACTTCTTAATCCGATAGTTATTGCGGCGATAATCGTTATGGAAAGACGTTTTTATCCGCCGGCGGATGTGCTCAAGCAACAGATACTCATGCGGAAGGGTTTCATTTGGTGGGAGAACGCGAACGCGGAATCATAACGACACTAAATATCACCTGAACTGCTTTTTACTAAGAATATTAGGATACCAGTAGCTATTAGCGACATACTGGTTGGTACAACCGAGAGTTTGATACAACCAAGCATGGAGCAATCGGAGGAATCTATTTAAAGGCGAAGACTCGGGTACATATAGCTCACCAAAAGGGGAAAGGAGAATAAAAGGTTAATGCAAAGCAGATCTTTCGCTAAGCAATTTGAAATGTGAGTGGGACGCAAACAAGAGGCACAAGAAAGTGTCAGAAGGTGCATCTGAAGCTTTTTACTCACTGTGCAAGGGTATATTAGCAGCGGAAGATGCACCAGCACAATGTCAATTAATGCGGGTACAAGTATAGATTACAACACACCATGGCACGCCAAGCTAACAGGAATTCACGGTGTTTTGGGGTGCGTTCAATTGGAATACTAACACTTGTCAGAAAAGAAAAATGATCGGATACCTCAAGCAACAAAACGAGAGTTAGCGACCTGTAAATTGGTATTAAAAGAGTTTCAGTGGGGTGCAGATCCAAGGTACTAAGGTGCACACAAGAGAAACTATTTTGTATTGTTTAGTGGCAATAATAGTGCCACCTGTGAATGTAGTGAAGCAATCTGGAAGTTTTTGTTATAAGTACGTGGCTGTAGATTGCGGTTGGCTACAGATGGTACCTGATCAAGTGATCGGGCGAATATTCTATCAGGTATTTGGTGGTTACAGTTGGTGTGGCAGGGTATCTGAGCTGGATTTAGTTTATTTGCATTCAATCGGAAAAATGCTACATGTTTCCTCTCTTCATGGCGTATGCCCTAAACCCTAAACCCTCCAATTTAGAATATCGTGTTGGTTAATATTAGGAAGATCATTTGTTAACAACTTAACTTCACAACATTGGCTATAGTGTATCAGGGGCGTTGATAACTTACCGGTTGACGGCAACGGGCACCGGCGGGATTGATATTGGCCGGCGGCGACGCCCACGTCAGCTTCAGCATTTGACCACACACTACCCAATATTAAAACTCAAGCGCACCTTCCAGGGCAACAAGAGAAAGAACTAATGGTTTTAATTGGCTCATTATTGAATTACCATTGATGCCACTAGGTGGCAAGTTGGTTTAAAACGATTTTGAAAAACCTTTGGCAACGCCTAGGCAAGAGCTTCCCCTGATCAGGTAAGAGTCTCCACCTGGTCAGCCCCGCCTTACATAAGTTACGCCGAGAGAATGATTTCCATCTAGGCCACAAAAGTAAGCCAGAACACCCTAGTTACGCGTGTTAAATACCGATCTTGATCACTGTGTGTTGATCAGCAAGAGCGCAACCCGCCTAGGCCAACGGGTAGCGTATACTAACAATCATACACAAAAGAAGATTAATGGAGGACACCTTCGGTAGTAGACAATATGAACGCTGTATGTAACACCTTATCAAGTACGAAAAATGTTGTTATCAGCTTTCCATGCATCTGCTGTGTAGCCTTGTGAACTGCGTATACTATATCAGGTCTTGTACACCACTCAATCTATAACAATCTCCCTACTAATGACTGAGAATTTCGAAGACTTGGTAACCCTTGCGTTGTAACCGTTTTTAATTCCACTTGTTGCTTTGACATATAAGTCTCGTATTTGCTTCTAATAGGTGTATTCACACAATTTGCATCAGTCATCTTGTATCTCTCAGTAATCCTTCATTTATCGCTTTCGGTCCAGATAATATCCATATTAGTAATCCTGATATCCAAGAACTTTGAGAGTTTTCAAAAGTTATTGATTTCAAGGCATTTCAATTCTCGAAACTTTCATTTACGAAACTTTCTTTGTTACGTTGCCATAAGGTCGATACATATACGACAACAAAACTGTAATCGTTTTTTTTTCTTTTGTACTACAAGCTCATATCGGTGCAGCTTGCCTGAACCTATGTCCCAACACCTTCTCATGAAATAAGCGATTTCACAAGTTCTACGCTTGATTTAATCCGTACTATGTTTTCTTAACTTAAACACCAAGTATTTCACACTAGTCACGTCGTGAAATATCAAAATCTATCGTCAGTGTTCATTTCATTTGGTAGGTAGAGATATTTGTCGCGTTCATCTTCTATGGACTTCCTTAGGCTTTTGTTTGTCTTCATGTAGTGCCTTCAATTGGCATTTCGATGCTAACGCCAAAATATTTTTCTTAGAAGTTTATAGTCTACTCCTAAATTCTTCATTTCCGACTAACCGAGCCTTGTACCATTCTAAATTTTCATTTGCGTCCGGCTTTGTTTTGTTCTCCTGCTTGGTATACAAATATTTTACATCACGTGGTCGTTTAAGTATATTCTCGATTCCAGCGCTTTAACTCCTCCATCCATCGCTTGAATCCCCTTGTCCTTTCGCAAGCTCTTCATTGCTTTAGTTTAGCTCTTCAGATAGATTTCTGTAACAAAACTCACATATTCATTCCCCGCATCTTGGTCCTTGCATTATTATTCACTTCTGTCTTTTTCTTGCCCTTTACGTAATCTCACATTCTATGTCGCTCTCTGCACCACTCTGATTACTTCTTGCTCTTAGTCGGCTTACCATTTCGCATATCGCCTTATTTTCTTGCACTGTGTCCGTTGCTTCTTCCGCAACTCCTTCTAACTATCCATCGGTTTCAATGAAAAACAACTTAACAACTGCTGATGCTGCTTCATTCAGAGTGTTAATGCTGCGTGAAAAACACCTTGCTATTTTGTGTTCAGATGCACCTTAACGTCTTTCAACTTTTTGCTTTCTCCAATAATCAACGCAATCTGCGACATGTGTGCTAACTAATTCTTTCCGGTGCCGCGATACACCATACGCGGTGACTTTAGCCGCGGGTTAGCGAAAGTCGGGCTTCGATATTTTTGTACACCGCATAATCCATGACGTCCCCCGAGAATAGCAAACTCAATCCACCGAACAGCATACAGCGCGCCATATTCATAACCGTACGATGCATTTGTTCTTCCTTCCCTTTGCTAGCTAGGTTTCCTGCCTCGCTCATTAACTATATCCCAATATTCTTGCAAAAATATACATTCTTGTATTATGTTCCACTTTCCGTATGAAAAGTATGTACGCGGAAATTTGTCCTTTATAAAGTACAAATAGATGTTCAAGTTTTTTGCGGCGAAGTCCTTGGTCTTCGCCAGAAAACACACGTTGCTGCATTTATAATCAGTAAATTAACCATGAAACGATTTTCTACCCGACCCCTTAGCGTATTTTCCTCCTCTAACCCGACCACACTACCCACCAGTTCTGTCTGTTGGTTCATGCTCCTGGATTTATCTTTTCTTCATTTGACTTTTTGCGTAGTGCACACGTCAAACAATTCTGTCTTGCAGAGGAAGGACTTCTCAATCCCATCATAATTCAAATGCCCCATTCAGGTATGGAAATGCATCAGAGTCCGTGTTGAATATCACGTCATTCGTCGATGTCCTTCTCGTCCGCTTCTATAACCGACTTAATTACGTCTCCTGATTCCTTGCTACGCATGTTGACCCTAATTCCTGTGGTAAACACCATATTATTTTTCCGCGTCAAATGTCCCTCCCTTTCACAAGAACTACTATTCTATGTAGGTTAATCTGATCATTCCTCTTCAAGATGTCATATGACGGTATGTTTCTCAAGGGCTCTCCACGAAAACAAATTTCCACTTATCAACCGTTTCTTTTTCCCACACAGGAGGAATTTAAATGCTCCTTTTTTGTAATTTTTAACTCCTTCCCGTCTGTTGGTTTGGAGCTTGAGATGTAGGAGGCAAATGCCGAAGTGAGTAGATTAAAGTTATTAAACCTGTCATACTCCTAGTTTACTCCTTGCCTCTCAACCACCCATTCAGCATTCCCCGGTTCAACTGAACTGTGGGTCGAACCGGTGAACCGTGCATAAACGGTGTACTTACCCAACAATTCAACACTCCCACTCACCGCTAATGCACGGTGACCTTGGCCTTGATGCTGCTCTTCCCGCATAAGAACTTGAGCGTCTTCGTTCCAAGCGCCTTCGTCAATAAGTCCGCCAGCTGGTTCTTGGTGTCAACGTAGTCGATTTGAACTGTTCCGTTCTCCACGTTCTCACGTGTGAAGTGATGCTTGATGTCGACATGCTTCGTCCTTGAGTTGTAGCCAGCGTTCTGGCCAACGCAATCGCTCCTTGGTTGTCCTCCCAGATCTGTGTAGCGGTCTTTTGTTCGATTCCCATGTCCTTAAGCATCGCACGCATCCAGAGAACTTCCTGCACACACAAACTTAGCGCCATATACTCTGCCTCCGCAGAGCTTAGCGCAACCGTCCTCTGGAACTTTGACTTGAACACCACTGGAGCGTTCCCTATCATCACCAAGGCGCCGGACACGGAACGCCTGTCGTCGATGTTCGTCCCCCAGTCAGCGTCAGAGAACGCTTCAACTGTGACCGTTCCCGTACCACCCTGGTATAGAATACCGTACTCGCGAGTCGTCTTTAGGTATCGAAGCACGCAAATTTCTTCGTTCCAATGCAGCAGCCCCGGGGTTTTCCAAAAATCTTGATAGCTGCGTCACCATGTAAGCGACATCCGGGCGCGTACACGTCGTGATGTAAAGTAGACACCCGATAATAGAACGGTACGGTCTCAACCGCATCTCAGCACGCTCTGCATCCGTTCCAGGTGACTTTTCTTATGACAGCTTCAACCCTGATGCGCATGGATTGTCCTCAGCCTTGGCGTTCTCCTGGCTGAACCGTTCCTCCACCTCGTCGATGTACCGGGTCTGCTTGATCAGGAGTGTTCCGGCCTTCAGGTCATGTTCGATCTCCATCCCTAAGATAATTTTGCAGCGCCGAGCTCCTTCATCTTGAATTTGGCCTTCAGTGCGTTCTTCACATCACTAATTTCGTCGCTCGTCTTAGCTGCAATGAACATGTCGTAGACGTACAGACACACATACACGAAACCGTTCCTCGAGCGCTTGACGTACACACACTGGTCTTCTCCACAGCTCTTGAAACCGTTCTTCAAGAACACGCAATGGATGGTTTTGTTCCACGCGCTTGCAGCCTGCTTCAAACCGTAGATGGCCTTGTTCAGCAGACACACTTGATCGTCAGCGTTCTCGATACCGTTCGGGATCTCCATGTAGACCCGGTCCGTCAGGTCACTGTTCAGGAACGCTGTATCCGCGTCTAACTGTTCCATGACGTACTGCATTCCACACACACCGCTAAAACCACTCGAATCGAGTTCATGTTCGCCACCGGCGAGTACGTCTTAAAGATTCCACTCCATACTTCTGTTTGAAATCCTTCGCTACCAACCGTGCCTTGTAGCTAATCACGTGACCGTTCTCGTCACGCTTCTTGTCGAACACCCAGCGACAGCCAATAGTACGCTTATTCGTTCCGCGCGGTACCTGTCTCCAGGTAGCGTTTTGTTCGTGAGCGCGTAACTCTGCTTCCATTGCTTTTCGCCACTTACCAGCCTCAGAACTGGATATTTCCTCCGCGTATGTCGTCGGCACGTCCGCCGCGTCCACAATGTTTGCCGCGTATGCCATAACAGCTTCAGCGATGAGTCCCTCCTCGTCAATATGAGCACGCTTTGGAGACGGTGAACCTTCACTTCCTTCCGTTTGTAGATCATCTGAACCGTTCTATAGCAGGAACATCGGCTCACAAAGTCGTCGTGACCGTTCCTCTTCCGGGTGAAATACCAGTCGATCTTCATGATAAGGCTGCGGGTGAGGGCGGTAAGGTGCGAGCTCTCGACCGATATGCTCCGGACTATCCGGTAACGGCGGCAGTAGCGCTTCAACGTTCTGCGTCGCTCCAGCATCGTTCATTTCAACATCCGGAACGGATTCTTCAATACCCTCTGTAATGGGGTGCCATTACATAATTGATGTTCAAGTTAGAATATCACAGTTGAATTTCAGACGCGTTGGGTGAAATTTAAATAAGAGATTATAAGTTATTATAATCTAAGAAGGAAAAGTCGATTCGGTATAAATACCGAATCATGCAGGTTAACTAATAGTACAGTTAGTTTAATACTTGATATTATTATATTAGTTAGGTAATTACTATACTGTTAGCCGCTAACCACCCATTTAATAAACACTCTTAACTTTGCGTTCTAAACAACAAGTAAATATTTATATTTACTTTAGTATAGGATTAGTTGTTACCAACTCATCCTGCCCTAATTGAATTGCGCGCTTCCTCGCAAGATACAGTGTAAGCCAGTAACAGGATCAGTCCTGTTACACCTGGTAGCACTTTGTGGTCCGTCTTAACGACCACATTTCCCTTCTGCTAGTTAACTAGCGGAGCGAAGATTAAGAGCCGCTCGGCATCATGTCGCGAGACATGTCGGCTGCCGAGCGAGAAAGAACGCTGGAAGAGGTGAATAAACACTTCCCTCACTTCTCGTCGCGTAGTAAAGACGCGACGGTGGAAATGATTCGGTCTATGGGGACCGACATCATTACCTTCCTCAAGAGTAAGTCCCCGGAGGAAGTGGTACAGGTGGTGAACCGCTTTAGGCTAAACCACCTAGAAAATCCAGTACGGCCCGCGACAGAGGCAGCGCGGACCGCAACCGCACCTGCAACGCATACAGTTAAAGTGGTAAAGGCGCGAGTACCGCCATTTACCGGCGAAGGGGGAGAGCCCCTTCGTAGATGGTTCGCAGAGGTGGAAGATGCCATCTCTGCGCAAAATATTGTTGACAAACGTCAACAGGCGTACTTCGCCACAACATGTCTGGGCGGCAGAGCCAGGGCATGAGCGATGAGTCTCAGAGCCACTGATGACTCTGCGTTCCTTACTTATAAGGAATTAAAGGCTGAGCTAAAGCTCAACTTTGAAGCTCCAGAAATGGAGCTAAGTAGTCGGCAGGAGTTCATGGAACTCCGGCAAGGTAAGCTTGACCTCCAAGCTTACGCTCAGAAGGCGCAATATTTGCTATCAAATATTGTGTATGAGCCGGTGCCCCTGCTATGCAGGTCACTGGCTTCATGAAGGGACTCAATGATGGTCCCGTCAAACAGAGTCTTTACCGGCGCCCTCCAAAGACTCTAAGGGATGCCATTTAAATGAGCATCCGTGAAGAAATCAGCATGCGATCAGCGTCATCGCATGATGGGTACAGCCGAAGGGCTCAACAGCCCTTCGCTTTTGACATGCCGCAACAGCATGTCAACAATCAGCAGTCATGCAGACGAAGTTCACACTTCGTCCCAAGAAACAGCCACCCGCGCCAGATCATGGGCGGTGGAGGTCCAGAGCCGATGGACCTATCAGTTGCGGTTGCTTTGAACACGAATCAATCAAAATAAAGAAGAATATTCGATGCAATAGATGCGCGAAAATGGGGCATTTTGCCCATGAGTGTATGGCACCGCGTCCGGTGCCACGCAGTCAGCGGATGGAACCGTCCGCTGCACGGCGACACCAACAGGGACATCACCCTGTTTTTGCAAAAAACGTAGAACACCAATAGGGGCGGGGCGCCCTACTGGGAATGTTATCCCACATGCCGACATAGGGCATGTGAGGGTAATATCCCCAGACGGGACTATGTCCTTTCAAAAGGTGCAGGGTGATGGGAAGCCTCTTATCACCCTGGAGGTTAAGCCGAACGGGAGCGATGTCCCCATGAGAGCTTTTTTTGACACAGAAGCTTAAAACAATTTCGTTAGAACTCAGAGTCTAACGCTGTTGAGCTTCGTGGAGGTAGAAACCCCACTAAGTATGTTGTCAGTCCGGTTAGCAACAGGTGCAACCGTGACTATTCCAAAGCGTGTGATTAAAACACGCTTCGAGTGAATGAACTGTCATTCGAGGATGAATTCATCGTCCTCGATTTAGATGACAAGTTCGATGTGATACTTGGAATCCCATGGATGTCCAAGTTTAAACCTTCGATCGATTGGGTTAACCTATCGATCGACTGCGGCGGACTCACAGGATCTGATCACCATGTGTGTAATCCGGCTGTATCAGAGGATACAACCGCAGCGTCAGACAGTCTGGTGGATAGAGATGGTACCACCAGGTCTGTTCTGACACGATCAGCGGAAGGTACCTCCGCTGGTGAGAGTCCAGTGGGACTACCACACGCAACAGAAGAGTCGTTGCGTGTTGGAGAGAAACATTCCACGGGTGATAAAGACCACCGTGAGAATGAAGTGATATCAACGGTGGGAAACACCCACCGTGAGAATGAAAATGTATCCACAGTGGGAAACACCCACTGTGCGACCGAAGGTTCCAACACGACGAATGAATTCCGTGTTGATGAGAGTGAACTCACGATCGAGTTCAATCGTGAGAAAAACTCCGTGGTGGCCAGTGCCCACCACGTTGCGTTATCCATTTACACGGGTGATAAAGACCACCGTGTCGCAGAACAGGCGGCCGATCAGACGAGCACATCTGATCGCCAAATTTCCATGGTAGGCAGTGGCCACCATGATGATGAGTATTCGCACACGGTGAATCGTAATCACCGTGTAGCAGTCAATCAGACGAGTGCGTCTGATTGCATGGGCAGTTCCGTCGAGACGATAAACGTCTTGACGCAAACGGAGACCGGATTAGCTACCCAGTCTCTGTTGATGGAACACCCTCCGAAAGAAGGTTCGGAGGTGATGGCTCTTCCAGCGCTAAGCTGGAAGAAGTTTATGAGAAACTTGCACGATGGTCAGATCGAAAAGATCTGTATCATCGTTGCAACATATGATGTAGTGGATATTCATGAGCGAATATCCACATTACAAGTGGAAAACATTGGGAAAGAGGTTCCAATGATCAAACCAAAGTTCATCGCTTTGAAGCGCAGAGCTGGGAGTCACTTAAAGCGAACTACCCATTTTATGAGGTACTTCGAGTATACGCTGACGTATTCCCAGAAGAAGTACCTAGTGAGCTTCCTAAGGATAAGGGAACTCGTCATGAGATTGACCTCGTGCCAGGCACAAAGTATTGTGTCACGCGGCAATGGCCGTTGCCGCGTGATCAGGTAAAAGCGATCGACTAGTTTTTCGAAGCTCGTCGTAAATCAGGCCAAGTGCGGGAGTCTACCTCACCGACTCTACCCCCACCTTTTGTGTGAAGAAGTACACAGGTGGGTGGAGAATCGTTCACGCTTACAACAAGCTGAACGCAGCGGCGGTACCGGCACAGACACCGATACCGCGGAAGGATGTCATCATAGATGGCATGTGCGGGAGCACCATCTTTAGTTCTCTCGATCTAAGAGATGGATTTTATCAAATCCTAATGCGTGAGAAGGATATCCCTCTCACGGCGGTAAGCACCCCAAGCGGCATGCTTTGGGAGCGGCTTGTTATGACGCAGGGGATTCGAAATGCCCCTGCTACGTTTAACAGATGCGTAACGCATCTATTACGCCCGGTGCGAGAATTCGCACCGAGTTATTTTGATGACGTGTTCATCCATAGTAAGGGTAGGGTGAACACGATAAAAGCGATGTAGATGTCCATAGGGAGCATCTACGTCGAGTGTTAGAGCTTATGCGTAAGCTTAAGCTCTATGCAAATCTTAAGAAGTGCACCTTTGGTGCACCTGAGATACCCGTTCTTGGATGCTTTTTGTGCAAGAACGGAGTGCGTCCTGATCCAGAAATGATCAGGGTGATCGTTGAATGGCCTACGCCAAACAACGTTAAGGAACTTCGAAAGTTCCTTGGGTTGGCAACATATTTGCACAAGTATTCGTGCAACTATGCTGGGTTTATACGACCTCTTTCTCAATTACTTAAGAAATATGTCGAATGGCATTGGGATACCCAATGTCAAGATGCTTTTGATGCAGTCAAGCAAAGCTTGACTGAAGCGCCTGTCTTGGCTATAGCCGATAACGAGCGTCCGTTCCACGTCGTTTGCGACGCGTGCTTTGATGCAGCGTGATCAAGATGATCGTGATCGCGTAATCTGCTATCAATCGCGTCAGTTGCGCCCAGGCGAGCGCAACTATCCAGTGATTGACAAGGAACTCCTTGCCATGAAGTATGCACTGGCCAAGTTTCGGATCTATCTCTTGGGAGATAGACCGTTTGTGGTTTACACGGACCATGCGTCGCTACGCACCGCCGTGAATTCACCACACATTTCTCAAAGAATGGCTCGATGGCTGTCATTATTTGCTGAATACAACTTTACGGTTGAATACAAACCCGGAAAGTTGAA
>CM047587.1:37942163-37953781 GCA_026184515.1 Peronosclerospora sorghi | reverse complement strand
TTTGCTGAATACAACTTTACGGTTGAATACAAACCCGGAAAGTTGAACGTGATAGCGGATGCGCTATCACGAAGGCCCGATTACGAGACGAAACCGTCCGTAACCGAAGGGGACAGTGCAAACGCGATCCGTTGCACTGCTTTGTCGTCGTCAATTATACGACAAGTACGCGAGGCGTACAAAACAGACGAGGAGACACGTCTGTTGATTGATTACTTACGTAATCAATCAAGTGAGAAACGCGACGAACTCCCAGAGTTCCTCCGCGCTTGCGTGCATCGATATCGACTGCACGATGGTCTGCTGCTTTACAGCACAGACCAAAAAGATGAAAGTCGAATCGTCGTTCCAAACGACGATGATCTCAAACATCAAATTATGTTTGAGTATCATGTTGCACCGATTTCGGGGCATCAAGGTCGAGAGAAGACATACGCTTCTCTCGCACGTGACTTTAACTGGCGAAACCAGTACAAGTGGGTACGGAAATACGTACGCGCTTGCGAGATTTGCCAGCGCGTTAAGCCTGCGCAGTCTGCACAGGATCCGCTGCAATCTCTGCCGGTTCCGACAGAGTGTTGGAAGTCCATTTCAATGGACTTCGTATTCGGTCTTCCACCCGACAATAGTCGGAAGACCGGAATAGTGTTCTTTGTAGACCGTTTCAGTAAGATGGTACATCTTACTGCAGTATCAGCGAACGTAACCGCGCTCAAACAGCGCGGATATTCGTTGATACGGTATTCCGTTTGCACGGAATGGCGGAAGACATTGTCTCGGATCGAGATCCGAGATTTACAGGACGTTTCTGGCAAGAAACGTTCTCATTGTTGGGAACCCAGTTGAAGATGCCAACTGCGGACCATCCGGAACGGACGGAACGGGTTAACCGCGTTCTCGGAGACATGTTGCGATCATACGCACATTCCTTTGAACAGTGGAGTGACTACCTGTCACTCACTGAATTTGCGATTAACAATTCGGTGCATGCTTCAACTAAGCATTAACCGTTCTACGTGAATGCCTTAAGGCATCCACGAACCTCAGCTTTACATGGAGGTACGCCAAATCTAAGTTGGGGAGGGACCCGCTCAAATTTTGAGCGATTCAATGCGCAAGTTGCGACTGCAACTTGTGAACAAAACGATGGCCCTTCTACTGAAAATACAGTAGAAGCGGAAGCAGCTTCAATTGAAACTGAAGCTGCATACGATGAATATGTGTCTGCAGCAATGGCTGAAGACAACGAGGACAATGCACCTACTGCTGATAAAGCAGTAGATGAATTCGTATTACAGCTACAAACTGTAATACGCTATGTAAAGGATGCACTTGCCTCTGCTTTTGATAAGCAGAAGCAAAATGCAGATAAACAAGGAAGGAAGAACAAAACCTCCTTTCTTAAAGGTGAATTAGTATTATTAAGTACTACTAATTTGCCTACACATGCAATAAGCAACTTCCCTACACGGAATTTGCTTCCTAAGTACATTGGACCTTTCAAGGTCCAAGAGATTCGGGGGAATGCCTATACCTTAGACATTCCCACAGCAATGCGGCTTCACCCAACATTCTATGTTGGGCGGCTCAAGCCGTATCACTCGTCTTCGTCTTACGACGAGACGCAGAACCACGGAAGATGCCGTGCTTCTCCAAGTCTCCCAAGAGAGACTTGTAATCGACCTCCAGCCGTTGGTGAGCAGAGCGTAGAGTCGTTACCTCCGCCTTCGACTGCTCAAGATCAGCCGTGCGACGATCGAGATCTCCCTTATAACGGGAAAGCTCAATGTACAGAAGATCCTTCTTCTGCTGGAGGGCAGTGTGCGCCCCGAGGATGTCGCGGACATCCTCGCGAAGAGACCGATATGTCTTCACACAGTGATACATATCGCTGCTCAAGGAGGAATAACCCTCCTCGAGCTTGCGGAGCGAAGAACCATGCTCCGCAACAACAACGGCGAGGGAATTCTCAACCTCCGCCGCCCCTGATTGTTAATCAGGGGAATAAGCGGTATATCCTCGAGCGCTTGATCTCGAAGCGCTCGGTGCCTTTGAAAAAGGGGCAGCGTACCGAGTACTTGGTACGCTGGCTGGGATATCCCCAAGAGTTCGACTCTTGGGAACCGATTGAGGTTCTGAGGTGCGACGCCCCAGACCTTTTGACTGAGTTTGAGAAGAAGTCTCAAACTCATAATACGAAGTAGCATCAACAGTAGGTGTTGATGCATTCAGGGTATCAAGTAAACCCTGAATTTCGGCGGGTACGGAAAAGCCACCGTAACCCCGCAACTCCTCCTCTGACAGACGAGGAGTGCCCTGCGTACACCGCGGGCAAACGAGGTTAGAAGGGACACCACACTTTAACCCTTATTTTATGCAAGAAAAATGGATGTATTCCATTTTGCCTGTTCGTGAGTGCTTTAAAAAGCGCTCGCGCATTACGTGAACTTTATTCACGTAATCATCTGGGATTTTGTTGTAGTTGTCAACAAAAGCATTCCAACTCTGAGTCAGGGCGTCTTTATCGTCCCTGTTCTTCCTTGACCCTTTCCGGCTCGAATAATATCGAACCTGGAAAAAGAGGTCAATAAAATACAGACGTCTATCGTCTGGACTTCGATCGAATCGACGTGTCTGGATGTCTTCGCACTCATCCAGCACGTTGATATCGAACAACGCATACTTTCAGTACCGTTTACGGTGACTGCCACTGTTGGGGGCGATAGCCCATCCAGGGTTCCAAAACCCCACTTTGTACGGAACATGTGGTTCCGTACGATGATACGCTTTAGAAGCGGCAGGCGCCGCTTCTGTTCGAGATCTTTTAGCAGGCGCAACACCGCCTGCTTCAACACCACGCGCCGGGGTTAAATCACCCCGACGTGGAGAAGTACTTGGTCCAGGTGGGGCTCTGCGTTCCCGCAACCACCTGTGATAATCATTGTCGCTGTCATAGCTGACAGTGACACCAGAGTCGTCATCGCTGTTAGGCGATGAGCACCTAGCGAGTTTCGACTCGCTAGATCCTTTAGTGGGGACATCTGTATCCCCATCACTTTGTTCGGAGTCAGAACTCCCGAACATGGCCCTCTTGGCAACACGCCATTCGGAATTTGCCATCATGCGAGATGTTGCATTAGCAACATCTCCCTGTTCCTTGCCAGATGCCGCCTTAGCAGCATCTGTGGTCGAAGACGGTACGTCTTCCGACCTTTGCGTAGTTGACGCTGCTAATGCAGCGTCACCGTTGTCACTCAACACCTCAGCACGTAGTGCTGAGGCGGAGGATGAAGCTTCTTCATTGTTTTCAGCAGCGCTCTTTAGAGCGCCGCCGTGTGCTTTGACCATCGAGTCGATGGTCAATCAGTTGGTGAATGAGAAATTCTGACCAACAAGTGCCACCCATGATTGGCCAAAATAAGAATTATTATTGTCCAACCACCTTAAGTGGGGGTGATGTAATGGGGTGCCATTACATAATTGATATTCAAGTTAGAATATCACAGTTTAATTTCAGACGAGTTGTCTGAAATTTAAATAAGAGATTATAAGTTATTATAATCTAAGAAGGAAAAGTCTATTCGGTATAAATACCGAATCTTGCAGGTTAACTAATAGTACAGTTAGTTAAAGACTTGATATTATTATATTAATTAGTTAGTTACTATACTATTAGCATCTAAACCACCCATTAAATAAACACTCTTAATTTTGCGTTCTAAGACTAAAGTGAATATTAATATATTTACTTTTATTATAGGATTAGTTGTTACCAACTAATCCTGCCCTAATTGTATTGCGCGCTTCCTCGCAAGATACAGTGTAAGCCAGTTATAGGATCAGTCCTGTTACACCCTCCATTGGCTCATCTGGAACCGGTAATCGTTCTACTTGCGTAGGATCCGTTCCATCGTCAGCGTCTTTAGTCATGTGTATGACCGTTCCTTCAGGCTGCGGTGAGGGTGACTCGTATATTCCTCCCACTTCACGCTCGTCCAGCTTTACCGATCGTGACACCTTGATCTTTGACGCATCCATGTCATAGACACGGTAACCCTTTGTGCCTTCAGCGTATCCAAGAAACATGCACCTGAAGCTCTTGGGCTCGATCTTCGTACGATTCGCGTCGTCGACGTAAGCGTACCCCTGGGACCCGAACACTCGTAAGTGTTCCATCTGTGGCTTAACCTTGAAACCGACCTCGTATGGCGTAACCTCCGAGAGTTCTGTGTTCGTGGAACGGTTGATTAAGTACGCCGCCGTATTCACAGCTTCCGCCCACCACTCCGTAGATACACCCTTGTAGTGCAGCATGCTGCGTGCTTTCTCCATGATGGTACGGTTCATGCGTTTCGCAACACCGTTCTGCTGTGGGCTGTATGGTACGGTGCGCTGATGCATGATTTCGTTCCGACTGCACAGTTTGGCGACCTTCTTGTTCACAAACTCCGTTCCATTGTCCGAGCGCAGGCACTTCAAGCGTTCCCCCATTGATTTTCGTAGAGCTCCTTGAACTCCTTTATCTTGTTGGCTACCTCACTCTTTTGCTTCACGAACTACACGGCGACGTATCTCGAGAAGTCGTTCACGAAGGTAAAATGTATTTCGCACCACCTTTCGAGAGCGTTCACATTGGCCCCATCACATCTTCTTGCACCAGCTCGAGCACACGTGAAGTCTTCGTTGACGACCGTGACGGAAACAGTTCAACCGTATGCTTTCCTTTCGAGCAACCGCCACATAAGATCTTCATTGTACGGTTCAAAGTTGGTATACCGATCGTAGAACGCTGCGTCTGCTTCATAGAGTCTCACTGGATGTCTCATGCGAGCGTGCCAGAGATCCCACTGCATTTCAGCCCCATCATACTCCACGAAGCGTGCCTGTTCCTGCTCGCAATCCAGCATGTACTCCTTTCCAACCTTTTTGCCTGACGCAATCGCGCAGGTCTTGCCCCAGATAAAAAAAAACACATGAGGAACGCTGGAACTCCACGGTTAGACCGTTCTCAGCAAGCTTCCCCACCGACAGTAAGCGTCTGTCGAGTCCTGGGATGTAGAGCACTTCCATCATCTTGATGCGTCTACCCTTCAAGCCGCTCAACTTGACCGCTCCTTTCCCAGCGATATGAAGCTTCTTTCCGTCTGCAATCGTTACCTCGATGCCCGATACAATTATTTCGAAGTCGAACAGGTCTCCACGGTGTGGTGTCATGTGCGAAGTCACACCACTATCGATCAGCCAACCGGCGAGATGATCTTCGCCCGCAGCAAACACGGCGTCGTCGCCAGATCCACCGTTCTTGATCGGGCAGTCCCGCTTCATATGACCGACCTGGTCACACTTGAAACACTTTCCCTTGAACCACCACCATTCCTTCGTGGGCCGTTCCCTTTTCGACCGTTCCCTCGGCCTCCTTTGAACCGTCCTGCGCTACTGTTTGCCCGGAACGCCTTTTCCGTGGTCTCCTTCTTCTACAACCGTTCATGCTCTTTCAGCAGCTTCTTCTTCACCTCTATCAGCGTGAAATCCTTGGAGTTCTCCACAATGGACGCAATCAGCTCGTACTCAGACGGAAGGCTGCTCAGTAGCATGACCATCTGCCGCGCCTCGTCCACTGGATCCCCCATAGTTTGGAGACCCACCGCCAGCTCGTCGAACGCATCCAGGTGTGCCGCCATCGTGTAACCGTCCTCCATCTTAAACTCATGGAGACGACGCGTCATCGTAACACGGTTGTGAAGCGTGGTACGATTGTAGAATTCTCGTAGCGTTCCTCACGCCTCCATGGCGCGCGTAGCCGTTCTGATCTTCGTCTGATGCTGCAGCTCGACGCCCTGCGCGATGATTCCCAGAGCCTTCGCATCGTTTGTCATCCACGCCTCCGTGATCTCGTTCTCCGGCTTGACGGCTTGAACATGAGCGAGCAGTCCCTTTCTGGTGAGCATCATTCTCATGTTGCACTCCCAGTGGAAGTAATTCCCACTTCCCAAGAGGAATTCGGCGCGCTTGGTCTTCATGGCTTGAAGCGTTCTTGGAACTGTTGAGAGCTGCCGCTGTTAACCTGTTGGTTTGGAGCTTGAGATGTAGGAGGCAAATGTCGAAGTGAGTAGATTAAAGTTATTAAACCTGTCATACTCCTAGTTTACTCCTTTCCTCTCAACCACCCAATTCAGCATTCCCCGGTTCAACTGAACTGTGGATCGAACCGGTGAACCGTGCATAAACGGTGTACTTACCCAACAATCCAACACCGTCATCTCTAAAGCGCACTCCTGCTACATAATCGGTGTCCTTCAGGAAACTGAAGTCATTTGTTAAACGCATCATTGATCCACTATCCAGAATGCATTGTTCTTCTCGATGTTTCCATAATTAGTCGTATAACAAGAGAAAATTGTCTTTTTTGCCTCCTCTTTTCGGACAATTATGTTTCAAAATGACTGGCTACTACTCCACGTTAATAGCATCTGCGCTTTATCCGTATTGTCGATACCATTCCTTGAGTAAAATTTCTTACGCTTCTGTCATCATATTCAACAGCCTGCTCAAACTGGCAAAGCTCCTCTGCTTGCCTGAGATAGTCAGGCCTTGTATGGTCCATCTTTGACATCAAAATCTGGCGTCATGTGAAGAACCACACTTGCAAATCCAATTTCCGCCAACAACTTCTGCGACTGCAGACAAGTGTAAAAAGTGTTCCGCCCAGGTATTCCGGGGCTCTTCCTCATCGTCAAGGGTTTCATCTATTGATATGGGGTTATTTTGCGTGTAAAAGGTGAAAGCATTTTATCCATAATATACCACAACGCAGGTGGCTCACACCTCCTGTCTATTATATTAAATTTCTGCGGAAGATGTCCCAATAAATCCTTTTTCACGTCCTCACTTCATTAATAACCTCACGCTTCCTCCGCGACGCAAATCTGTCTTAGAATTTCCGGTCCCAAAGTGAAAACCCAAGCCACGATGCGTTAATGTTCCGTCAAAACAACCTTATCTCCAAGTTACACTCCTTAGTTGGTTTCCTTACTAAGGACCCCTGTCCCACTTGATTTGCTGTTGCCCACAATTTGGCTCTTCCATCCGTTGACCTTGAACATTCTGGGATGCACACGTTCGTAACCCTGCTTCTCGTGAAAATATCTGCTCCGGCATGTCTGAGCTCTGAAAACATGTTCTTTCACTGCCTTCCAGTCCGATAAACGCCCTTGTTGCCGTGGCTCCCTTCCAAAACGCAATGCTCATCCTTGTGTAGAGTTTCAGGATGTGAAAAACGTTTCCCTCGTCACCGCTTACACCATGTGAATCTTCCAGCTTTGTATCCGTACTTCAAGATCATTCCAGTATTTTCATCACTTGGAATGACTCTACTTTTTCTGACACTGCTGCCATTTTTCCATCGTGCGCGCCATGGTCCTCATTTTTTGTGTAAACAATGATATCGAGAAATCAGGAATTAATCATCCGCGTTGGATTTATTAAAGAAATATAATGTAATGTATGCTCCTAGAAACCAGTAATCGCAATTTCCACGTCAAATTCTCGGGCGTCATTCACCTAATAACTACATGTCCTCCAAAAGAAGCTGTGTTGAGATTGAGCCGTTGCACAAGGTTCAGCGCCGCAACAATCGTATAATTTAAGGGAATTGCAATTGCCACACTGTTTTTGCTATTGCCACCCCAAATGCCACCCCAACTGCCACCCTAACCGCCACCACAACTGCACCCCCACCGACACCACAACTGCCTATATTTGAGATCGACTAGTCCTTCCACGCTATGCATCCTTTTTTAGGGTCGCCCTACCCGCACCCCCCCTCCACCCTACCGGCACCCCCTCGTGACTTTCGACCAATAGAAATACTAATATACAGAGGCCTAACGTGAGGGAATTGCTATTGCCACCCCTGTTTTTGCTATTGCTACCCCAACTGCCACCCCCACCGCCACCACAACTGCAACCCCACCGACCACATGTAACGGGGTTACATTTGGTTACGTTGGTGTATGTAAATACACAACGGTTAAGGTCAAGCATTGGCCGGTCCGAGGGTTTGGACCTCTTGGCTGTTTTAGCCAATCAGGACGAGTGCCCTTCGTGAAGGCGTGGCAGCCTGCCACGTGTTGGTAACCAGGTTGTGTACATTACATTTTCGGCTAGGTACGAATTAAATAAGTTCTACTTAGTATTACATAGAGTTTACGTTAGTTTACTAGTTTAGGCTAATTGTATATTAAATAAATCAGTTTCCAATTACACTAGATCCAGCTAGGCGTACGACCGGGAACGGTCGGGCGTGCTGTGAGTATCGTAGCGGGGGAGTACCTCCCCTAGCTACTCCGTACTAAGGGACGCCTAAGGCTAAAGATTTAGCGTACGATAACAGGGAACTGGGGGAATCTTGGCCCCGAGCGAGAGAGTAATCCCACGCCAAGCCCTTTCATTAGGGCGTATCGGCTATATAGCCGGGTGCGTACACGCACGGTGCGGCTAGCGCACAGAGGAAGACTTTCCTTTAAGCGGCGTTCGCCGCTACTTAGCCGATACGCCCTTATAAAAGGGCTTAGTAGGAGAGAGCTCTCCTACTCGGGGCCAAGATTCCCGGGGTGGTTTACAGATAGCTTTCGCTAACCCCTTGTAACAAGACTTCCCTTATAAAGGGAGGTAGCCTAAGGGAGAACTCCCTTAGGCTGCAATACTCACTGCGCGCGCGACCGGGCGTGGTCGCGCGCCTAGTTCCGCTAATGCCTTAACGGCAAGGTTCCCTCACTAAGGGTGTAGTTAAAGGGAGGGCTCCCTTTAGCTACTGCATTCACTGCGCGCGCGACCGGGCGTGGTCGCGCGCCCGGCAGTATTAAGTATTTTTGTAAACTGAATATATTTAATATGTAATTAGCCTAAATTAATTTAAACTAATATAAAATATATGTAATACTAAGTAGAATATTCCTAATTCATACCTAGCTAAAATGTAGTGTACACACCTGTGTACTGACACGTGGATGGCTGACACACCACCACACCAAGGGCCCATGCCCTGATTGGTTAAAATAACCAAAGGTTCGAAACCTTTCAACCCGACCAATACTGACCTCAACCGTGGTGTACTCATGTACACCAACACTCAGTGTTACCCGAATGTAACCCCGTTACATCCTCCCCCATCAAGACTATTGCTTACGCAATAAACAAAATTTTGTTGGAGAACTCCAACGCCAGTTCCCCTGGCCATCCATATGTACACCTCCAGTGGTGCTATGGCGTCTCCTCTAGAAGCGGTAAGACTAACCCGAGAACTCGGAAGTGGATGCCTTTGGGGATACCTCCCCAATGGAGCCGCTCCGACAGCGCCGAACGGCGTTGTAGGCAGCCTAATCCCTTCCCCACACGTGAGGAAAATGCACTAACCAGTGCGGCACCCCTGCCCGTAGCGGATGATACATCCGAATCGCCAAAGGCGATCATCACTAATGAGCTGGACGCAGCTCAAAACTCCCAACTTGCCGCACAGGCACTAAGGGCTGCGTTACTCGCCCCCAAACGCCCGTCAAGGGTGGTTTATAATTTCGATAGTCCTCGTGACCTTCCAAGGTGGACCAGGCGTTTGGTAAGGACTAGTCTAGCGTTCTATACCCCTGGCCCCGCGGCTGAACAGCCGTACCAAAGCGAACGCCGTGAGAAACTTCGGCAACAACTGCTTACACAAAAGCAGTTCACTAGCGTCTCGTACCGAGAGCGATTAAACAGGCAGGCACAAGGTGCCCCTGTTGAGAACCTCCGCGAGGTTCCTTTCGTTCTTTCTCCGGGAGAAAGTGCCGATGACGCAGAGAAGAAGTTCCGCGCTTGGGCGGAAGGGGAGAAGCTTCTCCCCAGCTTCGATGAGATGCATGACAGCTATTCCCGTCGAGACATTTGGGTGGAGAGGGTGTTGCACCTTACATTTGCCAAAGCTAAGGCGATGGAGCAACTACGTGCTCCGTATCGCACGCGCTACGCCAGCGCCCCTGTCTCCACCCTGGTGTCCGGAGACAGTGTGGTCGCCACATCTGCCTCCGGCCAACTCCCACTTATTGGGAGTGAAGAGGCTTCTCATGCCCCTCTGGTCGTTGACCTACAGCGGGATTCTACCGCTCAAAAGCGTCAACGACGTCGCGGCAATCCTGCCGTAGGGGAGTCTCGAACTCCCACGAACTATGTGAGTGTGGATAACCTTTCCACTTCACCAGATACTGGGTTTGACCCCGATGATGGCGCCGCGCCATCAGCCGCTCCACATGAAAGTGTGGAGTACCCTCCGCATCGAGTATTGGAGGAGGAGGTCGCGCAATTGCGACGTGAGATTCGCGCGCGCTGTGATCTACACAGCCTTCGCATCCATGATCTCCACGAGGGGATCCGCGATGAGCGGGATGCCACTGATCGCTTCGAGAGGCTGCTTGCCTCTCTCGAGACGACCGTTGCGGAGCTTCGTGGTCGCATTTTAGCCCTTTCGGGCTTCCTTCCTTACGGCTATCCGCCTTTCCACCCTCCTCCAGGAGGGGCCCCGCCTCCGGGTCCTGGTATGGCTTAAGCATACCGACATAAAAGGTTGTATGCGTACGCATCACCTTCGGGATGTCCAAGGTATACGATAAGCCCTTTCGGGCTAGTACCTTAAAGGGCTTCACAAACCTGGGGCGCAGTTTATTACGCAACACATTGAAACTGCATGTGTAGGAAGATTTTTAGCGATTAATAAAACACTTTCCCCCACTATGTATACCCTTTGGTTACGCCGCCCCTTGCGGCCAGCTTGCTCCTTCTGCTTGTCTTGGCTTTCCGCCATGGCATCGCAGACGTGTCTTAAGACACTAAGGCGCGTCGATAAAAACTTATCGATGTGCTTTCGCACAGATACAGGGCTGACATCGGGGAATCCTCCCCCCTCACGCCCTGGGCCACGCACACGTGGCGTCAACGGAACCCTCGGATTCACCAATCCGTTTACGTAAAACGGGGTAAACCCCGTAGATGCATGTACCGAATTGTTGATAGCAAATTCAACCATCGGAAGCATCTCACTCCAACTCTTTGGAGAATCCGGACATAAACTCCGGAGAATATCCTCCACAACGCGATTAACGCGTTCCGTCTGACCGTCCGTCTGCGGATGATCCGTAGTGGACATGAGGAGCTTGGTGCCTAGTACCTTAAACAACGCTCCCCAGAACTGTCCCGTAAAACGGGGATCCCGATCCGACACCACGGAATCGGGTAGACCATGTTGTCGAAAGACACGGTCTAGGAACACTTTTGCTGTTCCCTGTCCATCTATGGACTCTGGCACCGCTGCCAGGTGAGCCATCTTGCTCAAACGGTCTACAAAGACCAATATGCCGGTGTTCCCGGCCTTATCCTTCGGAAAACCGAAGATAAAATCCATGCTAATGGATTTCCAACACTACGTTGGAACCGATAAGCTCGCCAAAGGCGCAGCTGAACTTGCAGAGGGTTTAACCCTCTGACACGTCTCACAGGTGCGTATATACGCATCGACCCACTTATACATATTGGGCCACCAATACAAAGCGCTTAAAGCGCTGTAGGTCTTATCCCGACCTAAATGACCCCCG
>CM047587.1:37931055-37942063 GCA_026184515.1 Peronosclerospora sorghi | reverse complement strand
GTGAACGAATATCCACATTACAAGTGGAAAACATTGGGAAAGAGGTTACCAATGATCAAACCAAAGTTCAGCGTTTTGAAGCGCAGAGCTGGGAGTCGCTTAAAGCGAACTCCCCATTTTATGAGGTACTTTGAGAATACGCTAACGTATTCCCAGAAGAAGTACCTAGCGATATCCCTAAGGATAAGGAAACTCGTCATGGGATTGACCTCGTGCCAGGCACGAAGTATTGTGTCACGCGGCAATGGACGTTGCCGCGTGATCAAGTTAAAGCGATCGACGAGTTTTTCGAAGCTCGTCGTAAAGCAGGCCAAGTGCGGGAGTCTATCTCACCGCACTCTACCCCCACCTTTTGTGTGAAAAAGTCCACAGGTGGGTGGAGAATCGTTCACGCTTACAACAAGATGAACGCAGCGACGGTACCGGATCAGACGCCGATACCGCGAAAAGATGTCATCATTGATGGCATGTGCGGGAGCACCATCTTTAGTGCTCTCGATCTAAGAGATGGATTTTATCAAATCCTAATGCGTGAGAAGGATATCCCTCTCACGGCAGTAAGCACCCCAAGCGGCATGCTTTGGGAGTGGATGTTATGCCACAGGGGCTTCGAAATGCCCCTGCTACGTTTAACAGATGCATAACGAATCTATTACGCCCGGTGCGAGAATTCGCACCGAGTTATTTCGATGACGTTTTTATCCATAGTAAGGGTGAACACGATAAAAGCGATGTAGATGTCCATAGGGAACATCTACGTCGAGTGTTAGAGCTTATGCGTAAGGATAAGCTCTATGCAAATCTAAAGAAGTGCACCTTTGGTGCACCTGAGATACCCGTTCTTGGATGCTTTGTGGCAAGCACGGGGTGCGCTCTGATCCAGAAAAGATCAGGGTGATCGTTGAATGGCCTACGCCAAACAACGTTAAGGAACTTCGAAAGTTCCTAGGGTTGGCAACATGTTTGCACAAGTATTCGTACAACTATGCTGGGTTAATACGACCTCTTTCTCAATTACTTAAGAAATATGTCGAATGGCATTGGGATACCCAATGCCAAGATGCTTTTGATGCAGTCAAGCAAAGCTTGACTGAAGCGCCTGTCTTGGCTATAGCCGATAACGAGCGTCCGTTCCACGTCGTTTGCGACGCGAGCGATTTCGATATCGGCTGTGCTTTGATGCAGCTTGATCACAATGATCGTGATCGCGTAATCTGCTATCAGTAGCGTCAGTTGCGCCCATCCGAGCGCAACTATCCAGTGCATGACAAGGAACTCCTTGTCATGAAATATGCACTGGCCAAGTTTCGGATATATCTCTTGGGAGATAGAAAGTTTGTGGTTTACACGGACCATGCGTCGCTACGCACGGCCGTGAATTCACCACACATTTCTCAAAGAATGGCTCGATGGATGTCATTCTTTGCTGAATACAACTTTACGGTTGAATACAAACCCGGAAAGTTGAACGTGATAGAGGATGCGTTATCACGAAGGCCCGATTACGAGAAGAAACCGTCCGTAACCGAAGGTGCCAGTGCAAACGCGATCCGTTGCACTGCTTTGTCGTCGTCAATTATACGACAAGTACGCGAGGCGTACAAAACAGACGAGGAGACACGTCTGTTGATTGATTACTTAAGTAATAAATCAAGTGAGAATCGCGACGAACTCCCAGTGCTCCTCCGCGCTTGCGTGCATCGATATCGAATGCACGATGGTCTGCTGCTTTACAGCACAGACCAAAAAGATGAAAGTCGAATCTTCGTTCCAAACGACGATGATCTCAAACATCAAATTATGTTTGAGTATCATGTTGCACCGATTTCGGGGCATCAATGTCGAGAGAAGACATACGCTTCTCTCGCACGTGACTTTAACTGGCGAAACCAGTACAAGTGGGTACGGAAATACGTACGCGCTTGCGAGATTTGCCAGCGCGTTAAGCCTGCGCAGTCTGCACAGGCTCCGCTGCAATCTCTGCCGGTTCCGACAGAGTGTTGGAAGTCCATTTCAATGGACTTCGTATTCGGTCTTCCACCCGAAAATAGTCGGAAGACCGGAATAGTGTTCTTTGTAGACCGTTTCAGTAAGATGGTACATCTTACTGCAGTATCAGCGAACGTAACCGCCGCTCAAACAGCGCGGATATTCGTTGACACGGTATTCCGTTTGCACGGAATGCCGGAAGACATTGTCTCGGATCGAGATCCGAGATTTACAGGACGTTTCTGGCAAGAAACGTTCTCATTGTTGGGAACCCAGTTGAAGATGTCAACTGAGAACCATCCGGAAACGGATGGGCAGACGGAACGGGTTAACCGCGTTCTCGGAGACATGTTGCGATCATACGCACATGCCTTTGAACAGTGGAGTGACTATCTGCCACTCACTGAATTTGCGATTAACAATTCGGTGCATGCTTCAACTAATCATACACCGTTCTACGTGAATGCCTTAAGGCATCCACGAACCCCATCTTTACTTGGCGGTACGCCAAATCTAAGTGGGGGAGGGACCCGCTCAAATTTTGAGCGAGTCAATGCGCAAGTTGCAACTGCAACTTGTGAACAAAACGATGGCCCTTCTACTGAAAGTACAGTAGAAGCGGAAGCAGCTTCAATTGAAACTGAAGCTGCATACGATGATTATGTGTCTGCAGCAATGACTGCAGACAATGAGGGCAATACACCTACTGCTGATAAAGCAGTAGATGAATTCGTATTACAGCGCCAAGCTGTAATACGCTATATAAAAGATGCACTTGCTTCTGCTTTGGATAAGCAGAAGCAAAATGCAGACAAGCAAGAAAGGAAGAACAAAAACTCCTTTCGGAAAGGCGAATTGATATTATTAAGTACTACCAATTTGCCTATACATGCAATAAGCAACTTCCCTACACGGAAGTTGCTTCCTAAGTACATTGGACCTTTCAAGGTCCAAGAGATTAGGGGGAATGCCTATACCTTAGACATTCCCACAACAATGCGGCTCCACCCAACATTCTATGTTGGGCGGCTCAAGCCGTATCATTCGTCTTCTTCTTACGACGAGACGCAGAACCACGGAAGATACCGTGCTTTTCCAAGTCTCCCAAGAGAGACTTGTAATCGGCTTCCAAAAGCCGTTGATGAGCAGGGCGGAGAGTCATTACCTCCGCCTTCTACTGCTCAAGATCAGCCTTGTGCCGATCGAGCTCTTCCTTATAACTGGAAAGCTCAATGTACAGAAGATCATTCTTCTGCTGAAGGGCAGTGTGCGCCCCGAGGATCTCGCGGACATTCTCGCGAAGAGACCGATATGTCTTCACAGATTGAGACATATCGCTGCTCAAGGAGGAATAACCCTCCTCGAATTTGCGGAGAAAAGAACCATGCTCCGCAACAACAACGGCGAGGGAATTCTCAACCTCCGCCGCCCCTGATCGATAATCAGGGGAATAAGCGATACATTCTCGAGCGCTTGATCTCGAAGCGCTCGGTTCCTTCGAAGAAGGGGCAGCGTACCGAGTACTTAGTACGCTGACTGGGATACCCCCAAGAGTTCGACTCTTGGGAGCCGATTGAGGTTCTGAGGGCCGACGCCCCAGAACTTTTAACTGAGTTTGAGAAGTAGTCTCAAACTCATAATGCGAAGTAGCATCAACACTAGGTGTTGATGCATTTAGGGCATCGATTAAGCCCTGAATTTCGGCGGGTACGGAAAAACCACCGTACCCCCGCAACTCCTCCTCTGACAGACGAGGAGCGCCCTGCGGACACCGCGGGCAAACGAGGTGGGAAGGGACACCACAGTTCAACCCTTCTTTGATGCAAGAAAAATGGATGTATTCCATTTTACCTGTTCGCGAGTGCTTTAAAAAGCGCTCGCGCATTACGTTAATTTTATTCACGTAATCATCTGGGCTTTTGTTGTAGTTGTCAACAAAAGCGTTCCAAATCTGAGTCAGGGCGTCTTTATCGTCCCTGTTCCTCCTTGACCCTCTCCGGCTCGAATAATATCGAACCTGGAAAAAGAGGTCAATAAAGTACAGACGTCTATCGTCTGTACTTCGATCGAATCGACGTGACTGGATGTCTTCGCAGTCATCCAGTACGTTGATATCGAACAACGCATACTGGCAGTCCCGTTTACGGTGACCGCCACAGTTGGGGGCAATAGCCCATCCAGGGGTCCAAAACCCAACTCTGTACGGAACATGTTGTTCCGTACGATGATACGCTTTAGAAGCGGCAGGCGCCGCTTCTGTTCGAGCTCTTTTAGCAGGCAGATCACCGCCTGCTTCAACACCACGCGCCGGGGTTAAATCACCCCGACGTGGAGAAGTACTTGGTCCAGGTGGGGATCTGCGTTCCCGCAACCACCTGTGATAATCATTGTCGCTGTCATAGATGACAGCGACACCAGAGTCATCATCGCTGTTAGGCGATAAGCACCTAGCGAGTTTCGACTCGCTAGATCCTTTCGTGGACAGCTAAGCCCCAATCACTTTGTTCGGAGTCACAACTGTCTCCGAACATGGAAGAACCCTTCCTGGAAACACACCATTCGGGGGTTGTCATCATGGGAGATGTTGCATTAGAAACATCTCCCTGTTTCTTGCCAGATGCAGCCTTAGCAGCATCTGTGGTCGAAGACGGTACGTCTTCCGACCTTTGCGTAGTTGACGCTGCTAATGCAGCGTCACTGTTGTCACTCAACACCTCAGCACCTAGTGCTGAGGCGGAGGGAGAAGCTCCTTCGATGTTTTCAGCAACACTCTTTAGAGCGCCGCCGCGTGCTTTGACCATCGAGTCGATGGTCAATCAGTTGGTGAATGAGAAATTCCGACCAACAAGTGCCACCTATGATTGGCCACAATAAGAATTATTATTGGCCAACCACCTTAAGTGGGTAGTGATGTAATGGGGTGCCATTACATAATTGATATTCAAGTTAGAATATCACAGTTGAATTTCAGACGCGTTGTCTAAAATTCAAATAATAGATTATAAGTTATTATAATCTACGAAGGAAAAGTCGATTCGGTATAAATACCGAATCATGCAGGTTAACTAATAGTACAGTTAGTTTAATACTTGATATTATTATATTAGTTAGGTAATTACTATACTGTTAGCCGCTAACCACCCATTTAATAAACACTCTTAATTTTGCGTTCTAAACAACAAGTATATATTTACTTTTAGTATAGGATTAGTTGTTACCAACTAATCCTACCCCTCTTGTATTGCGGGCTTCCTCGCGCAACACAGTGTAAGCCTGTAACAGGATCAGTTCTGTTACAAAGATCGTACGAAGAGAAACCTGTCAGGGTACTAAAGGTGTGAAACCTGTACGGTTATTATAAAATAACACGAAGAAAACATGTACATCGAGGGCGACCGTACGAAGAGATACCCGAAAGGGTAAAGCAGATGCAAAACTTGTATGGAGAGTCACGAAATGTTACGAATAAATAAATAATCCATGGGAAAATAAACTGAGCAAAGAGGAAGGAGAGCAAGATGCGCAGTCCCGAAGCAAAGCTTGAGCCATTTGCAGCAGGCTGAAGTCGCGTTAAAGAAATAAGTGGTATCGTTCAAGCAAGAGATTGAAGCTCGGAAAGATGCGAACAAGGGCTGGAAACAATGCGTGTATCATCTGGTGGAGAAGTATAAGCAGGTTGACCCGGCAGAGCATGAGAAGGTTGTAGCGGAGAAAGAAGCGTTGACGAAGTAACTGATAGCGTTAAAGACAGAGCAAGTTACGTTAAAGAGTGAGCTGAAACTTTTGCGCTCAACTGGTAGGAAGGTCAGGCCTTATAAATGAAGCAGGCGAAGCTGGAGCAGCGAATTCGTTCGCTGCGGAGAAAAAGGGGCGAGGCAGTCGATGACTTGAGTAGTCAAGTGGAAAAAGAAGAAGCAGAGAGTGACACAAGCGACGCAGGAGATGGAAAGGGTGCAGTGGCAAGTAGAACAACTGACGCAGGCTGATGCAACGAAAGATGACGAAATAACGAGGTTGAAGGCGACATGTGATCCACTTGAAGCGCTGAATCTGGAGAAACTGGAGCTGCAAGCAACGGTGCAGGTTTTGCACGAGACTGTTCAATATGCGGAGAAAGACGCCGCTTGACGGGAAGAAATGACGCGGGCGAAAATTGCAGAGTGAAAGCACAAGAAGCAGCTTCCGAGTAGTAAACCCGCAAAGAACTCATGGATCTGTGTAGCCTGTCAGAATCCGAATCAAGATCGTCGTACGCGAGAGTGTCAAGTGTGTCACGCTCGACGTGTGATGGAAAAGAAGACGCCGCTGATACAAGAGCGACTAGAACATAATGAAGAAACGGCGCGACGGGTAGCACTAGACATACGGCGACATAGTAAACGGTCAACCAATAAGAAGTAAAAGTCGTATCATATACCCAACGCAGACGAAGATATTGGCAGTTCCGACGGTGACGTGTACAAGGAGAAGAAGAAGCTTCAAAAACGAGATGAAGGTGACTCGGATGAGGCGGAATTCCAGTTAGATACGAGCCAATTAAGACGGATGGTACCAAAGGACAGGACGAGGTGGCAGCTGCGCCGACGCTGGTCATTGACAAAATTATGGGCTTAAGATAGCGAGAAGACGACGAAGCGCAGTCTTCTGAAAGGATGAGTGCCAAATTTTTAGCTATTCGACCGACCAAGACAAAGACAATGATAACTGAGTATTTAATCAAGTGGAAAGAGTTTGCGTACATGAACGCGTCGTGGGAGACGAAACAAGCCTTGCTGGAAATGGATCCGTTGACAAACAAGCAAAAGATTAAACGATTTCACGAAAAAGAGCAGCAGCGACTGCAGCATCCGCATCGGAAAAAGGGAGACTTGGATGAGGACTAGATGGCGATCGATGATCTAGAGTACTTTAATCTGGAATACTTGGAAATTCATCGGATTGTTGCTCACCGACAGGACAAACCAATGCTTCCAGATCCTAACTTCCCCGATGCACCACCAGATGATGGCTTGCGCTACTATATTAAGTGGCGCATTTTATCTTACACAGAAGCAACGTGGGAACGTGCATGCGATATTAAAGACGATGCGGCTCTTTCCAAGTACAAGGCGTAAATTGCTGTGCCCGATGAAGAAACGTTGAAGATGTGACCACGTCGAAGAATTCGTGAATATCGTAAACTAGAAGAGTCTCCAAAATTTGGGCAAGACCAGTCTCTCTCGCTTCGTGCGTATCAGTTAGAAGGTCTTAATTGGATGCTTTGGAATTGGTACAACGAGCGATCAATCATCTTAGCAGGTGAAGTGGGGCTAGGTAAAACCATTCAGACTCTCTCGTTCTTAAACCTGCTTCGTGACGACCCAAAAATTAGGAGTCGTGGACCATTTTTGATTGTGGCCCCGTTATCATTGATTGTGGAGTGACAAAACGAGTGTGAAATCTGGACCACGATGAACTGTGCTGTTTATCACGGTAACACTTCCTCACGTGAGATTATACGTCAGTTTGAGTTTAATTATTTGGATGAAAATCTTCGACCCAACATTATTTCTTGCAGTTTTAATGCTCACGGTCCCAGAATTTGGGCCACCGCGATAAGCATACGTTCTGACGATGGCGCTGGATCGTGGTCGCAGCTACCACTACGCGCTAACGCTTCTTTGTGGAACGGTAGCGACGACCGATACGAAGGCCACAGCATTGGTAGCAATAGTCTAGCCCCTCGACCATACGCAAAGAACACATCCGGCGCGGAAAATGAGCATATGCGAAACGAAATCGTGCGTTTGGAGAATATGCTGGCCAGCTGTATTGCGGCTCGTGCTAACCATGACAATTCCAACCTGCCTCTCGAGCGTTCCAGCAAGATAGAAAGATACGTGGAGGTTATGGAGCTGGCGAAATGCCTTCGTCGTCAAAAGGAGTTTCTGCTGAGCGAAAATCGCAAGCGCCAACGTTTTGCCGAGAAAATTCAGCAAGCCATGTCGCCTTCTACGATAGTATCCAGTTTATGAAAAATGTTAAGTATCCACCTGATGAAGAACTAGAGAAGAGACGTCCCGCGAAGCATTTATGGAGATGATGGAGTACCATGTAAGCGGCGAGGCAGCTACCTACATGACCTGGAAGACGGAACGCGAGTCCAAGTCAATGTACATGCTCGCATACTCAGAAAAGAGTTTTATCGGTGAGGATATGGCGCTCGTTTTTAACAGAACATGGGCTATGTCCTACGATGAAATCCAGCAGGCACTGTTGCACCGTCGGCGAAGCAAATTCTGCATTTTGAAAAATCTAAACGAGAACATGTATTTGACGCGCAACATTCACCAGTTTATTGGGGAGGGCTTTTCACGCCACGCAATGACGTTAGTATGTCGCATTTCGATCGACAATAATACGTTCGCTATTATCGGCAAATCGTAGTGCCGCCCACAAGCGACGCCCAACACTTAGTATGGATGATGAGTGTTTAATGTGGAAGTTTATAAGACGTACGGATGCTCAGGGTGGGTTTGATATTTCCATTCGTTGCAAGTATGGTAGCACATCAGCTGTGGCTGGCAACCGCTTGCCTATGCTCGAGTCATACTTTCAGCTCGTGGATTGGGAGTCACTGGTGATTCGACCAATTTTTGACTTTAGCCTAGTTCTTTGGTGCGTGATTATCAGTTGATTCCAGAGATTTGTCCAAGTGTATGATATGATGAGGGATCTCCACAGATTGGAAACTTGAAATTATTTTGTTGACTGGACCGAAGCAGCTTAGCATAGTTCTCCATTTGTCTGTAGCAGCGTCGAGCTGCTTTATCAACAGCAGAACAACTGCCAGTCGAAGCTTGTACCCTATTCCATGCTTGTTTCTTATAGCTCATTAATAACATGCAATTTAAAGGGATACTGTCAAGGTATGAATGAAATCTTGGTAATATTGTTGCAATATTTGGACGAGGATCAGCCACTGCAAGGACTCACTTTATTGATTGAAGTGCTGCTTCCTGTTTACCACGTCGACTCGATGATTGGATTGCATACTGATTGTGCAGTCATGAATACGTTGTTACGTCAGAATGACCCCGAATTGCATGCCCACATCAATAAGTTAGGACTGATCATGTAAATTCTCTGCACAAAGTGGCTTGTGAATTGCTTCCTCACATCTCTTCCACCCTTTTGCGGACTTAAGGTGATTGACATGTTGCTAGCTCGCTCGAATGAGAAGAAGCGTGCATCACGCGTGCTTCTTGGTGTAGACGCCGGTGAGGTCTTGCTGGCAATTAATGACTTTTTCGCGCGCGAAACAACAAAAACAACTGTTGAGATGGATACATTCCTTCACTTTTGTTTGATAATCATTGACCAACTCGAGCCTGATATCGTTGAGGAATTCCGTTCAAATCATAAAGACGAAGTAATGGAGCGGTTTGCTGCCTTCGAGGCAAAGAGAATTGAAATGCGCCAACAACTTGAAGAATCGCAACAAAGAAAGCAACATAGACCAGAAAGTGCACCTCCTTCGCCATCCTACCCCGAGCGTTTATCAACCTTGTCGGCGTCTAATATCATATCGGGCAAGTCAAACGGGTATACTCGGATAACGGGGTTGACTTCGTATATTGGCAAACCACTGCGTAGCAGTGGAGGCAGTAAGACAACGATTATAGGTACTGGGAATGACAAAGAAAATCGCAAACGGTACCAACGGGTGAACGTTTTGCAAGCACATCACAATTTGGGCGAATATTTAGAGAAAATGGAAGAGCAGCTGGAGGATCTAGAGAGTTTGTTTCTTCGCGGAAAAAATGATGAAAAAGTCGTGGATGAAAAACTGTGGGGTGAAGATTCTGACGACGATGAGGATCGAATTGACGAGGAAAAGTTAAATTTTGAGGAAAATTCCGAGGTGAAAGGCGAGAAACTAGAGGATGAGGTGCATGGTAAGGGCGGCGATGAAAAAAGAGATGACCAGTCAACCGCTAAGGACGAAGACAATCATTCTGATAGAAAACGTCGCTGCATGCGCATATGGAGAAGACACGGAAGAAATACACATACAGATTCGAGATAAAGAGCACCTAACACAAAATGTCTGGTACAAGAAGTGCTTCACAGTACAAAGCAAGCTGCTCGCTATGTGTTTGATCAAGAAAGTGCTTGGAATAAGATGAGGCACATATGCAAGGAAGGTGACATATCATGTTTTTCCACGACTATTACTGACGATTCTTCACGTACATTTCTGAATGGGGTTAAGAAGTATGTGTGTGCGTGCCTTTTGCTCGCTTACGCTGAAGTTACGCAAGGGACGATTGTGGTGAAGTGGAATCTTTATTTACAACATATAGAAGATGATCTGTGGTAGTTATCAATTCACGGTATAATTTTTACTATGCCAAAACTCTACATGATAGCACAATGTTGCCTTGACTTGATGTGGTGTCTGCAAGCATTGAACATCAACAACAAAGATTGTGTTGTACCTTCATCTTATGAACAATGAAAACGACGCGTCCGTCTCTAAGTAGTGTGTCTTGCATCCACACGGTGTCTCATTACAGTCGTGTTGGTTATAGCATCACAGCAGTGAAGGCTAGGGCGCTAGGACGCATGGAGTAATAAGTTCACCAGACTATGCAAACAAACCATTAGCATCATCAAAGAAGGTCAATACATTGTCGCAACTTACAAGCATAACAACATGTTCATTTATGATGGCAAGGACAACGACAAGTCATGCGTCCTCAGCTATATTTAGTACTCCGTGGCTAGGGACGCTAGGGCACATGGGATAACAGGTGAACCAGATCACGAAAACAAGCTGTCAGAACACTTCAGAAAGCCAAGACACAGACGCATCTTACATGCCCGACGGCAGGTATGATCCTAGCAGTAAATCCAACAAGAAGTCACGTGACCTCAGCTTCGCAGACTGTCCTGTAGCTGTGGGCGCTAGGGCGCGGGCTGTATCAGACAAACCAAGGCACGAAAACAAACTGTCAGCACTACTACAGAAAGCCAA
>CM047587.1:37883406-37915013 GCA_026184515.1 Peronosclerospora sorghi | reverse complement strand
TTCAGTAAGATGGTACATCTTACTGCAGTATCAGCGAACGTAACCGCCGCTCAAACAGCGCGGATATTCGTTGACACGGTATTCCGTTTGCATAGAATGCCGGAAGACATTGTCTCGGATCGAGATCCGAGATTTACAGGAGGTTTCTGGCAAGAAACGTTCTCATTGTTGGGAAACCAGTTGAAGATGTCAACTGAGAACCATCCGGAAACGGATGGGCAGACGGAACGGGTTAACCGCGTTCTCGGAGACATGTTGCGATCATACGCACATGCCTTTGAACAGTGGAGTGACTACCTGTCACTCACTGAATTTGCGATTAACAATTCGGTGCATGCTTCAACTAAGCATACACCTTTCTACGTGAATGCCTTAAGGCATCCACGAACCCCAGCTTTACTTGGCGGTACGCCAAATCTAAGTGGGGGAGTGACCCGCTCAAATTTTGAGCGAGTCAATGCGCAAGTTGCGACTGCAACTTGTGAACAAAACGATGGCACTTCTACTGAAAATACAGTAGAAGCGGAATCAGCTTCAATTGAAACTGAAGCTGCATACGATGAATATGTGTCTGCAGCAATGGCTGCAGACAACGAGGACAATGCACCTACTGCTGATAAAGCAGTAGATGAATTCGTATTACAGCTACAAACTGTAATACGCTATGTAAAGGATGCACTTGCCTCTGCTTTTGATAAGCAGAAGCAAAATGCAGATAAACAAGGAAGGAAGAACAAAAACTCCTTTCTTAAAGGTGAATTAGTATTATTAAGTACTACTAATTTGCCTACACATGCAATAAGCAACTTCCCTACACGGAAGTTGCTTCCTAAATACATTGGACCTTTCAAGGTCCAAGAGATTCGGGGGAATGCCTATACCTTAGACATTCCCACAGCAATGCGGCTTCACCCAACATTCTATGTTGGGCGGCTCAAGCCGTATCACTCGTCTCCGTCTTACGACGAGACGCAGAACCACGGAAGATGCCGTGCTTCTCCAAGTCTACCAAGAGAGACTTGTAATCGACCTCCAGCCGTTGGTGAGCAGAGCGGAGAGTCGTTACCTCCGTCGAAGGCGACTGCTCAAGATCAGCCGTGCGGCGATCGAGCTCTCCTTTATAGCGGGAAAGCTCAATGTACAGAAGATCATTCTTCTGCTGGAGGTCAGTGTGCGCCCCGAGGATGTCGCGGACATCCTCGCGAAGAGACCGATATGTCTTCACACAGTGAGACATATCGCTGCTCAAGGAGGAATAACCCTCCTCGAGCTTGCGGAGCGAAGAACCGTGCTCCGCAACAACAACGGCGAGGGAATTCTCAACCTCCGCCGCCCCTGATTGATAATCAGGGGAATAAGCGATATATCCTCGAGCGCTTGATCTCGAAGCGCTCGGTGCCTTTGAAGAAGGGGCAGCGTACCGAGTACTTGGTACGCTGGCTGGGATATCCCCAATAGTTCGACTCTTGGGAACCGATTGAGGTTCTGAGGGCCGACGCCCCAGACCTTTTGAATGAGTTTGAGAAGAAGTCTCAAACTCATAATGCGAAGTAGCATCAACAGTAGGTGTTGATGCATTCAGGGTATCAAGTAAACCCTGAATTTCGGCGGGTACGGAAAAGCCACAGTACCCCCGCAACTCCTCCTCTGACAGACGAGGAGTGCCCTGCGTACACCGCGGGCAAACGAGGTTAGAAGGGACACCACACTTTAACCCTTATTTTATGCAAGAAAAATGGATGTATTCCATTTTGCCTGTTCGTGAGTGCTTTAAAAAGCGCTCGCGCATTACGTGAACTTTATCCACGTAATCATCTGGGCTTTTGTTGTAGTTGTCAACAAAAGCATTCCAACTCTGAGTCAGGGCGTCTTTATCGTCCCTGATCTTCCTTGGCCCTTTCCGGCTCGAATAATATCGAACCTGGAAAAAGAGGTCAATAAAATACAGACGTCTATCGTCTTTACTTCGATCGAATCGACGTGACTGGATGTCTTCGCACTCATCCAGCACGTTGATATCGAACAACGCATACTGGCAGTCCCGTTTACGGTGACCGCCAATGTTGGGGGCAATAGCCCAGCCAGGGGTCGAAAACCCCACTCTGTACGGAACATGTGGTTCCTTACGATGATACGCTTTAGAAGCGGCAGGCGCCGCTTCTGTTCGAGCTCTTTTAGCAGGCAGATCACCGCCTGCTTCAACACCACGCGCCGGGGTTAAATCACCCCGACGTGGAGAAGTACTTGGTCCAGGTGGGGAGCTGCGTTCCCGCAACCACCTGTGATAATCATTGTCGCTGTCATAGCTGACAGCAACACCAGAGTCATCATCGCTATTAGGCGATGAGCACCTAGCGAGTTTCGACTCGCTAGATCCTTTCGTGGGGACAGCTATATCCCCACCACTTCGTTCGGAGTCAGAACTCCCGAACATGGCCCTCTTGGCAACACGCCATTCGGAAGTTGTCATCGTGGGAGATGTTGCATTAGCAATATCTCCCTGTTCCTTGCCAGATGCCGCCTTAGCAGCATCTGTGGTCGAATACGGTACGTCTTCCGACCTTTGCGTAGTTGACGCTGCTAATGCAGCGTCACCGTTGTCACTCAACACCTCAGCACCTAGTGCTGAGGCGGAGGAAGAAGCTCCTTCATTGTTTTCAGCAGCGCTCTTTAGAGCGCCGCCGTGTGCTTTGACCATCGAGTCGATGGTAAGTCAGTTGGTGAATGAGAAATTCTGACCAACAAGTGCCACCCATGATTGGCTAAAATAAGAATTATTATTGGCCAACCACCTTAAGTGGGGGGTGATGTAATGGGGTGCCATTACATAATTGATATTCAAGTTAGAATATCACAGTTTAATTTCATGTCTGGTTAAATAAGAGATTTTAAGTTATTATAATCTAAGAAGGAAAAGTCGATTCGGTATAAATACCGAATCTTGCAGGTTAACTAATAGTACAGTTAGTTAAAGACTTGATATTATTATATTAATTAGTTAGTTACTATACTATTAGCCTCTAAACCACCCATTAAATAAACACTCTTAATTTTGCGTTCTAAGACTAAAGTGAATATTAATATATTTACTTTTATTATAGGATTAGTTGTTGCTAACTAATCCTGCCCTAATTATATTGCGCGCTTCCTCGCAAGATACAGTGTAAGCCAGTAACAGTATCAGTCCTGTTACACTATCTAACACCGGGATTTCCACGCAATTAAAATCTCCGCCGACTATTAGGTGTTGATCAGGCGATGGAATATCTTTCGGAGTGTGTGGAAAAAATTTTCCTTTTCCGGATTGTCTCCTGTTGGGCCGTAGATGTTTACCAGCGTCCATGTTCGAAAAGTCACTCCAATAATTCGTGGACTCCATTCTTCTGTCTTCCACGAGTTTGCCTCGGATGCCATTCGAGGATGGAGTAAAATCGCCACTCCTGCCACCTTGGTTTTTGAAATACTCCAGTAAGAAATTCGATGCGAAATACTGTTATTGGGCCACATTCGTTCCCAGGATCTTGTCATTTCCTCCGCCGCTTCAGTTGAATCAATATGCGTTTCTTGGAGGAAAATGATATCAGGAGAGATTCGTCTCTCTCTCCACGCCTGCATCCATTCTATTCGAGTACGTGCCGGAAACCCCCTCACATTTTGGCTAGTTATCCATATGTCCTGAGGTCGCCGGACTAGTTGATCTTTTGGTGGCGCCAACGTATATTCCGTCTCATGTAACGATCGAAAGGACGTATATACATCCGCTTTTAAAGGGTCACACTGAATGGGATGCTGGAATCGTGCCTTCGTCTGGTTGCCCTTAGCATCGATCCGCGCTCCCACGATCCGAGCACAGCTGAGTCACTGTGGATACTTCCTCCAAGTTGGTGTGTCGTACCAGTTCACAGAAGAAGGTAGCTAAATTCCACTACGCTCTCGCTCCTCCACTCTCAATAATTCTGATTAAGGTCCGATAATCCACGTTTGCACCGCAAGAGTGTGGTTGCGTTTGGGTAATGTTATGATCGAGTCAATCGGCCGGAATTCTGCACCTAGTAACTGAGCCTGTTGTTCCCCAAACAGATGCGCACAAAGGATGCTCCGTACCAAAGTCGTGGTATGTTTCGGCGCACATAAACGAATCAGTTTATTCTGGCCATACTGCACTTGACGTATCTTCTCCCACGAAAGTTGTGCTGTTCATGATGGCCGCCTTCAATTGCGAGGTTGGAACACTGTAGACCCGACTTTCCCTATCCCGGAACCACGCCGCCCCGATTCCTTCACATGTCCTTCGTTTCCCGAGGTCTATCACCGCGTACAACACTGTTCCCGAAATGATACCGTGAGCTGGTTCAGCACTGCTTCGTCCACTAGATCTAAGATCTTGGGTCCTCCTCGAGTCGGTTTGAGCAAGTGTAGTAGTTGATATGCTTCTCGCTTTTGCGCTTCCATCCATGTGATTCTTGTCGCTGTTACCATCGGGAATTCCACCCGTGTATGGACAGTCGAATATGCCTTGAGACCATTCCAGGCATTTGTAACGGGGTTACATTCGGGTAACACTGAGTGTTGGTATACATGAGTACACCACGGTTGAGGCCAGTATTGGCCGGGTTGAAAGGTTTCGAACCTTTGGTTATTTTAACCGATCAGGGCATGGGCCCTTGGGGTGGTGTGTCAGCCATCCACGTGTCAGTACACAGGTGTGTACACTACATTTTAGCTAGGTACGAATTAGGAATATTCTAGTTAGTGTTACATATAGTTTATATTAGTTTACATAATTACATATTAAATATATTCAGTTTTACTTTCACTCCTTAGTACAGACGCACGACCTCTACCGGTCGTGTGTGTAGTGAGTGCCGTAGCGTAAGGGGAGCCCTCCCCTTAGCTACACCCTTTGTAAGGGAGACTTGCCGTTAAGGCACTAGTACAGGCTAGAGTAAACTAACCCGGGAATCTTGGCCCCGAGTAGGAGAGCTCTCTCCTACTAAGCCCTTAATAAGGGCGTATCGGCTAAGTAGCGGCGAACGCCGCTTTAAGGAAAGCCTTTCTCTGTGCGCTAGCCTCACCGTGCGTATACGCACCGGCTACATCTGGTAGCATTTGTAGTCAATCCAACACCTGTGTTGGTAGACTAGACATCCTCTGCAAAGGATGAACCAGGACGATTGGGATAGTTTGACCCTCGTCCAACAGGAAGCCTTTAAAAGACAGTTACCCTTAACGGGGGAAGAAGGTATGAAGCTCCTAGTGGAGCAGGGCCTTGAGGCCGTAAAGGCAAGGGTGAATGCCCTCATCGCTCATGAGGCGAGTTGTGGTGGAGGTCATTCCACAGGGGTGCGCCCTCCATTATCGTTTAAGATAAAGGAGTTCACCGGAGAGAAGGGTGACAACCTTTATGTTTGGTTGCGAGAGGTCGAAACGGCCTTCGCCACAGCGAACATGACCGCTGATCACTTGCAAGTGGGACTTGCATTGACCCATCTTACGTGCAAAGCCCGTACATGGGCGTTTACATGCTCGGAATCAGTCAAGGACGTGTTTCCAAAATGGAAGGTCCTTAAGAAGAAGCTTATGGACATGTACGAAACGCCTGATCTGGTTTTCCAGAATCAACTGGCGTTCCTGAGGTGCCGTCAAGGCACTAAGGACCTGGAGGTTTATATCCAGGAGCTTAAGACCCTCATGGCAGGGATGTACGCGAAAGCGTATTCGGACGATGTGTCCATCCCCGTCTTCATGGGAGGTCTGAGACAAGGGCCAGCACGTTCGGAATTGTTCCGATGCCGACCCGAATCCATGGAAGAGGCATTCAAGATGGCGTTCAACGCCGAGAGGAACTTCCGTTCCTCTAAGGTGGGTCCCGAACCCATGGACCTGAGTCAGGTTGAAGCGGAGGAGAAACCTCCCGCCAAGAGTCATTCGGACTCTTTTTCACAGAGCTTCGAGACAGAGCTCATGGCTATGCTGCAGCGGCGTGGGCCGCTGAGATGATTCCTGTGTGGGAGCATGGATCATCTGCGGAACAGATGTCCGAAAAATCCCCAGCGAGACACTCGCTACAAGGGACTAAGGGTGGGGAAAAAGCCCTTGTCCAAGCCGTCGGGAAACGACGGCTCCCAGTAGGTGCGGGGCGCCCTATTGGGGGACCCCTCAGTGCTGTTAATCCCCAGGGTAGGGGACGACAGCACAAAGCCCCGAGGGAAGCGGTGCTTTCTAGAACCTAGTTGGTGTACCAGCCAGGTTTGCTGGTAGTCCTTGCGGACGTGAAAGGCTTTGATAAGCCTTGGAGAGTCTTGATAGACTATGGAGCGTCTGAAAATTATTTCAGACGGGCTTCTGTGGAGAAGAGTCGGCTGTATGCCGAGGCCCTAGAGGCACGTTCTCGTGACGTTGTCACGGTCCGTCTTGAGACGGACGTACAGGTTACTGTACCCAAGGTCTCGATTGACCTTAAGCTGAAGTTGGCAGACTTCGACAGCTTAGAACGTTGCCTAGTCCTGGAGTTGGACTCGAGGTATGACCTCATTCTGGGCATGAAGTGGATGGAACGCCACGAGCCATCGATAGACTGGAAGTCTAAGTCCATTGGCTCAACGCACCCGCGGTCGGGTGAAGCATTGGCGAGTCATGAACCCACCTTTGCTCGATCACAAAAGCGATTCTGGCGTGAGATGTCAGAGATTGGTATGTCTGAAATGATCATTCCCAATGGCGTTAAGGAAGAGTTCCTTAACGAGGGGGATTCGGCGGTTAATTCCCACGCCGTGAACGGCGAGACTGGTGAGTTACCTGTGGTAACTCCAGTGGTAGGGATAGAGACCCCTGTGGTTAAGCGCGAGGCGCTTCCACACAAAGAGACCCGTATTTCGTATCTTTTGCACGTCGGAAATGATTCCGACCACGCCGTGAACGGTGAGACTGGTGAGTTACCTGTGGTAACTCCAGTGGTAGGGGTAGCGACCCCTGTGGTTAAGCGCGAGGCGCTTCCAAGCGGAGAGACCCGGAGTTCGTCTCTTTCGCACGTCGGAAATGATTCCGATTACGCCGTTATAGGTGAGACCGGTGATTCACCGGTGGTAGAGGTAGATACCTCTGTGGATAAGCGCGTGGCGCTTCCAGTAGATGGGGCAATTGACTCCCCCCATCTGGGTCTCGGGATGAGTCCCGAGGCCAGTATTCAGCAGTCCTACAGGATGCTGAATAGTGTGACAGGTGTTTTCACAGAAGGCGTAATCCTGGAACGGTTGCCTGGGGTAGGCGAACTGTTGTCGTTGGAGATGTCCTTCAACGAGTTTTAGACTGCTTTGAAAGCAGATGAAATCGACGAGGTCGTCGTGTTGCGTCCGGAAGAGGAGTTGAACTCCTCATCCACGATGGACGAGTCAGTTTTGGTGAAAACCAAACAGGCATTAAATGCCCGAAGCGGCCGCAAGATCCTCGCGGATCCTGAGGACCCTTACCATTACTTATTAAAGGAATTTGGAGATGTCATTAGTGACAACCCGCCGATGGGGTTACCACCGGATCGGGGAGTCCGGCATGAAATTGATTTGGTTCCCGGAACCAAATACTGCGTCACCAGGCAGTGGACTCTCCCCAAGGAACAATGCGACGTTATCGACGCATTCTTCAAGGGGAAAGAAGAGGCAGGGATGGTACGGGAGAGTAAGTCTCCCCACTCATCTCCCACTTTTTGTGTTCGTAAACCGAACGGAAAGTGGCGCATTGTGCATGCGTATAACAAGCTGAACGCAGCTACTGTACCCATGCAGACTCCGATTCCTCGGAAGGATGTCCTCCAGAACAATATGGCGGGCTGTACTGTGTACAGTGCCTTAGATCTGGTGGACGGGTATTATCAGGTGCTCATGCGAGCGTCCGATATTCCGCTGACAGCGGTTAGCACGCCTAGTGGCATGCTGTGGGAGTGGCTTGTTATGCCACAAGGGCTTTCAAATGCACCAGCGACTTTCAATCGCTTGGTGACTAAACTCTTCCGCCCTCATAGGAAGTACGCTCAGACGTACTTCGACGATATATTCGTCCATAGTCGTGCGGAAGGCGACTCGTCTGATGTTCAGACGCATCTGATACACCTTCGAGCAGTTCTCGAATGTATGCGAGAGCATAAGTTATATGCAAACGCATCCAAGTGTATCTTTGGTGCTGAGGAAATTCCTTTCCTCGGATGCTTCATCGGTAAGGATGGAGTGCGGGCGGATCCCGCGAAGGTGAAAGCCATTGTGGAGTGGCCTTCGCCTGTAAATCTTAGAGATTTACGGAAGTGTCTAGGATTAGCCAACTATCTCCACAAGTACAGCGAGAACTACGCTGAAATGGCGAAGCCATTGACCGACCTTCTTAAGAAGGATGTTGATTGGTGTTGGGAAACTGAACACCAAAACGCTTTTGAAGCGGTTAAGGGGAGCTTGTTAAAAGCTCCCGTTCATGCTCTCCCAGACTCTGGGAAACCATTTAGTGTCGTCTGCGACGCCTCCGATTTCGCAATCGGATGTGCTTTGTTACAAGCAGACGATGCAGGAAGGGAACGCGTAATTGCGTTTGAGTCGAGGCAGCTTAAAGCTGCGGAACGGAATTATCCCGTTCATGATAAAGAGCTACTTGCTATGAAGTATGCCCTTGTCAAACGTAGGGTTCACCTACTCGGCTCAAAGCCGTTCGTGGTTTATACTGACCACGCGTCCTTACGGACAGCGACAAAGTCGCCTCATCTCTCGCAACGGATGGCCCGTTGGCTCTCCTTCTTTGCGGAGTACAACTTTGAGGTTAAGTATAAACCTGGCAAGCAGAACGTGCTTGCAGACGCGTTGTCGCGTCGTCCCGATTACGAGCTCGCTCACGCGACATTCGTCACCACGTCTGTAGTGGATCTCATACGCCAGGCGTATGGGAAAGACCCACAGTGTACGGCGCTTATCAGCGCGTTAGGTGAAAAGGGTCTTGGCTCGTCTGAGCCAACCCTGTCAAGTCAAGCTAGAGCTCGTTTACACCGTCACAGGTACTGTGACGGTCTGCTATTTTATAGCACGAGTGCGGAGGACACTCCGCGGGTGGTAGTTCCTCATGATGAGGAACTGAAGTATAGAGTCCTCTTTGAGGCACATGACGCCCCTACCGGGGGTCATTTAGGTCGAGATAAGACTTACAGCTCTTTAAGCGCTTTATATTGGTGGCCCAAAATGTATAAGTGGGTCGGTGCGTATATACGCACCTGTGAGACGTGTCAGAGGGTTAAACCCTCTGCAAGTTCAGCTGCGCCTTTGGCGAGCTTATCGGTTCCAACGGAGTGTTGGAAATCCATTAGCATAGATTTTATCTTCGGCTTTCCGAAGGATAAGGCCGGGAACACCGGCATATTGGTCTTTGTAGACCGTTTGAGCAAGATGGCTCACCTGGCGGCGGTGCCAGAGTCCATAGATGGACAAGGAACAGCAAAATTGTTCCTAGACCGTGTCTTTCGACAACATGGTCTACCCGATTCCGTGGTGTCGGATCGGGATCCCCGTTTTACGGGACAGTTCTGGGGAGTGTTGTTTAAGGTGCTAGGCACCAAGCTCCTCATGTCCACTACGGATCATCCGCAGACGGACGGTCAGACGGAACTCGTTAATCGCGTTGCGGAGGATATTCTCCGGAGTTTATGTCCGGATTATCCAAAGAGTTGGAGTGAGATGCTTCCGATGGTTGAATTTGCTATCGACAATTCGGTACATGCATCTACGGGGTTTACCCCGTTTTACGTGAACGGATTGGTGAATCCGAGGGTTCCATTAACGCCACATGCGTGTGGCCCAGGGCTTGAGGGGGGAGGATTCCCCGATGTCAGCCCTGTATCTGTGCGAAAGCACATCGATAAGTTTTATCGACGCGCCTTAGTGTCTTACGACACGTCTGCGATGCCATGGCGGAAAGCCAAGACAAGCAGAAGGAGAAAGCTGACTGAAAGGGGCGGCGTAATAAAAAGGTATACAAAGTAGGAGAAAGTGTTTTATTAAACGCTAAAGCTACACATGCAGTTTCAAATGTGTTGCGAAATAAACTGCGCCCCAGGTTTGTGGGTCCCTTTAAGGTGTTAGCCCGAAAGGGCTTGTAGTACACCTTAGACATCCCGAAGTCGATTCGTACGCATCCAACCTTTTATGTCGGTATGATTAAGCCATACCAGAACCCGGAGGCGGGTCCCCTCGCGGAGGAGGGTGAGAAACCGGATAGCCAAAAGGCGCAACAGGTCGGAACATCTCCGACAGGGTTGAAATACGACCCTGAAGCTCCGCAACGTGAGTTTCGAGAGAGGCAAGCCGCTCCTCGAGGCGTTCATTCGAACACCCCTCGTTGCGGAGCTCCTCCTGAGCATCTTGGATGCGAAGGCTGTGCCGATCACAGCGCTCGTGGAAGTCACGCCGCAATAGCGCGACCCCCTCCTCCAGTGCTTGATACGGAGGGTACGCCACATTATCATGTGGAACGCCTGATGGCACGACGCCATCACCGGGGTGAGACCCAGTACCTGGTGAAGTGGAAAGGGTATCCACATTCCCAGAACTCGTGGGAGTACGAGACTCCCCTGCGGAAGGATTGCCGTGACGTCGTTGACGCTTTCGAGCGGGATAATCCCACTGAGAGTCAACGACCAAAGGGGCTGAAGAATCCCCTTCACTCCAAATAGCTGGGAATTCGCCGGAGGCAGATGCTGTGCTTGCATTGCTCTCCGGCACCACATCGAGAGCAGAGAGAGTATAATAGGAGGCAGGCAATTACCCTTGCGCTTTAGCCTGAGCATAGGTCCAGCGTAGCGCTCTCTCTACCCGAACGTCGTGTTCGGAAAAGCTGTTGTACAGCGCATCGAAACTGGGGAGGTTTTTCTCCCTTTCCGCCCAGGCGCGGAACGCCTGTTCTGCGTCTTCGACGCTTTCGTCCCTCAGGAGAACAAGGGGAATCTCGCGGAGAACATCCACGAGGGCACCGCGTGCCTGTTTCCCGAGGCGCGTCCGGTAGGACTTAACGGAATAATGTTTGGGCGTTAGTAGTCGGGACCGGAGTTGGTTCCGATGCGCAATTTCACGCGAGAGTATAGCCGCTGGTCCAGAGGTATAAGAGGCTAATCCTCTCTTGACCGCGTTCTTAGCCCTCTTTTGAGGGTCGCGAGGTCCCTTACGTGCCCGTCCGGCACGTCGGGCCTCTTGAACCAAGGACGGTTCATTGGTGGTGGTTGCCTGTGGCAACCTGGAGGTATCACCCCTAGCGGATAACGGTGGCGCACGAGTTAGTGCGTTCTCCCCACGTGTGGGGAATGGGTTGGATGACTGATAGCGCCGTTTGGCGCTATCAACATGGCCAGCCGTTGGGGAGAGCTCCCCAAGGGCGTACACTTCCGAGCCGTCGGAATGGTTTGCGTCCATAGCGCCGCTGAGGGTGTACAACGGACAGCCAGAGGTACTGGAGTTGGAGTTCTCCAACAAAATTTTGTTTATTGCGTAAGCAATAGTCTTGATGGGGGAGGATGTAACGGGGTTACATTCGGGTAACACTGAGTGTTGGTGTACATGATTACACCACGGTTGAGGCCAGTATTGGCCGGGTTGAAAGGTTTCGAACCTTTGGTTATTTTAACCAATCAGGGAATGAGCCCTTGGTGTGGTGGTGTGTCAGCCATCTACGTGTCAGTACACAGGTGTGTACACTACATTTTAGCTAGGTACGAATTAGGAATATTCTACTTAGTGTTAGATATAGTTTATATTAGTTTAAATAATTACATATTAAATATATTCAGTTTTACTTTCACTCCTTAGTACAGACGCACGACCTCGACCGGTCGTGCGTGTAGTGAGTGCCGTAGCGTAAGGGGAGCCCTCCCCTTAGCTACACCCTTTTTAAGGGAGCCTTGCCGTTAAGGCACTAGTACAGGCTAGAGTAAACTAACCCGGGAATCTTGGCCCCGAGTAGGAGAGCTCTCTCCTACTAAGCCCTTAATAAGGGCGTATCGGCTAAGTAGCGGCGAACGCCGCTTTAAGGAAAGCCTTCCTCTGTGCGCTAGCCGCACCTTGCGTATACGCACCGGCTACAGCATTCTTCCATAACTGTTCCTCCCCTTCAGTCACTAGTTCGGACCGTTGAAGCCTGGTCCCTTCCCCTCTTGGTAACGGATCCCGGATACTCGAAAGGGGAGCCTGAGGCCTTGTCGGGTCAGGTTCGCATGCAGATGCCATCAGCACGTCTGGGCGTTCAGTAGGCTGTGACCCTAGAGCGCATGTTTCTACCCGCACGCTACACATGTCTACGTCCTGTATAGTTGATCCGGCGGCTCTGTCTCCTCCCCTTATTCCGTGCAGACAGGCAGCGTAGTGCGCCTCTTCGAAGTGAAGAATCAGCGGCATTTGCTGTGTACTACTTTCCGCCTGCTTCTTCAAATCCTTGACTTTTTTAACACACTCGTCCATTCCGAGGGTGTATTCGCCACTATGTCGATATGTAAGAGAGTTAATGATCCGCACCTCAGGGTGGAAATGTACCGCCCCATACGACACTCCTCCTGGTAATGTGTTTACCACGAAAATATCCCGTTGTAGTATCGCGCAAATACTTGCTAGCGTGTCATTTCTTCCCCATGCTGTAACCGGGACGATGTCTTTTAGTGTGGAACCACTGAATGCATACTCGCTTAGATACCGCTAGAACTCCTGTGCTGATACCTTGGCAGACATTTTGTCGTGACCCCGCCCCAACGCTGTCAATGTCTGTTTGAGAATCCCAGCCGGGAATTTCCTCTCAAAATCGATCAGTGCTCTGGCTCGGCCTCCGGCTTTCTCGTATTCGTCTAAGGTCGCTAGTACCTGTGGGGATTTGTCCATCTGTGAGCTCGCCAGTGCCTGTGCTATCGCGTATGCTTGACAGTTCCCGGTCGCCGGTGTTCGCACTGGTGTAACCCCCATCTCTGAAAAAGCCAGGGCAGTTTGGGTGATCTTCCTCTGGGGTCGTAACCGTTGCGATGTGACTCTGTTCCAGCTCACTGTTCCTTCCACCTCATCCAAAGACGCTAGTGTCAATATGATCGCTTGTTTGGCCGTATGTTCTCGCATTCCAAGCTCCACTTCTTCCGAATTCGTCGATTTTCGCTGCACTTGTCTTGAGGTGTCTTTTAATACAGGTGGGCTTGGACCAGCTGTCTCATCTGTTGAGGTGTCCAGCCCTTTCTTTTGGCTGATCTCGGTGGTTCCTCCGTTGTTAACCTGTGAGACGGGGCCTTGTTGTCGTCGCCTTGAAGGTTCCTTTGTGATCCAAGTTGCCTTGTTTGGTCCCGCGTGTTGGGCACTTACGCCCTTCTCCTCCGAAATGGGTGTGTCGGGAGTCTTTATCTCCTTTACATCTGGTACCTCAGGGGATGGTTCGTTCTTAGGCGGTGCTTCCTGCTGTCCTGTTGGACCCGCACTGGGATGTTCTTCCTGACTTCGCTGCAGTCGATTAGTCGCTACTTCAGTACGAAGTTGTTCCAAGCTAGTGAAAGTCGGTGCGGGCGCCTTGAGCTCCCCAATCTCCTTCGTTGTGATGACTATGCATCTTTCTTGGAGCAATTGTTGAAAATCTGTGGTGCAGGCTCTGATTTGGTGGTCCGTTTAACCACAGCGTGTGCACTGTTTTCTTCCCCGCATGGTGGGATGCTCGATAGTGAATAGCGTTTCGCCCCAGGCTATTCTCAACTTTACGCGCATACCTTCCGGACATCCCACCGATTCGCACACCACCCTCCATTCCGTCGATGTCTCGGAGAAAAGTCCTCCAGTGTCCATGTTCTCCAGATGGAAGGGTGAGTGGATATGATGCTTGAGCAACATATGTACTTTAGTCATATCCACCATCCTGGAAATATTCCGGATAACCATTGTATACACGCCTTGTAACGGTAGGTCCGACCCTTGAGCCTCTCTCTGTCGTCTCCAGGTGGCCTCCGTATCGCCAGGGTTATCTTCCTCCTCTTTGTGCATGTTGGATAGGCGATGATCTTTCCTCAAGAAAGGTACAACGACCCCGACATAACGTCTCGCTATCTCTCTGGTAGGAAAGAAAAAATAGATTGCGTGGTTCGGCTTGTCATAACTTATTGTGGTTACCTGCGCCACCATTTTCCATAGGCGAGCTGACCCGGTACCTCGTGCTGTTGCTGCTGTGGCGATACTCTCTTGTAATTTCCGGGTACTTATAAATGCCTCCTTGATCTCGTTTTCTCTATGCAGCTCCATCACTAGGCAGCCTTCTACCTGGGCCCGTATCGTCTGCATTAGACGGAGCCTATCATCCATGGTCATTATCTTCCGTAGGAACTGCGGCAAGGAACGTGCTATGATCGTTCCTTCTCCCAGTCCTTTGACGATCAACCATTCATCGTCCGTGCCGTCGCGTAGATCTTCATTCATGCACCAACGAAACTGTTGTTCACAAAGAGACCGCAGCCGCTTAATTGTGTCCGAGGAGTACGCATGCGTTAAAAACATGAAAGGGCGCTCAAATTGCTTCTGTTTGTGCTGCTCCGCTTGCTGATGTTGGCCCCGAACCTTGTCTGCCCATCGTTGCAATGGTAGTGGCGGCTAATCTGATTGTTCCGCTATGTGTACACGGGCTTGACCAATTTCGCGCTGAAGCAAGGTGGTCAATGATTGCTTAGATGACCACGACAACTCCACCGCCTTTACGACTCGTGAACTCCATCTCGTCCACGGCTGATCCAATTGGATAACTATAATTTCATACAATTCCAGTATTTTTTCCGTCTCCTTGACATTCACCTTTGGCAACCTTTTCTGAGCCAGTCTCGCAAATGTAAAATGTTTCTTCTTGGTTAGTTTTTTGTTAAAAATGCATACGAAAAGTTGCTGGATCAAATGTTTCCATGTTTGAAGTCAAGGCCGTCGTGCTTGCGCCTCTCGCATCCTATGTTCAAGCGCGGCCAATACTTGGCCCGCCTCCATCTCTGTTGGAGTGACATCCTTGTTCTGGACCGGTATCGTTCTCGGAATATGATTGGCTGGACTATTGGTACATTGTACCGACATCTCCGAGCCTTCTGATGCCGAATCAGAAATTTGGCTTTCCGGTACAACCTCATCGAGAGGTCGTCCTCCGCCTTGCTGCATACCCCCCCCTGCCACCCTGGTTAGTGTAGCCAGTGTGGCAGTCAGGTCGGGAGGCACTCCCCCCGGCCCTGGGTCATGCCCATGCATGTCCATAATCTTCTGGGTCGACCCCAGTTTCCGCGCTTACTTATGTCCTGATCCACCAACTGTTGCTGAGTTGGTGGGCTTTGTTGCAAAATCAGAGCTGTACATCTAATATCTACGAACTACGTTGAGGTGTTGTTTTTGTTGGTTAGAGGCGTATCGAAGGCGAAGGCACTTGAGGGGTTGGATGCAAAATGCAAAGTGATTGATTGAGTGAGGGCCTTAGTTCACACGCACGCTCTGCTTATGTAGCGATCTAGTGCTTGCTACGTCTAAGCCTCATGTACAGTCGCTCTACTGGATACTTACTGGATTCTTCTAGAATGTACCCAGTGTGGCGTAAACAAATAAACATGACTGTAGGTCGTCACCCACAACAATGTCGCACCAGCGTAAACGTGTACCCACGCCATGGCGCAAACATGTCGAAATGATTGCCCAGGTGTCGAAACCTTTGACGCCCACTCGTCACGCGCTGGCGGTCGCTCGGCGAGGCGTCTTCTTCGCATTCTCAAGAGCGCCGATGTCGTCGTGACAAGTGTCGATAATGTCTATAGTTTTCATCAAGAACGGATACTTGGTCTTGACAATATTCCTGAAAGTCAAATTCCGTTTATTCAAGGTTAATACCAGCTTCTACGACTCAAATTTCTCAAGTTCTTGCGCAATAGACAAAGAAACATGTCAAAACTTGGGTATTTGCACTCCGAGATCAAAGAGGACGATGCTGCAAATCTCTCGCAGCGTTGCGTACAATCTTTGTCTATGTAAAGCTCTAAAGTTTCTTTAATTTCCGCCGTGACCTTCGATCGTCGACGCTGCCTTGCATGACGAGTCCCCACGCGATCGTTTTACTCACGTCGTCGTGTTCGGCGAATCACCTTGTAGGCGGCACCATGCGCATATGCGTCAAGAAAACGCAGCTCAGCCGCGACGTCTCGCACATGACAAAGGAAAAGACCAACAGGAGCACATAAGTACGAAATGTTAACTTTGTCAACTAAGTATAAATATTAAGTCGATCCACGGATTATTCACATTGATTGGGTATCGGTATGTCTACAGTACCGATAAGCATTTCTAGTTAACTATATGAGCGTGAAACATACTACCGTATTATTTTTTTAGTTTTCATTTCAATTGGGACCATCAATAATTGATCAAAAAAATTAATCTGTCTTTCTCTCACAAGAAAAACTCCATTACAATAAATTTACGAGTTTTTTTAACTAGTCAAGCAACGTTGCCTCAGATGGCGTCATGCTATCAGCGGCAGCAAGACTTGCATCGATCTCTCCACTTAAACTAGCTGAGACCATCGTAGAAGCTACCACCCGCACGTCAGCAACTGAACCGCCAAGTTCATCAAACACCACGAGCAGATTCTCATGATCCGTCAATAGCCAATCGAGTGGAACGTGATAATAGCGCTGAATGAAGTCACCCTCGTCGTTAATGAGCCAGTAGCGGCCCAAGTCATGGCCGTTGATAAACGCACGGCCACGTGTAAGTCCAAGAAAATCGAGCAGGATAGAAGATTTTTCTTTACTGACTGTTAGCAATTGCGGCGGAAGCCGAAAGAAAGACCGATACCAGCTCATTAATTTTCGGCCACTTTTCACGCCAGCTGCAGATGCGCGAGGAACCGGGGTCCACGGTACCGAATCTAACCACAGCAAACGATAAATCTCCAACTGCTCGCCAATGAGGCTTGGGTACATCGTCCATTCCTGAGTGTTCGTCAGATCCAAGTGTCCAATTTGAACACTACCTGTTAGTCCTTTGCTGTGGTTGCTACCAAGCGAGTTGATGCCCAAACTAATAGATACTAGTTTAAGGTCATGCTTACGAGCAGCATCGACCATTGGCAACTGGAATCGAAACACCTTCGAGCAATTACCACCAGGATATGCCAGATTTCTCTCACCAATTAGCCAACCATCGATGAAAGCAACAATACTATTTGCTTCACATGACGTCATTTTCAGTGTCATCGCGTCATCATTGTTTCTACTTCCAAGCTTATCCATCTGCGGTAAAGAGAACGTCGTTTCGTACGTCAAATAGTCCGAGTGGTCTGCTGTCAACCGAAGCTGCTCAAGCGGCCGCTCAGCGAACACTCGCTTTCTTGGCATCCAAGCGGATACATTGAGCTCACTCCACGTTTTCCACTCAAGGTTGTATGCTCCCACCAGCGTATTGTATACCCGACGCTGGTGACCTGGAAATGACTTTTTTACGTCGGCGGTATTAAACAATAGAGTCTCATTCTTAATGACCAACATGGAATGCGCTGCGAGATCGTATTTTTTCTTCTGAAAAACAACAGCCACTTCCTTGTCATCCATATTTTCTAAGAAAACCACCTGGTCCACTTCATCATCCTGTCCATACACAAAAGCGCGTTGCTGTGAAGAAGACGCTGTCCATTGCTGGGTCATATCTGACAAATTATGCGGATTCAACAACTGCCGATCATTGCGCATTAAGACGTCATTGCACTCAATTAAAGCCTCATGAAGCTTGCGCAAATGAGATCGTTTCGGCTCATTACTTAGGCCATCCGAATGAAGATTTACTCCATCTGCATACATATTTGTCACTCCCGCAGAAGCACTCCTGCCATAATTGTTACCGCCATGATACATCTATAAGCGCATTCAGCATTATCGTCAACTCAGTTACATAGCAACAGCAAAGGTAGAGAGAACTCACATAATAATTATGTGAAGCACCACCAATGGCAAACCATCGAGCAACAGCATATGCCACATCTTCCGGAGTGCGCTGGTCCTTGGGTAATAAATTCTTTGTATCCGTCTGCCAAGTTTGATACCAGCCTTCGTCTTCGGTCCACACTAGCGGATCTGAAGGACGCTCTTTCACATGTTTGATAGCAAAATCAACGCAGTCGTTATCATTACAAGAGAGAATGGTATTTTCAGCTGCGTTAGCATAGCACCTATACGAAATATCCAGATATAGGCGTCATTAGTCCGTTATAACCAGATATAGGCGTCATTAGTCCGTTATAAAATAAATATCCAGATCATTTAGTGATTTATTAACGTACATTATCCAAGGAATGGACGTGTCCAGTCGCTTCACAAGATCCCCGCACCATTTAACGTACTCTGGATCATGCCCTGTAAATTCATTCTCAATCTGTGCCATAATAATGGGTCCACCATGTTTTGCGAGAAATGGTCTCGACAACTCCACCATATAACGGACAAATCGTTCCATCTCTCGTTGCCACGGACCATTACTTGATCTCACTTTCATTCCTTCAATCCAATTGAGCCACACCGGTAACCCTCCATTGCTCCACTCGGCACAAACGTACGGACCAAAGCGTACATGCAGAAACAATCCAACTTGAGCTGCAAGCTCATAAAACTGGGTAATGTTGGCGTTCCCTACGAAATTAAACACTCCTCGCTCTTGTTCATGCAAGTTCCAGAACACATCTACAGACACAGGAGGTAGAGCGGTTACTTAAGACTTACATCGGTCACGCATCGCATAGCACTTTTCCTACAGATTTCAATGTGGTTAAGACCATCTCGTTTCGCATCGCGCAATAACTGTTCCCATTGGCCAGATGTACTGCGCGGGTAATGGATCGATCCTCCTAATAGCAGCGTATGTTTCCCATCAATTTCAAAGCCTCGAGCCGTGTACTTGACGCTGTATCCTGATTGGCGTTTAATACTATCAAGATCATCGTATCTCATATACTGAAATTCGTCGGGGGCTTTCGAGAGAAGCAGCGGATTTAACGTGCGCACGGTAGGCGGATGCGCAGTAATGAAGCCAATTACGAACAAGAGAACGGTAAGAAGCGCAAAATCCATGCGATGGAGACGACGTCGCGGCTTCGGAAGCGTTTGAGGCGCGTCCACAGGCAGCAGCGCCTCGTAGTCCGACATGGTATTTGAAAGATTTGTCAGAAAATTTCGTCTTGGGAGCAATCATTTTGATATGTACACTCTAACATGATAAACATAAAACGAACGCTGCCTCAATACTTTTGCAGTGTCCAGGAAGAACGCGACCGTCTCTAACGTTGCTCGCGATTCCTCTTTCGTCATGACACAACGCCATGACGTGAACAAATATATAGGGTGTCCTCGTTCACGAGTTAGTTTGATTGTTTTCTGATAGTTAAATGCTGCCCAACTTGTCACTCTCTAGCTTTGTGGCGTCGATTCTCATTCCCATTCAAGACGTGCTAGTCCGTGCGAATCACGATGACTGCGTTGAATGGTAATGCAACTCTAATCCCTTCGACGCCGCTCTAGTTTTATTGCTGAAGATCCGATTTTGTTTTGGTTCAACTGATTGAATACATGTAGTAGTACGTCATTTATATCTCTATCATACGTAAGCTTTTCACTAAAGGGTTTTGCACCTGACATGCAACCGATGTCAAGGATCATATCGTACATGGCCGAACATGGGTAAAACAGCCGCAAAGGATGCACTTGAAGCGTACCGAGATGGCAGGTTCAAGTCATGGGGTTATGCTCAAATCAAATCTACGTACTTCTTCGCTTGTTCCATCGTTGACGTCAAGTGAAAAAGCATTTATGGCAAAGAGAATTGTTCTTTGCCTACTTTCCTTCGAGCCACTTCTATTCGCCGCGGTCTCAACCTCTCAACCAAGTTTGAATTAACTTTTGTGTGTCACCATTAACGTCAGGAGCCATCCATGAAAGTCGCCATGGACAGCGAGTCATCGCGCAGCGTCGCACATGTGAGTGTCTGACCAATCAACGACTCGTGACGAAGCGCCGCAACTTGCTTTTTTCAGTGCGTCAGTCCTTCCTTGTCCTTCACTTGTGAAAATGACTTTTCCCAATCGTTCAAACCACCGTCTAAGTTTTCTCGAGAAATCCCAGCAATCAGAGAAAGACATGACGGCTGATGACGATTCCGCAGAGATTTCTGCTACATTCGGTTATGTGACACAACAGGCTGACGTCGAGGAGAAGCCGGAGGCCCCGGCATCGGTGCAAGACCACGCGCTCTTGTCGCTTAATCAAAAACTGATGGCCATGATCTCGCAGCCGGCAAAGCTCCTTGCAGCATTGGTAACCGATTGTGACGGCAGAATGTCCAAGCAAATTTTATGGTCGAAAGTCATAGCGTATCAGCACAAAGAACTGCAAGGACTATGTACTTCTTGGTATCGCGTCATGGAGGACATTGACCAGTACGAACTGAGCGCAATGGACTTGATGCTGTTGAAGGCAGCGCTGTATTATTGGCGGATGTGGCAGTTTGTCTGTAGCGCATGTATTGATGCCGTGTCAAGTATTGAGGAGTCGGTAACAAGACCTTCGTCTCCACCACAACTACAGAAACGTCGAGCAGCGTCCATCTCGCCTCCACTCGAGGATAAATGTTCAGATGCGTTATCACAAGGCATGATTTTATCAGGCTCGGGGCTGTCCAAACGGTCGAGAATCACGAAAAAGAGCAACGAGTTTCTCGTCGCGTGGTTTCTTGCTCACAAAGACAACCCGTACCCGTCTCCGGATGAGCGAGTCGAGATTGCTGAAAAAACTGGACTTGCCGAGCAACAGGTGCGAAACTGGTTTGCAAATATGCGGAAGCGCCATTGGAAGCCTAATCGCGCGAATGCGAAGAAACCTCGGTGTTTACTGGACTACGTGCTACGGCAGTCTGAAGCCTAGGACTATATCGTATGTATGAGCCCCGTAATCTTGTGTATGTCTGTCCACCCTGTTGTAGCATGAAGAATAGTATTATCATCAAGAATCCTATTTGGCATCCACTTGTGGCTATTGGAAAGTGTATTTTTCCGTGTTTACTTAAAGCTGCGAAAGCTTCGAGCCACTTGACATCTCACTCTAATCTTCTACCAGCGTTGGAGGTTCTCCAATCTCGTTCTTAACATACTTGTACTTCCCAGACGAGCGAAAAACACTTTTCGAACCAGCAGGAGCTGTAGATGACTGCGGAGGTTTAAGACCTAACGTTTCTTGCTTAAATGTAGGCGTTAGGGCGGGCCAAGCCATCCATCCGACCAGCAGCGATCCAGGAACGCTCCATGGGGCTAACATGATGAGTTATTTAAACTAGACAAATCGTACAAGACGTAATCGAAGACGCACCGTAGCTCGTGAGCTCCTTAGCGAGATGAGTAAGGCGGGAGGCGGACATGAGGATTGAGAAGGTTAAAATGTAAGCGTTATGATTAGTTTAATGTTGAGGATATTAACCAATGTGGGCGCAGATACCGTTATGCTTCATAAACCTAGTATACAAAATAGTTACGAGTGGTCCGCTCTACATAATAATGGTACCATGTAAATATAGTGTGGCACCACGGTGAGTTAAGTACATACGTAATGCAAATAAGAAGTACCCGCGCGCATGATGACAATGCCCTAACAGTTAAAAAATACGCACATCATGCCGAGCTTGCTGGTGTTTCTGGTGCTTTCTATAGTCAAAGCACATAGATACGATCGAAGCTCTGACATACTTAGCTTTTATAATGAACGTGCTACTTGGTCTCCAATGTGTCTGTACGCGTTTGATGATCCTGCGATCACTGACGGTGCACTCATAAGGAATCAGGTTCCGACTACGCGTTGTCCTTTCGATGCCCTGCAGCCTCAACGTAATGTAGTCACGAGTTTAAACACAAAATCCCGTTCGTGGCAACTTGGAATCCGCTTAACGGAAGATCCTCAACACGACACGAAACGTGTCCAGCTTTCGTCAATTAGTACAGTCTCAGCACGTGAGTTTTTCACCCTGGCAACACTAGGCAATCAGTCCGTGACAAATTCCGGTCTGACGTTTGAACTGGTGTTTCGACGTCGTGCCCTCTCGAATCAAAGCATGACGTTGTTTTCGATTGCAAATGAATATGACAATTGTGTCGATCCAGGCTTTCGTCTCGACCTGAATGAACATCAAGTGTTAGTGTTGATTTACTTTGTACCGGTCCTAGAAAAAGGTGGTGAAGCGAGAGTAGAAAGTTGTTATGAACAACGATTCTTTTCCGTGGATAAAACCACCGCGTGTCAGCTCTTACCTCGTCTAGACCCACTGGAAGAAGAAGCATCACCAGTGCAAGTCACCGTCACAATCAATCCGCCGAGTGATGGCGGTACATGGAAAACCGACTTTTACGTGAGCTATACAGATGCCAAGACAAACCAGCGCGTTGATTGTGCAGTGCACGATGAACAACATCTATCGAATGCTCAGCTACTTGACGAATTCATTACAGGTCGATATCGACTGTATTTGGGGAATAGTCCTCGTAATATTACATCACCACGGGCGCGCAAACGCTTGGGTACTGTTCGAGAGTTTCCACTTGTAAGAAATGCAAGCAATCGAAATGCCACCGAGCGGCTTCGCCACGTTCTCAAGCAGAAATTAATGAACATCAGTGGACCGCGATTGCCCAAAGCTATGCGCATTTTTGGCAACAGCTCGTTTTCATTAGACTTTCTCGGAATCACGTTCCCACCATTAACAGAAGATACCCCGCTAGCTTTTCTCCGCAGCAAATTTGCGGATTTCAAGACCAAGTACAGCGACCAGATCGTCGATTATATGCTTGCTTTAGTGCAGCAAAAGAACAAACCACCCGTTGTAGTACAGCATAGTCCAAGTGGAAATGACAGTACTAACTTCTCCAGAGCCACCCTGTTCCAAGGAGCTGGCAACGCGACTTTCGATCTTTTTCACTTTGCCATTTACCGTCGCGCTGTATCAGAAGACCAAGTGAACGCTGTGTCAAGACAGCAACTCATGCCATCTCGTCAATTTCCATCTCTACACGAAACAGTGCGAATACCTGAAGATTCGGTCGTTCTATTGAATCTGACGATGCTTCATGGTGTTTTTAACGATTTGCGCTTGGAGCTACGAGATCTACCAGAGCTTGGACACTTGCTGCTGTATCCAAACAAAACCAGAGTCACTCTACTGAACAAAGACGCTTTTCGAGAGTTACCACCGAAATTTCAGCATCATCTGTATTTCCAGCCAGAACCAGATCAAAACAACGAGAACATTCCATTGCCAAATCCCATAGCGTTTTCACGGAGACTCAAACCCTATGCCACGGTCCAGTTCGGTATCGCCAATAGTTTGGCAGGCCGGATCGTCAATCAAAGTACAGAGGCCAAAATTGATCTTTTTGTCGATGCTGTTAACGATGCTCCGCGGCCTCTCAAGCCTGTCTTGAACATTTGGGTTCGGATTGGTGTTCCTGTTTCTTTCAGTTTAGAGGGGGATGATATTGACGGAGCTCCCTTCGTTACGTTACCGAAAACAGAGGCTGTTGGTTCGACTGATCTCTGGTCGAGATTTACATTCCATAATGCAACAACATCGCCACGGAACAAGCAATTGCTCAAAATTGTACAACTACCACAGTTCGGTAAGTTGTTCGAGTGCAATTTCAGTTGTGGCGCAATACTTTTCGCTCGAGAGGAGGAGCTGCTAGCCACTTCTCGAATTTATAGCACAGATATCGTCCAGGCAACGTACTCTACCAGCCTTGTCTACATCTATCATGGACGGGGTCAAGATGAACGCAAGCAGGACATGACTACGTCTGCTGTAGTTGACCAACTCTGGTACAAATTATCAGATGGGGATCCTGATGTGTCCTCGGCAATGGCTGCTGTGAACTTTATTCTCGTGAATGGAATGGACAATTCTGTGAATCGCCATGTGGTTGCAACCATTCAGCTAGAAGAAGACTCGAGTCAAGTGTTGCATCTTGTCACGCTCGACCCTCTCGCAGCTTTTTTTAATCGCGAAACATTACTTAAAGTGACAGTGCTGCCACAAAATGGAGCGCTTTTTCAGTACAACAATCATAACAACAACTGCAGCGGTCGAAGTACAACTAACGTATTCATGGAGGTTGCGGGAGCTCACATTTCTACTCCAGATACGATCCTTTCAGACTTTTGTGGCAGGATCATCTACGTCCCTGAACTCGATTATTTCAATCTGGAGTCCGAGGCTTTGGTCAGGAAAGGGTTTACACTGGACTATCTTGAATATCAGGTTCTTAATATCCCAGCACTTATCAATTCTTCATTCGAGATGAACGAAAAATCACCCGCTGAATCTTTTGCTAGCGGATTAGAAACGCGCAGGATAGAGTTGGGGGTGGTGAATGTACCAGATGCTTTGCTTCTGCTTCCTCCATTCGTATTCACGCGCAACGCATCGAGTGATAAAGTGGTTCTAACTCCCGTGACGTTCGAGGATCCCGACCTGTCAAATCCTTCTGGTTTGTATAATATTTTTCTAGAGGCAGAAGACGGCGTCTCGGAATTGGAGCTCGGCTTTGCTATCACAGACGACGATGTAATGGTCGGGTGTCCACTTGAGCGTCCATGCACGCTCTTTCTTGGCACAAACAAATCTTTGCTGAACATAAGCTCAAGGAAAGACCATGAGCTGCAATTTCATATTACGACGCAGCTCTATGATCCGTCCCATCTTCATGTCATCGGAACCAAAACTGCACTCAGTAGCGCTCTCTCGGAGCTTACGTTTCGAGATAATTCTGGTCTCAACAGGCCACATACATCCGAATTCACCGTGTGGATCCAGCGTCTCCAAGTGGTCAATGGAAGCGAAGCTGAATCTCATCAAGTGAAGTCAAAATTTACGATTCAGTATTCGGTTGATGACCACCATGACTTGGTTTCTGGAAAGAACAGGGCTTTAAAGTTCAATTCCACGCTTAAACGATACTGTTCAACCTTACTCGTTCTTGGAGTGGGTTGGCTTGTGCTATCAAATAATTCGTTCTTGTTGATCGGCTTTTGCTGCTGTTGTTGCAGCAAGGTGCGTAGAAAGCGGCGTCAACAGTTGATGCAAAAGCAGCAGCAATTCCAGGCGCAAGTGGCCCAAAACGACTACGAGTACACGGTGCTGCTAATGGCATTGGCAGACGTGCTTTTAGAGCCGAAGATGCTTGTGAGTATGTGCGTCCTAGAGTGTTGTGTTACGGGCACGTCCAATCGCGAGCACAACGAGAGAGAAATGCTAACTCAAGCTTTCATCTTACGGAATCTCATACCGTTATTAGAGACTGAGCGTCAAGGAACTCGATTCGTCTTTCGGCTCGTGGCAACCGAGTTTACGAAGAGAACAGACACTAGAAGCGAGAGATTACTATCTCAGTACCACAGCTTTTTGCAGCATAGTGTTGCTGATAGAGCTCTGGCCGTTTTCTGCCGTCTTGTGGGAGCGAAGTGGTTTTCTATGTTGTTACTTCCTGACGGCGGTGCCAGTACCTTGTACCTGAGCGATACCGGGTCGGAAGTGAAAAAACTGCTTGACAGACTTATTGTGCACGTCGAAGCGCTACCTGTGGAAATTGTTGTTTTGTGTCGGGCGTGTGCCAAGTTGTTTCAACGCGACGAAGCTAGTACGAGTCATGCGCTGGATTTGTACGCGGTGCATCTGATTTTCTTTAATCATTTTCTTGGCCCAGCGCTGTGGTTTTCCACGAGTTATGTACCTGGTTTGGCTCTATCACTAGCACAACAAAAGACGTTGCAAGTCGTGGCTTACAAGATCATCGAATTTGCAACTGAGTGGATTGATTCTCTTTACTCAAGATTTCCAAGCGCTAGTGCTCGAAACGAAAGCAACATTTACTCATCTGGGAGTCACTACATAGACAAGTACGAGGCTGTGCTGGAAATAATCTGTCATTCGGCAGTAGTTGCTAGCTCATATGACCCAAATACGGATAGAGCTGAGGTCGATTGCGAACTCATTGGATGTTGTCTAATGAACCTTCACAGTTTGTTAGACAGCTACTTCTGTGCATTCCGACAGCGACTTTTGGATCCTCAGGTATCAACAAATCTGGAGCGGACAGAGGACATTCTTTCACATGTGAATCGTCTGCTGAAAGCGCTCAGTTGGCCACTTGCTAGTATTCAAGAAAGTGTTGCGTATGCTCGTTTGGAACTATTAAGCGATCCATTATGGTGGAATGGCTTTAGTTGTTACGAGTGGCAAAAGCGAGCAGATCAAATTGTTCCTAGTGAAGTTGAAAGTGACCAATTTAAGTCCATTGACACTGTATATACTATTTTGGAGCAAGACGGAAACTCTCCACATGACGTTGATTGGCTCAGTTGATGTAATGCATACTCATATTCTGGAACCTTGCTACGGTCTCAAGGCACGCATGCTCATTGCAAAAAAAACGATTTCTTACTACCCACTAAATTGATACATAAAGTTTCATATTCTACATTATGATTGACTGTAAGATTGCAAAATAAGTGGAAATGAAACGCGAAATGTCACTCATGACTTCCAAGAATAACGGAAAAACGCATGCACAATTTGACACTAACTATACAAAGTATTAATTGCGACTCACTTCGGCAACACATGCAGCACCGTATAATCGATTTCCTTGACGTTAAGCCTCAGCAAGTACACATCTAGTATCTCCAGTACGCTTTTCTGGATAATTAACTGCTAGGGATCCGGCTCACATATTAATCAGCTCACATGGTTTCATTATAACTATACAATGTGTAATTTTACTGTTCAACGTACCACATGTCCTTACTATCTGTGGGTTGATTATGAAGGGCGTGATTCACATATTGCTGCAAGCCTAAGTGATCGAGAAGTCTAGAAAGCCAGGCTGTATAATGTGTTGGAAAAAATTAGGGTCAGCGCAGTCTTATACTATCTGACCTGACACTTTTAAACAGATAGTATAAGCGTATGTAGGCGCGTAACGGTCGCTGCACGACCGATGCTAGACGCGATGAGACGAAAAGATGTAAAACTGAAAGTGTATATTAGGGGGTGTCAAACATTAGAAACTTCAGCAGGTTTATATCATTTTTTAAGGATGAGTTTTCTCGTTATTATTTGGACCGTAGTTCAGCTTTTATTCCGCCTGACACACCTGAGATAACAAGTGCAAGGAGTTGAACTGCACTGCCGTAAATACAAAAACAAAAACATCTGGACAAACGCGGCCACAAAACAAAACCTCCCCCCTCAAGCCAGCCCCCCCCCGCTAATATCCGGTGTATCCTGAACAGTACTCGTTACGCCTTTACAATCTATTCGAATGTGTTAGTCTTTTGTGTCTTTCTAGTCTTGCTACGCGTCGTGGCACCCTTTGGCGTCCCGGATGCGGAGAAATTTACCTCGTTGGCCTATACTTCCGTCGTGGTGCACGCCCTAGAAGGTGACAGTGACAAAGAGGCAGCAAGGAGGATCTGCGCTAGCTCCAAGTCCCGCGATGGCAGATCTTAAAGGGCGCGGACTCGGTCACTTTTGTGAAGAAATGCCAGCTAGTGACGTGGTGTCCGAGTCCATGACGTGGACATGTTGGTTCAAGCTGACCAAGTTTTATTAAGTAGCGATCGTGTACATGTGCACTAGACTGATCGTGAACATCACCCAAGTCTTCCTCTCGTTCTACCTGATTTCACACTGGAAATGTCGGCGACTTTGATTGCCATTGTACCGTTACTTGTGTATCTCTGGCTTTCGCAACCTTTTGTTAGCGTCGATTGAATGAATCCATGGGACGCGCCGGCTCGTTTGCGCTCGGAGCTGGTTTCATTGTCCTACTGCTCACATTGTCCTACTATATGTCCTACTATCTTTCCCCGGACACGGCCCTGTGGATCTATCCACTCTCTAGTATCTTGGGCATAAGCAACTCGATCATCATGGTCAAGTCCGTCTGTCTCACGGGCGATTTGGTGGGCACGCACGTCGAAAGTGGCGCGTTAGTCTACGGTGCCATGGGTTTTACCGACAAGATCTCGAATGGACTTCCCATCCTCTTTATTCAAAACACGCGGAAGCAGTGACAAGACGTACCGCAGGAAGATGGCGCGTTCTTACGACAAGAGTACTGCATCTTGCCGTCCGTCGCGGCGCTCCTTGTGTGGTGAAGTGGAATCTTTATTTACAACATATAGAAGATGATATGTGGTAGTTATCAATTCACGGTATAATTTTTACTATGCCAAAACTCTACACGCTAGCACAATGTTGCCTTGACTTGATGTGGTGTCTGCAAACATTGAACATCAACAACAAATATTGTGTTGTACCTTCATCTTATGAACAATTCGAGCGATGCGTCCGTCTCTAGGTAGTGTTTCTTGCATCCACACGGTGTCCCATTACAGTCGTGTTGGTTTTAGCATCACAGCAGTGAAGGCTAGGGCGCTAGGACGCATGGAGTAATAAGTTTACCAGTGTAACAGGACTGATCCTGTTACAGGATTACACTGTGTTGTGCGAGGAAGCGCGCAATACAAAAGGGGTAGGATTAGTTAGTAACAACTAATCCTATAATAAAAGTAAATATATTAATATTCACTTTAGTCTTAGAACGCAAAATTAAGAGTGTTTATTTAATGGGTGGTTTAGAGGCTATTAGTATAGTAACTAACTAATTAATATAATAATATCAAGTCTTTAACTATTTGTACTATTAGTTAACCTGCATGATTCAGTATTTATACCGAATCGACTTTTCCTTCGTAGATTATAATAACTTATAATCTATTATTTAAATTTCAGACAACGCGTCTGAAATTTAACTGTGATATTCTAACTTGAATATCAATTATGTAATGGTACCCCATTACATCACCCCCACTTAAGGTGGTTGGCCAATAATAATTCTTATTTTGGCCAATCATGGGTGGCACTTGTTGGTCGTTCTCATTTACCAACTGATTGACCATCGACTCGATGGTCAAATCACGCGGCGGCGCTCTAAAGAGCGCTGCTGAAAACATCGAAGGAGCTTCTTCCTCCGCTTCAGCACTAGGTGCTGAGGTGTTGAGTGACAACAGTGACGCTGCATTAGCAGCGTCAACTACGCAAAGGTCGGAAGACGTACCGTCTTCGACCACAGATGCTGCTAAGGCGGCATCTGGCAAGAAACAGGGAGATGTTGCTAATACAACATCTCGCACGATGGCAACTTCCGAATGGCATGTTTCCAAGAGGGCCATGTTCGGAAGTTCTGACTCCGAACAAAGTGATGGGGGTACAGCTGTCCCCACGAAAGGATCTAGCGAGTCGAAACTCGCTAGATGCTCATCGCCTAACAGCGATGATGACTCTGGTGTAGCTGTCAGATATGACAGCGACAATGATTATCACAGGTGGTTTCGGGAACGCAGCTCCCCACCTGGACCAAGTACTTCTCCACATCGGGGTGATTTTACCCCGGCGCGTGGTGTTGAAGCAGGCGGTGATCTGCCTGCTAAAAGAGCTCGAACAGAAGCGGCGCCTGCCGCTTCTAAAGCGTATCATCGTACAGAACAACATGTTCCGTACAGAGTGGGGTTTTGGACCCCTGGATGGGCTATTGCCCCCAACTGTGGCGGTCACCGTAAACGGGACTGCCAGTATGCGTTGTTCGATATCAACGTACTGGATGACTGCGAAGACATCCAGTCACGTCGATTCGATCGAAGTACAGACGATAGACGTCTGTACTTTATTGACCTCTTTTTCCAGGTTCGATATTATTCGAGCCGGAGAGGGTCAAGGAGGAACAGGGACGATAAAGACGCCCTGACTCAGAGTTGGAAAGCTTTTGTTGATAACTACAACAAAAGCCCAGATGATTACGTGAATAAAGTTCACGTAATGCGCGAGCGCTTTTTAAAGCACTCGCGAACAGGTAAAATGGAATACATCCATTTTTCTTGCATCAAAGAAGGGTTGAACTGTGGTGTCCCTTCCCACCTCGTTTGCCCGCGGTGTCCGCAGGGCGCTCCTCGTCTGTCAGAGGAGGAGTTGCGGGGGTACGGTGGTTTTTCCGTACCCGCCGAAATTCAGGGCTTAATCGATGCCCTAAATGCATCAACACCTAGTGTTGATGCTACTTTGCATTATGAGTTTGAGACTACTTCTCAAAATCAGTTAAAAGGTCTGGGGCGTCGGCCCTCAGAACCTCAATCGGCTCCCAAGAGTCGAACTCTTGGGGGTATCCCAGCCAGCGTACCAAGTACTCTGCACGCTGCCCCTTCTTCGAAGGAACTGAGCGCTTCGAGATCAAGCGATCGAGAATGTATCCCTTATTCCCTTGATTATCGATCAGGGGCGGCGGAGGTTGAGAATTCCCTCGCCGTTGTTGTTGCGGAGCATGGTGCTTCGCTCCGCAAGCTCGAGGAGGGTTATTCCTCCTTGAGCAGCGATATGTATCACTCTGTGAAGACATATCGGTCTCTTCGCGAAGATGTCCGCGACATCTTCAGGGCGCACACTGCCCTTCAGCAGAAGAATGATCTTCTATACATTGAGCTTTCCCGTTATAAGGAAGAGCTCGATCGGCACAAGGCTGATCTTGAGCAGTAAAGGCGGAGGTAATGACTCTCCGCCCTGCTCATCAACGGCTGGAAGCCGATTACAAGTCTCTCTTGGGAGACTTGGAGAAGCACGGTATCTTCCGTGGTTCTGCGTCTCGTCGTAAGAAGAAGACGAATGATACGGCTTGAGCCGCCCAACATAGAATGTTGGGTGGAGCCGCATTGGTGTGGAAATGTCTAAGGTATAGGCATTCCCCCGAATCTCTTGGAACTTGAAAGGTCCAATGTACTTAGGAAGCAACTTCCGTGTAGGGAAGTTGCTTATTGCATGTATAGGCAAATTGGTAGTACTTAATAATACCAATTCACCTTTCAGAAAGGAGTTTTTGTTCTTCCTTCCTTGCTTGTCTGCATTTTGCTTCTGCTTATCAAAAGCAGAAGCAAGTGAATCTTTTATATAGCGTATTACAGCTTGGCGCTGTAATACGAATTCATCTACTGCTTTATCAGCAGTAGGTTCGCTGTCCTCATTGTCTGCCGCCATTGCCGCAGACACATATTCATCATATGCAGCTTCAGTTTCATTTGAAGCTGCTTCCGCTTCTACTGTACTTTCAGTAGAAGTGCCATCGTTTTGTTCACAAGTTGCAGTTGCAACTTGCAGTTGCAACTTGCGCATTGACTCGCTCAAAATTTGAGCGGGTCCCTCCCCCACTTAGATTTGGCGTACCGCCAAGTAAAGCTGGGGTTCGTGGATTCCTTAAGGCATTCACGTAGAACGGTTTATGATTAGTTGAAGCATGCACCGAATTGTTAATCGCAAATTCAGTGAGTGGCAGATAGTCACTCCACTGTTCAAAGGCATGTGCGTATGATCGCAACATGTCTCCGAGAACGCGGTTAACCCGTTCCGTCTGCCCATCCGTTTCCGGATGGTTCGCAGTTGACATCTTCAACTGGGATCCCAACAATGAGAACGTTTCTTGCCAGAAACGTCCTGTAAATCTCG
>CM047587.1:37824492-37863406 GCA_026184515.1 Peronosclerospora sorghi | reverse complement strand
GGAAGTACTAAGTACCCGGGAAGTAAAACAAGGAGGACTGGCTTATTATCTCTTTGTGTTAATAATTAAGTGGAATTTTAATAATTTTCAACCCCTTCACGACACTTGGTCTCTGCACGATCCTGTTCATGCGAATAGAAGGTCAAGGCCGCCTGCCACGAAAAGTTACTTGTTCTTTCAGCAGTGGATCGGACGATCTCGAAACCTTGCAGGCGGGAAGTGGCACGTCCTCACGCTATGGCTCTGTATAGCTTTAGAGATAGGAAGAGACATGAAGCTATAAAAAGTGTTCTTTTTCCTTTGTTTCTTTTCTAAGATGGTGTCAGATGGAACAACGTCGGAGACTCAAGTGAGATTAGGCCAAATCTTATTCAACACCTCCAGAGGTGGTGAATAACATTAAAAGCGGAATAAGGTCCCAATCTCATGCTCTCTTATCCTTTTTTTGCCCACTGAAATTCCACCAGATTTGCTGATGTTTGACACCCCCTATTATAGAATAGAAAGATTTCTAAGTCTTGAACTCACTAACATATTCAAGCTTGAAAAATATTGCCACATGCACCCAAACTCATTTAGAGCCAATCCGTTACCATATATTGAACTTAAATTTCATCCAAACTTACAACATGGCTACATGAAAATAAATAATCTTCCTGAAATGGCGTGAGCTATAACACCATTAATTCAATCCACTTTGTTCTCGTAAATCTTTAATTCGTTGCGCGTTGAGGTCCTTCGTAAGTAGGTCAGGATTTATTTCCATACTTGGCACGTGAGTCACCTTCACAACGCCTTTCTTTGCATAATCCTTTAAGAAATTCAACTTGATATCCACGTGCTTCGCACTTCCAGCACTGGCTTCATTTTCAACTTTCTTGACAGTCTCTCTAGTGTCTATTTAAAAAAAAAGAGGCGTATTTGTGTGCATTTAAATTACACAAAAGTTCCTTCAATCCAAACGCTTCCTTTCCACCCATTGCTGCTGCAACAAATTCATACGCCGCAGTAGATAGCGCAACCGTACTTTGCTTCTTGAATTGCCAACAAATCACAACTTATTGGCGTAAACAACAGCAGCGCTGACACTATTTCGATCCAGCTTGTCCGCTGCAAAATCAGCATCCTTGTAACATGTTATCCGAAGTGCAATTCATCATCGTATATTACATGAATCTTCAATGCCTTAGATACTTCATTAATCTCTTGGCTGCCTTGTAGTCTCCCAATATCGGCGTATCGGTTCGTCGAGTTGCACGATGCACCGAAAACAAGATGTCTGCTCGTGTGCAACGATGTTTCCATAATAGGCTTCCAACCAATGACTGAACACTTTCCACGCTAGATATTTTTTTACGATAACAGTTCTTGAAATTGTTTGACGCATTCCACATGAGAACAGATGGTCTTGCCGGATTCACCTTGCTCAAACCATGTGACTTGAGAAACTCATCAATATTTGCTCCTTGGTCCATCGTGAAACTGTTTTTGGGACTTCCAGTAATTCGAATTCCCAAAACCTTCTCGACGGTGCCCAAATCCCTCAAGCCGAGAACTTCCATGTCTTTAAAGAAACCATCGACTGCTTCAATCGTAGTCCCAGTGACCAACATACGCACCAACCAGAACAGTGTCATTTTCTAATATTTTCACGAAACACTCGTGTCCGTAGCACGCTGCGTGAAGTTCGTTCCTTCCAGAGTTTTAAAAAGAAGCTGAGGCCAAAGTCTTCCAGGTTGCTTTAATCCATATATATTCTTTTGCAAGTGTAGTGCCAATTCATTACTTGAATTAAAACCAAATACTTCGAGTGTGTCCGGTATAATCTCCATTCCCTGTGGCACCTTCAGATAGATATCATATCTATTTTCGGTTTTTGCCTTTGGAGGCGCTGAGCACATCACCGTGTCTTGCTGGCACACCCCAAAGTTAAGACATTGCAAGTATTACTTTCACGTTGTTAATTTCAAGAACTGCTGAATACATGGAAAATTAATCCTGCCCATATACTTGCTTATCGTCTCTCTCGCCACAAGGACTTTATACCGCTCGAGAGTTCCATTAGAGCGCAACTTGATTTTGTATACACATTTTGTACCGTTTCAGGTCACCTTTTTACCAACCTCCATGTCCACAGATGCTCAAGAGACTTTAATTCGGTTTGTTCAGCCACTTCCACATGTCAGCATTTATACTTTCATGGTCCTCTTTGAACGACTTCGGATTTGGGATCGCCACGCCTAAACCACTCATAATTCATGTTATCACACATTGTATACGCAAACAGTGCACTTCCATCATTTTCTCCATTTTCGAAACTTGTTACCACCCTGTCTGACCTTTACCTTCAGTCGAAGCACGTATTCTTGTTTTTTCTTGGACTTTTCGAAATCAAGTGCTTTTGGGGTCTTTTTTTCGTCACAACCTTCTAGGACGCTCATCGCATTTCGAAATTCCACTTTACTTCGAAAGTTGACTTGACTGGAAAATCCTTGGGGCCGGCTTGTCTTGCTTCGATATTAGAAAGATGTCTCAGCTCCTCCGCGACCATTCTTTCGAGGGTTCTTCTTGTCACTCTCTTCTACGTTTAGCGCTTCAATGTTTCTAACATGGCAAGTGACAGTGACCACCTTGACCTTGACTAGTCGTACTTTGTACCCATTTGTCTCTTCCCTTTTTCCCAAAATTAAGGTACGCTCTGCATGTTTTGATAGATAATTTTTCTTTGTATCCGTCCAAACCATGCAGAGCGAGCCGAAAAAAAACAATTTCCATACGTGGCGGTTTTAGACTGTCAAAATCTCCTATGGAGACAGGTATCAAGGGTTAGCACGTGATTGAGTGCGGTTGAAATATATATGGGCATACTCGGCCACCTCCGTTCAGTACATCTACGGTATACCAGATCCAGATCCAAAAAACATGCATCAGACCATATTGAAAATGGTCCGATTCATTTTCTCGGATTTCTCATTTGAGGCTGGAATTCCATCCTCCGCAACCTTTCTCCGTATCCGAATTTTTTTTAAAAAATAAATCGACATTTCGTTACTCTCTACTAAATCGGTTCGTAATACATGAATTTGACATCCGAATTCATTTTCAAACCACGTTAGAAAATGCTCAAAAATTTTCGCTGCTCGAATTTTTTACGAGAAGGAAAACTCGCACGTAGTTCGAAAATAATCCACAAACACAATGAGAAAGCGGTTTTCTCGACTACCACGTGGTGCGGTCGGACCTTTAATATAACTTCATGCCACTCCACCAACTCTTTCGCCAGGCAAATTTTTCCCCAAATCTTCCTTTTTGGTTGTTTTTTCCGGGTCCCTTTGCCCTCCGTACAGGTCAGGCAATTTGGTCGACTATTGTCTGTCAAGACAATGTCTGACCTGGGGTCTTTGGCCAGATTTTCAACTGTATAATATGCCAAATGACCCAAGCGGACGTGGAAATGATGTAGGCTACCCTTTTTTGCACATCATATTTCACGCGCTCTCCTCAAAAGTATTGAGCAGCGTGCTGGAAAATATTTAGTGCACCCGCTCAATTCTCCAGCAACAAAATTGCAATGAAAATAGAACGAAAATTTTTAATTGGATACAAATATTCGTTTTTATATCCAATAGCCAAAAATTTCTATTTTTATCTACTCTCGTGCATCCCTTTTCCCGTGTCAAGCGAAATGAGATTATTGGCAGGCTTAGGAACAAACACACTTCAGACAATTCGATAATTGTGGATTTATCTCCTGATGTACGCAGCGTTATCTTTCCAACCTTACATACAGATAACGTACCATGATATTGGAGAGTGAATCCATCACTCGGTCTACAATCGGCCGCTTCCTCCAACCGACTTTCATCAGCGAATATATGTCGTCTAGCACTACTGTGTATGATCCACAAATTTTCGGGCAAAATTTCATGCAATCCGTCCATCCAAGGAATTTTCCATCACTTCTGTCGTCAACAGAGCGACATTCCGATTCCATATACCATAGGACTTTTTTGGCTTCCTTTTCCGGATAACTATTCTTTTTTCTTCCCTTTTGGGGGCAATTTCTAATAAGGTGACCATAATTTCAACTTCCATAGCACGTTTCCCTTTGATCGGTTGCAAATAACGAATTCACGTTCATTTTCATCTGTTTTCCCTTTGAAAACATCGTCCTTGGCGCATCAAACTTCACGATATTTTCTACTACCAGCTTTCACTCGACCCACTCTCTCGGGACCGAGCTACTAAGTAAAGGTAGTCGTTTTGTCCAAGTCCTTTCGGGACTATTCTCAGAAGCAAACCAAATAGCCGCTTGGCGATATGAAATGTTCACCTTAAAAGCTCTATACATTAAGTATACAACGGAATGCAAATAGGGGGACATCGGCCACCACGTTCCAATGTTTGAACGAAAATAATCTGCGTCAGTTCCTTCCAAATGTTCCCTGAATATGTTGACTTTTAGCCGCTCCGTTATCGCAAAAAAGACTGATGGAATTTATCGATATCAATTGCTTCCATCAAGACATATGCCCAATGTTTCAAGCCGGCACCAAGCCCCAGGTATCTTCCCGCACCCGAGAACTTTTCAATGCCCAGATTTGTAATTTTAGTGTAACCGGCCTGACCAAAACGTGGCATGTGCACGTTTTCGGATGGTACAGCGATGCTGCCTATGTTAGGCATAGCACCGTGGGAATTTGGTGGGAACCTGGCCAGATTTCCACGCGTCAACCAGCCAATCTCTAATCACATTCCCTGTTCAAATCGTTCGAGGTTATCTGCTGATAGAACGGACCGTAAATTTTTAAAGTTTCCGAGTCTTTACTCGACCCGGAATCTGCGCTTTTAGGCTATCAAGAATATCCTTCAGGACCACACCTTCGTCTACTTCACTGTCGCCACTGCATTTTTCCTCGTATTTGTCCATTTTGAATTAAAAAAATCGAACGAAAACAAATCAACCCAAAACCACTAGTCTTTGAATGCGAGGGAACTTCCCATAGTTCCAGAGATGTGACCATAAACAAGAATAATCCACTCATGAAACCAAAAACTTAACGAAAAGTCACTTCTTCATGCGCCTATTCCCTGGCTCGTAACCTGTAGGAAAAATATAAGGTGTTATACTATCTCACCTGACACTTTGATTTAATAGTATAAGCATGTGTACGCGCGTAGCGGTCGCTTCACGACCGATGCTAGACGTGGTGAGACGAAAAGCTGTAAAGCCGAAAGTGTGTATACTGTAGAAATAGAAAGATTTCTAAGTCTTAAACTCACAAAGAAATTTAAATTTGAAATCTTGCCACATGTACTCATATGAATTTATAGACAATCGGTTTCCGTATCTTGAATTTATATTTCATCCAAACTTCCAATATGGCAATATGAAAATTAAACATTATTTGGTGATGCTACGTGTAAGAGAGCACACCGCGCAAGCAAGCCTATACGGTGCTGGAAAATTTCATTACGTTAGGGAGTTGGCCATAGATACAGCTATGCTTGAGGTGAGTGAGTGAGAAGGTGAGGTATATTTAAGTACGCGTACGACTTATTATATCTTGTCGAAGGGCAATAAAGTTACCGTGTCGACTATAACTTTAAATATTTCAAATGACTTGTCTTCGGACAGCCGCGCGCAGTAGCGCAAAGTCTCGCTTCGTTATGACCAGGTTTCGTGGTGTCAGCGCGGGTACCTGGGGTTCGTGGAGTTCCCCTTGGGAGGTATCTAGACAATGGTTGACATCATTGTCGAGGAATGCTTCAGCCTCCTTCACCATACCAGACTCACCGTCAGCGTGCACTTGAGTTGAGGCTTCGGTGTCCACAGCAATATTTGCCATTCGATCCGCCATTTTGTTGTATGCGCGATAGTGATGTCCCCAGCTGGAGACACCGATATCGTCAGCAAATACTCTTGCCTCTCGAAATAGAAGCGCCAGGTGAGGCTTGCGTGGTGGTTGATGCGTTCGGAGTTGCGAAAGCACAAGCGCGCTGTCCCCCACGACATGCAAAGGCGAATAGCCACTAGTCTTTGCTTGTATAAGCCCGTGCGCGATCCCCCAATATTCAGCTACGTTGTTCGTGGTATTTGAACAACCGTAAGCCATTCTCGATACCCACAGGACGCAAGCTGCATGCGTATGCAAGTGAAGTTCAACAATGACGGATCCTGCTCCACCCGGTCCAGGATTACCTCGTGATCCCCCATCGAAGAAAATAGTAGAACAAACCAGAGGGATTGTTGATCGGCAGCGCTCGCAAGGGAGGTGGATCATCAAAGCAGATGAGGGTATCAGCAAGCGCCGACCGTACTCGAGCAAACAGGAGTCCGTCGACAGCTATACTTGAGGTGAGCAAAGCACAGACTACGTAAGCAATCGTTTTTTTATGATTAACAGCTGATTGCTGATTGACTATTACTTACGAAGGAGAACATACGGGGTACACATCATTAGCGCTTTGTACTACTGCAAATTGTAAAATTGTTCCTACTCATTCAGAAAACAATTTATGTGTTAATTTTTTATTAATCCCACACAAAGCACATGTATATATATAACCTACGGCTATGTGTAATGAGCTGCAAAAGCTACTTCATGGTAAAGAACAGAAATAGTCAAGTGTTGGCCTAGAATCTATCGTAAAGATCTAAGATAATTAACATTGCAGTGATTCCGATACTGGCAGTCATTTAGGGTTGCATTTATCGGTTCACCTCAGACACAGAACATATTATTGTGGTCAAAATGGGTTCACACGTGAAATATGATTGCTGAAATATGATCAGGATCAACACCTTTACGTCCTAGAGTGTTACGTTTGATCGTATTAGGTGGAGCAAACAAGTTGACGAATCATAGTACAAGGTAGTGATTTAGATCACAAGTGGAGTAAATCGTTTATGGAGGTGGTTGATCTGGTTGGTGTGGCAGAAATGCCAGTAACCAAATCGATCCAGTGTAAGATTGATCTAGCCACTTGATATGAAAAAAAGCAGATGTCGGTTTAGTCTGGCGAAATCTAGTGATTAACGACCGATCGGGCAAGATCAAGTGAATCAATCGGGTGGACGGGAGGCCTACGGAAGTGTTAGAGGGTTCTTGTTGCGCGACCGATCATGTGGAAGAGGCTGACAATATAAAGTTTAGGTATTCCATCTTAAGCAAAAGTGGCGTTGCGCCTCGTAATGCCTAATATTCGAAACAGAGGGATAACTAGGATCTCTTATGTTCATTTCTATCCCCAAACAATACGGGCACAGAAGCACTTTCATTCACCGGAAGTCAACCGACAGGATACGTATGGGACCATTGGTACAGCACTCAGACGCTATTTAGAATACGAACTTTCTGGAAACGTTGGGTTTTCTGTGAAAGATCGTGGCTATTAGTGAATTTAGAGCTTCTTTCGTGGTCTTTGGATTATGTCTCACATTCGGTTGACCCGATCGAGGTGAATCTCTCAATTTGAGTCATTTTCGGCACTTCAGCTAAGTACCAGTCTAACCTTCCTCCGGCAGACGGGACATACCCCTCGTCCCGATCATGTACAGATTCAACATAATATTCATCTAAATCGAGGTCCATCTCGTGAATGTTACCATAAAAAACACAAGGTAAGATGGTAGAAGAGCATGATTATGAAGTCCACACAGATGTAGAACTAGATCAAGATCGTGAAGATCGATCGACCATACCAATTGACCAGTCTGGAACAGGATGAAAATGATCGACGGAGTACCCCTGGTCGTCTGGGCCCTTAAGGATTCGGCTTTCAAGACTGACTTTTTAAACTTAAAAATTGAATCCACCACAATGATGCGCGTGCTCGTATTACTGGGTGAATTTGGGTACCACCATGATCCCAATGATGATGATGATCTACTGAAATAGAGAGTGTTTCTTGGGTGCATTCGGAGTAGGCAATTATCCCCCAATATTTCTTTATTTTAAAGGAGAGCGATGCTTTATCCGATATGGTGGAGTCCAGATCGATATTAATGATGAAATTGATTCCTATGAGGGTCCAGATCGGGTTATAGAATACTAATTATAACCGTGGAACAGATCAAATATCCCAGTCTTGATCCACTGCATTCACGTATTAAAAACAAGGGAATTACTATTTGCACGCCCCAAAATTGCTATTTACACGCCCCCATAATAGAAGGTCATTTGTTAATTTCGAACGGTGCATGATGTACACTTGAAAACTGGGTCCGGTAAAAACATTAGTAATTTATCCTTCCCCCTTTTATGTGAGGAGTGTGTGTGACCGTGGTAGAGGGGGTGTGAAACAACCGGAGAAAGGGTGTGTGTGACCGCAAGCTCTCCCTAAATATAATAGGAAGTCGAATAAGCCTAACAATATCGTATGATACAAGGGCTCCTGCAGATCGACCGATGGTATCTACAGTACATGCCATCCGTAACAAAACCATTTTTCTATTAATCTTTAGAAATGAAGGGTTCGTAGTCAGCAATGGGATTTCTTGCATTCTATGAAGTGATCAGTATACTACGGATAAATGATTCTTACATTTACTATTCCTACTCTTTCATGTCCAAAATTTAGTCCTGATAGTGAATACAATAGACTCAAGTAGCTTAGGATCGTTTATAAAGCCAAGGGATCCCGGGATCGAATTGTCCCGAGGCATTCCACGACGGGTCAATAGAGCTCACAGACGTGTTAAAAATCGTCTTACTGTATGTGAGAAAAGATGTTTACTCTCTATAACGTCTGAAACGGCTTTCTTAGATACCTTACGTTAAATATTAAGGGGGAAGGCTCTCCCTAAATAAATTCTCCGAAATTTTCCAGACTGAAACTTTCGTTTTGAGGGAGCTACTGGACAGAAGTGATTCACCAGTTCATAAAATGCCAACATTGGCTTACCGTCACCATTCATTAGTACGATAGCTGCAGGGGAATACTCATCACAACTAAATTTTCGGGACCACAAACCAGCCGCCTAGGGCAGTGAGAAAATGGACCTATCAGCGTGGGAGACAGAGGTTGCGGATATTAGGGCTAACGCTGTTGCGCCTAAATCCTGAAACGTCTATCTGAATTCAACCCAAAAGTTGTTGGAATGGCTCTTCATGAACAAACAACATCTGCTCACTGAGCAGTTCAAGGACGCTATTCAGCGGCTCCAGCAAACGGGTCTATCTCTTACGGGTTCTGCGAGGAAAGTGATAGTGGGCAGTTCAGAGTTACCTCCTATCAAGTTTGATGAGTTAAAAGCGAAGGACTTTATGATCTGGATAGTCTCTCTGACCAAGAACGATGGAGAGTGACCGGGGTACTCTACCTTCAACTCTCATCGCGCTGCTTTGTTCAACCTCTTCCGCGAGCACGGTCGGGCTATGTATAGGACGCTGGAGACAGAGTTGCAGAACCATTACCGAGGATTGAAACGGCGCACAGCTGTTGCTATCAGTGGGGTGATGGCAGATGTAAGGTTGGTAAAGACCCTTTACCTTTTCCTCTTTACAAGTACTTGGCATTGGCAATGCTGCGCATATCTTCTCGAGAGTATATTTTCGCCCGCACCTTTCTTATATTATACTGGAACCTGATGTCCCGGGCTGGAAACGCCTTCTCTGTCTGCTTCGAGCACATGGAGTTCTCTGAGGATGCTCTGAAGATCTACTTTGCCCATATGAAAAATGATTAAATGGGAGAGCGACCTCGAGACGCCAGACATGTCTACGCAAACCCTATGGTGCCAGATGTATGTCCGATCCTAGCTTTGGGCGTATATTGGCTGTGCTTTCCCTTTGGGAGCAAGCAGAAGAAGCTATTCCCTGGTAACAGCCAGTAAGACAGATTCAGGAAGATCCTTCAACGGTGTTTGGAGCTGCCAGAAGTGGTAAGATAGCTAGACAGAAGTTCTGTAATGGCGAAAGATCTCGGGTCACACTCTTTAAGGAAAGGAGCGGCAACATACGCCTCATCAGGTTCCACTGCCTGCCCATCATCTACTGCAATACATCTTAGGGCTGGATGGGCCCTAGGGGGAGTTCAAGACACTTATCTTAGATATGAGGCCGCAGGAGACATGTACGTCGGAAGGACAGTTTGTGGCTTGCCCTCGGATAGGCCGGACATTGCGCTGCTGCCTCCTCGCTTTAGAAACGGCAGTACAGACACTATCAATAGTGCCTTGGACCTCTGCTTTCCTGGTTTGCCAGCCAATCTTCGCCTTATTGCGGAGCATGCTCTCGCATCAGTTATTTTTCACAGAGATTACCTCAAGAGAACTGTTCCAGCAGGACACCCTCTTTTAAAGACTCTTCCATTTAGAAGTGACGCAGAATTAATTCAGGAACTTGAAGACTGTGTAGTCTGTACACTTCCCGATCCAGAAGAGGGCCTTCGTGCCACCGGTGTACCGCCTCACGTCTCAATGATGCATTCTTTCAGCACGGTTTCGTCCAAAGTGGACGAGGGTATACGTCTGCAGAGTGTGCACGCCAAGGACATTGTGGCAGAGGTAGCGACAAGAATAGTCCGTGAACTCGAAGACCGAGATATTGGAGCAGGAACGGTCACAACAGACGGACTGAAGAGTGCTCTAATGGATTGCTTACGGGCTAGCACCACCGTTGTGCTTGGGAATCAACAAGCAAGGCAGGACGGTGGTGCTGATGCAGAGGAGGCAAACCTTAATGAGCAACCAGCTGGCAATCATCATCGGCAAGAGGCTGGTGAGGATCGTGGCCGCAGCCTCTTCTTTTGAGGTGGAAAGTTTCATCTCTTCCCTCAAGGCTTCGAACTCCCAACCGGTAGCGTCTCACAGGTCTGGCAGCTCTGGTGCTGCGGCGACCCTGACCAGCGGGTACCTCCCCTTAAATCCCTGCAGCCAACAGATCTTGAGACACGCAACGCAAGAAAGAGACTGTCGGATTTGAAGTTTCTTATGAGTATCATCGAAAACAGGGCTGTGGAGCTGGGGAAGATGAAGCCAAGACTCAATATTATGGAAGCTATTGAGATCTTTGAGACATGTAAGAACGTGGTTGACGTACAAGAGACCTCATCAAAAAACAGAAAGAGACGTAGTAGCCAACTATCGTGGCTCACAGTCGCCACTCTTAAGCGAAAGAAGGAGGACCCTCCTCCAAGCTAGTGACATTGGAGGGCGTCCAAGACCTGCTGCATTCGTTGGTCAGGAGGTAATCACATATATAACTTAATTTATCAATGGCTTAATTGGGTTGTTTGTTTGGCACTTCACCTAGCTCTTCTTGCATCATTAAGAAGGATTTATCTATCATTGTAGCGCAAACCAGTAGAACAAGTGGATGTATAGATAGATAGATAGGTAGGTAGTAGTTATTAGTGCGACCTTTGAGTTGACGAAGTCGTGCCATCAAATGATAGAGTAATACTTTCACATATTACCTACGGCTTATTTGAACCAACCATATCAAAGAATCAATTTTTTGACCAATCACATCACTTCATAGTACTACTTCCTTCTTTTCCAGTAAGTTCCTGCTACAGATAATTACTAATATTTTTACAGGACCCAGTTTTCAAGTACATCATGCACCGTTCCAATTAACAAATGACCTTCTATTATGGGGGGCGTGCAGATAGCAATTTTGGGACGTGCAAATAGTAATTCCCAAAAACAAATGAAAGAAATAAAAAACGATGGGGGGATCAATAGAACTTTTCTAAGAAGTCCGTTCACGTCAGTCCGACAATATCAGATACTGAAGAGAAAAAAGAACCCGAGAATGCGGGGCGATCTCCGGGAAAATGTCATATTGCACAGATTCCTGAAGGAGGGTCAAGTCATGAAGATCATTGGCCCCAAGATTATCGGCAAGCTAGAGGTTCGCCGGTCACGACCAGAAACCGCCTCGATCTTATTATAGGCTTGTTGTTGATGAAGTTACTTGTTGCCGTCAGTGTGGATGATCCGCCCAGAAGTGCCAACGTCTATGGATAGATCACAGATCTCGCCGATCAATCAGTAAACACCAATAAGTGATCAGCTATTAGAAAGCACACGCGTTTCGAAGCACCCTTTCATATCTAAAAGCGGGGATCGAGCCGGTATAGATCGATATTGCATCTCGGTCCGACAAAGTCACGAGCAGCTAAACCGTCCCAAGCGATTAAGATAATCACAATTGACTGAGCCAGTACCGGATCGGAAGAGATAACGTCAAATTTAGTGGAACATGTAATTTGTATACAACAAAGCAGAGCGTCTGTGAAACTTCTGAGTGCTGCCACTTCGCAGGAGGAGCAATGCGTGTGCAAACACTGGGCGCAGATTATTCACCCAGACTTTGGCACGTTTAGAAACAGCAGACCCCGATTCGATCTCGCATCGCTGCCAAAAGTCGTGGTTAATCTCCTTGATAAAGACGATCGGCCACTTAATTATGTGTGAGTCGCTCAAATATCTCCCATCGGCAGGTGAGTTCGGATGAAAGAACCATGGAGGAATGTGGTTAACCGACGACAAGTTGCCTTTTTTACCGGTCAGATCGCGAATATATATCAAATAACAAACTTTGGCGTATCATATCAGGTTAACGACGAAGACTCAGCGAAATTACAATTTGGAGCGAGCAGACTCTTAGTGGTAAGCAAGTCCCAAGGGACCTATTATCAGGTGGATGCGTTTTAATCGCCACTTAACTTGGACATATCATATTATCTAATTTGCGTTCAATTCGCCACTTTGCTGGTCGTGCTCATATGAAATAATTTTGGGTTCAATTCGCCACTTGGCTGGTCATGCTCATATTTGCTAATTCTTCACGGGAAACCGCATCGGCTGCCCTGCCTTCTTCTGTAGAACCTGGGTATCCCGCTCTTTTTCTAGGGTTGTTGAGGGTGACGTGAGACAGCAAACCGCCCCCGGCAGCAGAAACATTAGAGTAGAAAGATGAGTTGAATTCCATGGTGACAAGAGCAGCAGTCTCTGAGTAAACAAGCTGAGTACAGTTAGGGCAAGGTGACGCGTATGTCTTCTTAGGAGTGGACCGGTTAGGTGAATGACTATGGGGCGGCAAATTAACATCTTAAACCATGAACAAGTGCGAATTAGTGCCTCAAGGGCTGCACCAACACTAAGGGGAGGCTATGGTGATTCACTTTCGAATATATCCCAAGCGGTCAGCTGCCGTTCCCATCAAGAGGGATTTTACTACTAGTTGAAATGATGCCAGCGTGATGTCATTGATTGAAATATACCCCAACTAAATGGTTGGTGGAGAAAACATTGGACAACGAGGCAGCTAGAATATCGTAATTTTGCGGATGACTGCGACTATAGTCAACCTCGAGGAGAGCTCAATCAACATGGCAACTGTGTATACGAAGCTGTCAAATCGACAAGATGCGGAGGTGTGATTTTCAGGCAGCTCTAGTAGGTATTCCTGAAGTGAATTAAGCTCTAAGAGCTGCCTGAGCCAGAGGATGTAGATGATAATATTACGTTTAATGGTGGATGGAACATCGTGACATGATAGGGACGTTCAAGATGCACATAAGTCGGTCGTACTCTATGAAAGGTAATATCGACCAATAATGTGATAGGATTTTAGTATATATAGGTTTCGGGTAGAAGCCATCTTTGTATTTCTCATTGGGCTCACTGAATTTCAGGATAAATAAATCAGTATTCGATTTCCTTTCACGCCTTTAAGTCGGAACGCGTGTTATCCCCATTGTTTCCTCAGTAGAGGGATAACAAAGTCCCTCTAGCTGATTTTATTCCCGTGCAGTATTTTTTTTGGCTATCCTGAAGTCCCGACGTGAACAACTTGGAAAATGTACACACATTCAACTCGCCCGTTTTAGAAACACGATTCTATTGTTTCGTTTTTGGGGTATGGGACAAAGTCACGCATGGGACAAAGTCACGCAGCTGCATGGAGAGGGTTGGTTGACTCAGGAGATAAAGACAGCAGTGGTCGCCATATGGAAGAGACATCAGGTCAGACGAGCTCATTAAACCTGACTAAAGAGCATGCTTAAAATGATTAACGTTTGAACGCAAACAGAGCCTAGATTGGCACCCTAGTCTCTAACGCTCAGTAACCCTTCGATATCGGATTTGGAGATGATGGATCTTCCCGGTCTTAGGACCAACCCAAAATTCACTGATAAAACCCAAAATTCACTGATCACGTGATCATCCTTGCTCTATTTGGGAAAGAACCTGTTATGTATTCAATTACACGTTAAGAAACGAACAGGCACTAGTTGAGCTCACAAATCTCATTCGAATGCTTCCTTCCTAGTCAATGGGATTGAAGAGATAAGAGAGGACACTTTCGATTGTTATGCACGTACTTTCATCCCACAGCGTGAGCATTTAATAGGTGTCCGAGGGTTTTTAGATTCTATCTGTGACTGGATTTCTTGGCTTATCTAAGACGACGTTTCCCGCTCGACGACCTCGAAGCTGGAAAGGATGCGTCCGGAGGGGGCCGTCGGTGGCTCTTTGCGTTTTCTGGAGATTGTCAACGTCTCCTGCATACCGTACACACCGGGATCGAGTTGCGGAGTATCACGGAGAATCCATTGCGCATAAAATTCCTCGACCTTTATCTGCGTGCGTTGCTCTAAATGCCGCTGGATAAAACGTGCGCAAGGGATCCCGAGCACTCTGCAATGGTAGCCGGTGCATTCTGGTATTCCATCGGCGCTAGCGCTGCGCTTTAATTCCTTCCAACTGACCAGAAGCTTGCCCAGCGCAAAGACGGGATCTTTTGCAAGGGGATGGCAATTTTTTGTCTTTGATGACTCTAACGCATAATCAATGCGTCTTTGCCACTCTTTTCAACCGCCTTATAGTTGCTTGTAAATGTCAAGAAGATTTAATGACCCAAGGCTCGTCAACCAGTGTTTGATTAAAGACCAATGCGCTCCTTCAAGACGTGACGTTGAGGTTTGGCCGTAGTGCATGTGCTGGTCTGTCCACGACGCAGCAAAGAATTCTTTTAAAGGCATCTTATTTTTTTCGTTGTAATTAATAACCTTTTCGCTAATCCCGCTGCTCTTCAGGTTCTCCCTGCGTTCAGAAAACGCTTCCCGCTTCTGCGACGAGCGTACCATTGATTGCCACGCTTCTTTAAACCTTCAAATCCCTCTACATCGAAGTACTTGCGGCATTTGGCATAAATATTTTGGTCAATATGCTAACGATAAAGGAGATGTACGGCGTACGGATATACCTTCTCACGTGCTGCCTTTAATGCTTGGTCTCCATCCGTAACGATGACGCGCGGATTCACCCATTGAGGAAACGCCTCTAGTACAAAGACTAATCTTGGAATTTCTCGCCCTCCATGAAGCATACGAAAACTGCAAATGTATCGTTCGTTGACGTCAGCACCGCAACATGCAAGAGAGGCATACCATACTTTCTGTGCCATACGTGCATTCAATGAGCAGCAAGTCGTGGAAAACTTCGTGAGCTTCTTCATGTGAGGAGGGAAAAGAAAGAGGTGAGTGACCCTCCTCTCGTTCTCGTTATTATACGCGACATAATGGATGACATAGCTTTCTTTGAGTAAAAAAGCGCCTCCATTGGAGTCTTTCCGCCCTGCTATTTTGCTTTGATTCTGCAAATAATGGTTTCTACGTCACGATTTGTTAAAAGCACTTGGTCACTGAGTGTCGCTACTGTAGCCGGTGCGTATACGCACGGTACGACTAGCGCACAGAGGGAGACTCTTCCTTAAAGCGGTAGATACCGCTACTTAGCCGATACGCGCTTGTAAAGGGCTTAGTAGGAGAGTTCTCCTACTCGGGGCCAAGATTCCCGGGTTGGTTTCTACGTAGCCTTAACGGCTGTATTCCCTTTACGGGATGTAAGTAAAAGGAGGACTCCCTCTTACCTACGACACTCACTGCGCGCGCGACCGGTCGAGGTCGCACGTCCGCAAAATAGAGTGAAATGTAAACTGAATATATTTAATATGTAATTAGCCTAAATTAATTTAAACTAATATAAACTATATGTAATACTAAGTAGAATATTCCTAATTCGTACCTAGCTAAAATGTAGTGTACACATCTGTGTACTGACACGTGGATGGCTGACACACCACCACACCAAGGGCTCCTGCCCTGATTGGTTAAAATAACCAAAGGTTCAGAACCTTTCAAACCGGTCAATACTGACCTTAACCGTGGTGTACTCATGTACACCAACACTAAATGTAACCCGACTGTAACCCCGTAACATCCTCCCCCATCAAGACTATTGCTTACGAAATAATCAAAATCTTGTTGGAGAACTCCAACGCCAGTTCCTCTGGCCCTCCATATGTACACCTCCAGTGGTGATATGGCGTCTCCTCTAAAAGAGGTCGACTACTCCGAAAACTCGGAGGTGGATGCCCTTGGGGATACCTCCCCAACGGTTAGCCGCTCCAACAGCGCCGAACGGCGTTGTCGGCAGCCTAATCCGTTCCCCAAACGTGGGGAAAATGCGCTAACCAGTGCGCCACCGCTGCCCATATCGGATGATACATCCGAATCGCCAAAGGCGATCGTCACTAATGAGCTGGACGCAGCTCAAGACACCCAACTTGCCGCACAGGCACTAAGGGCTGAGTTACGCGCCCCCAAACGCCCGTCAAGGGCGGCTTATAATTTTGATGGTCCTCGTGACCTTCCAAGGTGGTCCAGGCGTTTGGTAAGGACCAGTTTAGCGTCCTATACCCATGGCCCCGCGGCTGAACAGCCGTATCAACGCGAATGCCGTGAGAAACTCCGGCAACAACTGCTTGCACAAAAGCAGTTCACTAGCGTCTCATACCGAGAGCGCTTAAACAGACAGGCACAGGGTGCCCCTGTTGAGAACCTCCGCGAGGTTCCTTTCGTTCTTTCTCCGGGAGAAAGTGCTGATGATGCAGAGAAGAAGTTCCGCGCTTGGGCGGAAGGGGAGAAGCTTCTCCCCAGCTTTGATGAGCTGCATGAAAGCTATTCCCGTCGAGACATTTGGGTGGAGAGGGTGTTGCGCCTGACATTTGCCAAAGCCAAAGCGATCTAGCAATTACGTGCTCCGTATCGCACGCGCTACGCCAGCGTCCCTGTCTCCAACATGGTGTCCGAAGACAGTGTGAGCGTCACATCTTCCTCCGGCGAACTCCCACTTATTGGGAGTGGAGGGGCTTCCCATGCCCCTCTGTTCGTTGACCTACAGCGGGATGCTCCCGCTCAAAAGCGTCAACGACCTCGCGGCAATCCTGCCGTAGGGGAGTCTCGAGCTCCCACGAACTCTGTGAGTGTGGATAACCTTTCCACTTCACCAGATACTGGGTTTGACCCCTATGATGGCGTCGCGCCATCAGACGCTCCACATGAAAGTGTGGAGTACCCTCCGCACCGATCATTGGAGGAGGAGGTCGCGCAATTGCGACGTGAGATTCTCGAACGCTGTGATCTACACAGCCATCTCATCCATGATCTCCACGAGGGGATATGCGATGAGCGGGATGCCACTGATCGCTTCGAGAGGCGGCTTGCCTCTCTCGAGACGACCGTTGCGGAGCTTCATGGTCTCATTTTAGCTCTTTCGGGCTTACTTCGCCCTGCCGTGCCTTACGGCTATCCGCCTTTCCACCCTCCTCCAGGAGGGGCCCCGCCTCCAGGTCCTGGTATTGCTTAAGCATACCGACATAAAAGGTTGGATGCGTACGCATCCCCTTCGGGATGTCTAAGGTGTACGACAAGCCCTTTCGGGCTAACACCTTAAAGGGACCCACAAACCTGGGGCGCATTTTATTGCGCAACACATTTGAAACTGCATGTGTAGGAAGATTTTTAGCGTTTAATAAAACACTTTCTCCTACTTTGTACACCCTTTTGTTACGCCGTCCCTTTCGGTCAGCTTGCTCCTTCTGCTTGTCTTGGCTTTCCGCCATGGCATTGCAGACGTGTCGTAAGACACTAAGGCGCGTCGATAAGAACTTATCGATGTGCTTTCGCACAGATACGGGGCTGACATCGGGGAATCCTCCCCCCTCAAGCCCTGTGCCACACACACGTGGCGTCAACGGAACCCTCGGATTCACTAATCCGTTCACGTAAAACGGGGTAAACCCCGTAGATGCATGTACCGAATTGTTGATAGCAAATTCAACCATCGGAAGCATCTCACTCCAACTCTTTGGAGAATCCGGACATAAACTCCGGAGAATATCCTCCACAACGCGATTAACGAGTTCCGTCTGACCGTCCGTCTGCGGATGATCCGTAGTGGACATGAGGAGCTTGGTGCCTAGCACCTTAAACAACGCTCCCCAGAATTGTCCCGTAAAACGGGGATCCCGATCCGACACAACGGAATCGGGTAGACCATGCTGTCGAAAGACACGGTCTAGGAACATTTTCGCTGTTCCTTGTCCATCTATGGACTCTGGCACCGCCGCCAGGTGAGCCATCTTGCTCAATCGGTCTACAAAGACCAATATGCCGGTGTTCCCGACCTTATCCTTCGGAAAACCGAAGATAAAATCCATGCTAATGGATTTCCAACACTCCTTTGGAACGGAAAAGCTCGCCAAAGGCGCAGCTGAACTTGCAGAGGGTTTAACCCTCTGACACGTCCCACAGGTGCGTATATACGCACCGACCCACTTATACATGTTGGGCCACCAATATAAAGCGCTTAAAGCGCTGTAGGTCTTATCTCGACCTAAATTACCCCCGGTAGGGGCGTCATGTGCCTCAAAGAGGACTTTATACTTCAGTTCCTCATCATGAGGAACTACCACCCTCGGAGAGTCCTCCGCGCTCGTGCTATAAAATAGCAGACCGTCACAGTACCTGTAACGGTGTAAACGAGCTTTAGCTCGACTTGACAGGGTTGGCTCAGACGAGCCAAGACCCTTTTCACCTAACGCGCTGATTAGCGCCGTACACTGTGGGTCTTTCCCATACGCCTGGCGTATGAGGTCCACCACAGATGTGGTGACGAATGTCGCGTGAGCGAGCTCGTAATCGGGACGACGCGACAACGCGTCTGCAAGCACATTCTGCTTGCCAGGTTTATACTTAACCTCAAAGTTGTACTCCGCAAAGAAGGAGAGCCAACGGGCCATCCGTTGCGAGAGATGAGGCGACTTTGTCGCTGTCCGTAAGGACGCGTGGTTAGTATAAACCACGAACGGCTTTGAGCCGAGTAGTTTAACCCTAAATTTGACAAGAGCATACTTCATTGCAAGTAGCTCCTTGTCATGAACGAGATAATTCCGTTCCGCAGCTTTAAGCTGCCTCGACTCAAACGCAATTACGCGTTCCCTTCCTGCATCGTCTGCTTGTAACAAAGCACATCCGATTGCGAAATCGGAGGCGTCGCAGACGACACTAAATGGTTTCCAAGAGTCTGGGAGAGCAAGAACGGGAGCTTTTAACAAGCTCCACTTAACCGATTCAAAAGCGTTTTGGTGTTCAGTTTTCCAACACCAATTAACATCCTTCTTAAGAAGGTCGGTCAATGGCTTCGCCATTTCAGCGTAGTTCTCGCTGTACTTGTGGAGATAGTTGGCTAATCCAAGCCAATTCCGTAAATCTCTAAGATTTACAGGCGAAGGCCATTCCACAATGGCTTTCACCTTCGCGGGATACGCCCGCACTCCATCCTTACCGATGAAGCATCCGAGGAAAGGAATTTCCTCAGCACCAAAGATACATTTGGATGCGTTTGCATATAAATTATGCTCTCGCATACGTTCGAGCACTGCTCGAAAGTGTATCAGATGCGTCTGAACATCAGACGAGTCGCCTTCCGCACGACTATGAACGAATATATCATCGAAGTACGTCTGAGCGTACTTCCTATGAGGGCGGAAGAGTTTAGTCACCAAGCGATTGAAAGTCGCTGGTGAATTTGAAAGCCCTTGTGGCATAACAAGCCACTCCCACAGCATTCCACTAGGCGTGCTAACCGCTTTTGGCGGAATATCGGACGCTCGCATGAGCATCTGATAATACCCGTCAACCAGATCTAAGGGAATGTACACAGTACAGCCCTCCATATTGTTCTGGAGGACATCCTTCCGAGGGATCGGAGTCTGCATGGGCACAGTAGCTGCATTCAGCTGGTTGTACGCATGCACAATGCGCCACTTTCCGTTCGGTTTACGAACACAAAAGGTGGGAGATGAGTGAGGAGACTTGCTCTCCCGTACCATACCTGCCTCTTCTTTCCCCTTGAAGAATGCGTCGATGACGTCGCATTCCTCCTTGGGGAGAGGCCACTGCCTAGTGATGCAGTATTTGGTTCCAGGAATCAAATCAATTTCATGTCGGACTCCCCGATCCGGTGGTAACCCCATCGGTGGGTTGTCACTAATGACATCTCCAAATTCCTTTAATAAGGAATGGTAAGGGTCCTCAGGATCCGCGAGAATCTTGAGGCCGCTTCGGGAGTTTAATTACTGTTTGGTTTTCACCAAAACTGACTCTTCCATCGTGGATGAGGAGTTCAACTCCTCTTCCGGACGCAACACGACGACCTCGTCGATTTCATATGCTTTCAAAGCAGTCTCAAACTCGTTGAAGGACATCTCCTCCAACGACAACAGTTCGCCTACCCCAGGCAACCGTTCCAGGCTTACGACTTCTGTGACAACACCTGTCACACTATTCAGCATCCGATAGGACTGCTGACTACTGGCCTCGAGACTCATCCCGAGACCCAGATGGGGGGAGTCAATTGCCCCATCTATTGGAAGCGCCACGCGCCTATCCACAGAGGTCTCTACCTCTACCACCGGTGACTCGCCGGTCTCACCTATAACGGCGTAGTCGGAATCATTTCCGACGTGCGAAAGAGACAAACTTCGGGTATCTTCGCTTGGAAGCGCCTCGCGCTTAACCACAGGGGTCTCTACCCCTCCCACTGGAGTCGCAACTTGTTCGCAGGACACGGCGTGGTCGGAATCTGTTCCGACCTGCAGAAGAGACGAACTTCGGGTCTCTTCTTTAAGCGCCTCGCGCTTACCCTCAGAGGATTCCACCTCTATCACTGGCGACTCACCAGTCTCGCCTACATCGGCGCGGGGATTAACCGCCGAATCCCCCTCGTTAAGGAACTCTTCCTTAACGCCATTGGGAATGATCATTTCAGACATCCCAATCTCTGGCATCTCACGCCAGAATCGCTTTTGCGATCGAACAAAGGTGGGTTCATGACTCGCCAATGCTTCACCCGACCGCGGGTGCGTTGAGCCAATGGATTTAGACTTCCAGTCTATCCATGGATCGTGGCGTTCCAGCAACTTCATGCCAAGAATGAGGTCATACCTCGAGTCCAACTCCAGGACTAGGCAACGTTCTAAGCTGTCGAAGTCTGCCAACTTCAGCTTAAGGTCAATCGAGACCTTGGGTACAGAAACCTGTACGCCCGTCGCAAGGAGGACCGTGACGACCTCACGAGAACGTGCCGCTAGGGAATCGGCATACAGCCGACTCTTCACAACAGAAGCTCGTCTGACATAATTGTCAGACGTTCCAGAGTCTATCAAGACTCTCCAAGGCTTATCAAAGCCTTTCACGTCCGCTAGGAATACCAGCAAACCTGGCTGGTACACCAACTCGGTTCTAGAAAGCACCATTTCCCTCGGGGATTTGTGCTGTCGTCCCCTAATCTGGGGCTTAACAGCACTGAGGTATCCCCCAGTAGGGCGCCCCGCACCTACTGGGAGCCGTCGTTTCCCGACGGCTTGGGAAAGGGCTATTTCCCCACCCTTGACCCCTTGTAGCGAGTGTCTCGCTGGGGATTTTTCGGATATCTGTTCCGCATATGATCCGTGCTTCCACACAGGAAGCATCTCAGCGGCCCATGACGATGCAGCATTGCGAGGAGATCCGCTTCGAAGCCCTGAGGGAAGGAGTCAGAGTGAATTTTAGCGGGAGGCTTCTCCTCCGCTTCGACCTGACTCAGGTCCATGGGTTCGGGACCCACCTTAGAGGAACGAAAGTTCCTCTCGGCGTTAAACACCATCTTAAACGCCTCCTCCAGGATTGGGTTCGGCATCGGAAGAGCTCCGAACGTGCTGGCCCGTCTTTCAGGCCTCCCATGAAGACGGGGATGGACACATCATACGAATACGCTTTCGCGTACATCCCTGCCAACAGGGTCTTAAGTTCTTGGATATATGTCTCCAAATCCCTAGTGCCCTGACGGCACCTCAAAAACGCCAGCTGATTCTGGAAAACCAGATCAGGCGTGGCGTACATTTCCATAAGCTTTTGTTTAAGGACTTCCCAGGTTGGGAACACGCTCGTGACCGAATCCGGACACGTAAACGCCCATGTACGGGCTTTGCCCGTAAGATGGGTCAATGCAAGTCCCACTTGCAAGTGATCAGCGATCACATTCGCTGTGGCGAATGCCGTTTCGACCTCTCGCAGCCACACGTAAAGGTTGTCACCCTTCTCCCCGGTGAACACCTTTATCTTAAATGATAATGGGGGAAGCACCCCCGTGTAACGACTTCCACCTAAACTCGCCTCATGGGCGATGAGGGCATTGACCCTTGCCTTTACGGCCTCAAGGCCCTGCTCCACTAGGAGCTTCATGCCTTCATCCCCCGTTAAGGGTAACAGCCTTTTAAAGTCTTCCTGCTGGACGAGGGTCAAACTATCCCAATCGTCCTGATTCATCCTTTGCAGAGGATGCCTAGTCTACCAACACAGGTGTTGGATTGACTACTAGTGATACCAGATGTAGCCGGTGCGTATACGAAAGGTGCGACTAGCGCACAGAGGAAGACTCTTCCTTAAAGCGGTAGCTACCGATACTTAGCCGACACGCCCTTGTAAAGGGCTTAGTAGGAGAGTTCTCCTACTCGGGGCCAAGATTCCCGGGTTGGTTTACTACTTAGCCCTAACGGCTGTATTTCATTTACGGGGTGTAAGTAAAGGGAGGGCCCCCTCTTACCTACGACACTCACTGCGCGCGCGACCGGTCGAGGTCGCACGTCCGCAAAATAGAGTGAAACGTAAACTGAATATATTTAATATGTAATTATCCTAAATTAATTTAAACTAATATAAACTATATGTAATACTAAGTAGAATATTCCTAATTCGTACCTAGCTAAATGTAGTGTACACACCTGTGTACTGACACGTGGATGGCTGACACACCACCACACCAAGGGCTCCTGCCCTGATTGGTTAAAATAACCAAAGGTTCAGAACCTTTCAAACCGGTCAATACCGACCTCAACCGTGGTGTACTCATGTACACCAACATTAAATGTAACCCGAATGTAACCCCGTTACAGCTACAATATCGCGCGGTCGCACACCTCTGCGATAAAGATCTACCACTTGCTGAATGATGTTTGAATTGCTTTCGCGGCTATACCGGCGTGCCGATGGGAAAACCGAAAGCACTAATGTTGGCGTGTGATGGCAATGCACGTCAGTACCCCGGTAACTGATCAACCATTCGACATCACCATTAACATTTTTTTGGCTTTATTTCCACTTTGTACGAACATGATACGCTCTGCAATCCTTTGTTGTGGGTCCCAGTGCTTACCCGCGACGGGATTTTCTTACCCTGAGAGTACTCAAAACGACCTGCTTCATAGTCTTTTACCAATTGGAGGACCTATCTGCCCCTGCATTCCTTCGTGCTACACAGAGAGAAAATCCTTTGCTCAATGCATATTCCATTTCTGCCTTATACGCTTCTCCATGTGAAGGGTAACCGTCTATTTTGAGCGTCCTACCACAAGACCAAGGATCGTAAACAGCCCCAGAAGGCGAAGCAGTGACAGAAGAATCAGCTTCAAAAGAGGAAGCCGCGTTGGAAGAAGCGGCTTTGGAAGAACCAGTCGTTTTAGAAATACCGCCAGAAGAAAGTGGAGCACCCGGAGCAGCAGGAGCGTCCGAAGAAGCAGTCTCTCCAAACTTCGTATGCGAACATGTGCCTCCAGCGCAAAACATGATGGCAACGTAATCACGGAGCGGTTTCACTAACGCGGCGTTACGATGCGGAATTACGAGTTTGACAAACTGGAGGTGGAGAGCGTACGTGTGACGTGACGACTGAACGATCGGCACCGTCGAAATTGGCAATTAAATACTCCTAAATCGGTCAAGAATGATCAGGTGATCAGTGGATTTTGGGTTTTACCAGTGAATTTTGGGTTCGGCCGGTCTTAGCTGGCAGAAGTTCGTAAAGACATCGAAACGATCTATAGTACCATTGTGGTCGATAAAACCGTTTACATCGAAACGATCTATAGTACCATTGTGGACGATAAAACCGTGGATATTAATGATCAAATATCCACCTTACAACCACGTTACATTGATAACAAGCGCGTTTCCTATCAGAAACCCATATCCCAGCGCTTTAAAATGCAGCAAAGGGATCGCTTAAGTGAGATCCCATTATTACGATGTGCTTATGAAAATACGCTGATGTATTCCCGGAGAGGTTTCATGCAAGCTCTTAAAGCTAAATGGCCTTAATATCAGATTAACCTCGTATCCGACACACGCGGCGATGACCATTACACGTGATAAAGGCAAAGCAATCGAGGAGTTCATTAAAGCTAGTTGTAACGCAGTCATGTGCATGACTCTACTCACCAGACCGCAGCCTCATCTTTTGTGTGAAGAATGCTGACAAATTCTTCACGCTTAAATTGAGATAAGCGCAGCTATATACCTGCAAAAACGCCGATACCGAGAAAGAATATGATCACAGATGGCATGAGCGCGAGAACGCTCTCGATTTAAGAGTTTTTATTAAATCCTTATGCCTCAAAAGGATGTCCTCCTCACGGCAGTAATCATTACAAGGGAATGCTTTGTGAGTGGTTATAAATACCACAAGGGTTGAAAAATGCCCCTCTAACACTTAATAGATGTTGTTACGCATCGGTTACGCCCATCAGGAATTCGGAACAAGCTATTGCAATGACGTATACATGCATAGAACCGGTTAACACGAGAAAAGTGACGTATATGTGAGGAAAAGAAACTTACAGCAAGTGTCGAAGCTTGTGCATAAGCTCTATGAAACTTGAAGAAATGCACTTCAGGTCCATTTGAAATACTACTTTGCTCATTTTTCTTCAAAAATGTAGTTCGCCTTGATCCATTGATCCATACACGATTAAGGTGTTAGTTGCCCAACCAAGGTCAAGAAACTTCAATAGTTCGTTGGTGTAGAATATTCTTCATAAATGCTCATTAAACTATGCAGGAATAATGCGACCTCTTTCGCAATTGCTTAGAGATCATCGAGTGGAATTGGGACACCCGATGTTAAAAAGCTTCTGATGTTGTCAAGAAAACTTATCGGAAGCACAGGTGCTAGAGATAGCCGATAATAATCACGTTTTCACATCATTTGTGACGCGAGAGATTTTCCAATCTTCTATACCCCTATACAATGCGACCACGATGTTCATGATTGCTCAATTGTCTAACTATCGCTTTTCTGCGTATACCTGGCGCGAATTAAACGAGAAGTTTTGTTATACTATTTTCTCAAGGTGCAAACTTTGTGCGAACGCTCTTTCAAGAATTCTTTAGTGGAAAAAATAGAATGGCCTCACTATGCGCAGGAATTCCTTGCAGCCCCACGTCATCTGTTTGTACAATGCACCGTCCATCACCGAAAAGGTTCCGAGGGTACTGGGTTTACGCGGTACCTGACCACATGACACAATACTTTTGTTAGATAGACATGCTAAATGGATAATACCTTCTGAAATCACCTAAGAACGTTATGTTCAAGCAAAAGTCTGCTGCTCAAAATTTTCCAGCTCTGTGCCATCAACCTCAGCACTTCGAGAGGCTCACACGTATCAAACTTTTTCGAAAACCATGCCAGCGTGCAAAGTACGCGTTTCGGTAGTCCGATTGAATTGATTTGAGCGTATTTTAATCAATCTCTCAAAAATATAAGACTTTTTTCCTGACTATCAAGAAAAGGAGGAAGTGGAGGTGAAATCGCACGCAGCCGTAGACGTTAATATCATCAAAAGCAGCTTCTTGAATTTGAAAGGGTACAACTGACCTGTGGAAGTTTTCTTTTTTATTCTTCCCTCGATACTGTCTAGACTCGAGGGACAAGTTCTTCTGCTTTTTGGTGTTGGACGGGTGATTTTGCAAGGAAAAATTTACCCTACAGACGGACCAGGAACTTTTGTTTGGGTTCTCACAATACAGTCGATCTCACCTGTAATCTGCCCGACTACTCAAATTAAAATCGAATTATTGGTCACTTATGGCCGATCTCTCATACCACAACATTCGTCGCGGCGAGTCAAAGTGTAAAGCTTTCCCCCCACATAAATGTCAGGCACAGCCGCATTCCTGATGGAATGTCTAATATATAGGCGTTCCCCTTAACTATTGGACCTTAAAAGGGTCCAGTGAGCTTATACACACGGTAGTGGCTGGTTTCACGTGTAGGTACATAGTGGTATATAACATCACTATTTTACTCGCATTTCATTCACGTAGAACAGTTCGTGATGTGTTGATAAAAGCGCCAAACGGTTAATAGCAAAACTCAATGAGTTTAAGGAATCCACTCCCTGGTCAAAGGCATGCACAAATGAACAGTGCATGTTACTCAAAACGCGATTAAACTGTTCTGTTTGTGCATCCATTTTCGGATGGTCTGCATTCGACATCTTGGCCTTGTACTAAAAAATGAGAAGGGCTTTTTGCCAGAAACGTCCTGTAAATCTGGGATGATTTATCCAAGACAGTATTATCTAGCATTATGTCGAAACGTGATACCGTACCGACGACTGTGGTGAAGTGGAAAAGAAAGTATGTGACCAGTTTATACCGGTATTTCGCTGATCGGTTTGGAGCGATCGGCTTGGTTAAAAGAGAAGAAGAGTTTTGGCCAATCGTGTGGCAGAAGTGTCAAGTACGCAGTTTTTGGTAAGTCACACGATGTTTCATGTAGTTTACATCTTACGTTTTTTTTCTAGTAAATATTAAATATAGTTGTTGTTTTTCTATGCTTCTTTCTCTTACGCTTAAGTCACCCCCTCCTACCGCGGAGTCTTTGGGAGCGGAGGGTTAACAAGGTCCCCTCCAGCTCAACTTATCCGTCCGGGACGCGTTACAGACGCACTTGGCCCGCCGAAAGTCCCTCTACGGGAACGCGTAGTTAACACAACAGAGCTCACTCTCAGGTCGCACACGTTTAGAACGTGTTACTATTAATCGGAAAGGTTACGTGGATATCTCATTGGTGGAGACCCAAGCTATTGGATACGTTTGTTTGGCTGTTCCTTTGGTTATCGATCTCTCGTTTTGGTTGGGCTCTACGATCGGCTATACGCTATCTTCCCTGAAATTATATTGGAATTAACTATATCGTTGGACATTGACGTGTTTAGGGTGAAGATTTTCGCCGTAGATACACCCTTCCCCAGAAGTGTATCGATCCATATATATCCCCCCCAGTCCATATGGCGCGACGGTCCACCGATTGTGTATCCACCCAAAAAAATGGGTACACGAGGTGAGAAGCGTCAAAGTAAATCGGACCAGGCGTCCTGCAGCACCGATCGGTCATCCGATCGGAGTGTACGCGAAGGTTCGCGGGTTACCCCTCCCCGTAAGTTGGTTGGCTGGGAACGATGGTGATCGGGTTCAGGACACTTCGGTGTTCGAATTTAAACTCGACTCCACCACAATAGTGTGCATGCCCGGATCACTTGGAGACCGTGTATATCACCGTGAGCTCTCGCAAAATATGGATTTTACAAGTTTCAGTATAGATTCACTCTGGAGAAGACACAAGGAGCGCTTATCGCCTTGCGTCCTTGTCGTTGAAATGGAAAGCGATATTCGATCTGGCCAGGTGGAGGACCAGGTCGAAATTAATAAAGTTTTTCCTCTCCATAAGGCTCCTACCGGATCCGGACTATAGCAACTTTTGCTATAGTTCCGGAAAGGATCAGGACTTTGTTCCTGATCGTATGCATTTCTAGGTTAAAATTCAAAAAAGGGGAAGAGACTGTGGGGGATAATAATTCTGATCAGTACAAATAATCTGTAAAAAAACCTAAGCAGAGGCTCAATATGCTCTCGGATGAAGACGACTTGGAAGAAAAGTCGACGATCAGTGATGGGGCTGTTAACGACGAAGATCTGACCAAGATGTAATACATTTACAAATTAAAGAGATTTATTCGTAAGAATGAGGTCACGCAGATCGTCAACCCCTTAACTATCGATCGTTTTCCTGGCCCTACTACTGAACAGATTGCCACGGATCGACCGTTAGAACTGGTGAAGAATTTTCTATCCATCTTGGCTAAGGTCGGGATGAAAAGTGCAGAACCTCGACGGTGTCAGCATGTTGTTCGAGGTTGACACATGGAAGCTAAAATTAGCGATGTCAACCTTACATGACCATTTGGTACCGTTAGTGGGGGAGATCCACCGCCCAACTCCCACAATTGCACTGGAAGCCCCTAAACTTACTTCATCACATGGAGAATCTTTACTTTCCGATAGCAGCTCACTGTACGAGTCGCCACATTCCTCTAAGGACTCGTCGGAGTTGGAGGTCGGTGTGGAGCGTATGACTATGGGCTTCAACAACAACCGCACGAAACATAAAAAGGACGTGCGACAGCGTGAGGCGTCATGCCAGTCGGGAGCCCAGAGGCTCCCACATGTGTCGATACCCCCCAAAAAGGACCCAGTCACCTTGCCCGCAACTCAAAACAGCACGCAGTACATGTTTGATGCCACGATGGGACGTTTCATGGAAGATAGCTTCGATCACTTCAGCGCCCTCCTGCCCAAAGCCGTCCGGTCAGGCGAAAGGACAGAATTTGCACGGAAGTCGATATGGAGTCGGTTGCATCAGTGGAAAAGGTGGTTAAAGATAAAGGATCGTTTTATAAAGCGAAGCGCAAGTCACAGCGGACCCGCCCTTGCCGATCGACAAGTAGCAGCGATTTCGTCATGGAGTCGATCGGCGACCTTGAAGATTGCTATGGATCAGATGGTACGGGAATAGGCAGGGCGCGCAAGGCAAACTTAGCCTCAACTACGACTTTTGACTTTAGTTCGGTTGCAATCCCACCGATTCGTATGGCTGCAACCACGGAATTAAAGGATTTTACGGAGAAAGATGCTGATGAAGAGCAAGTCCGATCGTGGTTCAGCCGAAAAAAGTCCGCCTTCTTCCGGGATCAGACATTTAAAAAGGAACGGTGTCTGATCTTCCGAGATTTGATGAAGGGACCGGCTGCAAACTGTATTCAACAACTAATTCGGGTTGTCCGGTCTGATTGGGACCTATTATGTTTGGAATTTGAAGGACAATATTGCAACTCCTGCTTTTCTACCGCCAGAAAATACCATCACATGAAGAAAAGGGGCAATGAAACGCCGATTGGGTACCTACATCGTCTGAACCTGGACGAGATGCGTGCAAGAATCCCTATCAAGGAGACCGTTCCGCCGACCGGCGCCACCAGGGAACATGTTGGTCACTTCATCAGCACTCTGGATGTTCAAGAGCTGGTCGATCAGCTTACCTTGCTGCGCTTCAAGGCAGTAGGAGATATGCAGCAGATACTGCGTATGTTGCAGCACTCCCGCAGCAAGATAGCGAAGGTTGCTGTTGGGTCAAGCCGATCTCGATCGAAGACTCAAGCAGATCCAGTGAAGAGGCCTACGTCCAGCTCAGCCCGAGCAATTAAGAGATCGTGGACGATGATAGCACCGGATCTGAAGAGGAGAGTAGTGGTCGATCCAGCCTGGAGCGGACGAGGAGCAGTACCGACATGTTTTCATAACGGAGTCGGCACCGAGAAACCTACCGGTGTCAAGCCACGTCGAACGGAAAGGAAAAGGCGGCAAAAAGTTTGACCCAGATCGCCCGCGTAAGGAGTGTACACATTGCGGATCGACTAAACATGATGATTGAGGCTGATGGAAGAGAATGACATGCAAGAAGTGTGAAAGACGCGACCACCCTACCGATCACTGTTTATTTGTATGCAAGGCGTGTGAATAAATCCACGAAGCTGGAAAGTGCTAGATGGAGTAGTTTTTCAACCATATGCACAAGTGGTATGTGCCGAACAAGCATACATGGATGTTTCCGCTGGATGTGGAAAATATGTTAAACTAGGTCGCTTGCCCGGTTGGAATCTGGGTAGAGCCGAGCGATATACGTTCAGCATCTATGCGTATGTCGGAAAGGACGGCAACGCGGCAGCGAAAAAGACGGCCGACAGGAATCATCCAATTTACAGTCTTACCACTGATGAATATTCCCGATCAAAGATCGTTATGCAGTTGGATCTGATTCCTCGTAAATCATGTGGATACTGAAATTATCACAACTCCCCAACAAATGGTATGAACTAAGGCTTGCGGAAAGATCAACAATGAAAAAGCGACGATGTTATTTGACTCTAGAGCAGAAGTTTCAATTATTGATTCCCGTTGCTCGTAAGGTTGGATGTCAAATAGATGACACACGGAGGCAAAAATGCGTCGGAATTGGAGAGAATTCCTATATGACCGAAGGGAGGAAGCGTGTCAAAATTACTTTATCGGGTTCATTGGTATACTTATTTAGCTCCTGGCGCGCTAAGTTGACAGGCAAAGATGCGCTCCTCGGTATGGACTTCATGGTACCGGCAGGTATACGTCTCGATCCTTCTCATGGAGTGCTCACGCTTCCAGATGAAGTCGATATCCAACTGGCTGGTCGAAGTCCTTTATACGGATCACACACTGATCTGGTAAGATTCAACCAGGACATTATTATTACTGTGGGAAGGGCGGATACACCAGTGGAAAAGGGCTACCGATCGAGTAAGTTGTGGATAACTAAGGGCGAATGGTGGGTATCGACTTTTGTGAAAAGTGGAGGCCGATCAGATTACGTACGGATTACTAACATCAGTGACAAACCACTGACGTTAGACGACAATACGATCGTTGGTCTGTGGCTGGACGAAGGAAAAGTTCCGAGGAATATGGGGTTTATTTTGATCGGATCGAGAATGTAACAGGACTGATCCTGTTACGGGCTTACACTGTATTTTGCGAGGAAGCGCGCAATACAATAAGGGCAGGATTAGTTGGTAACAACTAATCCTATACTAAAAGTAAATATAAATATTTACTTATCTTTTAGAACGCAAAATTAAGAATGTTTATTAAATGGGTGGTTAGCGGCTAATAGTATAGTAATTACCTAACTAATATAATAATATCAAGTCTTAAACTAACTGTACTATTAGTTAACCTGCATGATTCGGTATTTATACCGAATCGACTTTTCCTTCGTAGATTATAATAACTTATAATCTATTATTTGAATTTCAGACAACGCGTCTGAAAGTCAACTGTGATATTCTAACTTGAATATCAATTATGTAATGGCACCCCATTACATCACCCCCCACTTAAGGTGATTGGTCAATAATAATTATTATTTTTTGGCCAATCATAGGTGGCACTTGTTGGTCGGAATTTCTCATTAACCAACTGATTGACCATCGACTCGATGAACAAAGCACGCGGCGGCGCTCTAAAGAGCGCTGCTGAAAACATCGAAGGAGCTTCTTCCTCCGCCTCAGCACTAGGTGCTGAGGTGTTGAGTGACAACAGTGACGCTGCATTAGCAGCGTCAACTACGCAAAGGTCGGAAGACGTACCGTCTTCGACCACAGATGCTGCTAAGGCGGCATCAGGCAAGAAACAGGGGGATGTTGCTAATGCAACATCTCGCACGATGGCAACTTCCGAATGGCGTGTTGCCAAGAGGGCCATGTTCGGGAGTTCTGACTCCGAACAAAGTGATGGGGATACAGCTGTCCCCACTAAAGGATCTAGCGAGTCGAAACTCGCTAGGCGCTCATCGCCTAACAGCGATCACGACTCTGGTGTCGCTGTCTGCTATGACAGCGACGATGATCATCACAGGTGGTTGCGGTAACGCAGATCCCCACCTGGACCAAGTACTTCTCCACGTCGGGGTATTTAACCCCGGCGCGTGGTGTTGAAGCAGGCGGTACTCCGCCTGCTAAAAGAGCTCGAACAGAAGCGGCGCCTGCCGCTTCTAAAGCGTATCATCGTACGGAACCACATGTTCCGTACAGAGTGGGGTTTTGGACCCCTGGATGGACTATTTCCCCCAACAGTGGCGGTCACCGTAAACGGGACTGCCAATGCGTTGTTCGATATTAACGTGCTGGATGACTGCGAAGACATCCAGTCACGTCGATTCGATCGAAGTACAGACGATAGGCGTCTGTACTTTATTGACCTCTTTTTCCAGGTTCGATATTATTCGAGCCGTAAAGGGTCAAGGAAGAACAGGGACGATAAAGACGCCCTGACTCAGAGTTGGAATGCTTTTGTTGACAACTACAACAAAAGTCCAGATGATTACGTGAATAAAGTTCACGTAATGCGCGAGCGCTTTTTAAGCACTCGCGAACAGGCAAAATGGAATACATCCATTTTGCTTGCATCAAAGAAGGGTTGAACGGTGGTGTCCCTTCTCACTTCGTTTGCCCGCGGTGTCCGCAGGGCGCTCCTCGTCTGTCAGAGGAGGAGTTGCGGGGGTACGGTGGTTTTTACATACCCGCCGAAATTCAGGGCTTAATCGATGCCCTAAATGCATCAACACCTAGCGTTGATGCTACTTCGCATTATGAGTTTGAGACTCCTTGTCAAACTCGGTTAAAAGGTGTGGGGCGTCAGCCCTCAGAACCTCAATCGGCTCCCAAGAGTCGAACTCTTGGGGGTAACCCAGCCAGCGTACTAAGTACTCGGTACGCTGCCCCTTCTTCGAAGGAACCGAGCGCTTCGAGATCTGCGCTCGAGAATGTATCGCTTATTCCCGTGATTATCGATCGGGGGCGGCGGAGGTTGAGAATTACCTCGCCGTTGTTGTTGCGGATCAGGGTTCTTTGCTCTGCAAACTCGAGGAGGGTTGTTCCTCCTTGAGCAGCGATATGTCTCATTCTGTGAAGACATATCGGTCTCTTCGAGAGAGTTTCCGCGACATCCTCGGGGCGCACACTGCCCTTCAGCAGAAGAATGATCAACTGTACATCGAGCTTTCCCGCTGTAAGGAAGAGCTCGATCGGCACAAGGCTGATATTGAGCAGTCGAAGGCAGAGTTAATGACTCTCCGCTCTGCTAATCAACGGCTGGAAGCCGATTACAAGTCTCTCTTGGAAGACTTGAAGAAGCACGGTATCTTCCGTGGTTCTGCGTCTCGTCGTAAGCCGAAGACGAATGATACGGTTTGAGCCGCCCAACATAGAATTTGGGTGGAGACGCATTGCTGTGGGAATGTCTAAAGTATAGGCATTCCCCCGAATCTCTTGGAACTTGAAAGGTCCAATGTACTTAGGAAGCAACTTCCGTGTAGGGAAGTTGCTTATTGCATGTACAGGCAAATTGGTAGTACGTAATAATACAAATTCGCCTTTCCGAAAGGAGTTTTTGTTCTTCCTTCCTTGCTTGTCTTCATTTTTCTTCTGCTTATCCAAAGCAGAAGCAAGTGCATCTTTTATATAGCGTATTACAGCTTGGCGCTGTAATACGAATTCATCTACTGCTTTATCAGCAGTAGGTGCGTTGCCCTCATTGTCTGCAGCCATTGCTACAGACACATATTCATCATATGCAGCTTCAGTTTCATTTGAAGCTGCTTCCGCTTCTACTGTACTTTCAGTAGAAGGGCCATCGTTGTGTTCACAAGTTGCAGTTGCAACTTGCGCATTGTCTCGCTCAAAATTTGAGCGGGTCCCTCCCCCACTTAGATTTGGCGTACCGCCAAGTAAAGCTGGGGTTCGTGGATGCCTTAAGGCATTCACGTAGAACGGTGTATGCTTAGTTGAAGCATGCACTTAATTGTTAATCGCGAATTCAGTGAGTGGCAGATAGTCACTCCACTGTTCAAAGGCATGTTTGTATGATCGCAACATGTCTCCGAGAACGCGCTTAACCCGTTCCGTCTGCCCATCCGTTTCCGGATGGTCCGCAGTTGACATCTTCAACTGGGTTCCCAACAATGAGAACGTTTCTTGCCAGAAACGTCCTGTAAATCTCGGATCTCGATCCGAGACAATGTCTTCCGGCATTCCGTGCAAACAGAATACCGTATCAACGAATATCCGCGCTGTTTGAGCGTCGGTTACGTTCACTGATACTGTAGTAAGATGTACCATATTACTGAAACGGTCTACAAAGACCACTATTCCGGTCTTCCGACTATTGTCGGGTTGAAGACCAAATACGAATTCCATTGAAATGGACTTCCAACACTCTGTCGGAACCGGCAGAGATTTCAGCGGAGCCTGTGCAAACTGCGCAGGCTTAACGCGCTGGCAAATCTCGCAAGCGCGTACGTATTTCCGTACCCGCTTGTACAGGTTTCGCCAGTAAAAGTCACGTGCGAGAGAAGCGTATGTCTTCTATAGACCTTGATGCCCCGAAATCGGTGCATCATGATACTCAAACATAATTTGATGTTTAAAATCATCGTCGTTTGGAACGACGATGCGACTTTCATCTTTTTGGTCTGTGCTGTAAAACAGCAGACCTTCGTGCAGTCGATATCGATGCACGCAAGCGCGGAGGAACGCTGGGAGTTCGTCGCGCTTCTCACTTGATTGATTACTTAAGTAATCAATCAACAGACGTGTCTCCTCGTCTGTTTTGTACGCCTCGCGTACTTGTCGTATAATTGACGACGACAAAACAGTGCAACGGATCGCGTTTGCACTGGCACCTTCGGTTACGGACGGTTTCGTCTCGTAATAGGGCCTTCGTGATAGCGCTTCCGCTATCACGTTCAACTTTCCGGGTTTGTATTCAACCGTAAAGTTGTATTCAGCAGAGAATGACAGCCATCGAGCCATTCTTTGAGAAATGGGTGGTGAATTCATGGCCGTGCGTAGAGACGCATGGTCCGTGTAACCCACAAACGGTATATCTCCCAATAGATAGATCCGAAACTTAGCCAGTGCGTACTTCATGGCAAGGAGTTCCTTGTCATGCACTGGATAGTTGCGCTCGGCTGGGCGCAACTGACGCGATTGATAGCAGATTACGCGATCACGATCATCGTGATCACGCTGCATCAAAGCACAGCCGACAGCGAAATCGCTCGCGTCGCAAACGACGTGGAACGGACGCTCGTTATCGGCTATAGCCAAGACAGGCGCTTCAGTCAAGCTTTGCTTGACTGCATCAAAAACATCTTGGCATTGGGTATCCCAATGCCATTCAACTTCTTTCTTGAGCAATTGAGAAATAGGTCCTATTAACCCAGCATAGTTGCACGAATACTTGTGCAAATATGTTGCCAACCCAAGGAACTTTCCAAGTTCCTTAACGTTGTTTGGCGTAGGCCATTCAACGATCACCCTAATATTTTCTGGTTTAGAGCGCACCCGTTCTTGCCCACAAAACATCCAAGAACGGGTATCTCAGGTGCACCAAAGGTGCACTTCTTTAGATTTGCATAGAGCTTATGCTTACGCATAACCTCTAACACTCGACGTAGATGTTCCCTATGGACATCTACATCGCTTTTATCGTGTTCACCCTTACTATGGATGAACACGTCATCGAAATAACTCGGTGCGAATTCTCGCACAGGGCGTAATAGATGCGTTACGCATCTGTTAAACGTAGCAGGGGCATTTCGAAGCCCCTGTGGCATAACAAGACACTCCCAAAGCATGCCGCTTGGGGTGCTTATCGCCGTGAGAGGGATATCCTTCTCACGCATTAGGATTTGATAAAATCCATCTCTTAGATCGAGAGCACTAAAGATGTTGCTCCCGCACATGCCATCTATGATGACATATTTTCGCGGTATCGGCGTCTGCGCCGGTACCGTCGCTGCGTTCAGCTTGTTGTAAGCGTGAACGATTCTCCACCCACCTGTGGACTTCTTCACACAAAAGGTGGTGGTAGAGTGCGGTGAGGTAGACTCCCGCACTTGGCCTGATTTACGACGAGCTTCGAAAAACTCGTCGATCGCTTTTACCTGATCACGCGGCAACGGCCATTGCCGCGTGACACAATACTTCGTGCCTGGCACGAGGTCAATTTCATGACGAGTTCCCTTATCCTTAGGGAGCTCGCTAGGTACTTCTTCTGGGAATACGTCAGCGTATTCCCGAAGTACCTCATAAAATGGGGAGTTCGCTTTAAGCGACTCCCAGCTCTGCGCTTCAAAGCGCTGAACTTTGGTTTGATCATTGGGAACCTCGTTCCCAATGTTTTCCACTTGTAATGTGGATATTCGTTCACGGATATCCACTACATCATCTGTTGCAACGATGATACAGATCTGTTCGATCTGACCATCGTGCAAGTTTCTCATAAACTTCTTCCAGCTGAGCGCTGGAAGAGCCATCACCTCCGAACCTTCTTTCGGAGGGTGTTCCATCAACAGAGACTGGGTAGCTAATCCGGTCTCCGTTTGCGTCAAGACGTTTATCGTCTCGACGGAACTGTCCATGCAATCAGACGCACTCGTCTGATTGACTGCTACACGGTGATTACGATTCACCGTGTGCGAATACTCATCATCATGGTGGCCACTGCCTACCATGGAATTTTGGCGATCAGATGTGCTCGTCTGATCGGCCGCCTGTTCTACGACACGGTGGGCTTTATCACCCGTGTGCATGGCTAACGCAACGTGGTGGAGACTGGCCACCACGGAGTTGTGCTCTCGATTGCTCTCGATCGTGAGTTCACTCTCATCAACACGGAATTATTTCATCGTGTTGGAACCTTCGGTCGCACAGTGGGTGTTTACCACTGTGGATACTATTTCATTCTCACGGTGGGTGTTTCCCACCGTGGATATCACTTCATTCTCACGGTTGTCTTTATCACCCGTGGAATGTTTCTCTCCAACACACAACGACTCTTCTGTTGCGTGTGGTAGTCCCTCTGGACTCTCACCAGCGGAGGTACCTTCCGCTGATCGTGTCGGAACAGACCTGGTGGTGACATCGCTATCCACCAGACTGTCCGACGCTGCGGTTGTATCTTCTGATACAGCCGGATTACACACAGGGTGATCAGATCCTGTGGGTCCGCCGCAGTCGATTGATAGGTTAACCAAGTCGATCGAAGGTTTAAACTTGGACATCCATGGGATTCCAAGTATCACATCGAACTTGTCATCTAAATCGAGGGCGATGAATTCATCCTCGAATGACCGTTCATTCAACTCGAAGCGTGTTTTAATCACACGCTTTGGAGTAGTCACGGTTGCAACTGTTGCTAACCGGACTGACAACATACTTCGTGGGGTTTCTACCTCCACGAAGCTCAACAGCGTTGGACTATGAGTCTAACGGAATTGTTTGACGCTCCTGTGTCAAACAAAGCTCGCATGGGGACATCGCTCCCGTGCGGCTTAACCTCCAGGGTGATAAGAGGCTTATCATCACCCTGCACCTTTTGACAGTACATAGTCCCGTCTGGGGCTATTACCCTCACATGCCCTATGTCGGCATGTGGGATAACATTCCCAGTAGGGCGCCCCGCCCCTACTGGTGATTTACGTTTTTTGCACCAACAGGGTGATGTCCCTGTTGGTGTCGTCGTGCAGCGGACGGTTCCGTCCGCTGACTGCGTGGCACTGGACGCGGTTCCATACACTCATGGGCAAAATTCCCCACTTTCGCGCATCGATTGCAGCGAATGTTATTCTTCAATTTCGATTGCTTCGAGTTCGAAGCAACCGCAACTGATAGGTCCATCGGCTCTGGACCTCCACCGCCCATGCTCTGGCGCGGGTGGCTGTTTCTTGAGACGAAGTGTTAACTTCGTCTGCCCGACTGCTGATTGTTGACATGCTGTTGCGGCATGTCAGAAGGGAAGGGCTGTTGAGCCCTTCGGCTGTACCCAGCATGCTATGACGCTGTTTGCATGCTGAACACTTCACGGATGCTCATATCAATGGCATCCCTTAGAGTCTCTGGCGGGTGCCGGTAGAAACTCTGTTTGACGGGACCATCATTGAGTCCCTTCATGAATCCAGTGACCTGCATAGCAGGGGGCACCGGCTCATACACAATATTTGACAGCGAATATTGCGTCTTCTGAGCGTAAGCTTGAAGGTCAAGCTTACCTTGCCGGAGTTCCATGAACTCCTGCCGACTACTTAGCTCCATTTCTGGAGCTTCAAAGTTGAGCTTTAGCTCAGCTTTTAATTCCTGATAAGGCAGGAGCGCAGAGTCATCAGTGGCTCTGCGACTCATCGCCCATGCCCTGGCTCTTCCGCCTAGACATGTTGTGGAGAAGTACGCCTGTTGACGTTCGTCAACAATATTTTGCGCAGATATGGCATCTTCCACCTCCGCGAACCATCTACGAAGGGGCTCGCCCCCTTCACCGGTAAAGGGCGGTACTCGAGCCTTTACCACTTCAACGCTATGCGTTGCAGGTGCAGGTGCGTTCCGCGCTGCCTCTTGCGCGGTTCGTACTGGCTTTTCTAGGTGGTTTCGCCTAAAGCGATTCACCACCTCTATCGCTTCCTCCGGGGTCTTACCCAGGAGGAAGGTAATGATGTCGGTCCCCATGGACCGAACCATTTCTACCGTCGCGTCTTTATTACGTGACGAGAAGTGGGGGAAGTGTTTCATCACCACTTCCAGCGTTCTCTCTCGCTCCGCTAGTTAACTAGAGGAACGGAACTGTGGTCGTTAAGACGGACCACAAAGTGCTACCAGGTGTAACAGGACTGATCCTGTTACGGGCTTACACTGTATTTTGCGAGGAAGCGCGCAATACAATAAGGGCAGGATTAGTTGGTAACAACTAATCCTATACTAAAAGTAAATATAAATATTTACTTATCTTCTAGAACGCAAAATTAAGA
>CM047587.1:37774883-37824482 GCA_026184515.1 Peronosclerospora sorghi | reverse complement strand
GGACAGTCGGCCGATAGGGAACAGCAGCGTTACCCGATCGACAGGGGGGGATTGAGTGAATTCACCCCAGAAGATGACCAGGTGTGCATACACGAGGGTGGATAGCAGTACGTTGAAGAATTGGAGAGCCAGATGGCGGTTCTATCCGAAGTGTAAACCAGGCTACCTGAAGTGACCCTGGACGACCTGCAAGTAGGAAATCGGGATGTAAACACCCCTGAACAGATCGATCATCTCAAGAGAATAATTTGGAAGAAAATACATATGCTGATCGGGAAGGGTAATGCTTTACACCCCGAAGCTCATGGGGCGATTTGTGATATAGACGTGGGTAATGCCAAACCAATCGCCCAACGATGTCGACGTGTGGCGCCGCAGTATCGGGAGAAGTTATCTGATCTTATCAAAGTATTGTTAGCTACCAAGATTATCAAGCCGACGACATCGCCGTGGGCCTCGCCGATCGTCATCGTAATAAAGAAGAATGGCGTGGATATCCGGCTATGTATTGACTACCGACTGGTGAGCCGATTGACTAAACTTATGGTGTATCCAATCCCGCTGATTAATGATCTACGTGAGGACTTGGATAAGACTTTATGGTATTGTTCGCTGGATATGGCTAGTGGTTTTTTGGTAGTCTAGATGACTGATCGGGCTAGTGAAATATCTGTGTTTGTTACGTCGTTTGGTCTTTTCGAGTGGAACCGGATTCCATTTGGTATGAAGAACGCGCTCACATTTATCCGAGGCTGATTGACAATGCTTTGTACGGACGTTTCAAGATAAGTGCCGATCGCGATCCCACTGACAGCCATGATGTGTTCACAGAGGGCGAACCCGATCAGGAGAATAAACCGTAGGTGCTAGGCAGGCGGTCATATATTGATGACATTCTGATCCCAGCATCGCATGGAGTGATCTTTGAGAGAAGGTGAAACGTCGTTGGAAACATGTGATCGCTGGAATTTATCGATCAGTGCAGTGAAAAGTTTTTGGGGCATGCCTAAAGTTACCTATTTGGGACATAATGTGTCCATCGATGGGTTGGAAGCTAATAATAAAGATTTGGGAGCGCTCAGTAACCTCCCCTTTCCCCGATCGTTGAAGGCTATTCAGTATTTCTTAGGAAGTCTAACTATTACAGTCGCTTCATTGAAGATTTTGCGATCGTTTCGGCCGTATTATATGAACTTCGGGAGATCGACTATCATTTGTGGCGGGAAAATGATCAGACAGTGTTACGGCAGGGCAACGAATCCGATAGATCCTCAGATCTCTCCCAGGATCAGAAGGAGGACCATATAAAACGTGAAGAGGTTGCTTTCGGTATGTTGAAGACTAAGTTTGCAACAACACCGATCCTCAAACATTTAGATTCAGAAAAAACTCCGATCGTCATTGTGTACGCTAGTAAGTGGGCCATTTCTGCCGCACAAATACAAGAGCACGATGGAGGATACGATCTAGTCATTCACGAGCCAAACGTTGAACCCAAACGAAGTTAACTATGTAATTGTGGAAAAGGAAGTGTTGGCTTTATTACGAATCCTAGATGTTTAATATAACATGAGGGTCGACCGATTGGTGAAAGTACTTTCGAAACAATCGACACTGGCATGGTTATTATCAGCTAAAGGGTTGGGTGGTCGGCGCTCCTGTCGCAATGTTCTCAGGAGAGGAGGAGATCGTAGACACATTAGCTGCCAGTATCACTCCTCGATCGGAAGTCGACGAGGACTTGATAGTGATCGCTCCGCGTAAGCAGCCCCGCCAATCGATCTCGATACCTCCGCCGGTCGTCGATCGGAATGAAGAACTCATAGTATTGAGTTTTGATGGGTCGGCGAGTGTGAAGATGAGAGTTGGATAGTATAGCGCTATATTATGGAAGTTACCCGAATTGACTATATTAGATGCCGCCACTGAATTCACGCCAGACATCACAGTCAACGAAGCAGAATACCGTGGGATTCCCTTGTGTCTCGATCTGCTGACATCACAGAAAAAGGGGCAAATCTTCATATGTGGTGACCCCAGCCTGGTGATTAGGCAGATCACTGGAGAGATAGACTGTAAGGCGCCTCGTCTAAGGTTGCTTAACGATCGGGTGATGAAGGCACTGAAGGATCATCCTAATCATGAACTACTTCATGTGAAACGGGATTGGAATCGAAGTGCTGATCATCTTGCGACCCAAGACATGCGTGATCAAATCGGGATAACGATAACCGAGGAGGCCATTTTGCTGGAATTAAGGGAAATAAACAGGCTCCCTCAACTGATCAATCCTAACGGAAGTTTCGATGGGGTATACGTAATGGCTCTAACCAGATCGCAGATCCGAAAACCTCGCCGACCGTTCCCGAAAGAAATTCTGAGTAAAGATATCATGCAACAGTTGAGGGCGGAACGAATTCTCAAGGCACAGGATGAAGAAGAATGGATTGTTAACTTAAAGGTCTACGTATGTGGAGATTTGCCCAAGCTGACGAACGATCAGGCAAAAAATTGTGCGAAGATCGCCGAGGATTACGATGTGGATGATAACGGACTGTTGTACTACTGTCGCGATAACGATCGAGAAAACGCCGAGCTGGATCACTGGCGAAATTGGTAATTCCTGAGACGCTACAGCCGGATGTCCTCCATCACTATCATGTGAGTCTAGAAGGGGGACATCAAGGAATAGGCAGAACGTACCATAAGATAAGGACGCACTTTCACTGGAGAAGGCTCTTCCGAAGCGTGCAGAGATATGTGGGTGGTTGTACGGATTGCGAAACTGGAAAGGGCGGACCGATTATTAAGGGCCAATCGCCCGGGAATATCGAAGCTACATATCCTTTCTATGTAATAGCAATGGACCACATACTTTCCCTTCCCTTATCGGCGCACGGCAATAACAAATTACTGATCAGGATCGACTTGTTCACGGGGTTAGTAATTGAAAAAGCCGGCGCCTCCCGGTCCGCAGAGCAGATAGCCCAAAGCTATGAATGATGTGTGTTCAGAAGATTCGGTGCCAGTGAAGTCATCAGACACGATCGTGAACCCGGTTTTATGGCCGAAATATTCATACCGTTTAAAAGAATGCTAGGCCAAAAGCAAAGCGTGACGATGGCATATCGTCAGCAAGCAAATAGATCGGTTTGAACGCATGGTGCAAACGATAACAAGGGCGATTAAAATTTATGTGGCCGATCCGGACCATCGCGATTGGGACAAGTATGCTGAGAGATTAGTGTTCGCGCTAAATTCTTCGATCGATCGAGTCAAAGAAGAAACGATTTTGTATCTAGCGTATGGATGGGATCCACGATCGACACTCGAAGCACCAGTACCGATTGGCTGTACTCAGACCCTTAATCAGGACGCCCTTCGCTCGCGCATGAAGTCCAGAAACATTACCAACAAACGAAAGAAGCCATTAATGAGAAGCTACGTCAAGAGACCCAACGACGAGCCGAACGGAACAACGAACAGGTCCGCCCTAATGCTATTTAACCAGGAGCTATAGTATGGTTATACCTCGATCGGGTCAAGGAAGGATACGCGAAGGAATTAGCTCACATGTGACACGGTCCTTTCCGTGTAGCAGAGCCGATCGGCGAACATGCCGTCCGCCTGACCACGACCGGTACGGATCACAAACTTTTTTTCGATTATCCATGTCTACAAGTTGAAGCTGGTAAGAGATTTTCAAGAATCGGCCCAAAACGCCCTGTCTGGTAGAAGAATCGGTCAGATTCGACTTTGTCAAAGCTCTATTGTCCGAAGTAAGTTGGGAAAGACCACTGGATAACGATGAATTCGAAGTGGAGAAAGTACTGGATGTCAGATCGTTCAAGAGCACGCGTTTTGTCCGGACTCACCGAGAGTACCTGATCCGTTGGAAATATCACGAAGGAAAAACTTGGATCGATGATCTCGATCTGAATTGTGGTGCGCTTCTGAGAGAGTTCGAGCGAAATCGATTCAGCCAGAATCGTTTCGGAATGATGCAAATTTATGAAGTTGAAGATCGAGACTCACAGTAACATCGATCGACATGGATTAATACCGATTTGAGTGAATATTTGTGATGCTTATATTATCATTACGACTAAGAGTATGTAACAATCTGTGATGAACTGGAATGATATATCGATGGCAGTGGAGTGGCTCAAGGATATGGATATGTTTTGATAGCAATGGTAACGATTCCCACGGTGTGGATATAGATTGGAGGTGGTGAGGCTGGACCATGACTAATGTGGAAAAAGGTTTACATAATCAGATGGGACAATCGGGTGATCTGAAAATGAAATGGATTATTGATACAATATACGAGTGATTACCCGATCGGCTCCTACGATGTCAAAGTAGACGACTGATAATCATGGCTGGATGATCTTCAATCTTGTGACGAAACTGGTTACGCCAAGGTCGCTGCTGGTCGAGCTGAGGCAGGGCGTCCTGCAAGTTGTCGATCAGCTTGTCGCAGTGATAGCCGGCGTACCAAACACCATCCTCGGTCTATTCCCCGGTTTTCTCTACGCGACCCTTGGCTATATGGAGGACGATCGGGTACAGGAAAATGTCGATGTCGCACTCACGGGTCTGCATGCCCTCTAGTACGAACTGGCATATGGACATCCAGGCTTCACCCGCCCGGCTCCGACGTTGCTTACGTTTCTTCTGAAGGGTAGTCAGTTCTTGGTCACGTTTTTCTCGACCGGTGGGGAGCACGATATAATGCTAAGACTCCCAGATCGCTTGACCTGGATATCGTAAAATTGTCCAATACGATTCAAAAACAAGCTGATCCAGGGATTCAACACAAACATGGTGCCCAAATCTGAGCGAAGTGGGACCTTCCATGGCTTGGCCTCGTACAGACGGGCAATCTGTGGCCCAGTGACAAGATCGGGCCGCTACTCAGACGGGTCGGGATGACCTACTGCTGGAGGGAAAAGCCAGAAATCTGGGCGTGACAAAATCCGGGCCAGCAGCTGCTTGATAAAGACTGAACGGCTCAGGAGATCGATCTGCGCAGGCGACCAAGGGGAGGCGACATCCAGATTCTAGCGGGGAGAGGATAATCACCGACTTTCAACCTTCCTAATGATGCACAATGGTATAACCAGAAGTGTCATGTTGGAGGATGGGTCCAGACATCTTACCGGGTAGTCCTGATTCCCCTTTAACAGTGTCGTCCTGCAGGTGCATCACTTGATCGGCGTCTGACGTTGGATTCTCGGTAGCTGGGTCGGAAAGACGACGTTGGGTGAATGGAGACTGAGAAAGAGCAAGAAGATGCTCATCGGAAACCATAGAATCACCCTTGAATCTTCTCCAGACGCGATCTGCGGACGCTTGGACCGGATAGTGTGGGGATTCGATGGGCATGATTTTTTATCTTTGCAATTGGACCCGCCGTCGTGCATTGAGGCTGATTCTGTGTCTTGGCTTTTTTCACGGCCCTGACGGTTTCTCTTCTTAGTCGTGTCGCCAAATGCATCCCGCGCCCTAGCGCTCCTCGCCGCGTCCTCACACTTACGAATAAGTTTACAATTTTTTTGGGGTGGAATTTCATCCAATTAATGACATGATGGTCCAGCCGGGCTCGATTTAGGGGCGTAACCGGTGGAATCCAAGCGAAGGTCCGCGAGGACACCCAAAGCCAATCCGCAGGGATTGGAGCAAGCAATCGGTGGATAGGATAAAAGTCCAGTAAACTCATGACGGCAATTATGTATCGCTGGCCAACGACGATTCGACTCCTGCGTGCAAATGTCCAATCGGCCCTGAAAAGAGTCGACTCTCTCAGCGTAACTTCGTGCCGAAAGTTGCAAGTCAGTGATCCGCCGCTCTAAGTACCGCTGCTGCGCGTGGAGGAGACATCGGTCGGACTGGTTCTCCGACCTTTGTCGGGTGATCAACGCGAGCTTTTCCTGAAGATGAGATTTGCAGACCTCGAATCGATCCAGATTGTGACGAGCACTGATCAGACCTTTCAATATCGGTCGGATCTGACCAATATGGTCTTGCATCTGGCTAACGGTGGCGAGCAGCGCGTTTACGGCTTGGGCGATACCGATCGGCAGTGGATCTACATGTGGGATAAGTGAGAACAGATTCAGGGTGGAGCTAACGGACGATCGACATACCTCGAATAGGTTTTTGTGAAACCAAAGCCTGGAGACGTTCATTTTCAACAGTCAAGAGCGTACGATCGGCTTTCACTTGATCGATCTGTGTGAATAGCCGATCCACATCCTGATCCATCTGCAGGAATGTTGCGTCGACCGTGGTCCGCTTTTGACGTTCAGCTTTTAATTCCTTTTGGAGTATATCGTTTGCCTTCCGAAGCCGATCGATTTAGACTTGATACCCGTCTTGTTCACCGACAATTTGATTATCAGGAGTCATCAGATCGGTCCGATCGGCTAGGGAGAGGAATATGCGGAGAATGGAAGCACCGATTGCTACAAAGACAAGTGTTAATGAAATAAATGGGGCGATCAGAGATCGAGTGCAATTAACTGGCGGAATATACTCTGATTGATGCATGGTATAACGGAACTGTTGGTGAGATCAGGACACTACCTTTGTGCGTCTGGGACCGGACTCAGGGGTGGATGTGGTGAAGTGGAAAAGAAAGTATGTGACCAGTTTATACCGGTATACCGCTGATTGGTTTGGAGCTATCGGGTTGGTTAAAAGGGAAGATTATTTTTGGCCAATCGTGTGTCAGAAGTGTCAAGTACGCAGTTTTTGGTAAGTCACACGATGTTTCATGTAGTTTACATATTAGTTTTTTTCTAGTGGATATTAAAGATAGTTGTTGTTTTTCTGTGTTTCTTTCTCTTACGCTTAAGTCACCCCCTCCTACCGCGGAGTGTTTGGGAGCGGAGGGTTAACAAGGTCCCCTCCAGCTCAACTTATCCGTCCGGGACGCGTTACAGACGCACTTGGCCCGCCGCAAGTCCCTCTACGGGAACGCGTAGTTAACACAACAGAGCTCACTCTCAGGTCGCACACGTTTAGAACGTGTTACTATTAATCGGAAAGGTTACGTGGATATCTCATTGGTGGAGACCCAAGCTATTGGATACGTTTGTTTGTCTGTTCCTTTGGTTATCGATCTCTTGTTTTGGTTGGGCTCTACGATCGGCTATACGCTATCTGCCCTGAAATTATATTGGAATTAACTATATCGTTGGACATTGACGTGTTTAGGGTGAAGATTTCGCCGTAGATACACCCTTCCCCAGAAGTGTATCGATCCATATATATCCCCCCCCAGTCCATATCACGCGACGGTCCACCGATTGTGTAGCCACCCAAACCAATGGGTACACAAGGTGAGAAGCGTCAAAGTAAATCGGACCAGGCGTCCTGCAGCACCGAACGGTCATCCGATCGGAGTGTACGCGAAGGTTCGCGGGGTACCCCTCCCCGTAAGTTGGTCGGCTGAACACGATGGTGATCGGGTTCAGGACAATTCGGTGTTCGAATTTGAACTCGACTCTACCACAAGACTATCTGCGCTGTTTGCGTGGCAGTGAAGTTTGCTTACGATGCACCATCTAACCGAACCGGTCTAAATAGACCCGAATTTCTGTATTTCGACTTTTCTCGGGAGGGAGACCAAATAATAAAGTAAATAAAAATAGACTTCCAAAATTCTGTCGAAACCGACAGAGGTTTAGGTTTTATGCGCTGCGAAAAAAACGTCTCCCGATCTTGATGCCTGCATCATGATACTTAAAGCTTGAGATTATCTTTGTTTTTTTAGGGACAACGATGCGACTTTCATCGCTATATAGCAGCAGTCCACCGTTTATCGGTATCAATACACACTGGCGCGTAACAACTCTCCTTCGTGTTTCTTTTCTGATATGTTGTTGGATTAATCATTCAATAGACGAGTCCCTTCAGTCTTCGTGTACTCGCCGAACGCTCGGCGGGGTCGGTGCAGTAAACGATATGTTTTTGAGTTGGTCGTTTGATTACGGGTGATTTTGTGTCGTAATCACACAGCCGTGATAGCACATATACTAAACTACCACGTTTAATCTACCCGGTTTGTATTCAACCATGAAGTAGTATCCCACGAAGAATAACAACCATGTTGCTGTTTTTTTGTAAACGATGGGGTGAGTCTTCGGCCCTATGTAAAGAAGCATTGTCAGTATAAACCAAAATGTCTATCTTATAAAAGATAGATCCTAGTGCGTACGTCATGGCCAGGGGTTCTTGTCATGTACTGGATAATTGCGATGACCGGCACAGTCGTATACCCCCTCAAATTCACCGGCAATTTTGGTGTGAATAATTTTCACGGCTAATGTTTCCTTAAATGCTACACAATTCACGTAAGTAGACTAACCTTCAACATAATCATCGATGAGTAACCTTTCATTCACAGTAGCTTCTCTTTCTCTTCATCATCTTCATCCAACATTCTAGCTTAAACTGGCAACAATATACCGTATACACATTCGTTCGTGGTGGTTGCACTCACTAGGTGGACTCTTGATTCTGATGTTCTCGCCGATTAGATCTGTGTGTGTGTACCTGATCGGAATAGGGTTGCTCGCTATTTCACTTATGTATCCAAACCACAATTTTTTGCAAAGTACATCATTTAAAATATGTGTAATTTTGTCTACATATATTTTCCCTAGCAGTAGCTTACGCTAATGCCCATACATGCAGTGCAAACCCTCGCAATCATTTTAACCATTTTCTTAGCTTAGATCGCTTTAATAAATATGTAATCAATATACACTTTGGCGAAATTGATATCCGCAGCAGTTGACGTCGGAAAGTGGACACTTGTACATTATCACCTACTTCGCGGCCTCGAACTCCTTATTTGAACCTGTCTCTCTGAAAAAAACATGCCACTTCCGATTTTGTTGCCAATCTGCTGCTGTTAGTGCCCAGGAAAAGCATAGAATGTAACGCTGCACAAGAGTTAGCGTTGGTGTTTTCCTCTCAGTCCTGTTTTTTCTCTCTCGCCATGTGAAATATGCTCTATGCTCTTTCCTTGGCACGACAAAATTGTTGAAATTCTTCGTCGTCCATGTGTCTGCACGTACTCTTGCACGCAGGTTCCGAGTACCACGTACTGCTGCGTAATGTTCCAGTACAGACCAAAGGCTTACAATTAGCGTAACAAAAAGAGCAATCAAATACGTAACGTAATCAATCTCTTCACTGTCCTCTTGCGACTCGAGCGTAAGGACCAGTAACTCAAACAAACCAACGTGACCACGAGAATCCAATACGTAACAATCACTCCAGCTGCCACTGCAGCGTACTTGATAATCCACGTAAAGCAAAACTTAAACGAAAGCGCACACAGTAGCGCGTCTCCTAGCCACTCGTAATAATCACGTAAGTCGAAGAAAAAACAATTCAGAAGTGAATTATTAGAATTAAGTATGCACCTAAAACTAATAGTATGCACATATGCAGTGTTTTGTACCTAACCTAAAGTTATGTACAATACATCACCTTTTCACCTGAAAGTCGCTTGACAACCAAAACGGCGACGCTAGCTGCTGCGCAAAAAGCGCGCCCTTCCAACACTCCTTCTCGACTTTTCGGTGCAAAACCATTATTCCATCGGAATCGCCACCAGTCCCAGACCTTGTTGCGCGCGTCTCAGCTTCTCAGCACCAAGCGGCTTGGTAAAGATTTTAGCCAGGTTCTCGTCAGTGGGTCTATAGCTTGTCTTGATTATGCCATCCTTGAACTTCGATAATAGAAACTTCACTCGAATGTCCATGTGCTTTGTCTTGAAAGCTTTTCCATCTCCTTCCAGCATTTTGATAGCTGCTTGGTTGTCGCAAGCCAACTTCATTGGCAATGCAACCTTCAAACCCACTTCACTTGACATCTCTTTGAATACTGTGAGCTCGCACAGAGCTATCGAAGCCGCGTAAACTTCTGCCTCCATTGTCGAGAGCGAGACGCAAGACTGTCGCTTGCATATCCAGTGCACTATGCACCCTTCCACAAAAAAACTCCACCACTTGTAGACTTGCGATCCTCTTTCGAGCCAGCGAAATCAGCGTCACAATATCCTTCAACTCCAACCTCATCATTCTTGTTAGATTTCGCGTTATCTCCATTCTCCAAGCGCAGCTTCATACCCACCGTGCCTTTTAGGAAGCGCAGGATCCTCTTTGCGGTCATCCAGTCCAACTTCGAGGGCGCATGTGCCCTGCGCGTGGCCTTGTGGACTGCAAACGCAATGTCCGGCCTCGAACAACGCGCGATTCACAACAAACTCCCAGTTAACGACTGAAATTCTTCACCGTCGGCGATCCATCCTTTCCGCTACTTGGCAATATTCTTGATCCTTCAGATTCTGGTCCTCGAACTCATCTCCAATGGGCGTCTTTACTGCGTTAGCCTCCTCCATGCCGTACGTTTTGAGGAGTTCCTTGATCATTACCTCTTGATCCAGAAAGTAACCTTGATCTTCTTTGTATTCCACACGCATGCCCAAAAACTTTGTTACTTCACCCAAATTCTTGATTTCCAGGTCCTTTAATTCTTCGAAAAAATTCTTTACATGTTCCTGCATCGTGCCCGTGACCAACAGGTCATCCACGTAAACTCCAACCACCACGATTTCACCACGAACTTTCTTGAAGTACAGACAGCCGTCTGTAAAACTTTGTTCGTAACCTTGGTTCATCAACTAGGAGTGCAGGAGGCGGTTCCATTGCATCCCTGCCTGTTTTAAACCGTAAAGCGTCTTCTTCAGTTTTAACACCACATCGCTTGAACTTTCGACTTGTGATTTTTTAACCTTTTCAGGTTACAGCTTCATTCCACTAGGGGTGAACAGATAAATTTCATGTTCATCCTCCAACGCTTTCACGTAAGCGTTGGGGATATCCCCGTGTATCGCCCGTACTTTCCACTTCCGAGCGAGCATCAAAATGAAACGGACAGTGGTCATTTCCATCACGGCGGCAAAGGTTAGCTCGTAATCCACCCCGAAACGCTGCTCGTTTCCGCAGGCCACTAACCTCGCCTTGTACCATTCCACCTGTCCATTTGCATCCGTCTTTATTTTATACACCCACTTGGAATGCAAAGGCTTCGAATTTGGGGGTTTCTTCACGATTTCCCACACGTCGTTTGACTCCAATGCCTTTATTTCTTGGTCCATGGCGTCGACCCATTTTTCCGCGTCCTGGCGACCCATCGCATACCGATAATTTCTCGGGTCGCCCTCCATTCATATTGACGGTTTCTCCAATTTAGTTCGCGTCATCTTCACTTTTTTGTTGCTTTACGCCTGAGCCATGCGCTCGGCGTACTGGCGTGTAACATGACGGTCCCTCGTCCAACGTGGTTTCCGCGCCTTTTTCTTCCTTTCCATCTTCTCGACGCTTGCGAACCGCGTTGCTCCTTCTGACTCTTGGTCACTTGGTGGTCCATCCGACTTGCATTCATTGTTATCCAAGACACGATTTCTTAGTGTGAGCTCCGCACTGCTCTCTTCGTCTTCTCTGACCTTTAATTGGCGATTCTGAACGTACGTGAGCGTGTCAACATTTTTCACGTGCTGCGTCACGGTCACCTTTCGCTCAGCCTTCAAGTAGACCTGAAATCCCTTTGTCTACTCACTCCGACCGATAATTACGCCAACTTGCGCGCGGTGCGCTAGCGTGTTCTTGCCAGGGTTCCTGTACACCGTACATGGTGACCCAAACGTAACAATGGCGCCCAAATTTGGCTTGTTCCCTTTCAACAATTCGACTGGCGACATCCGCCTAGGATTCGCACTCGTTGGGGTGCGGTTCAGCACATATGCTGCATATTCCGCCGCATCCCCCCAGAACGATAGATTTAAGCCACTTCCAAACAACATGCACCGGGCCATATTCATTACGGTCCGATGAATGCGTTCGGCCTTGCCGTTGCTCGCTTGGTTCCCGGCCTCGCTAATCTGTCGAGCGATGCCGGTACTGCGACAAAAATAATCCACATTTCGGTACTCGGCTCCACCATCAGTTCTCAGAACGTGAATCTTGCAATAGAATGTCCTTTCAAAAAACGCCAAGAAGTGTTCAAATTTCTTTGCAGCCGCGTCCATGCTCTTCGCCAGAAATATCCTGGTATAATTATTTTTAAAGTCAATGAAATTGACTAAGTAACGGTTGCCTAGCCGATCCTTCGGTGTGATGGGACCTTTGAGGTCGGAACAAATCACACCACCGATCCGGTCTATAGGCGCATTTTTACCGCTGTCCTTTTTTGCTTGGTCATTCTTCGTCTGTTTCCCTTGGGCGCAGGTGACGCAGTGCCTGCGCGTCTCATCCGTGATCCGAATTCCGTATTCGGGATCCTGCTCCAACTTGAGAATCGTTTCGAAATTCAGGTGACCCATTCGCACGTGAAAATGCATTAGGGAACCACTTTGAATGTCATCTTCCGGTACGTAATTGTCCTCAATCGGGTATTGTACCGACATAATCATCTCTTTATAAGTTTTCTTGAGACGATCCACTTCACCATCCACGGTGAACACATTGTTTACTGCACGTACTCGGGTAATCGGCGCGCGTGTGTCATGTCTGACCATCGTCCTTTCTCCATTCACGTAGTCAATCACGAGACCGCCTTTTTCGAAAGCTCCATACGAGAAAATGATTCGAGCGGCTCCTTCTACGTAAAAGACGTCCTTGATTTTCACTCGAGTCTCGACGTCTCCGTGCATAAAATGAATAAAAATGGTGCCCTTCTTGTTTAGGACGAATGTCTTTCCATCCACCTGGTGGCACTGTCGATCGACGGTCTTTACGTAGAACAAACAAGTGATATCTGGTGTCAGATGTACACTTGCGCCGCTGTCGAGGATCCACGTATCTCGATCGGGTCCTATCTCATCACCAGCGATCATCAAAGCGTAATCCTCTTTCTGGACCTTTTTCTTCTTTGGGAAATCTCTTTTGAGATTCCCCCGCTCGCCACATCCGTAGCAGCCGCGATTTTTAGTTTGTAGAGCCTTTTTAGGCTTCTCCACAATCATGTTGACCGTTCCGGTCCCGTGCGCTCTCTGACGCCGGCTGTTGAACTCAACAGACTGCGCAAACTGGCAAATCTCTTCGGCTTGCCGCAGATAGTCCGTACGCAGGTGGTTATAGCGGGACATCAGCACGCTTGACAGCTCAGGCATGGCATGGTAGATAATATTATCTAGCACCATCGCATCACAGTTGGACCCAACTGCGTCTGCCACTGCTGTCAAATATAAGAAGTGGTCCGGCCAACTTCTTCCTGGTGCCTTGCGCGCACCAAGTAGCTTCATTCCTTCTGCATGCGTTATGCGCACGCTAAATTCGGCTAGCATCTTGTTCATTATATGCCATAATGCTGGCTCTTCTTGCCACCAGCTTTCGGCAAACCGGTCGTAATACGCTTCCGCTGGGCCAGCTAAATAGTGGCCCAGCAACTCGACCTTGATATTTTTGGTCCGTCTGAAACCGCAACACTCCTCGGCGATCGATAATTGCCGGAAATACTTGGTGCCCCAGCCCCAAAAACCAGACCCAAGGCCCTTATACGCTTCGGTCCCGTCGAACGGCCGAAGTTGCAACTTCTTTTCTTTGGCCGTCGGTGGCCTCAGCATTCCATAGTGCCTTGCGTGCACATTCACAGGCGGTACATAAGCCTGCTGCACGTTACCGGGCGCTGCGTACGCTGCCTGGGCATTTCCCGGCACTGCATAAGCTTGCTGCGCATTCGCAGGCACTGTATATCCCGGCGGCGCATTCCTAGGCGCTACATATGCCGGCTGCGCGTTCCCAGGCGCTGCATATGCCTGTTGCATAGTTATGGGTGCCGAACGCGCCCGCTGAAATTGACTCGCTGCATGGTGTTGCGTGAACACCTTCTGCGGCTGGACGTAGGCGTTACCGGGGTTCGTGCCCCCACCTCGTGCAAACACGTCCTTCCCCGCCTTGCTAATACTTTTGAAACATACTTTGCCAGTGCTTCCGGCGTTAGCGTCCTCCTTTTCTTCGTCGCTACCATCCAAGCAGGCCAAGCTCATCTTGGTTTCTCCCTTCGACACAGGCACTGTAGTTCCTGCCGACGCGCCCTTAATCAGCGACGACTCCAAGTCGTCAAAACGACTCCTCAACCCCGCATACAACTGCATCATATCTTCCGGGGTGACTGTCCGAACCGTTGAGTTACTACACCCATTTGGGCTCATAACCTGTCGAAACTCTTCGTCTTCCATGTGTCTGCACGTACTCTTGCACGCAGGTTCCGAGTACCACGTACTGCTGCGTAATGTTCCAGTACAGACCAAAGGCTTACAATTAGCGTAACAAAAAGAGCAATCAAATACGTAACGTAATCAATCTCTTCACTGTCCTCTTGCGACTCGAGCGTAAGGACCAGTAACTCAAACAAACCAACGTGACCACGAGAATCCAATACGTAACAATCACTCCAGCTGCCACTGCAGCGTACTTGATAATCCACGTAAAGCAAAACTTAAACGAAAGCGCACACAGTAGCGCGTCTCCTAGCCACTCGTAATAATCACGTAAGTCGAAGAAAAAACAATTCAGAAGTGAATTATTAGAATTAAGTATGCACCTAAAACTAATAGTATGCAAATATGCAGTGTTTTGTATCTAACCTAAAGTTATGTACAATGCATCACCTTTTCACCTGAAAGTCGCTTGACAACCAAAACGGCGACGCTAGCTGCTGCGCAAAAAGCTCGCCCTTCCAACAAAAATAAACTCTCTTTTATTCATGAATCTATTAGTTTTTTAAATCTGGAGCGACAGATGTGCTAACACGTGTCAGCCTCTCTCTAGACTTTCGGGTTAAATAGGTCTGCACAACCTGTCTTCGTCGCAGTAAGTTCCGTTGAGTTATCCTAACCAAGATTTCTGATCACCGATCCCAGAACCCGGGTCGATTTCGGGCCAACAAAACCCAACCTGGTTGGTTTGAAAAAGTATAATGTGATGAATTCAACCAATCTTTCTGATCAAAACTTATCCGATGGATTTGCGAAACCGGTTGACGGCCTGGAGAGTTGATTTCCGTAAGCACAGTTGCTTCGCTCGCGAAGAAAAGGCGTTGGTCTTGCCTATCACACTCGTCGATAGCGATGTGAGATGCAGGCTCCAGCGAGAGGAATAGCCTGAACTCTTATCCGGACACGATTTTCGCCAACTGGGCATCATGACAAACATATCTTGTTCATCCCATTCATCACTAAAATCGAAATCATCTAGGCTTGCGGTAAGAATGGACGAAAGCGTAGGGGTCATTTGTAAAATAAAAAGTGAGATATTTCTTGGGAAAGCGGAATTAAAGCTATTTTTTGTCCAAAAAAACGGAACGCGTGAGCAAATGCATTGGGACAGCATAGCATAGTCCTTCGGGGTCAGCTCTGTGACATGCAATCAGCGTTGTAGTCGTTATTGAGGTGTCGCCAAAAATATGAAACCCCTGCAGCGTCCGTTAACAACACCGTGCTGGATACATAAAACAAGTTCCGGTTGACTGTGTACGATAGCAAGGAAGATGTGGTAAAGCTCGAACTGTTGCATGACGGATACATGTTGAGATACCAACTTACGGATAACCGCCAAAACTAATTCTCACCGATCAAGGTAGGGCCAGCAATACCGACCCATGGTGTCCAGCCACGGCGCAAAACTTGAAACGCAATACCTGCACGTCATTTTCGCAAGCTTTGCATAATATGCGAGGAATGCGAATATGGTACAACTTCCATCGTGCAACAAGAGTCTTACCCCGTTTTTTACGTTACCGAAGAGACGTGACTCTTCTCGTGTCACTTGTATGATATGATACAGTACCGAGGATGATGCTGTGATAGATACTTTTAGGAGCAAGTAAACGCAATTGCTCCTAGGCTGAACATCGGTAGTGTTTAACTACGGAATTGCCGAGGCGTTAAAATTCAAGTTTTATCTAAGGAGTCGTTATCCGTTTGACATTTCCCAACTGCCTGTTATAAAATGTAAGTGGAAGCGCAAGAATGAAATTACCGGCATTCACAGCTTGTCATCTATGTCGTTGTCTCAACTCCTCCTTGTTAAGACTCTGCGTTACGAGCTCCGCAAGCATCTCGTTTCAATCACTGAGAATGGGTTCGACCATTTTTATTTGCGTTTGTGTAGATCTTTTACGAAGATAAAGTATCCAGCATATGAGTGAGTAGTGAGCAAAATGAAGAAATTTGATACGTTATGTGTGACAAGCCAAAAGAGCCACCTTCCTGGAAAAGTGGCTCGTTAACTTCTCAAGTGAGTTCATATCCACGATCACGCTGTGGTTCGTATTAATTTCCATCACGTTCTTTGAATGAATGTCGCCCATGCTGTCAACATCACCATCTGCATCATCCTTCAACGTATGATCAATCATGTAAACACGACGATAATTTTCATTAATAGTAACGGCGTACGTTCGAATCGAAGAAGACTCAAGGTCTACGATAACGTAGCTGGCGAGTCAGGCAGGCGAGACGTAAACTGGAATTCTTACCGAAAAATTCCTTGATAGCACTTCCGACCTTGATTATTGTCCATGCTACATAACGAACCTTGACTTCTTTCACGCTGTCCTCAACGTTCACCTTCCATGCTCTGTAGAAACTACCTTGCGGCAGTTGAACTCGGCAAAGGTCGTCATCACGAAGTCGTTAATGGAGCTTCCTGCAGACAAAGAGCACTTCGGTGCCATGTTCATTTTCCTAGTACGAGTAAAGAGCAACGTAGCAATCAATGGGTTCACGGGACCCAAAAATAAAGTAAGACGATGCCTACTTGAAGGACTTGAAGTATGGCAATAATGCAACTGTTGGAAGAGTGTGTACCCATTTTGGAGTTTGCACTCTTCCGTATAGTGGAAGCCCATTGGCTGTTGCAGGTAAACCATACATTTTTTCATATAAAAAGCAGTTACAGTTTAAAGTTGCAGTAAGGACTGGATAGCGACTTAAGTAACTATACATAATATCTTTCACTTTCCGTTTTGCATTATAAAGCACAGGCCAGACTGAATCTTTACAAGGGCTACAACGCTACGCACACCGTTCGACACCTTCCGCTGATCCTCCCACACTGAAACTTGGCCAGGTGGTGAGTATTGATCGCGTTAAGTGTTTGCAACCTTTTTTGTGCTATTTTAACAGGTTATGAGCCCAAGTTGCGTCAAGTAACCCAGTGGAGTTTTGTTGGTCGTTTGGAGCACTTTGTATTACGTTTTTCTTATTGTTACGTTCCGTGGAGCTTGTGAAAGGCCTCTGTTGAAGGGGAAGCTAGTGCCGGACGTGATTGAAGGTTTTTAAATAAGTTTGAGATGATTGATTTTGATGACGATGATATGTCCTCTCCGGAGCAATTCCGAGAGCGATTCAACAATTGGCGTGAAGCGGCAAGAGCTGCGAATGATCCCGATGCAGGGCAAGCTAGGCCCACACCAGCGAGGAGGTCGCCCGAGCACAAGAGAGAAGCGCCGGTGCGTATACCGGAAAGTAACTTCCGTGAAAGTTTGAGAAATTACCGTCCGTTCGGCCAGCAGATGGAACTGGATGATCTGGCCGAGGACGAAGGGGTGGAAGCTGGCGCGAAGCGACGCCCGAGATCGCATGATGCACCACGTGGGGCGCCCGCTGCGGCGAAAGGTGCAGATGGTGACGAAGTGCCCGCGCATCCAAGTGTACCCGTGAAGTACGACGGGTACAAGATACCAAAAATAAGCATCGACAAGTTTTCGGGACGCGAGTTATATCCCGGTCTCGGTGCAGGGTATCGCCAGTGGGCGTACCTGTTCATGGAAGCCATTGAGATCGCAGAGATGACCTCTGTCTTCCAGTGTAGTGAACGATTGAAGGTGAACAATTTCGGCGAGCATTTGGAGGGCACCGACGCCTAATATTACCGCACAAATGTTGCGTGGTGGTGGCGGGTGCGGCCGACGTTGATCCACGTCATGGATCAGATGTGGGTGGGATTTAGGACGACGATATCCTACCACCAAGTCGCTGCGAGAGTTGCAAGTGAAAAGGATCCACAACGCACCTGGACGGAGCACTATTTATACCTAGTAGCTCTGGCTCGCGAAAGCGGGTCGAGTGAAAAGTTAATAGTTGAAAATATCGTCAAATATGCCGCGCCGCGACTCAAGATAATTCTGATGGATAGGTATGACCCGAGAAGGGGGGATTACCTAATCCATGCGCAAGAGTTAATCGCATGGGCTCAGGAGCTTGAAGACGACATGGTGAAGTCGATACCCGCCCCTAAGTTGCACGTGCATGCAGCAAAATCTGGTCAGGGGCGGCGCGTGTGCTACGGCTGTGGTGGCGAGGGGCACATACAGAGGTATTGCCCCGAAAAGCGCCGAAAAAGTGGAGGTGAACGCACCCAAAGGCAGAGCCGTGGTGGAGATGAAGGGTCGTCAAAGCGTTTCGTGCTTTCGACCATGGATGGTATTCTAAATGCGTGTGGAAATGGAAGAGCAAATGAAGATATCTGGATTATCGCTAGTGGGGCTAGTAGACACTTGGTGTCGAACGCCAGTTTTTGGAAGACGCTAGGGATTGCAGTCCCGATGATAATTTTGCCTTGCCGGATGGTGGCACACTTCATGCAACCAAGGTCGGGCGGCTTACGTTGCGGACGTGCGACAAAAGTGAAACGGTCGTTGTCTTGACCGAAGTATACTTTGCTCCGCAACTAGCCCGAAACCTGATCTCGCTTGGTAGGTTGCGCGAAAAGGGTTGCACCCATGGTTGATGATGGCAGCAAGATGAGCCTCATGGTAAAGGGGGAAAAGTTGTTCGACGTGATGACGTATGGTTCTGTCTTTGTGGCTAAGTTGAAGGCCGAAAATGCGCAAAGTTTTTCGGAAAATTTCGGTGACATGGTTGCCAACAGTGTGTCGGAAGATGTCAGTAAGGACGTCCACACTGGCAGCCTACACCATTTTCATATGCGTCTGGGTCACCTGGCCTACTATACCGTTGAAAGGTTGGCCAGGGACCCGAGGTCTGGTATTGCCTTAACGGACACGAATAGGCCGAATTGCCTTATGTGCGCCGAAGGGAAGGCTACCAGAAAGGCGCAACCGAAGACAGATTCGGGTGGAAATGCACCAATTGACCGCATTGGAGGAGTGATCTGCATTGACCTCAAAGGTCCAATCACTCCCCGCGACAGACGTGGCAACCGATACTTGGTTGTATTCGTGGATAATCATTCGCGTTACGTCAGAGTTTTTGCAGCACGCACCAAGGATTTAGCACCGAAGATGTTTGGATACTTCCTGGCTTGGTTTGAAGATGAATTTTCGCGCTGGGTGCACGTGCTGCGGACGGATGGCGGCGGAGAGTACCGAAACGTGGATCTGTTTTGTAAGCAGACCGGTATCCGCCGCCAATAACGGAGCCAGGGAATCCGGCCTCAAACGGGAAGGCGGAGCGGATGAACCGGACAATTTTCAATATGGTCCGGTGCATGATTTCGGGTCAGGCGTACCCCTCACGTATTGGTCGGAGGCGGCTGAGTATGCTGCGTACATACTCAACCGTACTCCGACGAGATCAAATGTTGGGCGAATTTCGCCATTGGAAGTACTGACCGGCAAGAGGCCTGCAGTAAATGATATCGTGGTTCTCGGGTCCCCAAAGAAGAAGACGCTGGCATAACATGCCGAGCGCGCCCTAATTCTGGGCAAGAGTGATGAAACCAAGGGTTTCAAGGTGCTGCTGATGAAGGACAGGGTGGTCGTGGTGACGCGGCATGTCACCGCGATCGAGACACTCAGTGCGGAAACAATTGAGAAAATAACCAAGATGTTGGAAGGTGATCGCAGCCAAGAACTCGAGGAAATGGCCAAGTCGCGTTCAAGAAATGCTGGTTCGAATGCACAAAATAAAGGGCGCCGAAATCAAGGAATACCGGAGGCTGCAGATGAGCCGAGGCGCGCCGAGAAACCAGTACAGGGCACGAGAAAGACCCGAAGGAAGACAAAGAATACATTGTAGGGCCAAGAATATGAAGATTCAAGGGCCAAGAGGGTGTCACCAAGTGTGGAAATTCCCGAAAAAATTACTGGAATGAATGAAATGTGGAAGGCACTTTATGCGCGTATGCAGTATGTGAACCCGGTTGTGATCCAACATGTGGCTCGATGATACCGCCGGATCCGAAGAACTACCGTGAGGCGCACGGTGGCCCACAATAAAGCATGTGGAGACATGCGAAAATGGATGAGCTTAAGGCCCTCCAGGATTTGGAAACCTGGGATGTTGTTCGCCGCCCTGAGGGCAAGGTACCTCTCCCGACCAAATGGGTATATAAGACGAAAGTCTGTGCAAATGGGTCGGTAGAGAGGTACAAAGCGAGGTTGGTCGCCAGGGGAGACAAGCAAGTTTTCGGGGACGATTATTTTTTTTACATTTTCCACTGTTATGGAATTAAACAACGTAAAGTTGATTCTGGTTTTGGCGCAAGTGTGGGGGGTAGCGGCACGCCACGGCGATGTGACTAGTGCCTACTCCAAAGCCAAGTCTGAAGAAGATGTGGAGATTTACTTACAGGTGCCGCAAGGCATGGAAATCTCAGTGGATACTTTGCGAAATTTTGGCGTCGATTCTCAAAGGTAGCTTACATTGAAGCTGAGAAGAAACCTTTATGGTTTGAAGCAGTCTGGGCGCCTATGGCACCAGTGCTTATGCGAGACATTGAAGAAATTTGGTTTCACGCAGTGCGTGACCGATACGTGCATTTTTGTAAAGCACAAGGACGCCGAAACGGCGGTGGTCGGCGCATATGTGGATGACCTCCTGGTTACTGGAACCAGTGAGGGGATTGTGATGGAATTTTTTGAAGATATGAAAGTATTGGAGTTGAAAGATTTGGGAAGCGTTACGAAGTTCCTGGGGATACGAATTCAAGGCGATCCAAAGACTGGATACGTATTGGATCAGGAAGGAACGATTGAAGAAATCCTCAAGACAAACAAGCTCGAGAAGATGAACCTAGCCCGAACTCCGGTGCTGGCGCTGGATGATGTGAAGGAGTTTCAAGAATTATTATTGTTGCATCCAAAGGAAAATTTGCCGAGTGTAAAGCAGTTCCAGTCGCTTGTGGGCAGTTTGATATGGGTCGCTAGGTGCACGCGTCCTGACATTTCGTTCGCCGTGCACCGAGCCACGCGTAAGACCCATGCACCCACGCTTGGTGACTACAAGATTGCGAAGCGCATTTTGAAATACCTCAAGGGCACGATGGATTTAAAGCTGGTGCTAAAGCACGATGAAGTTTTGCCCATGCCACTCCGGATCATGGTCTACAGCGATGCAGATTTCGCTGCTGACAAGACCGATCAGAAGAGCGTTTCAGCTATGGTTGTTTTTATTAATGGGATTCTCGTAAGCTGGGCCTGCAGGAAGCAGACTGCAGTTGCGCTTTCGACTGCGGAAGCAGAATTTGTTGCGGCGGCGATGGCCGGCAAAGAGCATTGGGTTTGCGACAACTTTTCGCTGAAATTGGGATGCACGCAAAGACGCCTCTGATGTTCAAGATGGATAACCAAGCCGCGATACAGCAGCTGGACGATGGGGCAAGTGGATCAAGTTCCAATCATGTCGATGTCAAGCTAAAATTTCTCAAGGATTATACGAAGAAGGGCACTGTTGTGGCCAACCACGTGCCAAGTGAGGATATGCTAGCTGTAACAGGACTGATCCTGTTATAGGCTTTCACTGTGTTGTGCGAGGAAGTGCGCAATACGGGAGGGGTAGGATTAGTTGATGACAACTAATCCTATATTAAAGCAAATAGAATATTCGCTTAAACTTGAGAACGCAAAAGTAAGAGTGTTTATTAAATGGGTGGTTAGCGGCTAATAGTATAGTAATTACCTAACTAATATAATGATATCAAGTCTTAAACTAACTGTACTATTAGTTAACGTGCATGATTCGGTATTTATACCGAATCGACTTTTCCTTCGTAGATTATAATAACTTATAATCTATTATTTGAATTTCAGACAACGCGTCTGAAATTCAACTGTGATATTCTAACTTGAATATCAATTATGTAATGGCACCCCATTACATCACCCCCCACTTAAGGTGGTTGGCCAATAATAATTATTATTTTGGACAATCATGGGTGGCACTTGTTGGTCGTTCTCATTTACCAACTGATTGACCATCGACTTGATGTTCAAAGCACGCGTCGGCGCTCTAAAGAGCGCTGCTGAAAACATCGAAGGAGCTTCTTCCTCCGCCTCATCACTAGGTGCTGAGGTGTTGAGTGAAAACAGTGACGCTTCATTAGCAGTGTCAACTACGCAAAGGTCGGAAGACGTACCGTCTTTGACCACAGATGCTGCTAAGGTGCCATCTGGCAAGAAACAGGGAGATCTTGCTAATGCAACATCTCGCACGATGACAACCCCCGAATGGTGTGTTGCCAGGAAGGGTTCTTCCATGTTCGGAGACAGTTCTGACTCCGAACAAGGTGATGGGGATACAGCTGTCCCCGCGAAAGGATCTAGCGAGTCGAAACTCGCTAGGTGCTCATCGCCTAACTGCGACAATAACTCTTGTGTCGCTGTCAGCTATGACAGCGACAATGATTATCACAGATGGTTGCGGGAACGCAGCTCCCCACCTGGACCAAGTAAGTCTCCACGTCGGGGTGCTTTAACCCCGGCGCGTGGTGTTGAAGCAGGCGGTGTTCCGCCTGCTAAAAGAGCTCGAACAGAAGCGGCGCCTGCCGCTTATGAAGCGTATCATCGTACGGAACCACATGTTCCGTACAAAGTGGGGTTTGGGACCCCTGGATGGGCTATTGCCCCCAACAGTGGCGGTCACCGTAAGCGGGACTGCCAATATGCGCGGTTCGATATCAACGTGCTGGATGACTGCGAAGACATCCAGTCACGTCGATTCGATCGAAGTACAGACGATAGACGTCTGTACTTTATTGACCTCTTTTTCCAGGTTCGATATTATTCGATCCGGAAAGGGTCAAGGAGGAACAGGGACGATAAAGACGCCCTGACTCAGAGTTGGAACGCTTTTGTTGACAACTACAACAAAAGACCAGATGATTACGTGAATAAAGTTCACGTAATGCGCGAGCGCTTTTTAAGCACTCGCGAACAGGCAAAATGGAATACATCCATTTTGCTTGCATCAAAGAAGGGTTGAACGGTGGTGTCCCTTCTCACTTCGTTTGCCCGCGGTGTCCGCAGGGCGCTCCTCGTCTGTCAGAGAGGAGTTGCGGGGGTACGGTGGTTTTTACATACCCGCCGAAATTCAGGGCTTAATCGATGCCCTAAATGCATCAACACCTAGCGTTGATGCTACTTCGCATTATGAGTTTGAGACTCCTTGTCAAACTCGGTTAAAAGGTGTGGGGCGTCAGCCCTCAGAACCTCAATCGGCTCCCAAGAGTCGAACTCTTGGGGGTAACCCAGCCAGCGTACTAAGTACTCGGTACGCTGCCCCTTCTTCGAAGGCACCGAGCGCTTCGAGATCAAGCGCTCGAGAATGTATCGCTTATTCCCGTGATTATCGATCAGGGGCGGCGGAGGTTGAGAATTCCCTCGCCGTTGTTGTTGCGGAGCATGGTTCTTTGCTCCGCAAACTCGAGTAGGGTTGTTACTCCTTGAGCAGCTATATGTCTCACTATGTGAAGACATATCGGTCTCTTCGCGAGAATGTCCGCGACATCCTCGGGGCGCACACTGCCCTTCAGCAGAAGAATGATCTTCTGTACATCGATCTTTCCCGCTGTAAGGAAGAGCTCGATCTGCATAAGGCTGATCTTGAGCAGTCGAAGGCGGAAGTAATGACTCTCCGCTCTGCTATCAACGGCTGGAAGCCGATTACAAGTCTCTCTTGGGAGACTTGAAGAAGCACGGTATCTTCCGTGGTTCTGTGTCTCGTCGTAAGACGAAGACAAATGATACGGTTTGAGCCGCCCAACATAGAATGTTGGGTGGAGCCGCATTGCTGTGGGAATGTCTAAAGTATAGGCATTCCCCCGAATCTCTTGGACCTTGAAAGGTCCAATGTACTTATGAAGCAACTTCCGTGTAGGGAAGTTGATTATTGCATGTACAGGCAAATTAGTAGTACTTAATAATACAAATTCGCCTTTCCGAAAGGAGTTTTTGTTCTTCTTTCCTTGCTTGTCTGCATTTTGCTTCTGCTTATCCAAAGCAGAATCAAGTGCATCCTTTACATAGCGTATTACAGCTTGGCGCTGCAATACGAATTCATCTACTGCTTTATCAGCAGTAGGTGCGTTGCCCTCATTGTCTGCATCCATTGCTGCAGACACATATCCATCATATGCAGCTTCAGTTTTATTTGAAGCTTCTTCCGCTTCTACTGTACTTTCAGTAGAAGGGCCATCGTTTTGTCAACAAGTTGAAGTTGCAACTTGCGCATTGACTCGCTCAAAATTTGAGCGTGTCCCTCCCCCACTTAGATTTGGCGTACCACCAAGTAAAGCTGGGGTTAGTGGATGCCTTAAGGCATTCACGTAGAACGGTGAATGCTTAGTTGAAGCATGCACTTAATTGTTAATCGCGAATTCAGTGAGTGGCAGATAGTCACTCCACTGTTCAAAGGCATGTGCGTATGATCGCAACATGTCTCCGAGAACGCGGTTAACCCGTTCCGTCTGCCCATCCGTTTCCGGATGGTCCGCAGCTGACATCTTCAACTGGGTTCCCAACAATGAGAACGTTTCTTGCCAGAAACGTCCTGTAAATCTCGGATCTCGATCCGAGAAAATGTCTTCCGGCATTCCGTGCAAACGGAATACCGTATCAACGAATATACGCGCTGTTTGAGCGTCGGTTACGTTCGCTGATACTGCAGTAAGATGTACCATATTACTGAAACGGTCTACAAAGACCACTATTCCGGTCTTCCGACTATTGTCGGGTGGAAGACCGAATACGAATTCCATTGAAATGGACTTCCAACACTCTGTCGGAACCGGCAGAGATTGCAGCGGAGCCTGTGCAGACTGCGCAGGCTTAACGCGCTGGCAAATCTCGCAAGCGCGTACGTATTTCCGTACCCACTTGTACTGGTTTCGCCAGTAAAAGTCACGTGCGAGAGGAGCGTATGTCTTCTCTCGACCTTGATGCCCCGAAATCGGTGCATCATGATACTCAAACATAATTTGATGTTTGAGATCATCGTCGTTTAGAACGACGATGCGAATTTCATCTTTTTGGTCTGTGCTGTAAAGCAGCAGACCATCGTGCAGTCGATATCGATGCACGCAAGCGCGGAGGAACGCTGGGAGTTTGTCGCGCTTTTCACTTGATTGATTACGTAAGTAATCAATCAACAGACGTTTATCCTCGTCTGTTTTGTACGCCTCGCGTACTTGTCGTATAATTGACGACGACAAAGCAGTGCAACGGATCGCGTTTGCACTGGCACCTTCGGTTACGGACGGTTTCGTCTCGTAATCAGGCCTTCGTGATAGTGCATCCGCTATCACGTTCAACTTTCCGGGTTTGTATTCAACCGTAAAGTTGTATTCAGCAAATAATGACAGCCATCGAGCCATTCTTTGAGAAATGTGTGGTGAATTCACGGCCGTGCGTAGCGACTCATGGTCCGTGTAACCCACAAACGGTCTATCTCCCAATAGATAGATCCGAAACTTAGCCAGTGCGTACTTCATGGCAAGGAGTTCCTTGTCATGCACTGGATAGTTGCGCTCGGCTGGGCGCAACTGACGCGATTGATAGCAGATTACGCGATCACGATCATCGTTATCACGCTGCATCAAAGCACAGCCGACAGCGAAATCGCTCGCGTCGCAAACGACGTGGAACGGACGATCGTTATCGTCTATAGCCAAGACAGGCGCTTCAGTCAAGCTTTGCTTGACTGCATCAAAAGCATCAAAAGCATCTTGACATTGGGTATCCCAATTCCATTCGACATCTTTCTTAAGTAATTGAGAAAGAGGTCGTATCAACCCAGCATAGTTGCACGAATACTTGTGCAAATATGTTGCCAACCCAAGGAACTTTCCAAGTTCCTTAACGTTGTTTGGCGTAGGCCATTCAACGATCACCCTAATATTTTCTGGTTTAGAGCGCACCCGTTCTTGCCCACAAAACATCCAAGAACGGGTATCTCAGGTGCACCAAAGGTGCACTTCTTTAGATTTGCATAGAGCTTATGCGTAAGCATAAGCTCTAACACTCGACGTAGATGCTCCCTATGGACATCTACATCGATTTTATCGTGTTCACCCTTACTATGGATGAACACTTCATCGAAATAACTCGGTGCGAATTCTCGCACCGGGCGTAATAGATGCGTTACGCATCTGTTAAACGTAGCAGGGGCATTTCGAAGCCCCTGAGGCATAACAAGCCACTACCAAAGCATGCCGCTTGGGGTGCTTACCGCCGTGAGAGGGATATCCTTCTCACGCATTAGGATTTGATAAAATCCATCTCTTAGATCGAGAGCACTAAAGATGGTGCTCCCGCACATGCCATCTATGATGACATCTTTTCGCGGTATCGGCGTCTGCGCCGGTACCGTCGCTGCGTTCAGCTTGTTGTAAGCGTGAACGATTCTCCACCCACCTGTGGACTTTTTCACACAAAAGGTGTGTGTAGAGTGCGGTGAGATAGACTCCCGCACTTGGCCTGCTTTACGACGAGCTTCGAAAAACTCGTCGATCGCTTTTACTTGATCACGTGGCAACGGCCATTGCCGCGTGACACAATACTTCGTGCCTGGCACGAGGTCAATTTCATGACGAGTTCCCTTATCCTTAGAGAGCTCGCTAGGTACTTCTTCTGGGAATACGTCAGCGTATTCCCGAAGTACCTCATAAAATGGGGAGTTCGCTTTAAGCGACTCCCCGCTCTGCGCTTCAAAGCGCTGAACTTTGATCATTGGGAACCTCGTTCCCAATGTTTTCCACTTGTAGTGTGGATATTCGTTCACGAATATCCACTACATCATCTGTTGCAACGATGATACAGATCTGTTCGATCTGACCATCGTGCAAGTTTCTCATAAACTTCTTCCAGCTGAGCGCTGTAAGAGCCATCACCTCCGAACCTTCTTTCGGAGGGTGTTCCATCAACAGAGACTGGGTAGCTAATCCGGTCTCCGTTTGCGTCAAGACGTTGATCGTCTCGACGGAACTGTCCATGCAATCAGACGAACTCGTCTGATTGACTGCTACACGGTGATTACGATTCACCGTGTGCGAATACTCATCATCATGGTGGCCACTGCCTACCCTGGAATTTTCTTGGCGATCAAATGTGCTCGTCTGATCGGCCGCCTGTTCTGCGACACGGTGGTCTTTATCACCCGTGTTCATGGCTAACGCAACGTGGTGGGAACTGGCCACCACGGAGTTGTGCTCACGATTGCACTCGATCGTGAGTTCACTCTCATCAACACGGAATTCTTTCATCGTGTTGGAACCTTCGGTCGCACAGTGGGTGTTTCCCACTGTGGATACTATTCCATTCTCACGGTGGGTGTTTCCCACCGTGGATATCACTTCATTCTCACGGTTGTCTTTATCACCCGTGGATATCTCTCCAACACGCAACGACTCTTCCTTTGCGTGTGGTAGTCCCTCTGGACTCTCACCAGCGGAGATAACTTCCGCTAATCGTTTCGGAACAGACCTGGTGGTGCCATCGCTATCCACCAGACTTTCTGACGCTGCGGTTGTATCTTCTGATACAGCCGGATTACACACAGGGTGATCAGATCCTGTGGGTCCGCCGCAGTTGATCGATAGGTTAACCCAGTCGATCGAAGGTTTAAACTTGGACATCCATGGGATTCCAAGTATCACATCGAACTTGTCATCTAATTCGAGGGCGATGAATTCATCCTAGAATGACAGTTCACTCAACTCGAAGCGTGTTTTTATCACACGCTTTGGAATAGTCACGGTTGCACCTGTTGCTAACCGGACTGACAACATACTTCGTGGGGTTTTTACCTCCACGAAGCTCAACAGCGTTAGACTATGAGTTCTAACGAAACTGTTTGACGCTCCTGTGTCAAACAAAGCTCGCATGGGGACATCGCTCCCGTGCGGATTAACCTCCAGGGTGATAAGAGGCTTCCCATCACCCTGCACCTTTTGACAGGACATAGTCCCGTCTGGGGATATTACCCTCACATGCCCTATGTCGGCATGTGGGATAACATTCCCAGTAGGGCGCCCCGCCCCTACTGGTGATTTACGTTTTTTGCACCAACAGCGTGATGTCCCTGTTGGTGTCGCCGTGCAGCGGACGGTTCCGTCCGCTGACTGCGTGGCACCGGGCGCGGTGCCATACACGCATGGGCAAAATTCCCCACTTTCGCGCATCGATTGCAGCGAACGTTCTTCTTAAATTTCGGTTGCTTCGAGTTCGAAGCAACCGCAACCAATAGGTCCATCGGCTCTGGACCTCCTCCGCCCATGCTCTGGCGCGGGTGGCTGTTTCTTGAGACGAAGTGTGAACTTCGTCTGCCCGACTGCTGATTGTTGACATGCTGTTGCGGAATGTCAAAAGCGAAGGGCTGTTAAGCCCTTCGGCTGTACCCAGCATGCGATGACGCTGATCGCATGCTGAACTCCTCACGGATGCTCATATCAATGGCATCCTGTAGAGTCTTTGGCGGGTGCCGGTAAAGACTCTGTTTGACGGGACCATCATTGAGTCCCTTCATGAAGCCAGTGACCTGCATAGCAGGGGGCACCGGCTCATACAAAATATTTGACAGCAAATATTGCGTCTTCTGAGCGTAAGCTTGAAGATCAAGCTTACCTTGCCGGAGTTCCATGAACTCCTGCCGACTACTTAGCTCCATTTCTGGAGCTTCAAAGTTGAGCTTTAGCTCAGCTTTTAATTCCTGATAAGTCAGGAACGCAGAGTCATCAGTGGCTCTGCGACTCATCGCCCATGCCCTGGCTCTGCCGCACAGATATGTTGTGGCGAAGTACGTCTGTTGACCTTCGTCAACAATATTTTGCGCAGAGATGGCATCTTCCGCCTCTGCGAACCATCTACGAAGGGGATCGCCCCCTTCACCGGTAAAGGGCGGTACTCCCGCCTTTACCACTTCAACGATATGCGTTGCAGGTGCAGGTGCTGTCCGCGCTGCCTCTTGCGCGGGTCGTGCTGGCTTTTCTAGGTGGTTTCGCCTAAAGCGATTCACCACCTCTATCGCTTCCTCCGGGGTCTTACCCAGGGGGAAGGTAAGGATGTCGGTCCCCATGGACCGAACCATTTCTACCGTGGCGTCTTTACTACGCGACGTGAAGTGAGGGAAGTGTTCCGTCACCACTTACAGCGTTCTCTTTCGCTCGGCAGGCGTCATGTCTCGCGACATGATGCCGAGCGGCTCTTAATCTTCGCTCCGCTAGTTAACTAGATGAACGGAACTGTGGTCTTTAGGACGGCCACAAAGTGCTACCAGGTGTAACAGGACTGATCCTGTTACAGGCTTTCACTTTGTTGTGCGAGGAAGCGCTCAATACGGGAGTGGTAGGATTAGTTGATGACAACTAATCCTATATTAAAGCAAATAGAATATTCGCTTAAACTTGAGAACGCAAAAGTAAGAGTGTTTATTAAATGGGTGGTTAGCGGCTAATAGTATAGTAATTACCTAACTAATATAATAATATCAAGTCTTAAATTAACTGTACTATTAGTTAACCTTCATGATTCGGTATTTATACCGAATCGACTTTTCCTTCGTAGATTATAATAACTTATAATCTATTATTTGAATTTCAGACAACGCGTCTGAAATTCAACTGTGATATTCTAACTTGAATATCAATTATGTAATGGCACCCCATTACACTAGCTGACTTGCTGACAAAGGACTTAGGAGCGCAGCGGATCCAAGTGTTGCGTGCAGCGCTGGGCTTACAGTGATGGATCTACAGCCTCCGGTCTTCCAGGAGGAGTGTTGGAAGAGTGTGTACCCATTTTGGAGTTTGCACTCTTCCGTATAGTGGAATCCCATTGGCTGTTGCAGGTAAGCCATAATTTTTTCATATAAAAAGCAGTTACAGTTTAAAGTTGCAGTAAGGACTGGATAGCGACTTAAGTAACTATACATAATATCTTTCACTTTCCGTTTTGCATTATAAAGCACAGTGCCAGACTGAATCTTTACAAGAGCTACGACGCTACGCACACCGTTCTACAGCTTCCGCTGATCCTCCCACACTGAAACTTGGCCAGGTGGTGAGTATTGATCGCGTTAAGTGTTTGCAACCTTTTTTGTGCTATTTTAACAGCAACGAGTTGCTCGGTTTGGTGAACACATGTGATAGATCTCTATCTTGTCCGGTGGATACCGTGACACATAATGATCGAGAGTCGTCAACTTACGTTTTTTTGGTCCACACATACGAAACAAAACGTGACAAGTTCGTCTACAACTGTTAAAATAGTATACATACTTTAATTACTGAAATTAGGTTGGAATATTGGTTTTAGTTAGCAATTGTATTTCTTACTTTTTAGTTGCTAAAAATACGGTATCCGTACTCGGTCTGAGTACAACTATTTTTGCATTGATAAGTAATGTAGGTAACACAATAGCTGTTAGAAGTTTACTGTAGCTTCAACACCTTATGCATATTCATGTTAGGCTAACTAATCACTTCTCAATACACATTCCATTGAACAAGTCCCTGGTTCTGTCAACTTCGTCTACACACTACGATCTCTCTAAGGTGTCATTATCACAGCCTAGATATAGTTGGCTGAAGAGATATTGACTTGAGACGATTTCGGTATATTAGTGTTATTATCAAATATCTACGACTCGGAGTTTTCTACATTACTGCGCAACGATGGACGTAAACACATCTCAACAGGTTATGAGCCCAAGGGGTCATTATGTTTCCAGCGACGACGGCTCCCAGGAAGAAAAATCGGCTGCGTTTGGCGCCGAAGGATTGAAGATTTTGGAAATGTTCCAAAAACTGTGCGACCGCATGGACAAGCTCGAGAGTACAAGTGTTCAGCATGATGCGAACAACTTCGGCTTTAATAATCAATGCGTTTGGGTACGCGCATGCGGTTGGCGTCGCTCCAGAGCACTCATGATAAGAAGCCCCAAGCTCAACCCAACTTCAACAACCATAATTATGGTATGGGTACACCGATGGAAAATTGGTCTCGTGTGTTCAAGACGCCCTACGCTAAGGAGTGCAGGATGTCAAGCAAGATTTTCGATGGAACAGAGGCGTATCGTGGACTTGGAGCTGGTTTCAAGGACTGGGACACGAGATTCATTCTACAAATATCGATAGCTGAATCGGCCTGCGGTTATTTTTGGAATGAATATATCAAGATCGATTTATTCGGTCGCTACCTCGGCGGTACTGCCGAAAGGTACTATAATCGACAGGTTGACTCGTGTTGGAACGAGTCACCAACCCTAGTACATGTGATGAACAACATGCTGAATGCGTTCCATACAACTACCACCTTTGCACAAGCGATGAAGATGTTAACTAGTCGCACGGTCCCCAAGCTTTCGTGGAACGACCATTTTCTATACTTCGTGGCGATATGTGAAGCTGTTTGTGGAAGTGAACCACTTGTTTTAGACAGCGTGGTTCACTATGCATCGCCTGAATTGAAGGCCACACTTATGGAAAAATATGATCATACACGATCGGATTTTTTTACGCCATGCTGAAGAACTGTGTCAATTTTCACAAGCAGTTGAGGAAGAAACAAGAAGCGCTAAGGCATTTAATGCTGAAGCCGTCAATTTGATTGAAGAGAAGAAGAAAGTTATCAAGTGTCATGGCTGCGGAAAAGTAGGTCATATTAGACCGAAATGCCCGAACCAGCCGGACAGAAAAGTGGATTTCTCGCTCACTATTACGAATTTTGCGCCGAAAACTGGATGCAGCTCTTGTATTCTTGATTCCGGCGCCAGTATGAATCTGGTTAACAACCAAAAATACTTGCGTGATAGTGAGGCAGTTGAGGGCACGTGTTTCCAGGCTGATGGAAAACAGCTGGAATTACGTTAAAAGGTTGGATATTAATCCAAGTATTTGCAAGTGGCAAACCAAAGACTATTCGTGTGGAATGTTTACTTTGTCGAAAATTTGGCGAAAACGTCCTATCCTATGGTATTATGGAGGAGAAAGTGTGGCGTATGTTAAAGACAACCGCGTTTTGTTGCACATGTCCACGCGTTCTCAAATTTTCGACATCCAAAAGACCAACAAGGTCTCGATGTCAGTGTCTCTTTAATCATGGATAACGAGACAAATTTTCCGGCCGTTATGGCAATTGTGGAGGAAAATGATACGGATCGGTCCGGAAATTGGATTTCCAAAAAGGGTCGTTAATGCATTTTCATGCTAGACTTGGACACCTCAGTTACAATTCCATCGAGCGCTTGGCAAAAGATGCCTCGAGTGGCATCAAATTGACGGATCGAAAAAGGATGAATTGTCTGGCCTGTTCCCAGTGCAAGCAGACTAAAAATCATAGGTCCGCCGAAGACAGTGGTACTAACTCACCAATTGATCGAATTGGTGGTGTTATATGCTTTAATCTTAAAGGGCCGATTACCCACAAAGACCGCCTAGGCAATAGATACATGATCAACCTTGTTGATCATGAATCTAGCTATGTGCGTGTTTTCTCAGACAAAACGAAAGATGTTGCGGCAAAGAAATTTGAACATTTCATGGCATTTTTCTAACGGCAGTTTAACTGAAAGGTTCACATATTACGTAGCCATTGAATTGATGGTGGGTACGAATATAAGAACTTGGATGGTTTCTGCATGCAGACTGGTGTTGAGCGACAAATAAGTGAAGCCAACAACCAGTCAGCAATGGAAAGGCAGAACGCATGCACCGCACGGTTATGAACATGGAAATGTGCATGCTGTTCGCTAGTGGTTCCCGCTTACTTTTTGGGGCGATGTCGTTCAATATGATGCATATATATGTAACCACAGCACGAGTAATTCAAATTATCGCCGTCAGTAACCTTTGGAGGTGCTCAGAAGCAATCAACCGAACCTTGGTGAGAACGTTGCTTTCGGTTCGATCTGCACTGTGTATAGAAATCCTGGAAAGGATTCACTAGCACATCGTGCTCAAGTTGCGGTTGTGGTTGGGAAGAGCGAAGAGGTCAAGGGGTTCGAGGTTTACTTCAAGAGTGAACGTAAGGTTATTGTTACGCGACCCATAAAAAACGTTGAAACACTTACCCCGGACCAAAACCAACAACTGCAACACAGTATGGTGGAAGATTGCCAATCAGGGGGGTGCAACCACTGCTCCAGAACCGAAGAAGATAAAGTCCAAGAAAAATAAGAGCTGGCAACGCGAGCGGTGCGTCACCCAAAGTGTTAGCAAGAATAATGACCAAGATTGAGCTAATAATGACGAAGTTACGATTGAAACTCCAAGTCAAGTTGAAGGTGATGGGTCCGTAAATTTCATATCTGAAATGGACCCCAAGAATTTTACTCAAGCTATAAAGTCTACAAACAAAGACAAGTGGGTTGTTGCGGTTCAGGAGGAGCTTAGTGATCTTGAACGCAATAAAGTCTGGAGCATCGCCGACAAGCCAGAAGAGTGCCGCCCTCTTCACACCAAGTAGGTCTTCAAGGCCAAGCTGGATCAAGATGGGAAGGTTGAGCGATTCAAGGCAAGACTCGTTGCATGTGGCAACGAGCAACGTTTTGGTATTGATTATAACTTAACGTTTGGAGCCGTCGTCGATATGAATACGGTGAAGTTGGTTTTGGCTCTATCGATCAAGTGGAAAGTGCCTGCAAGGCACGGGGATATTCCGAGTTCCTATGTTAAGGCTGAGGAAAATGAACACGACATTTTTCTGTTCATCCTCAAGGTATGGATTTGAAATGAAGTGAGAACACTCAAGAAATTCAAGAAAAAAAAAGTACTCAAGCTCAAGAAAATTATTTACGGTCTTAAACAGTCAGGACGACTGTGAATTGTCTAATCCACGTTAAACTATTAGATTTAAAATTTTCGCAATGCTTGACGGATATGTGTCTATATTTTAAGCACGTGAATGGAGAAACAATCATCGTAGGCATCTACGTTGATGATTTACTGGTGACCGGAACTCAGGAGGAGCTCGTGGAGCAATTTTTCAATGACCTGAAGTGCCTCGAGATCAAGAATCTCGGAAAGGTATCCAAGTTCCTTTGTATGCGAGTGACGTTTGATTATAACTTCGGATACAAGTTGGTCCAAGAAGTCACGATTGATGAGATCATCAAATATTTCAAGATGGAAGGTGCTAACCCAGTACGAACCCCAATTGGACCGGACCACGAAGACTTATCGCTTCAACCAAGTGAGGTGTTGAAAAGTACTGGATTAGTGACAATCAAGGACTTCCAGTCTTTGGTCGGCAGCTTGCTCTGGACCGCGCGTTGCACAGGACCGGACATCGTGTACGCTGTTCACAAGGCTACCCGACGTACTCATGACCTCACTGTAACAGGGTTACATTCGGGTCACATTTAGTAGGTGGTGTACGTGAGTAAACTACGGTTGGGGTCAGTATTGACCGGTCCGAAAGGTTTTGGACCATTGGTTATTTTAACCAATCAGGACAGGAGCCCTTGGTGGTGTCGTGGCAGCCAGCCACGTATTGGTACACAGGTGGTGTACATACATTTTAGCTAGGTACGAATTTGGTAAGTTCTACTTAGTATTACATATAGTTTACATTAGTTTAAAGTAATTTAGGCTAATTATATATTAAATATACATTCAGTTTACATTTCACTAAACCGACTACCAGACGCACGTCCTCGACCGGTAGCGCGTGTAGTGAGTGCAGTAGCGTAAAGGGAGTCCTCCCTTTAGCTACACCCTTAGTAAGAGAGCCTTGTGTTAAGGCATTAGCGAAAGCTAATAGTAAACCGAGTTGGAATCTTGGCCCCGAGTAAGAGAGCTCTCTCTTACTAAGCCCTTTTATAAGGGCGTATCGGCTGAGTGAGCGGCTAACGCCGCTTAAAGGAAAGTCTTCCTCTGTGCGCTAGCCGCACCGTGCGTGTACGCACCGGCTACATCTGGTACCACTTTTAGTCAATCCAACACCTGTGTTGGTAGGCTAAGGCATCCTTTGCAAGGGATGAATCAGGACTATCGGGATATGTTAATCCGAGTCCTTCAGAAAGCCTTTAACAGGCTTTTATCCTTACTGGGTGACGAGGGCATGCAGCTCCTAGTGGAGCAGGGCCTTGAGGCCGTGAAGACAAGGGTCAATGCCCTCATCGCCCATAAGGCGAGTTTAGTTGGAAGTCGTTCCACGGGGGTGAGTCCCCCATTATCCTTTAAGATAAAGGAGTTCACCGGTGAAAAGGGTGACAACCTTTATGTGTGGCTGCGAGAGGTCGAAAAGGCCTTCGCCAGAGCGAATGTGATCGCTGATCACTTGCAAGTGGGACTTGCATTGACCCATCTTATGGGTAAAGTCCTTGCATGGGCGTTTACGTGTTCGGACACGGTCACGAACGTGTTCCCTACCTGGGAGGTCCTTAAGCAGAAGCTTATGGACATGTACGAAACACCTGATCTGGTTTTCCAGAATCGGCTGGCGTTTTTGAGGTGCCGTCAGGGCACTAGGGACTTGGAGACATACGTCCAAGAACTGAAGACCCTGTTGACAGGGATGTACGAGAAAGCGTATTCGGACGATGTGTCCATCCCTGTCTTCATGGGAGGCCTGAGAGAAGGGCCAGCACGTTAGAAGCTCTTCCGATGCCGACCCCAATCCCTGGGGGAGGCGTTTAAGATGGCGTTCAACGCCGAGAGGAATTTTCGTTCCTCTAAGGTGGGTCCTGAACCCATGGACCTGAGTCAGGTCGAAGCGGAGGAGAAACCTCCCGCTAAGAGTCACACTGACTCTTTTTCGCAGAGCTTCGAGGCGGAGCTCTTAGCTATGCTGCAGCGACATGGACCGCTAAGATGCTTCCTGTGTGGGAGCACGGATCATCTGAGAAACAGATGTCCGAAAAATCCCCAGAGAGACACTCGCTACAAGGGACCAAGGGTGGGAAAAAGCCCTTTCCCAAGCCGTCGGGAAACGACGGCTCCCCGTAGGTGCGGGGCGCCCTACTGGGGGACCCCCCAGTGCTGTTAAGTCCCAGGGTAGGGGACGACAGCACAAAGCCCCGAGGAAGCGGTGCTTTCTAGCACCGAGTTGGTGTACCAGCCAGGTTTGCTGGTAGTCCTTGCGGACGTGAAAGGCTTTGATAAGCCTTGGAGAGTCTTGATAGACTCTGGAGCGTCTGACAATTATGTCAGACGGGCTTCTGTAGAGAAGAGTCGACTGTATGCCGAGGCACTAGAGGCACGTTCTCGTGACGTTGTCACAGTCCGTCTTGCGACGGGTGTACAGGTTTCTGTACCCAAGGTCTCGGTTGACCTTAAGCTGAAGTTTGCAGACTTCGACAGCTTAGAACGTTGCCTAGTCCTGGATTTGTACTCGAGGTATGACCTCATTCTGGGCATGAAGTGGCTGGAACGCCACGAGCCATGGATAGACTGGAAGTCTAAATCCATTGGCTCAACGCACCCGCGGTCGGGTGAAGCATTGGCGAGTTATGAACCCACCTTTGCTCAATCGCAAAAGCGATTCTGGCGTGAGATGCCAGAGATTGGGATGTCTGAAATGATCAGTCCCAATGAGGTTAAGGAAGAGTTCCTTAACAGGGGGAATCGGCGGTTAATCCCCACGCCGTTAACGGTGAGACTGGTGAGTTGCCAGTGGCAGAGGTGGATTCCTCTGAGGCGACTCCAGTGGTAGGGGTAGAGACCCATGTGGTTAAGCGCGAGGCGCTTACAACCAAAGAGACCCGTAGTTCGTCTCTTTCGCACGTCGGAAATGATTCCGACCACGCCGTTATAGGCGAGACTGGTGAGTCGCCAGTGGCAGAGGTGGATTCCTCTGAGACGACTCCAGTGGGAGGGGTAGAGACCCCTGTGGTTAAGCGCGAGGCGCTTCCAAGCAAAGAGACCCGTAGTTCGTCTCTTCTGCACGTCGGAAATGATCCCGACTACGCCGTTATAGACGAGACTGGAAAGTCGCCATTGACAGAGGTGGATTCCTCCGAGACGACTCCAGTGGTAGGGGTAGAGACCCCTGTGGTTAAGCGCGAGGCGCTTCCATGCGAAGAGACCCGAAGTTTTTCTCTTTCGCACGTCGGAAATGATTCCGACTACGCCGTTATAGGTGAGACCGGCGAGTCACCGGTGGTAGAGGTAGAGACCTCTGTGGATAGGCGCGTGGCGCTTCCAATAGATGGGGCAATTGACTCCCCTCATCTGGGTCCTGGGATGAGTCCCGAGGCCAGTAGTCAGCAGTCCTATAGGATGCTGAATAGTGTGACAGGTTTTGTCACAGAAGGCGTAAGCCTTGAACGGTTGCCTGGGGTAGGCGAACCGTTGTCGTTGGAATAGATGTCCTTCAACGAGTTTGAAACTGCTTTGAAAGCAGATGAAATCGACGAGGTTGTCGTGTTGCGTCCGGAAGAGGAGTTGAACACATCATCCACGATGGACGAGTCAGTTTTGGTACAAACCAAACAGGCATTGAATGACCGAATCGGTCTCAAGATCCTCGCGGATCCTGAGGACCCTTACCATTCCTTATTAAAGGAATTTGGAGATGTCATTAGTGACAACCCGCCGATGGGGTTACCACCGGATCGGGGAGTCCGACATCAAATCGATTTGGTTCCTGGAACCAAATACTGCGTCACTAGGTAGTGGCCTCTCCCCAAGGAGCAATGCGACTTCATCGACGCATTCTCCAAGGGGAGAGAAGAGGCAGGGATGGTACGGGAGAGCAAGTCTCCCCACTCATCTCCCACTTTTTGTGTTCGTAAGCCGAACGGAAAGTGGCGCATTGTGCATGCGACCAACTGACTGAATGCAGCTAGTGTACCCATGCAGACTCCGATTGCTCAGAAGGATGTCCCCCAGAACAATATGGCGGGCTGTACTGTGTACAGTGCCTTAGATCTGGTGGACGGGTATTATCAGGTGCTCATGCGAGCATCCGATATTCCGCTTACAGCGGTCAGCACGCCTAATGGCATGCTGTGGGAGTGGCTTGTTATGCCACAGGGGCTTTCGAATGCGCCAGCGACTTTTAATCGCTTGGTGACTCAACTCTTCCGCCCTCATATAAAGTACGCTCAGACGTACTTCGACGATATATTCGTCCATAGTCGCGCGGAAGGCGACTCGTCTGATGTTCAGACGCACCTGATACACCTTCGAGCGGTGCTCGAATGTATGCGGGAGCATAAGGTATATGCGAACGCATCCAAATGTATCTTTGGTGCTGAGGAAATTCCTTTCCTCGGATGCTTCATCGGTAAGGATGGAGTGCGGGCGGATCCCGCGAAGGTGAAAGCCATTGTGGAGTGGCCTTCGCCTGTAAATCTTAGAGATTTACGGATGTGGCTTGTATTAGCCAACTATCTCCACAAGTACAGCGAAAACTACGCTGAAATGGCGAAGCCATTGACCGACCTTCTTAAGAAGGATGTTGATTGGTGTTGGGAAACCAAACACCAAAACGCTTTTGAAGCGGTAAAGGGGAGCTTGTTGAAAGCTCCCGTTCTTGCTCCCCAGACTCTGGAAAACCATTTAGTGTCGTCTGCGACGCCTCCGATTTTGCAATCGGATGTGCCTTGTTAGAAGCAGACGATGCAGGAAGGGAACGAGTAATTGCGTTTGAGTCGAGGCAGCTTAAATCTGCGGAACGAAATTATCCCGTTCATGACAAGGTGCTAATTGCAATGAAGTATGCTCTTGTCAAATTTAGGGTTCACCTACTCGGCTCAAAGCCGTTCGTGGTTTATACTGACCACTTGTCCTTAAGGACAGCGACAAAGTCGCCTCATCTCTCGCAACGGATGGCCCGTTGGCTCTCCTTCTTTGCGGAGTACAACTTTGAGGTTAAGTATAAACCTGGCAAGAAGAACGTCCTTGCAGACGCGTTGTCGCGTCGTCCCGATTACGAGCTCGCTCACGCGACATTCGTCACCACATCTGTGGTGGACCTCATACGCCTGGCGTATGGGAAAGACCCACAGTGTACGGCGCTAATCAGCGCGTTAGGTGAAAAGGGTCTTGGCTCGTCTGAGCCAACCCTGTCAAGTCGAGCTAAAGCTTGTTTACACCGTTAAAGGTGTGACGGTTTGCTATATTATAGCACAAGCGCGGAGGACACTCCGCGGGTGGTTGTTCCGCATGATGAGGAACTAAAGTATAGAGTCCTCTTTGAGGCACATGACCCCCTGCCGGGGGTCATTTAGGTCGGGATAAGACATACAACGCTTTAAGCGCTTTGTATTGGTGGCCCAACATGTATAAGTGGGTCGGTGCGTATATACGCACCTGTGAGACGTGTCAGAGGGTTAAACCCTCTGCAAGTTCAGCTGTGCCTTTTGCGAGCTTGTCCGTTCAAACAGAGTGTTGGAAATCCATTAGCATGGATTTTATCTTCGGTTTTCCGAAGGATAAGGCCGGGAACACCGGCATATTGGTCTTTGTAGACAGATTGAGCAAGATGGCTCACCTGGCGGCGGTTCCAGAGTCCATTGATGGACAAGGAACAGCGGAAGTGTTCCTAGACCGTGTCTTTCGACAGCATGATCTACCCGATTCCGTTGTGTCGGATCGGGATCCCCGTTTTACGGGACAATTCTGGGGAGCGTTGTTTAAGGTGCTGGACACCAAGCTCCTCATGTCCACTGCGGATCATCCGCAGACGGACGGTCAATCGGAACGCGTCAATCGCATTGTTGAGGATATTCTCCGTAGTTTATGTCCAGATTCTCCCAAGAGTTGGATTGAGATGCTTCCTATGGCCGGATTTGCTATAAACAATTCGGTACATGCATCTACGGGGTTTACCCCGTTTTACGTGAACGGATTAGTGAATCCGATGGTTCTGTTGACGCCATGTGTGTGTGGCCCAGGGATTGAGGGGGGAGGATTCCCTGATGTCATACCTGTATCTGTGCGAAAGCACATAGATAAGTTTTTATCGACGCGCCTTAGTGTCTTACGACACGTTTGCGACGTCATGGCGGAAAGCCAAGACAAGCAAAAGGAGCAGGCCGACCGAAAGGGTCGGCGTAACGAAAGGGTGTACAAAGTAGGAGAAAGTGTTGATTAAACGCTAAGAATCTTCCTACACATGCAGTTTCCAACGTATTGCGGAACAAACTGCACCCCAGGTTCGTGGGGCCCTTTAAGGTGCTAGCCCGAAAGTGCTTGGCGTACACCTTAGATATTCCGAAGGTGATGCGTACGCATCCAACCTTCTATGTAGGTATGCTTAAGCCATACCAGGACCCGGAGGCGGGGCCCCTCCTGGAGGGGGTCGGTAAGGCGAATAGCCATAAGAGCCGTAAGAAACGGCAGGGCAGAGGAATCCCGACAGGGCTAAAATGCGACCACGAAGTTGCACAACGGTCGTCTCGAGAGGGGCAAGCCGCCTCTCGAAGCATTCAGTGGCATCTCACTCATTGTGGAGTCCCTCGTGGAAATCATAGATTTGACGGCTGTGTCGATCATAGCGATCACGAATCACATGTCGCAATTGCGCGACCTCCTCCTCCAATGCTCAATGCGGAAGGTACTCCACATTACCATGTGGAGCGTCTGATGGCGAGACGCCATCGTCGTGGTCAAACCCATTATCTGGTGAAGTGGAAGGGTTATCCACACTCACAGAGTTCGTGGGAGTCCGAGACTCCCCTATGGCAGGATCGCCGCGACGTCGTTGACGCTTTCGAGCGGGAGAATCCCGATGCAGGTCAGCTACCAAAGGGGCGCGAGAAGCCCCTTCACTCCCAGTAATTGGGAGTTCGCCGAGGCAGATGTGGCGCTCACACTGTCCTCTGGCACCGTGGTGGGGACAGGGGAGCTGGCATAGCGCGTGCGATATGGGGCACGTAATAGCTCCATCGCTTTGGCTCCGGCGAATGCCAGGCGCAACGCCCTCTCCACCCAAACGTCACGACGTTAATAGCTTTTGGGCAGTTCATTGAAGCTGGGGAGGAGCTTCTCCTCTTCCGCCCAAGCGCGGAACTTCTTCTCTGCATCATTAGCATTTTCACCCGGAGAAAGAACGGTAGGAACCTCGCAGAGGTTCTCAAGAGGGGCACCCTGTGCCTGCCTGTCGAGGCGTTCTCGGTATGAGACGCTAGTGAACTGCTTTTGCGTAAACAGTTGTTGCCGGAGTTTCTACCGGAGTCCGCATTGATACTGCTGTTCAGCCGCAGGGCCAGGAGTATAGAATGCTAAACCATTCCTTACCATACGCCTAGACCACTTTGGAAGGTCACGAGGACCGTCAAAATTATACGCCGCCCGCGGAAGGCGTTTGGGGGCGCGTAACGCAGCCCTTAGGGCCTGTGCGGCAAGTTGATTTTCCTGAGCTGCGTCCAGATCATTGGTGATGATCGCCTTCGGCGATCCGGATGTATCATCCGACATTTTCAGGGGTGACGCACTAGTTAGTGCATTTTCCACACGTGTTGGGAACGGATTAGGCTGCCGACACCGCCGTTCGGCAATGTCGTAGCAGTCAGCCGTTGGGGAGATATCCCCAATGGCATCCACCTCCGAGTTATCGGAATAGTCTATATCCTATTCTTGAGGAGACTCCATACCACCACTAATGGTGCTCATGGTTAGCCAGAGGTTCTGGCAGTTGGAGTTCTCCAACTAAAATTTATTTATTGCGTAAGCAATAGTCTTGATGGGGGAGGATATAACAGGGTTACATTCGGGTCACATTTAGTAGGTGGTGTACGTGAGTACACTACGGTTGGGGTCAGTATTGACCGGTCCGAAAGGTTTTGGACCATTGGTTATTTTAACCAATCAGGACAGGAGCCCTTGGTGGTGTCGTGGCAGCCAGCCACGTATTGGTACACAGGTGGTGTACATACATTTTAGCTAGGTACGAATTTGGTAAGTTCTACTTAGTATTACATATAGTTTACATTAGTTTAAAGTAATTTAGGCTAATTATATATTAAATATACATTCAGTTTACATTTCACTCAACCGACTACCAGACGCACGTCCTCGACCGGTAGCGCGTGTAGTGAGTGCAGTAGCGTAAAGGGAGTCCTCCCTTTAGCTACACCCTTAGTAAGGGATCCTTGTGTTAAGGCATTAGCGAAAGCTAATAGTAAACCAAGTTGGAATCTTGGCCCCGAGTAAGAGAGCTCTCTCTTACTAAGCCCTTTTATAAGGGCGTATCGGCCAAGTAGCGGCGAACGCCGCTTAAAGGAAAGTCTTCCTCTGTGCTCTAGACGCACCGTGCGTGTACGCACCGGCTACACTCACCATTGAAGAATGGCTGCTGGTCAAGAAGATTTTGCGTTACCTCAAAGTTACCAAATATCTTAAGTTTTGTATGGGGTGCAGTGAGGTGGCGAGCAGCGATTTGAGCATCAAGGCCTACAGCGACGCAGATTACGGTGGTTGCAAGACTGACAGAAAGTCAACCTCCGGTGGACTCATCTTGTCGACGGCGTTTTGGTTACATGGATTTGCAAAAAAAAAGGTGCCGTGTCATTATCGACTATGGAAGCGGAATATTATGCGGCTTCAACGAACGTTGTTACGGTACTCGGTTTCAAGGAGATCATTGAGGAAAGACAAGTAAAAACGAAGCTACCCATGCAACTTTGCATGGATAACCAAGCGGCCATCAATATTTTCAAGGGTAATGAAACTCCAACATGAAGCACGTGGATGTTCGAGTCAAGTTTAATATCTCAAAGTTAGAGGTTGGACTTATCGAAGCTACTTACGTTTGAACTAAGGATATTCTAGCTGCTGTACTAAGAAAGGTTTTACCTGATTCAAGGTTTGAAGAGCTACGCGCCGTGCTCTGCCTTCAACATGTGTGATTTTTCGAAATACACATTGAGGAGAAATGTTAAAACTAATCTATTTACTTTAATTACAAAAATTAGGTAGGACTATTTTTTTAGTTTGAAATTGTATTTCTTACTTTTTAGTTGCTAAAAATACGGTATCCGTACTCGGTTCTGAGTACACCTATTTTCGCATTGATAAATAATGTAGGTAACACAACAGCTGTTAGAAGTTTACTATAGCTTCAACACCTTATGTATATTCATGTTGGGCTAGCTAATCCATTCTCAGTACACATTCCATTGAACAAGTCCCTGGTTCAGTCAACTTCGTCTACACACTACGATCTCTCTAAAGGTGTCATTCTCACAGCCTAGCTATAGTTGGATGCAGAAATATTGACTTGAGACGATTTCGGTATATTAGTGTTTTTATCAAACATCTACGACTCGGATTTTTCTACATTACTGCGCAACAATGGACGGAAACACCTTTCAACGATTTCCCTGGTGCAAGTAAAGAGCAACGTAGCAATCAATGGGTTCACTGCAACCACAAATAAAATTAGATGATGCCTGCTTGAAGGCTTGAAGTATGGCAATAATGCAACGAGTGGATCGGTTTGGTGAACATATGTGATAGATCTCTTTCTGGTCCGGTTGATACCGTGACACATAATGGTCGAGAGTCGTCAACTAACGGTGTTTTGGTCGAGTCATACGAAACAAAACGTGACAAGTTCGTCTACAACAGTAATGACAACCGCCACAAATTGCTTACCTCCGTTCCAAAAATGATTATCTTTTGCGTCAACACGTCAAGAATATTGTGGATCAAACCGATGTCTTGCATCTATTCAAGAAAAAGGCATAGCGGTAGATCTTTGCTGTCGATACTGCGCGCAAAGCGTATCTCGTTTGGAGAATGTCAGGCGAATTGCGCTCAATGAGAACCTTGGGTGAATACGGACTCATGAGGTGAGCTATCGATGCGTTGGTTCTATGTATGGGATTAAGTTGGCTGCGAGAATGATTTTCCTTTTTCCACACCCATTTCGTCTCCTTCATCAGTGACTTGATCACCGGATCACGAGTTCAAGCATTACTAACGGCTCGTACTATGACGGCCCAGTTTGGCTGTTCTCTACACGGTGACGCGGCTTCTGCCCTAACTTCATTCTTCAGATCATTATCCGCTCAGCCTAATATAGGCACCTGACCTAGGTCGTGTGATGGCCTAGCCGTCTCGTTGATCATGCCAAGGAATAACTCATAGAGTTGATCACCGTCCAAAACTCTCGGGAGATTCGCTGCCTCTTTTATCAAGTTGATCAGGTTTATTATGCAAATACGTTAAATGCCGGCTTTGGCTCCATGAAGGGACCCCAGACCAGTTACGTTCAGGATAATCATGATATCATTGTTTGAAAGGATAAACGAAATCTCATTTTCTGAAAGGAATACCATAAGTTCCTTCTTTAATAACGATTGGACCATACATCCATTTCTTTTGACCAAGAGCATCCACCTGACCTTGATCAACAGTGTATGGGATCTGGGTGATCCATAACCGGACTGTTCTTGGACATCCGGCGCCCTCAATATCGTCTTTGTTGCGGGGTCGGACAGCCCTTTACGTCTCTTTCCTAAACGAACATGTAGAACAGATTACAAGATTCTTAAATTCCGCTGGCAACCTAATTCGGGAAATAGGATGGATCCTATTTTAACTAACTCATCCTCAACGTCATCCGTAACCTTGATGGTCTGACGGAGGTTCCTGCTATGTCGCTTCCAACCCCAGTTCATTTTGAACATGTCTTCGTCTTGACTAACATCTCGGGAATGGCGGTAATATCCCGTGTATCCAGAAGATCTGCATCATGGTTGAGCGCAGATCGAAACTTTTCTGTACTTGATCAGGTATCACACACAGCGCCCAGACTGCCGACTATCGAAGTAGTCCACTTAATCTTCGTCCTTTTTCTTGCTCACATTGTGTATTGGTCGACCTAGATCTGTTACTTTCTTGCTGATCAGCACGAAGCCGTCAGGATTGGTCTTGATCAGCGTAGAACCGGGGATTTTGCCTTGTACACGCAACATAAGTGGAAATTCTCCGCCCGGCATAACTTGTATAGGGGGGCAGAAACGCTTCACCTGATCAGTAGCGGCACTTACCTCGGTGAATCCAATATCCTTCTAAGGTCTTTCAAACAAGCTTACCAAGAAGCAGAGCTTTAATAAACAAATGCGATAATCCAATACGTTTTTTTCTAAAGGAAACCATCCCCCTAGTAGGTTATTTGATATTTTTGTGCTAATTCTTTAGTGTATGTGTCTCTTACTTTCGGGCGGTTCCCGTCGCCGTCCCTAATATACAGAGCCATTTTTTCAAGTGTTGAGTCCTTAAAAAGAGTAAATGGCAAAATTCTCAATATTGACCAATCACACACTGAATGGAGGATATTACCCGATAAACCAGGGGAAATGAAGAACCACTTATCTAGGAATGCAAATTAAGAACTAAGCTCTTAAATAGTCCTAAAAATGCGCTAATTCTAATCCAAGTATATCTCCTAACTTTACCTCAATATCAAAAGAATTAATACTGATCAAAAATCCGCCCCATTATCATCTCGGACAGATCAATGCACCCGCGGCTAGATTGGCGAGAGCAGTCTGAATTGTCACAATCCATTTTGTAAATAGATTGTGACCATTCAGATGTAACAGGGATGATATTGTTACAGGCTTACACTGTGTTGTGCGAGGAAGCGTGCAATAGAAAAGCGGTAGGATTAGTTGATAACAACTAATCCTATAATAAAAGTAAATATAAAATATTCACTTATGTTCTAGAACGCAAAATTAAGAGTGTTTATTTAATGGGTGGTTAGCATCTAATAGTATAGTAATTACCTAAGTAATATAAGAATATAAAGTATTCAACTAACTGTACTATTAGTTAACCAGCATGATTCGGCATTTATACCGAATCGAATTTTCCTTCGTAGATTATAATAACTTATAATCTCTTATTTAAATTTCAGACAACGCGTCTGAAATTTAACTGTGATATTCTAACTTGAATATCAATTATGTAATGGCACCCCATTACATCACCCCCCACTTAAGGTGGTTGGCCAATAATAATTATTAGTTTGGCCAATCATGGGTGGCACTTGTTGGTCAGAATTTCTCATTCACCAACTGATTGACCATCGACTCGATGGTCAAGACACACGGCGGCGGCGCTCTAAAGAGCGCTGCTGAAAACAATGAAGTAACTTCTTCCTCCGCCTCAGCACTCGGTGCTGAGGTGTTGAGTGACAACGGTGACGCTGCATTAGCAGCGTCAACTACGCAAAGGTCGGAAGACGTACCGTCTTCGACCACAGATGCTGCTAAGGCGGCATCTGACAAGAAACAGGGAGATGTTGCTAATGCAACATCTCGCACGATGGCAACTTCCGAATGGCGTGTTGCCAAGAGGGCCATGTTCGGAAGTTCTGACTCCGAACAAAGTGATGGGGATACAGATGTCCCCACTAAAGGATCTAGCGAGTCGAAACTCGCTAGGTGCTCATCGCCTAACACCGATGACGAGTCTAGTGTCGCTGTCAGCTATGACAGCGACAATGATTATCACAGGTGGTTGCGGGAGCGCTGAGCCCCACCTGGACCAAGTACTTCTCCACGTCGGGGTGATTTAACCCCGGCGCGTGGTGTTGAAGCAGGCGGTGCTCCGCCTGCTTAAAGGGCTCGAACAGAAGCGGCGCCTGCCGCTTCTAAAGCGTATCATCGTACGGAACCACATGTTCCGTACAAAGTGGGATTTTGGACCCCTGGCTGGGCTATTGCCCCCAACAGTGGCGGTCACCGTAAACGGGACTGCCAATGCGTTGTTCGATATCAACGTGCTGGATGACTGCGAAGACATCCAATCACGTCGATTCGATCGAAGTACAGACGATAGGCGTCTGTACTTTATTGACCTCTTTTTCCAGGTTCGATATTATTCGAGCCGTAAAGGGTCAAGGAAGAACAGGGACGATAAAGACGCCCTGACTCAGAGTTGGAATGCTTTTGTTGACAACTACAACAAAAGTCCAGATGATTACGTTAATAAAGTTCACGTAATGCGCGAGCGCTTTTTAAAGCACTCACGAACAGGCAAAATGGAACACATCCATTTTGCTTGCATCAAAGAAGGGTTAAAGTGTGGTGTTCCTTCTCAACTCGTTTGCCCGCGGTTTCCGCAGGGCGCTCCTCGTCTGTCAGAGGAGGAGTTGCGGGGGTACGGTGGTTTTTCCGTACCCGCATAAATTCAGGGCTTAATCGATGCCCTAAATGCATCAACACCTAGTGTTGATGCTACTTCGCATTATGAGTTTGATACTTCTTCTCAAACTCAGTTAAAAGGTGTGGGGCATCAGCCCTCAGAAGCTCAATCGGCTCCCAAGAGTCGAACTCTTGGGGGTAGCCCAGTCAGCGTACTAAGTACTCGGTACGCTGCCCCTTCTTCGAAGGCACCAAGCGCTTCGAGATCAAGCGCTCGAGAATGTATCGCTTATTCCCGTGATTATCGATCAGGGGCGGCGGAGGTTGAGAATTCCCTCGCCGTTGTTGTTGCGGAGCATGGTTCTTTGCTCCGAAAACTCGAGGAGGGTTGTTACTCCTTGAGCAGCGATATGTCTCACTCTGTGAAGACATATCGGTCTCTTCGCGAGAATGTCTGCGACATCCTCGGGGCGCACACTGCCCTTCAGCAGAAGAATGATCTTCTGTACATCGATCTTTCCCGCTGTAAGGAAGAGATCGATACGCACAAGGCTGATCTTGAGCAGTCGAAGGCGGAGTTAATGACTCTCCGCTCTGCTCATCAACGGCTGGAATCCGATTACAAGTCTCTCTTGGGAGACTTGAAGAAGCACGGTACCTTCCGTAGTTCTGCGTCTCGTCGTAAGACGAAGACGAATGATACGGTTTGAGCCGCCCAACATAGAATGTCGGGTGGGGTCGCATTGCTGTGGGAATGTCTAAGGTATAGGCATTCCCCCGAATCTCTTGGACCTTGAAAGGTCCAATGTACTTAGGAAGCAACTTCCGTGTAGGGAAGTTGCTTATTGCATGTATAGGCAAATTGGTAGTACTTAATAATACAAATTCGCCTTTCCGAAAGGGTTTTTGTTCTTCTTTCCTTGCTTGTCTGCATTTTGCTTCTGCTTATTCAAAGCAGAAGCAAGTGCATCTTTTATATAGCGTATTACAGCTTGGCGCTGTAATACGAATTCATCTACTGCTTTATCAGCAGTAGGTGCGTTGCCCTCATTGTCTGCAGCCATTGCTACAGACACATATTCATCATATGCAGCTTCAGTTTCATTTGAAGCTGCTTCCGCTTCTACTGTACTTTCAGTAGAAGGGCCATCGTTGTGTTCACAAGTTGCAGTTGCAACTTGCGCATTGTCTCGCTCAAAATTTGAGCGGGTCCCTCCCCCACTTAGATTTGGCGTACCGCCAAGTAAAGCTGGGGTTCGTGGATGCCTTAAGGCATTCACGTAGAACGGTGTATGCTTAGTTGAAGCATGCACCGAATTGTTAATCGCGAATTGAGTGAGTGGCAGATAGTCACTCCACTGTTCAAAGGTATGCGCGTATGATCGCAACATGTCTCCGAGAACGCGGTTAACCCGTTCCGTCTGCCCATCCGTTTCCGGATGGTCCGCAGCTGACATCTTCAACTGGGTTCCCAACAATGAGAACGTTTCTTGCCAGAAACGTCCTGTAAATCTCGGATCTCTATCCGAGACAATGTCTTCCGGCATTCCGTGCAAACGGAATACCGTATCAACGAATATCCGCGCTGTTTGAGCGGCGGTTACATTCGCTGACACTGCAGTAAGATGTACCATCTTACTGAAACGGTCTACAAAGACCACTATTCCGGTCTTCCGACTATTGTCGGGTGGAAGACCGAATACGAAGTCCATTGAAATGGACTTCCAACACTCTGTCGGAACCGGAAGAGATTGCAGCGGAGCCTGTGAAGACTGCGCAGGCTTAACGCGCTGTCAAATATCGCAAGCGCGTACGTATTTACGTACCCACTTGTACTGGTTTTGCCAGTAAAAGTCACGTGCGAGAGAAGCGTATGTCTTCTCTCGACCTTGATGCCCTGAAATCGGTGTATCATGATACTCAAACATAATTTGATGTTTGAGATCATCGTCGTTTGGAACGACGATGCGACTTTCATCTTTTTGGTCTGTGCTGTAAAGCAGCAGACCATCGTGCAGTCGATATCGATGCACGCAAGCGCGGAGGAACGCTGGGAGTTTGTCGCACTTTTCACTTGATTGATTACTTAAGTAATCAATCAACAGACGTTTATCCTCGTCTGTTTTGTACGACTCGCGTAGTTGTCGTATAATTGACGACGACAAAGCAGTGCAACGGATCGCGTTTGCACTGGCACCTTCGGTTACGGACGGTTTCGTCTCGTAATCGGACCTTCGTGATAGCGCATCCGCTATCACGTTCAACTTTCCGGGTTTGTATTCAACCGTAAA
>CM047587.1:37738708-37769883 GCA_026184515.1 Peronosclerospora sorghi | reverse complement strand
GACTTCTTACTTGGAAAAACCACAACTAAAAAACTACTACCCTATAGTCCCTAAATGTACCCCCACAAAAATATGTAAAATACCCAAAGTCGGGTGACTCACCAAAACTTGCGTTCTTGACACTTCTTGAGTCTGATAGGCTGAAAAGCCCCCCTTGTTTAAACTAATCCGAAATTAGACCAAATGTCTTGACAAACCTGACCAGAAGTGTGCCAAATTTTGGGCACGCTTCTCCACAGCCGCCCCTGAGTCAGACCGTGTCGCACAACGATAACGGTCTGACCTCGTCCATCAAATTCAGTTGAACCTTGGTCATTCAGACTTTTCCGACACGGAGCAACCATCTTCTTCATCCGTTCCAGGTACTTGCACTTCTGGACTTGACCTTCTTGTATTTCCTTAACGACCGTTCTTGTAGGAACCTCGCATACCACGTCATCTCATGTCACTTCTCCCGTCCGGTCTGTCCGGTCTGGCAGCCCCCATCGTTATACTGCACCTCAGACATCGGCAGGGCATCAGACCGGGACTGACGCGCAGTTGCAAGACGCACTTGAAGATATCGCACGTCTCCAGGAGCAGATTGCTCAACAGGCGACACAACGTAAGCATACATGTCCGGTCTTCACCTTGGACCTGTTCTAACCTTCGTTTGTCTTCAGCCCGTATACCTCCAGCCCGTATACCTTGGCATCAGCAAGGCGATCAATGCCCTGCTTGCCGCCGACCGGCAGTCGAACACGCATGACCTCCAGCTGCGTCAGATTTTGACCGGACTAATAAACGCGCGCAATAAGTTGACCCGCTTGGAGGCTCATCAGCTTCATCTTCGGGAGCAGCTTGTTCTGGTACAACAGCAGCAAGCGGAAGACCTGCTTGACCAGACCACGTTGAGCATTCAAAGCGACGATCTCGAGAGGCGTCTCACCGAGCTCCGAATTTCGATTCAAGACCAGACCGAGGAGGTCCGGTCTTGTGAACGCAAGTCGAACGATTGGACGCAGGCAGCGAACGGTCGTCGGGCGGTATTAAAAGAATTTCATCAGCGCTTGGTTGACCTGTTGCGTCCTCGTCGGCATCCGATTGCTGCCTCCAGCGTAGACCGGTCTGCGTCGGCGGCCTTGGTGGACCTGCACCGGGACCAAGACCAAGGCCGTTAATTGGCCGAAATTCCCCAGCCCAAAATTCGTCAAAAGTCTAAGAAGCGCGCGGACGCGCCGGGTAGCTCGAGGGCGCGGGGCATAGCGCGCGACCATGAACTCGAAGGGAAGCGTGCGGTGCCTCGTAAGCGAGCCAAGATACAGGCGCCCCTCGTGGGCCCAAGCTTGGATGAGTATGACGACAGTAAAATCTCCAAAAATCAAGCTCCCTCGGCCACAGGTGCTGACCGTGCCAAGTATTCAGAGGTCTCGTCCTGGGATGACTCCGGGGAAGACTCCGGTGATTCGGAGTTTGCTGTCTCCATCCCAACCAAGTCGCGAACAAGTCCACATGAAAGTTTTGTTCAAGTTGCATCGACTTCGGAGGAGACCAAGAAGACCGGTCCGCATGGTGGCGTTCCACCACCTCATGCGTCGACAAAGTCAACACCTACGGTCTTACCTGGGACTTCCAAGCTCCACAAAGATGCTTTGTTGGCCAACGTGGCAATCGACAGTTTTTCCCTTCCGCCACGAACGCGTGAGGATACTTTGCCGTGGTCGCCAGGGCAGATCGGTTGTTTACGCCGGTCCACCCTGACCAAGCAGCTCCTGGCCCGGTCTTTCTCTCGTCCAGACCGTTGGCTTTTCCCGCCGTAGAAGAAAGTTCCTGCCGCGTCGGAATGGCGGCCGGACTTGATCACGTCGGCACATATCTCCTGCTTGTACGCTGACGAGCCGTGGAAGATTTTCGAGCATCCCAAGCTGGGGTTAATCTTACACTCGACTCCGTGGGCCAATGCTTTCATGAGTCGGGTGAAATATTTTAACAAGACTCAAGCTCAAGCCATCTGGGAGGCATCCGACTATCTTGTGCTTCCCCCGGAACGCGTTTGGCAGGACCCTGGCTTGGCGACCATCCAGAACAAGCGCAAGCGGCGTCGGATCAGAGCGGGTGAGTCCTGGCAGTCCCTGTGCCAATATGTTTTGGACGGGATGCCGGCCCACGAGTGCGACGTCGATGTGTTCTTATATCCAGTTGTACTTCATATGCCGCGGCGTCGCGTCGAGAAGACCCGGCTGCTGGCTGACGGTGGCACATGGTACCCCGGTCTTAGGTGCACTACACCGGTCTTGGACCTCAAGGATGCTTTGGTCCAACTAGACCAACAAGAACCTTGGCGTAACCAGTACCAGGACCAAGTTGAAAAGCATCCGTCGTTGACCGTCGGCCGTCTGTGGGATGATGGCGAGTGAGGTCGTAAGTAGTCGACCAGATAACACTTAATATATATCATCGTTATTTTTCACATGTTCGGTCATCAAGTCACTTGAGCTAATTCCACCACTTTCTCCAGAGTTGCACTAGACACGTTATCACCAACCGTTCCATTTACATCGCGAAAAAACAATCCACGTTCGTCACTCCACTATTCCAATTCGTCACATATTCACAATACACAATACACAAGACACAAGACACAAGACCTTCCACCTCTTCACACCGATCGGGAAGACCGATGCTACTGCATGTCTTGGTCTTGGTCTTCATGGGTCTGCATTACTGCGAAACGGTTCCGACTGACTCGGTCCCGTTCGAATTCTCGTAGTAGTGCTCCACAGTTCAGGTCGGACTCATCGATCCAAGTTGTTTCATCATGGTCCTTCCATCGGACCAGATATTCTCGGTGGGTCCGGCCGAACCTGGTCTTCTTGACCGATCGGACATCTAAGACCTTTTCCACTTCAAATTCGCCCTTCTCCAGCGGTCGTTCCCAACTGTCCTCCGGCAATAATGCTTCATCGAAATCAAACCGTTCTGCCTCGTCTACTAGACAGGGCATTTTGGGACGATCAGGAAATTCTCGTACCAGTTTTAACTTGGACACATGTACGATCGGAAAGACCTTGTAGTCCGTGCCGGTTGTTACTAGACGGGCAGCGTGTTCACCAATCAGCTCGGCAACACGGAAAGGACCGTGCCACATGTGAGCAAGCTTCTTCGCATAGCCCTCCTTCACTCGGTTTAGGTACAACCATACCCTCTCCCCTGGCTCTATACCGTGGGGTTGGACCTGGTCGTTGCTCCGGTCTGCCCGGTCTTGTGTAGCTTGACGTAACTTTTCGTTGACAATTTCTCTTGCATGCTGGTAATGTTTCTGGACCTGCATGCGCCAACGTCGAGCATCACGATCGCGGGTCCGAGTGCAGCCAATAGGTATCGCGGCTTCAAGAGTGGACCGGGCTCCCATCCATACGCAAGATAAAAAGGCGTTTCTCCTCGGACCCGATCGGTCGACGAGTTGAGTGCAAAGACCAGCCTTTCTGCGTATTTGTCCCAATCGCGCTGGTCTGGATCGGCAACGTACATCTTGATTGCTCTTGTAATAGTTTGTACCATACGTTCTGCCGATCCATTCGCTTGCGGACAATATGCCATCGTCGCGCTCTGTTTCTGGCCCAGCATATTGTTAAACGACCGGAACACCTCGGCCATGAAACCGGGTTCTCGGTCGTGTCTGATGACCTCGCTGGCGCCGAACCTTCGGAACACGCATTCTTCATAACTTTTGGCGATCTGCTCGGCAGACCGGGACGCACTTGCCTTCGCAATAACTAGACCGGTGAACAGGTCTAACCAGATCAATAACTCAGTATTGCCATATGTCGATTTAGGCAGCGACGGTATATGGTCCATCGCTATGACCTGGAAAGGGTAGGTAGCTTCGATATTTCCGGGCGATCGCCCCTTGATTACCGGTCTACCCTTTCCGGTCTCGCAATCCGTACAACAACCCACATATTTCTGTACACTTTGGAAAAGACCTCTCCAGTGAAAGTGGGACCTGACCTTGTGATACGTTCTGCCTATGCCCTGATGTCCCCCTTCTAGACTCACATGGTAGTGATGGAGGACATCCGGCTGCAGCAACTCAGGTATCACCAATTTCGCCATTCGGTCCCGGTCTGCACTGTCTTGGTCGGCATCGCGGCAGTAATATAGTAAACCATCCTCATCCACTTCGTAACTGTCTGAGATCTTGGCACATTCTTTCGCTTGACCATTTGTCAACTTAGACAATTCACCGCGCAGGTAGGTCTTCAAATTCACAATCCATTCTTCTTCGTACTGCGCCTTGAGGATCCGTTCTGACCTTAGTCGTTGCACAACAGATTCACTCAACCGTTCCTTTGGGAACGGTTGGTGGGACCTCCGAGCTTTCGGTCTAGTCGCGACCATCACATGCACCTGGTCAGGAGCGTTCTTGGGTCCGATCACCTCAGGGAGCCTGTTCATATTCATCAATTCATCCAGAACGGCCTTCTCGGTGATCGTAGCCCCGGTCTGGTCTTGAATGGCCTTGGTCGCGAGGTAGTCGGCACTTCTGTTCCAGTACCGTCTCACGTGCAACAGCTCGTGGTTGGGATGGTCTTTCAATGCCTTCATTACCCGATCATTTAGCGTCCTTAGTCGTGGGGCCTTGCAGTCGATCTCTCCGGTGACCTGCCTGATCACTAGGTTGGATTCACCACATATGATGACTCGCCCCTTCTCTTGCGACGACAGCAGGTCCAGACATAAAAGTAGACCTCGGTACTCCGCCTCGTTAACCGTAACATCCGGCGTGAAATCGGCAGCGGCTGCAACTATAGACCATTGTGGCAACTTCCACAATATGACACTATAGGCGCCGACCTTCTTCTTCACGCTTGCTGATCCGTCAAAACTTAAGACCAAGAGCTCTTCATCATGGTCGACGGTCGGTGGCGGTCTCGAAACTGACTGCCTAGGTTGCTTCGTCGGGGCAATCGCTATCAATTCCTCGTCCACTTCAGACCGAGGGGTGATACTGGCAGCTAATGTGCCCAATATCGCCCCTGGTGCACTTAATGACCTCGAGGGTCCACTGCGAAAAGACCGCCGACCATCTGCCTAGACGTCCGTCCATCCCATTGGCTGATAATAGCCAGTCCAAAGTAGACCGCCTTGACAGGACCTTTATAGGTCGGGCGACCAGCATTTTGTAACACACATCTAGAATTCGTAGCAACGCCAGAACTTCTTTCTCGACAATTCCATAGTTCACTTCATTTGGCTTCAGCGTTCTGCTCGTGAACGTGACCGGATGGTACACACCATCATGATCTTGTACTAGAGTGGCCGAAATGGCCCACTGACTAGCATATACAATAATTTTCGGTACCTTTTTGGGATCGAAATGCTTCAAAATCGGTGCCGTCGCCATCTTAACCTTCAACATACCAAAAGCAAACTTTGCACGCTTCATATGGTCTTCGGCCTCCACTTGCGGACAATCTGCAGCAAGACCAGAGTCGGCGCCCCCATGTAAAGTTGCCCGGTCCTCTTCGCGCAACATACGGTAGTCCACTTCCCGGAGCTCATACAGCACAGCCGCGTAGATAGCAAAATCTTCGATGAAGCGGCTGTAGTAGTTTATACTTCCTAGGAAGGACTGCATTGCCTTCAGAGACTTGGGAAACGGGAGGTTGCTTAACGAATCCAGGTCCTTATGATTAGCCTCTAGACCATTGTTCGAAACCATATGACCTAAATAGGCGACCTTGGACATACCCCAAAAACTTTTTATGGCGCTGATAGATAGGTTCCAGCGGTCGCATGTCTCCAACAATCGTTCAACCTTCTCGCACAGATCGTTCCATGACGAGGCAGGTATCAGAATGTCGTCGATGTACGACCGCCTCCCTAGAACGGACGGTATTCTTTCCCGATCGGGTTCACCCTCTGTAAACACATCATAACTTTCGGCAGGGTCCCGATCGGTCTTGATTTTGAAGTGTCCGTACAGTGCGTTGTCTATCAACCTTTGATAGATCTGGGGTGCGTCCTTCAGACCGAACGGCATACGGTTCCACTCGAAAAGACCAAACGGTGTCACAAATGCGGAAATCTCACGGGCTCGATCAGTCATCGAGACCACCCAAAATCCACTTGCCATGTCCAGCGAACAATATCACAAGGTCTTGTCGAGGTCTTCCAACAGATAATTAATCAGCGGCATCGGGTACACCATAAGTTTAGTTAACCGATTCACCAGCCGATAGTCGATGCACAACCTAATGTCGACGACGTTCTTCTTGATAACAGTTACGATCGGCGAGGCCCATGGAGAGGTCGACGGTCTAATAATCTTGGTGCCCAACAGTCCTTTAATGAGATCAGAAAGCTTTTCACGGTACTGTGGCGCCACGCGTCGACACCGCTGGGCAATCGGCTTGGCATCTCCAACGTCAATATCTCAAATCGCACCACGGGCTGCAGGTGGTAAGGCGTTGCCCTTTCCGATCAGCAGATGTCTTTTCTTCCATATGATATTCTTCAACTGCTCGATCTGGTCTGGACTGTTAAGGTCTTGATCACCCACTTGTAAATCATCCATTGTAACTTCGGGAGAGTCGGCAGACACTTCAGGGAGGGCTGCCATTTAGCTTTCCAGCTCCTGAATGTACTGTTCCCCGCCTTCATGTATACAGACTTGTTCATCTTCTGGGGTGATATCACCTAGACCATCTGGACCGGCTGAACGCCCCTGGTCTTGATCGACGGGCTGTCCTTCACTGATAAGAGTCTGATTAGGAATACCGTCATGGTCCGACCTAGCAACTTCATGTTCCCCTTCTTCCGTTTTTTGCTCCGCTGTAGCCTGGTCTTGTGCTGACACCACGTTGACTAACCTTGGCTCATCTACTTGATGGTCCACCGTTCCTGGTGACTGCGGCGCCTTTCTTCGGACCAACATCTTTTTTGGGGTGATATAACTTGGTATTTCCACTAAAGGTGAGGTATCCTCTTCCACCGACCCATCATCGCTGATAAGATCGGTGGTCGATTAGTACGCCAGGTTTTGCCACTCGACATACCGCCTCGATCCAATCGAGACGAACCGCATCTTCCTTGGTACCTTCCCTTCTGCTAACCACATGCCGAAAATAGTTTTATTGTCCAGTGTCAGCGGCTTGTCACCGATATTGTTAACACGGACAAAATCACGTCGACCAGCACTCTTTACGAAGGTTGAGACCCACCGATCGCCCCTGGTCAACCACAACTTCCTCGAACGAAAACCTTTCTCAACCGGGGTATCGGCAGACCGACCCACTGGGATAGTGAGGTCTTGGTCCCACCGGACCAGATCGGTATACGAACCATACAGAGATCTTCGACCAGCCAAATGGACCTGGACCTCATCCGGGAGCGTAAGCACTCCATGTGACAGGTCTAGGCGAATACCAGCTGGGACCATGAAATCCATTTCTAGTAAAGCGTCTTGACCAGCCAACTTGCCGAACCAAGCGCTGAAAAAGTAGAACAGCGATCCCGACAAAGTAATTTTCACACGCGTTCTTCCTTCGCTCAAATAAGAGTTTTCGCCGATCCCGACGCATTCTTGTCTCTGGGTATCGTCTATACGACATCCGACCTTACGAGCAAAGGCGGAGTCGATTATCGATACTTCAGCTCCAGAGTCGAACAACATCGTCGCTTTCTGATTATTAATCTTGCCACAGGCTTTCGCCTGCTTGAACCATTTATCACGCGCGTGATACTTCCAGTATCCGTCGGATTCTCCAGGCAGAAAGTCCAACTGCATAACCACCTTAGTCCGGGAGTACTCATCGGTCTTCAGACTGTAGACCGTATGGTCTCGGGCGACGCAATTTGGAATAGAACGTGTATTGTAGGTCTTATCCTCCTTGCCGACATATGCATAGATGTGAACCGTAGAACGCTCGGCTCGATCCAGATTCCAACCTGTCGAGCGTTCTAGTTTAACATCTTTTCTGCGTTCGGCGGCAGCATCCCCGCGTGCTTGTCCGGCACGTACCACTTGCACATCATGTTAAAAAATTCTTCAATCTTGCAGTGGCCGGCCTCTTGGATCTCTCCACATGACTTGCATACGAAGAGGCAGTGGTCCGTCGGGTGGCCGCGTCTCTCGCACTTCTTGCACACCATCTTCTTCCAGCAGTTTGGACCATCATGTTTGCTCGACCCACATTGGGAGCACTTCTGACGAGGTCGGTCTGGATCGGACTTGCTTCCGTTCCTTCCCTTTCGGTCCACCCGGGCGGACTTCGACTTGGTCTTCGGGGAAGGTCCCGCAACATAGACGTAACGATACTGGTCTTCATCCGATGACTCCTGGCTGTATGGACATCCACTTTCCCCTTCTGACCCCGTGCTGGCATCAGCTACAATTGCCTTGACCGCTCGGGTCGGTCTGGTCCAAGGTCTCTTGACCGGATCGGTCTGGGTCTTGGGACGATAGCGACCTGATCCACCAGCGGTCTTCGCTCTCATACTACGCGACTGTTGTAACGTCCGCAGGGTCTGTTCGACTTCACCCGCGTCCCTAAGGCGCAGCAGAGTAAGCTGGTCCGCCAGTTCTTGATCGTCCAGGGTACTAATGTAGTGACCCACATGTTCCAGAGCAGCACCGTTCGGCGGGTTATTCTCTTTGATTGTTATGCCTGCACGAAGTGCAGCCACGTTCAACCGATGCAAATACTCGATCGGTGTTTCGTCGGCCCGCTTCTGCATAAGGTGGTACTTACGGGCGCTTGAAAATCCGGAGTTAAAATATTGACCTTCGAACTCCGCACATAACAGGTCCCAGTCAGACCGGACGCCCCGACCCAACTGTTGAATCCAGTTCGCGGCCGGTCCTTTTAACAAATCCCGGAAGATTAAACAACGTTCGCTTTTTGGGTTCTGGTCTCGCAGGAACGCAGACTTGACCCGACTGAACCAAGACCGGGCCTGGTCTTCATCAGCATCCTTGCCAGTGAAGTCCTTGAGGTCGGTCGTCGCGGACATACGGATGTGCGGAATCGCAGCAGATCCAAAGTCGTAAGCAATAGTGGAAGCTAGGTTAGCCTTACCTGGCTTGCCAGAGCCCGTACCGTCTGATCCACAGTGGTCGTCAAGACCGCAGACCGACTCCATGTCACAATCACTTGTCTTGTTTGGTCTACGCGGTCTTGCCGGTTGCGGCTTGTGCCTTCCCTTGCCGGTTGGTTTATCACTTCTAATAGGCTTATCCATAGATGTTACCGATTCCATATCCACATCTTTGCAAACATTGACACCTTGACAGGTAGACCGGTCTTGGACATGTGGGCGCATAGGTGGTCTAACCCGTTCTTCCATGAAACGTTGCATCATCGTCTGAAACATGGCTTGGACGTTGTTTGGCGTCATGGGCAACGTGTTGATACCCTCCTTTTGCGGAACTGAGTCCTGTGGGGCTTGCTGGAGCCCCGACTGCCAAGCAGCCCCTTGCTGCCGCATGTCCCTTTTTTGTTCAGACCGGGCATGGTCCACCCCCATGTTCATCCGCTCGACACCGGTCTCCAACTCTGATGAGCTGTTAGAAGCCGTTGGAGACTGGTAGATCGATTCATCATCGGAACCAATGTCAACAAGCTCTGTGGAGGCTTCGGCGACCTTCATTGCCGTGGTGGGAGTTGGGCGGCGAACCGCCCCCACCAGTGGCACCAAACGGTCGTGGAGGTCCGACATCGACGCCTCCAGTCTCCAAGCATCAAATTCAAACAATTTATTGATATCGGTGGGGTTCTGCATTTTAATGCCAACCTCCGCCAACATCGCCACCAAATTCTTGACGAGCAGTAATGGTCGATCACTCTGGATCGGCTCGGTAGTGGGACCGAGAAGACGGTCGGGGATATGGAGGTCCAACACCCGAAAGACCTGGTTTTGGCGAACAAATCGCTTCAATTCAAAAACATAATACATCTTGTCCAGGTCTTGTTCGGTGATAGCCTCATCCCCGACCTTCGACTTTTCTTCAAAGTCGTCTTCGTCGGGTGGCATTCAAAACCCTTTTCTGGGCGCCTTGGGTACTTTGGGGACTTTAGGGAGGTAGACCGGATCTTTCCAGTCATCCTCCAAGTAATTTTCATCTTTTAGTTTTCCATCAATTTTTTCATTCATATGCATAGGATCAGGACCAAGGTACTGATCCTTTCCGGAACTATAGTAAGACCTGCTATAGTCCCGATCGGCCCCGGTGGGAGCCTTTTGGGGAGGAAAAAACTTATTAATCCCGACCTGGTCCTCCGCCAGGCCAGATCGGAAATCGCCATCTTTATCAACAACGATAACGTAAGGCGATAGCCTTTCCTTACGTCCTCTCCAGAACGACTCCGTATTCAAATCATTCAAATCTTCGAATCCAATTTTTGATGGAATATCAGCACGGTGATATCCACGATCACCAAGTGATCCGGGCACGCGCACCATTGTGGTGGAGTCAAGTTCGAAATAGAAAACATTAGCATCGATAACCTGACTACCACCATCGCGCCCAGCCTTCCAACTTTCGGAGGGGGTACTCCGCGGACCACCACTCGAGATCTGGTCCGATCGTCCGCTGCAAGCAGACGACCGGTCGTCATCAGAATCCACTTGGTCCGATTGTTTAGTGTCCATCTCACCTTGTGTACCCGATGGAATTGGCTAGTTACACACTCGGTGGATCGGGATCGCAGATTGGATCGAACCGGTCTTGAATATAGAAGACCGATCTGGGTAGGTATCTCTGGGGCGGAACTCTTCAACCCAGACACAAACAGACCAAAAACACTTCCAAGAGATAACTTCCAATAGGTCGATCGTCCAAACGATCAAGACCTGACCAATACGAAATAATAGAGGGTAGACCGACCGTTCCGGTCTAGCCCCTGACCAATACGAAATAAGACCAAAACCGGTCTAGTTTCCAACCAATATTAAAACAAGCCAATATGTCCGCGTAAAGACCCAATATGCTCGTGAAACTCCACAAACGATATCTCCACGCCAAGACCAATCCAGTGAATAGCACGTTCCAAACGTACTTGAGTTGAGGTGTTGAGATCGCCAAATCGTACTCCCGTCGAGGGACTTCCGGTGGGCCAAAGTGTGCGTGCGGCGCGTCCAGACCGGGTATAATGGTCGAGAGGGAATAATTCGACCCTCTGCCCCCAAACTCTCCGCGGCGGGCGGAGGAGACTAGTGTACGAAAAGGGAAGAACGGCGACCCCTAGATGTGGTGTGAACCAAGACCAAAGGACTTCCACTTAGAAATTCCTGCAACCAAAAGACTTCTTACTTGGAAAAACCACAACTAAAAAACTACTACCCTATAGACCCTAAATGTACCCCCACAAAAATATGTAAAATACCCAAAGTCGGGTGACTCACCAAAACTTGCGTTCTTGACACTTCTTGAGTCTGATAGGCTGAAAAGCCCCCCTTGTTTAAACCAATCCGAAATTAGACCAAATGCCTTGACAAACTTGACCAGAAGTGTGCCAAATTTTGGGCACTCTTCTCCACACTCGCTTGCTTCACTGCATATTCTCCCGACATCAATCTATATCCATTGTGAATAGCCACGTAATCCGGGTCTTCTCTCTCTATCCATAGTAGTATCCATCTGTTAGTTCATTTGAGTCTTTTAACCTTGAGTACGCAGCTACTCCTGCCGCTAGTCACTCATAAATGGCCCCTTAACTACAAAGCGATCCAACAGTGTCCCATCCACTGTTGTCATTACGTCTGCGTCTAAAATATCTCCTTTCATGGTCGTTAGCACCCGGGTTATAGCATCCCGAATATTTTATCTATCAAGCGACACAACCACGACCTCGCACACGTTCGGCAAGATGCTGCAACATGCACAAAAAGTAAGTCAACCTATAACAGCACCATAGCCACGACCATAATGCATATCTCGTACTCTCCATTATCATCCTTCTTTAGCCAGAATCTGGGGACATGGCAAGACGAATAAAAGTGAGTTGGTCACCTTTTGGTTGGTCAAATTCGTGAGATTCCAGACCCAGTGGAGGCTGTGGCTCCGTCGCCATGCTCCTGGGCCCGTGCCCCGGTCCTCGCCGGAGCGACATCAATTATTTCTTTATATATGTGGATGTTATTATATAGAAGATAGAAAACCGACCCATTCTGTGAATTTCCGTGAAAAACCTACCCATTCTGTGTAATTTCTCATAAAATAATAACGTATTTACAATTACATTTATTATAATTAAAATATTTTTTATTCTTTTAATTTCTTTTATTTATCTTTTTCTAGTTTCATATTATTTTTCCGATCAATTCATATATTTATTAGTTAATAATTTAGTTTAAAAATATATTAAATATTCAATTAGTGTGAAATAGATGAATTAAATAAACTTTATTTGAACTAAAAAAATTTTAAGTCGACATATATTGTGAAGAATATAAATGAACTTATGTAGAAATACTTGTTATAACAATAAGCATTATCATTGTTAAACTATCAAATAAAAAAACAATTACAATTAAACAAACCACCACCAATCCATTTTGAAATATCAATACTATATTTATATTCATCACAGAATTTTCTCCATTGGTCGGGCTCTTGAGCAAGGGTTCAACTTGTTCCTCGATCGAGTGACCGAGACGTTTGTTGTGGCCATTGAAGGAACTGTCGTAGTGCATGAAATGCAGGAGAATCGCATCTGGATGTTCTCATGCGAAAATTCTAGCGCTACGAGTTCCGTGCGGCATCCACGCGATGTGAGAATAGTGAATTTCTCATTGGCGGACGGCGTTGCTACACTCTAGCAGTGACACCGAATACTAAACCAAACATGCAACCAATATCTAAAGATCATGGCAGATCGTGGACTCGTCAAGGGGATGATCATCACTAGACGAGAGGCCGCGCCATGCGAAGCGTGCCACGTCGGTAGTCAAAAGCAAAAGCGGCGAATGAAAAGGATTGATCGAGGGGTATCAGCTCCAAACCAGATAATCTATGCCGATCTCATGTTCTCGAGTAAGGGAATAAATTCAACGTACAAAGCTGCGTTGGTCATAGTGGACGCATGGAGTCACTATTTGACACTTTTTTGCTCAAGAGCAAAACGGCGGCGACAGTGAACTCAGAGATGCAAAAATACATTCTCTGGACAGAGAGACAAGCTGGTCGTCGAGTGACAAAAGTGATTGAGCGAGAACACGATCCTGCCGAGAGTGTGCGTTTTTCCGTCCAGCGAGTTCTCACCGTATAAAGGCAAAGAATTTCTAAACAACGAGATTACGCAGTGGTATATCAGGCGCATAATTAAACACATCAAATTTGTTTCTAAGGGTTCACATTTGAATCCAGTGGAAAGAGAAATTGGAGTGCTCCTGGATGCGACGAAGGCTTCGACGTAATCGTCTGGCTTCTTCAAATCAATGTGGGTATTTGCTCTATTGAACGCTGCGTACGTTCGCAACCGAGTGTTTTGAAAACCGATCAACGGGATTCCATACCAGAGACATTTTGTTGTCAATGAGGACATCCACTATTTGCGTCCTTTCGGAGCTATAGCGTATATTCACGTTCCAAAATCGCCAGACAGGAATAAGGAGGACGACAACACGAGGATTGGGTTCATCACCGCATTTATGTAGTGGACACTGTCGGTGTACAAGTGCCTGCGGATCGTACTATCAAGTTCGTGGCTGAAGTGCGTGTCGGCGAAGACGTGATGTATAGCGATCGCCATGAAGTGGATTCAGATGATGAAAACGTAGGTGAATGGCTCCGGTTTGATAAAACAGCTCCTGAAGATGATGAAAGTGAAGATGGACAGGATGATACACTTGATACTGGAGAAGACTTTGCTAACTGCGACATGCAATGTGTCGATATGATCTAGTCTAAGCGGTGATGTGTGGATGCCCACTGATACGGAAGAAGAATGTTGTGATATGATTTCTACTGTGATTCACGAGGGAATCGAACTCCATTCAACAAATTCTATGGATATCGATGGCGATAGTGAGAACGAACTACCTCACAACAGCAGTAATAGTAAAAGCACGAGTGACCCCGGAAGCAACGGCAGTAGTAGCGCATGTGACTCCAACAGTGCAAGTGCTGAGAGTGAACCAACTCCTTCAAACAAATCTGTACCTGCGTGCGAAGGTCACAACTCGGGTCATGACGATGTGAATCAAGGTAATTATGAAGATACGAACAAAGATGGAAATGACTTTAACAAAGATTACGAGTTTGTCGCGGGCGAACAAGGTCAGAAGCGTCACTCGATGTATTTGGTAACGAACTCGAATTGCCTTTAGCGCCAGAATATGGCGAAGAAGCCCCATAAAGTGAAATTGGTTCCGAGTCTGTCGCGGGCGAACAAGGGCAGAAGCTTCTGTCGATGGATATAAGGACTAACTCAAATTTCCTTTAGCGCCATAATATGACAAAACAGCCCCAGAAATTGAAATTGGTTCCAAAACGAATCCTACGATATTTCACATACACACGTTTAAAGGCGAAGAGATCAATGTAGTCTCAAAGGCCGAGCGCAACAAAAGGACTGATCGCGTTGACACGTCATCTGAGAAAGAGAGAAACGCAGTAGGAGAAGCCGTGAAATCGCGACGGACTGGTCTTTGTTTGGACAATGAGCGTCGGAAACATGCGAGGTATAGAGACGCCAACTGGATGGAGAACTTTGCAACTCGAGTGCTAGATAGTCAATGTAAGGCTATGCGAGGTTCCGGCAACATTATCCCTAGGAACCACCGAGAAGCAATGCGGTCCAAGGACGCCAACTTCTGGTGCATGGCGTAGATGACAGAAATGGCAGCGATGAAAGCAAACAACATGCTCGAGGAGATCAATTCGGATGATGTGCCTGGTGATGCAACTTGGTCCGAACTTTGTGGGTGTATAGCCTCAAGAACGATAGGGATCGCTACATTGTCAATTTCAAGGCACGTTTGGTCACTATCGGTAATTACCAGCGGCCCGGTATTGATTTCACCGAGACATTCGCTCCTGTTGCTCGTATGTCATATCTGAGACTAGTGCTCGCGTTTCAGCACGACTTGGACTCAAAGTTTACGGTGGTGATATAAAAACCGCCTATCTAAACGCCAAACTGGAGATTACGCGGTATGTTAAGCAAATTGATGGTTTTCCATGCTCTTCAGATGGTCATGTGTATGCAGTGAGGCGAGCGCTGTACGGGCTTCGTCAATATGGAAGATAGTGGAACACGAAATTGATCTCTTGGATGCTGCATCGTGGGTTCCAGCGTTGTGCCACATCTATTTCAAGTTTGATAATGGTTTGATCATGATGGTACTGATTTACGTAAACGACGTGTAATGTGCAAGAAATGATGAATCAATAAAGAGAAAATTATATATGGAACTTGATAAGAGATATGGAATCAAAGATTAAGGTGAACTCACCGAATACCTAGGTGTGGAAGTCCGACAAACGCAAGATATGATCTGGATCAGCCAACGAAAATACGCGGAGAAAATCCTGAGCAAATATGGGTACAATAATGCTCACAAATGTGTGGTGGAGTCAAGTTCAAAATCGACACCGTAGTGTCGAGAACCTGACCACCATAGTGCCCGGCCGTCCAACTTACGGGGGGGGGTACTGTAACCGGGTTACATTTGTGTTACATTTAGTGTTGGTGTATATGAGTACACTACGGTTGAGGTCAGTATTGACCGGTTTGAAAGGTTTCGAACCATTGGTTATTTTAACCAATGAGGGCATGAGCCCTTGGGTGGTGGTGTGTCAGCCATCCACGTGTCGGTACACAGGTGTGTACATTACATTTTAGCTAGGTATGAATTGGGTATATTCTACTTAGTATTACATATAGTTTATATTAGTTTAAATTGATTTAGGCTAATTACATATTAAATATATTCAGTTTACATTTCACTCTAAAGTGCAGACGCGCGACCTCGAACGGTCGCGCGTGCAGTGAGTGTCGTAGGTAATAGGGATCCCTCCCTTTACTTACACCCCGTAAAGGGGACACAGCCGTTAAGGCTAAGTAGTAAACCAACCCGGGAATCCTGGCCCCGAGTAGGAGAGCTCTCCTACTAATCCCTTTATAAGGGCGTATCGGCTAAGTAGAGGTAGATACCGCTTTGAGGAAGGGTCTTACTCTGTGCGCTAGCCGCACCGTGCTTATACGCACCGGCTACATCTGGTAGCACTTGTAGTCAATCACACACCTGTGTTGGTAGACTAAGGCATCCTCTGCAAAGGATGAATCAGGACGATTGGGATAGTTTGACCCTCGTCCAGCAGGAAACCTTTAAAAGGCTGTTACCCTTACTGGGTGACGAGGGTTTGCAGCCCCTAGTGGAGCAGGGCCCTGAGGCCGTAAAGGTAAGGGTAAATGAGCAGGGCCCTGAGGCCGCAAAGGTAAGGGTAAATGCCCTCATCGCTCATGAAGCGAGTTTAAGCGGAGATCGTTCCACGGGGATGCGCCCCCCATTATCATTCAAAATAAAGGAGTTCACCGGGGAGAAGGGTGACAACCTTTACGTGTGGTTACGAGAGGTCGAAACGGCCTTCGCCACAGCGAATGTGATCACTGATCACTTGAAAGTGGGACTTGCATTGACCCATCTTACGGGTAAAGTCCGTGCATGGGCGTTTACGTGTTCGGACTCGGTCACGAACGTGTTCCCTACCTGGGAGGTCCTTAAGCAGAAGCTTATGGACATGTACGCAACACCTGATCTGGTTTTCCAGAATCAGCTGGCGTTTCTGAGGTGCCGTCAGGGCACTAGGGACTTCGAAACATATATCCAAGAACTTAAGACCCTGTTGGCAGGGATGTACACGAAAGCGTATTCGGAAGATGTATCCATCCCCGTCTTCATGGGAGGCCTGAGAGAAGGGCCAGCACGTTCGAAGCTCTTCCGATGCCGACTCGAATCCCTGGGGGAGGCGTTTAAGATGGCGTTCAACGCCGAGAGGAACTTTCGTTCCTCTAATGTGGGTCCTGAACCCATGGACCTGAGTCAGGTAGAAGCGGAGGAGAAACCTCCCGCTAAGAGTCACACTGACTCTTTTTCGCAGAGCTTCGAGGCGGAGCTCTTAGCTATGCTGCAGCGACATGGACCGCTAAGATGCTTCCTGTGTGGGAGCACGGATCATCTGAGAAACAGATGTCCGAAAAAGCCCCAGCGAGACACTCGCCACAAGGGACCAAGGGTGGGAAAAAAGCCCTTTCCCAAGCCGTCGGGAAACGACGGCTCCCCGTAGGTGCGGGGCGCCCTACTGGGGGACCCCCCAGTGCTGTTAAGCCCCAGGGTAGGGGACGACAGCACAAAGCCCCGAGGGAAGCGGTGCTTTCTAGCACCGAGTTGGTGTACCAGCCAGGTTTGCTGGTAGTCCTTGCGGACGTGAAAGGCTTTGATAAGCCTTGGAGAGTCTTGATAGACTCTGGAGCGTCTGAAAATTATGTCAGACGGTCTTCTGTTGAGAAGAGTCGGCTGTATGCCGAGGCCCTAGAGGCACGTTCTCGTGACGTTGTCACGGTCCGTCTTGCGACGGGTGTACAGGTTTCTGTACCCAAGGTCTCGTTGACCTTAAGCTGAAGTTTGCAGACTTCGACAGCTTAGAACGTTTCCTAGTCCTGGATTTGGACTCGAGGTATGACCTCATTCTGGGCATGAAGTGGCTGGAACGCCAAGGGCCATGGATAGACTGGAAGTCTAAATCCATTGGCTCAACGAACCCGCGGTAGGGTGAAGCATTGGCGAGTCATGAACCCACCTTTTCTCGATCGCAAAAGCGATTCTGGCGTGAGATGACAGAGATTGGGATGTCTGAAATGATCATTCCCAATGGCCTTAAGGAATAGTTCCTTAACGAGGGGGATTCGGCGGTTAATCCCCACGCCGTGAACGGCGAGACTGGTGAGTTACCTGTGGTAACTCCAGTGGTAGGGGTAGAGACCCCTGTGGTTGAGCGCGAGGCGCTTCCACGCAAAGAGACCCGTAGTTCGTCTTTTTTACACGTCGGAAATGATTCCGACCACGCCGTTATAAGCGAGACTGGTTAGTTACCTGTGGTAACTCCAGTGTTAGGGGTAGAGACCCCTGTGGTTAAACGCGAGGCGCTTCCAAGCAAAGAGACCCGTAGTTCGTCTCTTCTGCACGTCGGAAATGATCCCGACTACGCCGTTATAGACGAGACTGGAAAGTCGCCATTGACAGAGGTGGATTGCTCTGAGACGACTCCAGTGGTAGGGGTAGAGACCCCTGTGGTTAAGCGCGAGGCGCTTCCATGCGAAGAGACCCGAAGTTTGTCTCTTTCGCACGTCGGAAATGATTCCGACTACGCCGTTATAGGTGAGACCGGCGAGGCACCGGTGGTAGAGGTAGAGACCTCTGTGGATAGGCGCGTGGCGCTTCCAGTAGATGGGGCAATTGACTCCCCCCATCTGGGTCTCGGGATGAGTCCCGAGGCCAGTAGTCAGCAGTCCTATAGGATGCTGAATAGTGTGACAGGTGTTTTCGCAGAAGGCGTAAGCCTGGAACGGTTGCCTGGGATAGGCGAACTGTTGTCGTTGGAGGAGATGTCCTTCAACGAGTTTGAGACTGCTTTGAAAGCAGATGAAATCGACGAGGTCGTCGTGTTGCGTCCGGAAGAGGAGTTGAACTCCTCATCCACGATGGACGAGTCAGTTTTGGTGCAAACCAAACAGGCATTGAATGCCCGAAGCGGCCTCAAGATCCTCGTGGATCCTGAGGACCATTACCATTCCTTATTAAAGGAATTTGGAGATGTCATTAGTGACAACCCACCGATGGGGTTACCACCGGATCGGGGAGTCCGACATGAAATTTATTTAGTTCCTGGAACGAAATACTGCGTCACTAGGCAGTGGCCTCTCCCCAAGGAGCAATGCGACGTCATCGACGCATTATTCAAGGGAAAAGAAGAGGCAGGGATGGTGCGGGAGAGCAAGTCTCCCCACTTATCTCCCACTTTTTGGGTTCGTAAACCGAACGGAAAGTGGCGCATTTTGAATGCGTACAACAAGCTGAATGCAGCTAGTGTACCCATGCATACTCCGATTCCTCGGAAGGATGTCCTCCAGAATAATATGGCGGGCTGCACTGTATACAGTGCCTTAGATCTGGTGGACGGTTATTATCAGGTGCTCATGCGAGCGTCCGATATTCTGCTTACAGCGGTCATCACGGCTAGCTGCATGCTGTGGGAGTGGATTGTTATGCCACAAGGGCTTTCAAATGCACCAGCGACTTTCAATCGCTTGGTGACTCAACTCTTCCGCCCTCATATAAAGTACGCTCAGACGTACTTCGACGATATATTCGTTCATAGTCGTGCGGAAGGCGACTCGTCTGATGTTCAGACGCATCTGATACACCTTCGAGCGGTGCTCGAATGTATGCGAGAGCATAAGTTGTATGCAAAAGCATCCAAATGTATCTTTGGTGCTGAGGAAATTCCTTTCCTCGGATGCTTCATCGGTAAGGATGGAGTGCGGGCGGATCCCGCGAAGGTGAAAGCCATTGTGGAGTGGCCTTCGCCTGTAAATCTTATAGATTTACGGATGTGGCTTGGATTAGCCAAATATCTCCACAAGTACAGCGAAAACTACGCTGAAATGGCAAAGCCATTGACCGACCTTCTTAAGAAGGATGTTGATTGGTGTTGGAAAACCGAACAACAAAACGCTTTTGAAGCGGTTAAGGGGAGCTTGTTAAAAGCTCCCGTTCTTGCTCTCCCTGATTCTGGGAAACCATTTAGTGTCGTCTGCGACGCCTCCGATTTCGCAATCGGATGTGCTTTGTTACAAGCAGACGATACAGGAAGGGAACGCGTAATTGCGTTTGAGTCGAGGAAGCTTAAAGCTGCAGAACGGAATTATACCGCTCATGACAAGGAGCTACTTGCAATGAAGTATGCTCTTGTCAAATTTAGGGTTCACCTACTCGGCTAAAAGCCGTTCGTGGTTTATACTGACCACGCGTCCTTACGGACAGCGACAAAGTCGCCTCATCTCTCGCAACGGATGGCCCGTTGGCTATCCTTCTTTGCGGAGTACAACTTTGAGGTTAAGTATAAACCTGGCAAGAAGAACGTCCTTGCAGACGCATTGTCGCGTCGTCCCGATTACGAGCTCGCTCATGCGACATTCGTCACCACATCTGTGGTGGATCTCATACGCCAGGCGTATGCGAAAGACCCACAGTGTACGGCGCTTATCCGCGCGTTAGGTGAAAAGGGTCTTGGCTCGTCTGAGCCAACCCTGTCAAGTCGAGCTAGAGCTCGTTTACACCGTTACAGGTACTGTGACGGTTTGCTATATTATAGCACGAGCACGGAGGAAACTCCGCGGGTGGTTGTTCCTCATGATGAGGAACTGAAGTATAGAGTCCTCTTTGAGGCACATGACGCCCCTACCGGGGGTCATTTAGGTCGGGATAAGACCTACAGCGCTTTAAGCGCTTTGTATTGGTGGCCCAATATGTATAAGTGGGTCGGTGCGTATATACGCACCTGTGAGACGTGTAAGAGGGTTAAGCCCTCTGCAAGTTCAGCTGCGCCTTTGGCGAGCTTATCGGTTCCAACGGAGTGTTGGAAATCCATTAGCATGGATTTTATCTTCGGTTTTCCGAAGGATAAGGCCGGGAACACCGGCATATTGGTCTTTGTAGACCGATAGAGCAAGATGGCTCACCTGGAGGCGGTACCAGAGTCCATAGATAGACAAGGAACAGCAAAAGTGTTCCTAGACCGTGTCTTTCGACAGCATGGTCTACCCGATTCCGTTGTGTCGGATCGGGATCCCCGTTTTACGGGACAATTCTGGGGAGCGTTGTTTAGGGTGCTGGGCACCAAGCTCCTCATGTCCACTGCGGATCATCCGCAGACGGATGGACAAACGGAACGCGTTAATCGCGTTGTGGAGGATATTCTCCGGAGTTTATGTCCGGATTATCCAAAGAGTTGGAGTGAGATGCTTCCGATGGTTGAATTTGCTATCAACAATTCGGTACATGCATCTACGGGGTTTACCCCGTTTTGCGTGAACGGATTAGTGAATCCGAGGGTTCCGTTGACGCCATGTGTGTGTGGCCCAGGGCTTGAGGGGGGAGGATTCCCCGATGTCAGCACTGTATCTGTGCGAAAGCACATCGATAAGTTTTTATCGACGCGCCTTAGTGTCTTACGACACGTCTGCGATGCCATGGCGGAAAGCCAAGACAAGCAGAAGGAGCAAGCTGACCGAAAGGGACGGCGTAACGAAAAGATATATCAAGTAGGAGAAAGTATTTTATTAAACTCTAAAAATCTTCCTACACATGCAGTTTCAAATGTGTTGCGCAATAAAATGCGCCCCAGGTTTGTGGGGCCCTTTAAGGTATTAGCCCGAAAGGTTGTCGTATACCTTAGACATCCCGAAGGCGATGCGTACGCATCCAAACTTCTATGTGGGTATGATTAAGCCATACCAGAACCCTGAGGCGGGTCCCCTCTCGGAGGAGGGTGAGAAGCCGGATAGCCGAAAGGCGCGACGGGTCGGAACATCTCCGATAGGGTTGAAATACGACCCTAAAGCTCCGCAACAAGAGACTCGAGAGAGGCAATCCGCACCTCGATGCGTTCATTCGCACTCCCTTCGTTGTGGAGTCCCTCCTGAGCATCTTGGATGCGACGGCTGTGTCGATCACAGCGCTCGTGGAACGCACGTCGCAATAGCGCGACCCCCTCCTCCAGTGCGCGATTTGGAGGGTACTCCATATTACAATGTGGAACGCCTGATGGCACGACTCCATCACCGGGGTGAGACCCAGTACCTGGTGAAGTGGAAAGGGTATCCACATTCCCAGAGCTCGTGGGAGTACGAGACTCCCCTGCTGCAGGATTGCCGTGACGTCGTTGACGCTTTCGAGCGGGAGAATCCCACTGAGAGTCAACGACCAAAGGGGCTGAAGAAGCCCCTTCACTCCCAGTAGCTGGGAGTTCGCCGGAGGCAGATGCTGTGCTTGCATTGCTCTCCGGCACCACATCAATAGTAGAGCGAGTATAATAGGAGACAGGTAATTGCCCTTGCGCTTTGGCCTGAGCATAGGCCAAGCGTAGCGCCTCTCTACCCGAACGTCGTGTTCGGAAAAGCTGTTGTACACTGCATCAAAACTGGGGAGGCGTTTCTCCCCTTCCGCCCAGGCGCGGAATGCCTGTTCTGCGTCTTCGACGCTTTCTTCCCTCAAGAGAGCAAAGGGAATCTCGCGGATGATATACACGAGGACACCGCGTGCCTGCTTCCCGATGCGCGTCCGGTAGGACTTAACGGTATAATGTTTGGGCGTTAGTAGTCGGGCCCGGAGTTGGTTCCGACGCGCAATTTCACGTGGCAGTATAGCCGCTGGACCAGGGGTATAGGAAGCTAGACCACTCTTGACCGCCTTCTTAGCCCTCTTTTGAGGGTCGCGAGGTCCCTTCCGTGCCCGTACGGTACGTCGGGCCTCTTGAACCAAGGACAGTTCATTGGTGGTGGTCGCCTGTGGCAACCTGGAGGTATCACCCCTAGCGGGTAACGGTGGCGCACGAGTTAGTGCGTTTTCCCCACGTGTGGGGAATGGGTTGGATGACCGACAGTGCCGTTAGACGCTGTCAGCGTGGCCAGCCATTGGGGAGATCTCCCCAAGGGCATCCACTTCCGAGTTGTCGGAATAGTTTTCGTCCATAGCACCACTGAAGGTGTACAATGGACAGCCAGACGTACTGGCGTTGGACTTCTCCAACAAGATTTTGATTATTGCGTAAGCAATAGTCTTGATGGGGGAGGATATAACCGGTTTACATTTGTGTTACATTTAGTGTTGGTGTACATGAGTACACTACGGTAGAGGTCAGTATTACCGGTTTAAAAGGTTTTGAACCATTGGTTATTTTAACCAATGAGGGCATGATCTCTTGGTGTGGTGGTGTGTCAGCCATCCACGTGTCAGTACACAGGTGTGTACACTACATTTTAGCTAGGTACGAATTAGGAATATTCTACTTAGTGTATATTAGTTTAAATAATTACATATTAAATATATACAGTTTAACTTTCACTCCTTAGTACAGACGCACGACCTCGACCGGTCGTGCGTGTAGTGAGTGCCGTAGCGTAAGGGAAGCCCTCCCCTTAGCTACACCCTTTGTAAGGGAGCCTTGCCATTAAGGCACTAGTACAGGCTAGAGTAAACTAACCCGGGAATCTTGGCCCCGAGTAGGAGAGCTCTCTCCTACTAAGCCCTTTATAAGGGCGTATCGGCTAATTAGCGGTAGATACCGCTTTAAGGAAGAGTCTTCCTCTGTGCGCTAGCCGCACTGTGCGTATACGCACCGGCTACAGGTACCCCGCGAGCCTTCGCTTACGATCCGATCTGATCGTCCACTGCTAGCAGACGACCAATCATCAGCATAGGACGCCTGGTCCGATTCGTTTGTCATCTCACCTTGTGTACCCGATGGAATGGGCTGGCAACCTACTAGGTGGATCGGTGCTATAAATCGATTTGTGGTCTAAATGTGGGAGACCGTGCTGGGTAGTGTACCCTTGGCGGAACTCTTCACCCTGTGTACGGACAGACCGGTTATACTCCAAGTAAATATACTTAAAAGGGCAGATCGCTCAATCGATCGTAGAGCCCAACCAATACGAGAATAGAAGTCCAACAATCCAATATGGAGATCCAATAAGAACGTGATACACTCCACGAACGATATCTCCACGAAATAATCCAATAACTTGATAACACGTTCTAAACGTGTGCAACTTGCGCTTGAAAAGCCGACCAATGTGTACTCCCGTCGAGGGACTTCCGGCGGGCCAAGTGCGCCTGTGATGCTTCCCGGCCGGGTATAATAAGCTGGAGGGGATTGCTCAACCCTCTGTGTAACGGGGTTAAATTCGGGTAACACTGAGTGTTGGTGTACATTGGTACACCACGGTTGAGGCCAGTATTGGCCGGGTTGAAAGGTTTCGAACCTTTGCTTATTTTAACCAATCAGGGCATGGGCCCTTGGTGTGGTGGTGTGTCAGCCATCCACGTGTCAGTACACAGGTGTGTACACTACATTTTAGCTAGGTACGAATTAGGAATATTCTACTTAGTACATATTAGTTTAAATAATTACATATTAAATATATACAGTTTAACTTTCACTCCTTAGTACAGACGCACGACCTCGACCGGTCGTCCTTGTAGTGAGTGCCGTAGCGTAAGGGGAGCCCTCCCCTTAGCTACACCCTTTGTAAGGGAGCCTTGCCGTTAAGGCACTAGTACAGACTAGAGTAAACTAACCCGGGAATCTTGGCCCCGAGTAGGAGAGCTCTCCTACTAAGCCCTTTATAAGGGCGTATCGGCTAATTAACGGTACATACCGCTTTAAGGAAAGCCTTCCTCTGTGCGCTAGCTGCACCGTGCGTATACGCACCGGCTACATCTGGTAGCACTAGTAGTCAATCCAACACCTGTGTTGGTAGACTAGGCATCCTCTGCAAAGGATGAATCAGAACGATTGGGACAGTTTGACCCTCGTCCAACAGGAAGCCTTCAAAAGGCTGTTACCCTTAACGGGGGAAGAAAGTATGAAGCTGTTAGTGGAGCAGGGCCTTGAGGCCGTAAAGGCAAGGGTGAATGCCCTCATCGCTCATGAGGCGAGTTGTGGTGGAGGTCATTCCACGGGGGTGCGCCCTCCATATCGTTTAAGATAAAGGAGTTCACCGGAGAGAAGGGTGACAACCTTTATGTTTGGTTGCGAGAGGTCTAAACGGCCTTCTCCACAGCGAACATGACCGCTGATCACTTGCAAGTGGGACTTGCATTGACCCATCTTACGGGCAAAGCCCGTACATGGGCGTTTACATGCTCGGAATCAGTCAAGGACGTGTTTCCAACATGGAAGGTCCTTAAGCAGAAGCTTATGGACATGTACGCAACGCCTGATCTGGTTTTCCAAAATCTACTGGCGTTCATGAGATGCCGTCAAGGCACCAAGGACCTGTAGGTTTATATCCAGGAGCTTAAGACCCCCTTGGCAGGGATGTACGCGAAAGCGTACTCGAACGATGTGTCCATCCCCGTCTTCATGGGAGTCCTGAGAGATGGGCCAGCACGTTCGGAATTGTTCCGATGCCGACCCGAATCCCTGGAAGAGGCATTAAAGATGGCGTTCAACGCCGAGAGGAACTTCCGTTCCTCTAAGGTGGGTCCCGAACCCATGGACCTGAGTCAGGTCGAAGCGGAGGAGAAACCTCCCGCTAAGAGTCATTCTGTAATGGGTGCCATTACATAATAGATATTCAAGTTAGAATATCCCAGTTTAATTTCAGACGCGTTGTCTGAAATTTAAATAAGAGATTATAAGTTATTATAATCTAAGAAGGAAAAGTCGATTCGGTATAAATACCGAATCTTGCAGGTTAACTAATAGTACAGTTAGTTAAAGACTTGATATTATTATATTAATTAGTTAGTTACTAAACTAATAGCCTCTAAACCACCCATTAAATAAACACTCTTAATTTTGCCTTCTAGAACATAAGTGAATATTGATATATTTACTTTAATTATAGGATTAGTTGTTACCAACTAATCCTGCCCTAATTGTATTGCGCGCTTCCTCGCAAAATAAAGTGTAAGCCTGTAACAGGATCAGTCCTGTTACATCTGGTAGCACTTTGTGGTCCGTCTTAACGACCACAGTTCCGTTCTGCTAGTTAACTAGCGGAGCGACGATTAAGAGCCGCTCGGCATCATGTCGCGAGACATGTCGGCTGCCGAGCGAGAAAGAACGCTGGAAGAGGTGACGAAACACTTCCCCCACTTCTCGTCGCGTAGTAAAGACGCGACGGTAGAAATGGTTCGGTCCATGGGGACCGACATCATTACCTTCCTCAAGAGTAAGTCTCCAGAGGAAGTGGTACAGGTGGTGAACCGCTTTAGGCAAAATCACCTAGAAAAGTCAGAACAACCCGCGCCAGAGGCAGCGCGGACCGCAACTGCACCTGCAACGCATAGCGTTGAAGTGGTAAAGGCGCGAGTACCGCCCTTTACCGGTGAAGGGGGCGAGCCCCTTCGTAGATGGTTCGCAGAGGTGGAAGATGCCATCTCTGCGCAAAATATTGTTGACGAACGTCAACAGGCGTACTTCGCCACAACATGTCTGGGCGGCAGAGACAGGGCATGGGCGATGAGTCGCAGAGCCACTGATGACTCTGCGTTCCTGAATTATCAGGAATTTAAAACTGAGCTAAAGCTCAACTTTGAAGCTCCAGAAATGGAGATAAGTAGTCGGCAGGAGTTTATGGAACTCCGGCAAGGTAAGCTTGACCTTCAAGCTTACGCTCAGAAGACTCAATATTTGCTGTCAAATATTGTGTATGAGCCGGTGACCCCTGCTATGCAGGTCACTGGCTTCATGAAGGGAATCAATGATGGTCCCGTCAAACAGAGTCTCTATCGGCACCCGCAAGATACTCTGAGGGATGCCATTGACATGAGCATCCGTGAGGAGTTCAGCATGCGATCAGCGTCATCGCATGCTGGGTACAGCCGAAGGGATCAACAGCCCTTCGCTTTTGACATGCCGCAACGGCATGTCAACAATCATCAGTCAGGCAGACGAAGCTCACACTTCGTCTCAAGAAACAGCCACCCGCACCAGAGCATGGGCGGTGAAGGTCCAGAGCCGATGGACCTATCGGTTGCGGTTGCTTCGAACTCGAAGCAACCGAAATTTAAGAAGAACATTCGCTGCAATCGATGCGCGAAAGTGGGGCATTTTGCCCATGAGTGTATGGCACCGCGCCCGGTGCCACGCAGTCAGCGGACGGAACCGTCCGCTGCACGGCGACACCAAAAGGGACATCACGCTGTTGCTGCAAAAACGTAGATCACCAGTAGGGGCGGGGTGCCCTACTGGGAATGTTATCCCACATGCCGACATAGGGCATGTGAGGGTAATAGCCCCAGACGGGACTATGTCCTGTCAAAAGGATCAGGGTGATGGGAAGCCTCTTATCACCCTGGAGGTTAAGCCGCACGGGAGCGATGTCCCCATGCGAGCTTTGTTTGACACAGGAGCGTCAAACAATTTCGTTAGAACTCAGATTCTAACGCTGTTGAGCTTCGTGGAGGTAGATACTCCACGAAGTATGTTGTCAGTCCGGTTAGCAACAGGTGCAACCGTGACTATTCCAAAGCGTGTGATTAAAACACGCTTCGAGTTGAATGAACTGTCATTCGAGGATGAATTCATCGTCCTCGATTTAGATGACAAGTTCGATGTGATACTTGGAATACCATGGATGTCCAAGTTTAAACCTTCGATCGACTGTGTTAACCTATCGATCGACTGCGGCGGACGCACAGGATCTGATCACCCTGTGTGTAATCCGGCTGTATCAGAGGATACAACCGCAGCGTCAGAAAGTCTGGTGGATAGCGATGGCGCCACCAGGTCTTTTCTGACACGATCAGCGGAAGGATGTCATCATAGATGGCATGTGCAGGAGCACCATCTTTAGTGCTCTCGATCTAAGAGATGGATTTTATCAAATCCTAATGCGTGAGAAGGATATCCCTCTCACGGCAGTAAGCACCCCAAGCGGCATGCTTTGGGAGTGGCTTGTTATGCCACAGGGGCTTCGAAATGCCCCTGCTACGTTTAACATATGCGTAACGCATCTATTACGCCCGGTGCGAGAATTCGCACCGAGTTATTTCGATGACGTGTTCATCCATAGTAAGGGTGAACACGATAAAAGCGATTTAGATGTTCATAGGGAGCATCTACGTCGAGTGTTAGAGCTTATGCGTAAACATAAGCTCTATGCAAATCTGAAGAAGTGCACCTTTGGTGCACCTGAGATACCCGTTCTTGGATGCTTTGTGGACAAGAACGGGGTGCATCCTGATCCAGAAAGAACGGGGTGCATCCTGATCCAGAAAGATCAGGGTGATCGTTGAATGGCCTACGCCAAACAACGTTAAGGAACTTCGAAACTTCCTTGGGTTGGCAACATATTTGCACAAGTATTCGTGCAACTATGCTGGGTTGATACGACCTCTTTCTCAATTACTTAAGAAAGATGTCGAATGGCATTGGGATACCCAATGTCAAGATGCTTTTGATGCAGTCAAGCAAAGCTTGACTGAAGCGCCTGTCTTGGCTATAGCCGGTAACGAGCGTCCGTTCCACGTCGTTTGCGACGCGAGCGATTTCGCTATCGGCTGTGCTTTGATGCAGCGTGATCACGATGATCGTGATCGCGTAATCTGCTATCAATCGCGTCAGTTGCGCCCAGCCGAGCGCAACTATCCAGTGCATGACAAGGAACTCCTTGCCATGAAGTATGCACTGGCCAATTTTCGGATCTATCTCTTGGGAGATAGACCGTTTGTGGGTTACACGGACCATGCGTCGCTACGCACGGCCGTGAATTCACCACACATTTCTCAAAGAATGGCTCGATGGCTGTCATTATTTGCTGAATACAACTTTACGGTTGAATACAAACCCGGAAAGTTGAACGTGATAGCGGATGCGCTATCACTAAGGCCCGATTACGAGACGAAACCGTCCGTAACCGAAGGGGACAGTGCAAACGCAATCCGTTGCACTGCCTTGTCGTCGTCAATTATACGACAAGTACGCGAGGCGTACAAAACAGACGAGAAGACACGTCTGATGATTGATTACTTACGTAATCAATCAAGTGAGAAACGCGACGAACTCCCAGAGTTCCTCCGCGCTTTCGTGCATCGATATCGACTGCACGATGGTCTGCTGCTCTACAGCACAGACCAAAAAGATGAAAGTCGCATCTTCGTTCCAAACGACGATGATCTCAAACATCACATTATGTTTGAGTATCATGATGCACCGATTTCGGGGCATCAAGGTCGAGAGAAGAGATACGCTTCTCTCGCACGTGACTTTTACTGGCGAAACCAGTACAAGTGGGTACGCAAATACGTACGCGCTTGCGAGATTTGCCAGCGCGTTAAGCCTGCGCAGTCTGCACAGGCTCCGCTGCAATCTCTGCCGGTTCCGACAGAGTGTTGGAAGTCCATTTCAATGGACTTCGTATTCGGTCTTCCACCCGACAATAGTCGGAAGACTGGAATAGTGGTCTTTGTAGACCGTTTCAGTAAGATGGTACATCTTACTGCAGTGTCAGCGAATGTAACCGCCGCTCAAACAGCGCGGATATTCGTTGATACGGTATTCCGTTTGCACGGAATGCCGGAAGACATTGTCTCGGATAGAGATCCGAGATTTACAGGACGTTTCTGGCAAAAAACGTTCTCATTGTTGGGAACCCAGTTGAAGATATCAGCTGCGGACCATCCGCTAACGGATGGGCAGACGGAACGGGTTAACCGCGTTCTCGGAGACATGTTGCGATCATACGCACATGCCTTTGAACTGTGGAGTGACTACCTGTCACTCACTGAATTCGCGATTAACAATTCGGTGCATGCTTCAACTAAGCATACACCGTTCTACGTGAATGCCTTAAGGCATCCACGAACCCCAGCTTTACTTGGCGGTACGCCAAATCTAAGTGGGGGAGGGACCCGCTCAAATTTTGAGCGAGTCAATGCGCAAGTTACGACTGCAACTTGTGAACAAAACGATGGCCCTTCTACTGAAAATACAGTAGAAGCGGAAGCAGCTTCAATTAAAACTGAAGCTGCATACGATGAATATGTGTCTGCAGCAATGGCTGCAGACAACGAGGACAATGCACCTACTGCTGATAAAGCAGTAGATGAATTCGTATTACAGCGCCAAGCTGTAATACACTATGTAAAGGATGCACTTGCCTCTGCTTTTGGTAAGCAGAAGCAAGATGCAGATAAACAAGGAAGGAATAACAAAAACTCCTTTCTTAAAGGTGAATTAGTATTACTAAGTACTACTACTTTGCCTACACATGCAATAAGCAACTTCCCTACACGGAAGTTGCTTCCTAAGTACATTGGACCCTTCAAGGTCCAAGAGATTCGGGGGAATGCCTATACCTTAGACATTCCCACAGCAATGCGGCTCCACCCAACATTCTATGTTGGACGGCTCAATCCGTATCACTCGTCTTCGTCTTACGACGAGACGCAGAACCACGGGAGATGCCGTGATTCTCCAAGTCTCCCAAGAGAGACTTGTAATCGGCCTCCAGCCGTTGATGAGCAGAGCGGAGAGTCATTACCTCCGCCTTCGACTGCTCAAGATCAGCCGTGCGCCGATCGAGCTCTCCCTTATAGCGGTAAAGCTCAATGTACAGAAGATCATTCTTCTGCTGAAGGGCAGTGTGCGCCCCGAGGATGTCGCGGACATCCTCGCGAAGAGACCGATATGTCTTCACACAGTGAGACATATCGCTGCTAAAGGAGAAATAACCCTCCTCGAGCTTCCGGAGCGAAGAACCATGCTCCGCAACAACAACGGCGAGGGAATTCTCAACCTCCGTCGCTCCTGATTGATAATCAGGGGAATAAGCGATATATCCTCGAGCGCTTGATCTCGAAGCGCTCGGTGCCTTTGAAGAAGGGGCAGCGTACCGAGTACTTGGTACGCTGGATGGGATATCCCCAAGAGTTCGACTCTTGGGAACCGATTGAGGTTCTGAGGGCCGACGCCCTAGACCTTTTGACTGAGTTTGAGAAGAAGTCTCAAACTCATAATGCGAAGCAGCATCAACAGTAGGTGTTGATGCATTCAGGGTATCAATTAAACCCTGAATTTTGGCGGGTACGGAAAAACCACCGTACCCCCGCAACTCCTCCTCTGACAGACGAGGAGCGCCCTGCGGACACCGCGGGAAAACGAGGTGAGAAGGGACACCACACTTTAACCCTTCTTTGAGGCAAGCAAAATGGATGTATTCCATTTTGCCTGTTCGTGAGTGCTTTAAAAAGCGCTCGCGCATTACGTGAACTTTATTCACGTAATCATCTGGGCTTTTGTTGTAGTTGTCAACAAAAGCATTCCAACTCTGAGTCAAGGCGTCTTTATCGTCCCTGTTCTTCCTTGACCCTTTCCGGCTCGAATAATATCGAACCTGGAAAAAGAGGTCAATAAAGTACAGACGTCTATCGTCTGTACTTCGATCGAATCGACG
>CM047587.1:37708118-37718708 GCA_026184515.1 Peronosclerospora sorghi | reverse complement strand
ACGTCTGCGATGCCATGGCGGAAAGCCAAGACAAGCAGAAGGAGCAATATGACCGCAATGGGCGGCGTAACAAAAGGGTGTACAAAGTGGGAAAAAGTGTTTTATTAAACGCTAAAAATCTTCCTACACATGCAGTTTCAAATGTGTTGCGCAATAAACTGCGCCCCAGGTTTGTGGGACCCTTTAAGGTACTAGCCCGAAAGGGCTTATCGTATACCTTGGACATCCCGAAGGTGATGCGTACGCATCCAACCTTTTATATCGGTATGCTTAAGCCATACCAGGACCCGGAGGCGGGCCCCCTCCTGGAGGAGGGTGGAAAGGCGGATAGCCGTAAGGCACCGCAGGGCGAAGTAATCCCGAAAGGGCTAAAATGCGACCACGAAGCTCCGAAACGGTCGTCTCGAGAGAGGCAAGCCGCCTCTCGAAGTGATCAGTGGCATCCCGCTCATCGCGGATCCCCTCGTGGAGATCATGGATGCGATGGCTGTGTCGATCACAGCGCGCGCGAATCTCACGTCGCAATTGCGCGACCTCCACCGCCAATGCTTGATGCGGAGGGTACTCCACACTTTCATGTGGAGCGGCTGATGGCGCGACGCCATCATCGGGATCAAACCCAGTATCTGGTGAAGTGGAAAGGTTATCCACACTCACAGAGTTCTTGGGAGTTCGAGACTCCCCTACGGCAGGATTGCCGCGACGTCGTTGACGCTTTTGAGCGGGAGAATCCCGCTGTAGGTCAACGAGCAGAGGTGCATGAGAAGCCCCTTCACTCCCAGTAAGTGGGAGTTGCCGGAGGCAGATGTGACGCTCACACTGTCCTCTGGCACCATGGCGGAGACATGGACGCTGGCGTAGCGCGTGCGATATGGAGCACGTAATTTCTCCATCGGTTTGGCTCTGGCAAATGCCAGGCGCAACGCCCTCTCCACACAAATGTCTCGACGGGAATAGCTGTCGTGCAGTTCATTGAAGCTGGGGAGAAGCTTCTCCCCTTCCGCCCAAAGCGCGGAACTTCTTCTCTGCATCATCAGCACTTTCTCTCGGAGAAAGAACGAAAGGAACCTCCCGGAGGTTCTCAACAGGGGCACCCTGTGCCTGCCTGTCTAAGCGCTCTCGGTATGAGACGCTAGTGAACTGCTTTTGTGTAAGCAGTTGCTGCCGGAGTTTCGCACGGCGTTCGCGTTGATACGGCTGTTCAGCCGCGGGGCCAGGGGTATAGGACGCTAAACCAGTCCTTACCACACGCCTGGCCCACCTTGGAAGGTCACGAGGACCATCAAAATTATAAGCCTCTCTTGGCAGGCGTTTGGGGCGCGTAACGCAGCCTTTAGTGCCTGTGCGGCAAGTTGGGTGTCTTGAGCTGCGTCCAGCTCATTAGTGACGATCGCCTTTGGCGATTCGGATGTATCATCCGCTATGGGCAGGGGTGGAGCACTAGTTAGTGCATTTTACCCACGTGTGGGGAACGGATTAGGCTGCCGACAACGCCGTTTGGCGATGTCGGAGCGGTTAACCGTTGGGAAGGTATCCCCAAGGGCATCCACCTCCGAGTTCTCGGAGTAGTCTACCTCTTCTAGAGGAGACGCCAGAGCACCACTGAAGGTGTACATATGGAGGGCCAGAGGAACTGGCGTTGGAGTTCTCCAACAAAATTTTGTTTATTGCGTAAGCAATAGTCTTGATGGGGGAGGATGTAACGGGGTTACATTTGAGTTACATTTAGTGTTGGTGTACATGAGTACACCACGGTTGAGGTCAGTAGTGACCGGTTTGAAAGATTTCGAATATTTGTTTATTTTAACCAATGAGGTCATGAGCCCTTGGGTGGTGGTGTGTCAGCCATTCACGTGTCGGTACACAGGTGTGTACATTACATTTTGGCTAGGTACGAATTGGGTATATTCTACTTAGTATTACATATAGTTTACATTAGTTTAAATTAAATTAGGCTAATTACATATTAAATATATTCAGTTTACATTTCACTCTAAAGTGCAGACGCGCGACCTCGACCGGTCGCGCGTGAAGTGAGTTTCGTAGGTAAGAGGGAGCCCTCCCTTTACTTACACCCCGTAAAGGGGACACAGCCGTTAAGTCTAAGTTGTAAACCAACCCGGGAATCTTGGCCCCGAGTAGTAGAGCTTTCCTACTAAGCCCTTTATAAGGGCGTATCGGCTAAGTAGCGGTAGATACCGCTTTAAGGAAGAGTCTTCCTCTGTGCGCTAGCCGCACCGTGCGTATACGCACCGGCTACAGTACTCCACATTACCCTGTGGAGCGTCTGATGGCACGACGTCATCACCGGGGTGAAACCCAGTATCTGGTGAAGTGGAAGGGTTATCCACATTCACAGAGTTCGTGGGAGTCCGAGACTTCCCTGCGGAATAATTGCCGTGACGTCGTTGACGCTTTCGATCGGGAGAATCCCGCTGTGAGTCGGCGACCAAAGGGTCGGCGGAAGCCCCTTCACTCCCAGTAGTTGGGAGTTCGCCGGAGGCAGATGCAGAATGTGCATTGCTCTCCGGCACAATATCGAGGGCACGGGCGATAGCAGGACGCGTGCAATAAGGGGCAGGTAAGCTTTGGGCTCCGGCAAACGCCAAGCGCAATGCCCTCTCTATCCGAACGTCATGATCGGAATAGCTGTTGTACAGCTCTAAAAGGTTAGGGAGACGCTTCTCCCCTTCCTCCAAGCGCGGAACTGCCGCTCGGCCTCCTTAACCTTCTCACCTTGAAGGAGAACGAAGGGGACTTCGCGGAGAGTCTCCACATGGGCACCATGTGCCTGTTTCCCGAGGCGCGCTCGATACGAGGTTGCAGTGAACTGCTTCGGCGTGAGCAGTTTGTTCCGGCGTGCGATTTCACGCGGCTTATCAGCCGCAGGGACAGGGGTATGGTGGTCTAAACCCCTCTTTACCTCGTTTTCAGCCCACTTTTGGGGGTCACAAGGACCCGTAGAGCAGATGCGCTGCCCGTGAAGGGCGTTTAGGAGCGCGTAACGCTGCTCCTCGTGCTTGTGCGGCAGGATGGGCGTCCTGAGCCGCATCCAGCTCATTGGTGATGGTCACCTTCGGCAACCCGGATTCACTATCCGAAGTGGGTAGTGGTAGCGCGCGGGTTAGCGCATTTTACTCACGCGTGGGTAAAGGATTAGGCTGCCGACATCGCCGTTCGGCGTTGTCGGAGCGGTCATCCATAGGGGAACCATCACCAAGGGCTCCTTCCTCCGAGATACCGGAGTTGGAGTATTTTTCATCCCCTTCTCGGGGAGAATGTTCGTCACCACTTAAGGTGCTCATTGAAGGCCAGAGTTCTGGCAGTTGTAGTTCTCCAACTATAATTGATTATTGCGTGGCAAAAGTCTTGATGGGGGAGGATGTAACAGGGTTACATTTGGTTACGTTGGTGTACGTAAATACATAACGGTTGAGGCAAGTATTGACCGGTCCGAAAGGTTCGGACATATTGGTTGTTTTAACCAATCAGGGCAGGATCCCTTCGTGAAGGCGTGGCAGCCTGCCACGTGTTGGTACACAGGTGGTGTACATTACATTTCGGCTAGGTAAGATATGAGTAAGTTCTACTTAGTATTACATATAGTTTACATTAGTCTAATAATTTAGGCTAATTACATGTAAATAAAATCAGTTTACAAAATACTTTAATACTGCTAGGCGCACGACCCCGAACGGTCGCGCGCGCAGTGAGTGTTGTAGCAAAAGGGAGCACCTCCCTTAGCTACCCCCTTTCTAATGGAAGCCTTGTAACAAGGCGTTAGTGTTTACTAACTGTAACCTCAGGAAATGTTGGCCCCGAGTAAGAGAGCAATCTTTTGCTACGCCCTTATATAAGGGCGTATCGGCTAAGTAGCGGCGTATCGCCGCTTAAGGAAAGTCTTCCTCTGTGCGCTAGCCGCACCGTGCGTGTACGCACCTGCTACAAAGGGTATGTTCATGGGAATGCGTGGAGGAGATCCATATACATGCGACGTCGAGCACTTCTCGCCCAGTACCCCTGGGCGGCCTCCATTTATGCGTATAAGCCCGATCTTACACTGGACATATGATGATGTATGGAGTTAGTAAGTGTCAATTAGAGTACTGTTCGCTTTACGATCACGGCTATACATCGCTAGGAAACATTTTTGATACTGTGCAGAATCCAGAGCTGTGGCGGAAGGGGGAGGATGGCAAAGATGGATACTATTTTCCTGCGTATAAGCTCAAGGATGGAAATTATGAGCGCTGTGGGGGGCAGAAGAAGGCACGCACGACATCCAAGTCAGAGTAGGTGGATTTTGTAGTTTACGTAATAAGGGAGTGAATAGAGGATGAGGACGATGCCATGCCGCTTTTTATTCGCTAGTCTTAAAGATTTGTCTCCGGTGCAGTAGGGCGCCACAAACTTCGAGTAAATCTACGATTGGCAGGTTAATCCCTGGTAAATTTACTATATTTTTATTCGCACGGGTGGAGATGCTCTTATAGTGGTTAACACTAAATAGACACTCTGAATAATAATAAACTTCATTTTACCCTACAGTAAGCTTTTGCATTGAATTGACTCCGCGTGGCACACGTCACGCACAAGCCCTACCTCATCGCGCCTAACACTAGTGTGCTGCATACAGGTAATATTTTCCAACACTAAGTGCATTACTTAACAGCGGTGGTTGTAGAAAACGAGAAGAGGAAATATGTACTACAGGTAAAATATTTTCTACTACTGCTTGCATACAATCTTTGCTTGAAGGGGGTGTAAATTTGAGCGATTCGAATAAATTCGATCACATGCCGGGCCACAGGCAGATCTTCCACGAACACTCTAATGGAATTTTAGAGTAGCTAATGCAGCATAAGGCTAAATCGACTACGTTAAAAAAACAACATGACGCTATCAGTTCCATCGTTGGTGCATAACTCATGATCTAGGTAGCACAAATCCTATGCGATAGCTGGATAGCTTCTACCCTGGGAAGAGTTGAGTCAAGCGTTCTCGGAAGACAGAATTACTTTTGCGTGCAATGAACAGAGTTCGTAATGAAATTGATAGAGTTGCTGTTAGCTGTGCTAAGTGAAAGCACGGCGTCGTTTAGTTGTGACAATAATATCTGGGGCATTCCATTTGATGTAATTAAACATCACAATTAACTACTTGCGTTCATTATATCGTCTGAAGACGGGATGGATTTATGTAAAATTCGTGACGTCGATATTTGCGCTACAAGCTGTGAACAAACGCACAGTAAAAGAAACAACAAGGAAGTGGCGTCTTTCAGTCTTCAAAGCATACTTAACTACGTACTTGTATTGCTGGAACAAGTCGACGGAGTTGACGTCCTATTGCCATGACTGTCTATAGCTGGGGTCGAGGTGAAGACGGACAATTAGGACTCGGAGATACAAGTGATCAACATCGGCCTGTGCCGATTGAGGCGCTGGCTGAGCGTCGCATCGTACAGATTGCGTGTGGTAGCGGTCACACCGTCGTGCTTACAGGTGGGAACGATTGATGTGGCAATGTGATGAGCGAGTAAGTAACAATACTTTTTTCCACGTGTAAAGATGAAGGAGAAGTGTATACGTGGGGTCGGGGTGATGACGGTCGTCTCGGACACGGAGACAATGGCTGGAAGTTTGTGCCACGGCTAGTAGAGGAATTACGAGGCAAGAATATCCGGCAAGTTACGTGTGGGAGCTACCACACGGCAGCGGTTACGGTATCAGGCGATTTATACACGTGGGGTGGCGGCATGTACGGCAAACTTGGGCATGGCAACGAGACAGGTCATTCCACTCCATTTCTAGTGGAGACGCTTAAGGGAATGCAAGTGCGACAAATTGCTTGCGGGAGTCGACATACGGTCGTGTTACTGGAGAACAAGGACGTGTACACGTGGGGCGACAAGGAAAATGGAGTATCGGGTCATGGAGATACTGAAGGACATCAGTATCTGCCGTGTCCAGTTGAAGAACTTCGTGGAAAGTCTATTGTGCAGATTTCTGCCTGCGGTTTCCACACTGCGGCGTTAAGTGATTTTGGAGAGGTTTTTACCTTTGGAGAGGGAAAATTTGGACGCTTGGGGCACAATTCAGAACGCAATCAACCGGTTGCGCGCTTTGTAGAGAAACTAGCAGGTAAACGTGTGAAACAGGTAGCTTGCGGTGGCTTTCATACGGCAGCAGTGACGGAAACAGGAGAAATATATACATGGGGTGGAGGTGAGCATGGCCAACTCGGACACGGCGACAAGGTGAACAAAACGGTTCCGACACGAGTGGCGAGCCTTATAGATAAGCTGGTTGTACAAATCACGTGCGGGTGGAGTCATACAGTCGCACTTACAGATACAGGTGAGGTATATACGTGGGGAAATGGAGATCACGGTAAACTTGGCCACAACGATACTAGTAAAGTAACGTTACCGAAGTTGGTGAATGTGCTCGAAGGGAAACGCGTGATTAGCGTAGCTTCGTACAATGAACACACAGTGGCCCTTGTGGATCCTGTAGCAATGTTACGTGCTTCGATGCTGACATCTTCTTACGTTGGAGATATGCGCCAGCTCATTGACTGCGCCGAGTTCTCGGACGTAACCTTTCTCATTGAAGGACGTGCTATCCACTCCCATCGCGCCATTCTAGCGGCTCGCAGTGACCACTTTCGCGCAATGTTTTCTTCTGGCATGCGAGAATCGCATGAGCAAGAAATCCCTTTGAAGCATACTCGCGTGCCAGTGTTTTTAGCGCTATTGGAATATATTTATGTTGATTCAATCAATGTGGGGGCAGAGATGGCATTGGAGCTGTACGCCGCCGCCGATTTATACACGCTGGACCGTCTAAAGGGACTCTGTGAAATTATCGTGCAGAAGAACATCAACGTTGAAAATGCCGCGGCATTGTTTCAGTCTGCGGATGACTTACACTCCTATCGACTGCGTGAGATTTGCTTGTCATACATGGTGCTAAACTTTGACATGGTCACAAAATCCGACGGCTTTGCTAGTCTTTCGCGCGATCTTATACTCGAGGTGTTGCAAAACCGGTAGAATATCTAGCTGTCATTAAAGAGTAGCAGCCCCAAACACTATAATTCTGTGTGCGCTTTGTGTTTTAGTCACTTTAGAGAAGACCCTAATGTGTAAGAATCCAGCCATCAGGCCACATTACGAATCTTCATGGTGTATAATTTTTTGAAAGTTCCAGTCGTGTACCTCGATACGTTTGCCTACGTCTTCGAGGTTCTTCGTCATGACATTTAGCCAAAATTCCGCCAGACGAAGCTCAGCTTCAATCGATATTAACTTCATCTCATCACGCTTAAAGTCGCTGTTGCTTTTCAAGTAGGCCCGATGACTTTCGCTTACCTCCTCACGTAACTTTTCCATAGCAGAATTTGCGATAGATGAGGCTGTATGCTGGTTTCCATTAGCACCACTTGATCTTGGTATTAATGCACCACTATGGCCACTGTGTGGAGAGGAACTTGCCCCTCCATCCGTGATTGAGACAAGCTTTACTGGGGCAGGCCAAGGCGTCTGAACACCGTGTTGAACGGGATGGCTACCTTGCACTTGATGATATATCTTAGCATGAGGAGTATCGTAAATGCTATTATTGCCTCTTCGATCATCGCGTTCATTGTCTTTGGGTGTCTTAATAGGCGCAATACACGGTTGATTACCATCGGTAGAAGTAGCGGTGTTCAAAGGGAATGAGCCCGCCAATGAAGATGACACCCGAGGCGACTGTTTCGCAGCTAGCTGCTGCCGGTCCGTCGATCCGTTATTACGGCTGCTACTGCGACCACGCGATGAGCTTGACCGTGACACAGATTCGTGACTCCACTGAGGCCTGGAATCAGATTGCGACGGACTCTCCCGACTGTAACGCGCACTACTTCTTGGGCTGGGACTGCGAGGGTGTTGGTTATGTCGCTTGGAGCTGTGACTGCGTCGATGAGGACTGTGTCGACCTGGGCTGAGGCTGCGTTGATTTGGACTGTATCTGTGTATACTGGGACTGCGTTTATTTAGACTGTGCCTAGGTGGACTGGAACTATGTTGTCGGCTGTGTCGAACTTGACTTGGGCTACATTCACGTGTGTTGTGCCGTCTACCTTGACGTAGACAAGGTTTACGAGGGCTATACCTGCGCGGACTGGGACAGCCTTTGCTTGGGCTGTGTCCGTGTTGACTGAGATTATATTGGCGCGGGCTGTATTCCCCTCGACTGGGACTATGCTGGCGTGGACTGTAACTGCGGCGACTGGGACTGCCTCCATGTGGGCTGTGTCGACGTTGACTGGGACTGAGTTGACGAGAACTATGTTTGTGAAGACGTGGACTATCACTCCGACAGTGCTGTGCACTGGGACTGTGATGATGTGTGTCAGCGCTGCGATCTCTTGATTTTGCACTGTGCCAACGTTTACTAAAAGTTTGACGTCCAGAAAGACTAGATACGTTGCGTCGAGGCGTCAGACTGCGCTCTTGAGGGCTGTGATGGCGTGAAGTATAACTCCGACTCCGACTCTGATTTTGACGAGACGTTAAATGCCGTCGGATACGGGGACTAGGATTACGATCTTGAGGGATAGAGCAGCGTTGGTGGCTCAAGTCCTGACGACTAAAATCTCGGCCATGACTTGTCAAGTGAATATCAAAGCTGCGGCTTCTGCTTCCTTTCATATTGCTGCGACTTTCGCTGCGGATAGTATCTTTCTCACCTTTAACTTCATAATAGTGGCGCCGCTCGTGACTCGCGCCACGTTTGCGTATGTAGCGGTCTCCATATCGCTCTTGATTTCTATCTTCGCTTTTGTAATTGTTACGACTAGGACTGCGACTGGAGCTTCGATTGCGATGTCGGTTTCCACGGACGAAGCTTCGACGTCGTCGAGGGGAGCGGCTAGTGCTACGTCGGCGTCGGCGATCCATCGGTGGAATTGAGGCAATACAGTAAATTAGCCTAGTTTATGTATGCACATTTTTCAACGGGGCTTCTAGAATTTCCTACTTAGACTAAACTAGGGGATGGTACCCGTCGTACCGACAAACTGTGATTGAAATTTCATACCGACGAACTGTGATTGAAATTTCATAAACTACAGTATTATTCAGAGTTGTCTATTTAGTGTTAACAACTATAAGCTACTCGATATTTACGTGTATACTTGTAAAGGTTCGTATCGTCGTCTGGGTTAGGACTTCGCTCATCTTCAACTTCGCCTGCTCCATCGAAGTGGTGTGCTTTTGGTTCTTCCTTAATGCACTGGAGACAAAGTAGTAGTCGAAGCCCACCAGACGGGACTTGTAACAGGACTGATCCTGTTACGGGCTTACACTGTGTTGTGCGAGGAAGCGCGCAATACAAGAGGGGTAGGATTAGTTGATGACAACTAATCCTATACTAAAAGTAAATATAAATATTCACTTATCTGTTAGAACGCAAAATTAATAGTGTTTATTTAATGGGTGGTTAGCGGCTAATGGTATAGTCATTACCTAACTAATATAATAATATCAAGTATTCAACTAACTATACTATTAGTTAACCTGCAAGATCCGGTATTTATACCGAATCGACTTTTCCTTCGTAGATTATAATAACTTATAATCTCTTATTTGAATTTCAGACAACGCGTCTGAAATTTAACTGTGATATTCTAACTTGAATATCAATTATGTAATGGCACCCCATTACATCACCCCCCACTTAAGGTGGTTGGCCAATAATAATTCTTATTTTGGCCAATCATAGGTGGCACTTGTTGGTCGTTCTTGTAACAGGACTGATCCTGTTACAGGCTTACACTGTAATTGCGAGGAAGCGCGCAATACAATTAGGGCAGGATTAGTTGATAACAACTAATCCTATACAAAAAGTAAATATAAATATTCACTTTGTCTTAAGAACGCAAAATTAAGAGTGTTTATTTAATGGGTGGTTAGCATCTAATAGTATAGTAATTACCTAACTAATATAATAATATCAAGTATTCACCTAACTGTACTATTAGTTAACCTGTGTAGTGAGGTGCCATTACATAATTGATATTCAAGTTAGAATATCACAGTTTAATTTCAGACGCTTGTCTGAAATTTAAATAAGAGATTATAAGTTATTATAATCTACAAAGGAAAAGTCGATTCGGTATAAATACCGAATCTTGCAGGTTAACTAATAGTACAGTTAGTTGAATACTTGATATTATTATATTAATTAGTTAGTTACTATACTATTAGCCTCTAAACCACCCATTAAATTATCACTCTTAATTTTGCGTTCTAGAACATAAGTGAATATTCATATATTTACTTTTAGTATAGGATTAGTTGTCATCAACTAATCCTACCCCTTTTGTATTGCGCGCTTCCTCGCACAAATACAGTGTAAGCCAGTAACAGGATCAGTCCTGTTACACCTGGTATCACTTTGTGGTCCGTCTTAACGACCACAGTTCCGTTCCGCTAGTTAACTAGCGGAGCGAAGATTAAGAGCCGCTCGGCATCATGTCGTGAAGGAACTTAAATTTTCGAGACTTCCACTCAAAAACAACACAAGGAGGCGATAGAATACA
>CM047587.1:37643926-37696688 GCA_026184515.1 Peronosclerospora sorghi | reverse complement strand
TTGGTTTGATCATTGGGAACCTCTTTCCCAATGTTTTCCACTTGTAATGTGGATATTCGTTCACGAATATCCACTACATCATCTGTTGCTACGATAATACAGATCTGTTCGATCTGATCATCGTGCAAGTTTCTCATAAACTTCTTCCAGCTTAGCGCTGGAAGAGCCATTACCTCCGAACCTTCTTTCGGAGGGTGTTCCATCCACAGAGACTGGGTAGCTAATCCGGTCTCCGTTTGCGTCAAGACGTTGATCGTCTCGACGGAACTGTCCATGAAATCAGACGCACTCGTCTGATTGACTGCTACATGGTGATTACGATTCACCGTGTGCGAATACTCATCATCATGGTGGCCACTGCCTACCATGGAATTTTCTTGGCGATCAGATGTGATCGTCTGATCGGCCGCCTGTTCTGCGACACGGTGGTCTTTATCACCCGTGTGCATGGCTAACGCAACGTGGTGGGCACTGGCCACCACGGAGTTGTGCTCACGATTGCACTCGATCGTGAGTTCACTCTCATAAACACGGAATTCATTCGTCGTGTTGGAACCTTCGGTCGCACAGTGGGTGGTTCCCACTGTGGATACTATTTCATTCTCACGGTGGGTATTTCCCACCGTGGATATAACTTCATTCTCACGGTGGTCTTTATCACCCGTGGAATGTTTCTCTCCAACACGCAAGGAATCTTTTGTTGCGTGTGGTAGTCCCTCTGGACTCTCACCAGCGGAGGTACCTTCCGCTGATCGTGTCAGAACAGACCTTGTGGTGCCATCGCTATCCACCAGACTGTCTGACGCTGCGGTTGTATTCTCTGATACAGCCGGACTACACACAGGGTGATCAGATCCTGTGGGTCCGCCGCAGTCGATCGATAGGTTAACCCAGTCGATCGAAGTTTAAACTTGGACATCCATGGGATTCCAAGTATCACATCGAACTTGTCATCTAAATCGAGGACGATGATTCATCCTCGAATGACAGTTCATTCAACTCGAAGCGTGTTTTAATCACACGCTTTGGAATAGTCACGGTTGCACCTGTTACTAACCGGACTGACAACATACTTAGTGGGGTTTCTACCTCCACGAAGATCAACAGCGTTAGACTCTGAGTTCTAACGAAATTGTTTGACGCTCCTGTGTCAAACAAAGCTCGCATGGGGACATCGATCCCGTGCGGCTTAACCTCCAGGGTGATAAGAGGCTTACCATCACCCTGCACCTTTTGACAGGACATAGTCCCGTCTGGGGCTATTACCCTCACATGCCCTATGTCGGCATGTGGGATAACATTCCCAGTAGGGCGCCCCGCCCCTACTGGCGATTATCGTTTTTTGCACCAACAGGGTGATGTCCCTGTTGGTGTAGCCGTGCAGCGGACGGCTCCGTCCGCTGACTGCGTGGCACCGGACGCGGTGCCATACACCCATGGGCAAAATGCCCCATTTTCGCGCATCTATTGCAGCGTATACTTTTTTAAATTTCGGTTGCTTCGAGTTCGAAGCACCGCAACCGATAGGTCCATCGGATCTGGACCTCCACCGCCCATGCTCTGGCGCGGGTGGCCATTTCTTGAGACGAAGTGTGAGCTTTGTCTGCCCGACTGCTGCTTGTTGACATGCTGTTGCGGCATGTCAAAAGCGAAGGGCTGTTGATTCCTTCGGATGTACCCAGCATGCGATGACGCTGATCGCATGCTGAACTCTTCACGGATGCTCATATCAATGGCTTCCCTTTAAGTCTCTGGCGGGTGCCGGTAGAGACTCTGTTTGACGGGACCATCATTGAGTCCCTTCATGAAGCCAGTGACCTGCATAGCAGGGGGCACCGGCTCATACACAATATTTGACAGCAAATATTGCGTCTTCTGAGCGTAAGCTTGAAGGTCAAGCTTACCTTGCCGGAGTTCCATGAACTCCTGCCGACTACTTAGCTCCATTTCTGGAGCTTCAAAGTTGAGCTTTAGCTCAGCTTTAAATTCCTTATAATTAAGGAACGCAGAGTCATCAGTGGCTCTGCGACTCATCGCCCATGCCCTGGCTCTGCCGCCTAGACATGTTGTAACGAAGTACGCCTGTTGACGTTCGTCAACAATATTTTGCGCAGAGATGTCTTCTTCCACCTCTGCGAACCATCTACGAAGGGGATCGCCCCCTTCGCCAGTAAAGGGCGGTACTCGCGCCTTTACTACTTCAACGCTATGGGTTGCTGGTGCAGTTGCGGTCCGCGCTGCCTCTGGCGCGGGCCGTACTGGATTTTCTAGGTGGTTTAGCCTAAAGCGGTTCACCACCTGTATCACTTCCTCCGGGGACTTACTCTTGAGGAAGGTAATGATATCGGTCCCCATAGACCGAATCATTTCCACCATCGCGTCTTTACTACGCGACGAGAAGTGAGGGAAGTGTTTATTCACCTCTTTCAGAGTTCTTTCTCGCTCGGCAGCCGTCATGTCTCGTGACATGATGCCGAGCGGCTCTTAATCTTCGCTCCGCTAGTTGACTAGCGGAACGGAACTGTGGTCTTTAAGACCAACCACAAAGTGCTACCAGGTGTAACAGGACTGATCCTGTTACAGACTTACACTGTAATTGCGAGGAAGCGCGCAATACAAGAGGGGTAGGATTATTTGATGACAACTAATCCTATACCAAAAGTAAATATCAATATTCACTTATCTGTTAGAACGCAAAATTAATAGTGTTTATTTAATGGGTGGTTAGCGGCTAATAGTATAGTCATTACCTAACTAATATATAAAATATCAAGTATTCAACTAACTGTACGATTAGTTAACCTGCAAGATTCGGTATTTATACCGAATCGACTTTTCCTTCGTAGATTATAATAACTTATAATGTCTTATTTGAATTTCAGACAACGCGTCTGAAATTCAACTGTGATATTCTAACTTGAATATCAATTATGTAATGGCACCCCATTACAGGACTACCCATTTCGGATTTCCTGCGCCGCTTATGCCTTCAGCTGATTCAGCATATTTTGTTTATATATTATCCATGTTTGGCGTACCTGTCCCGCTTCGGAACGCTTTTCCTGTCTGAAAACAGCCATATCGCGATGATTCCAAAGACACGTAATGTCTACACTGCATAGTGTCCGCCATATACGTTCGAAATGACGTTCTACATCCTCCGCCGGTCTGCGGCAGATTTGAGAAATGCGTCTATTCATTTCCATCGTAACCTCCGGCGGTTTCCGTGTCGCGACTGCATATGCGTATCTTTGCACTTGGTCTTTGTTGACAGTCTCACCGTTCCATTTAGAAATAATGAACCGCCAAAAGCTGATGGCTCTTGAACACCCTCACGAGATATGTGTGACCCCTTGCCCCGGTGCGGTACATTTCTCGTCAACCTGACATGAGCGACTGGTGCCACTGTCCATAGTTAATGTATTGAGTTAAAGTGTCGCCACTCTATAGTTCACCCAGAGTTGATAATCTGTCAGCACATGTCGATGTTCCCACAGTTTCCTTGGACTATGTTCCTGCACCGCCGACATCCATTTATCTGCTCGGCACTTGTCTTTCCATTTCTCCATAATCTGTCTCAATTGTCGTGAAATATCTTCATGATATAACCGCTTGAACGCCTTTCTCATTTGAAAGGGCATCTTCCTTATCGGTGTTCCTTCACATAGGCGCCAGGGTATACCATATATTGCCGGGTGTGGTAGGAAAACAGCCACTTGGTTTATGTCGCTGGTATTGTTCCGTAATATCCCATTGTTGGATTGCTTGAAAGTCGCTGATGCCGTTCCAACCCTGTCGTATCCTGCTATCAAACCGTCCGCTAGCTTCTCCCATGTCATGTCCGCATAAAGACTCTTAGGCTCATACATCTGTATAGGGGGAAAAGCCCCTATATATTTACCCACGTCACCCTCGGCGAGCAAACAATAATCCAGTACATCCACTCAATGATGATGCGTCGTAAGTGACTGCTATCTTCTTTGGCTTGCACCTGCCTCTCATATAAAGCTCCAGATATACGTCGAATCCGCATTTCATTTATCGATCCTTGTATCTTCCCACCCGTAACATGTCATCTTTTCCATCTATGATCCAGGGATTTGAATGCCATGAGAAACTCCCCTAGAAGGTTTCCATCGCCGGCGTGAAACTAGTTTGCATCGGCTGGCCCGCTAAATCAAGATTTAGCGTAATTCGACTCCCATTTCGTATCCCTCTCCTACTGTCCATGCAACCTCCGTTCCGGAACGAATCAAGTTGGAATGGTAAACTCTGAATATACCACTGTAACTGGGTAGATTGATCTTCATATGGGCTCATCCACTGTCCTAGTTCCTGGCGTAGATCAGCCCGTGTTCCTCTGGAGTCCCCATTATATTCTTGTCTCCTCCTCTTTGTATGAGGAGTTAGGTTCCTGAGTTGGTTACCATCCATCTGTACTAGGCTCCAGCTTAGCCACGCCTGTTTGTGTACAGAAGGCGGTTCGATTAGCCAAGAGGTAGCATCTCTTACCCGTTGGACTCGAATCGCCAGTGGGATCGCAATCAATGCCACACCCCCTGCCCCTTTTGGCGTATACAGAAGCGCCGGTGATATTTTATGCCGTACAGTATCCCCTGAAGTAGCCTTCACCCATATAAACTGCTTCTGTATATTAACTAGTTGTTGCAGGATATGTTGGGGGGAGGGTAGATCTTCGCCGTGAAAAGGATGGAAGGCAACGCAATGGTGTTAAATAGAAGAACCCTTTCCATTACTGTCGTACCACATATTGTTGCCACTTGAAGTCGTCTACGTATACTTTGTAGTAGTCTCCTCGCCCAATTCACTTCCGTAAGGTCCGTCCATCCAATATCGTAACCTAGGTACTTCGTCGTCTCTGTCGGTTCTAAAACCGGGATGTCATGCCAATCTTGAAGGACGATTGCCTTGTTCAGGAGCAACAACTTGCTTTTACGAATCTAAACTTTCAGACCTGACAATTCCCCAAAGCTCTCCACTAGCTGTAGCACTTTGAGGATGGATCCTGCCTCTTGTAAGAAAACCGTAGAATCTTCAACAAAGGCTGAAACCTTGTGGAGCGTACCCAGTCGACACGGTCTGAGTCCCCGGACTGACTCCTCCTCCTGGTTCGCTAACGATAATGGTTCCACCGGTAGGATGAAAAGTAAAGGGGCCAATGGGCAACCTTGACGAATTCCGGAGGTTATCATGCTTGGCTCTGATAATTCTCCATTAACTTTGAACTGCGCTTTTGTACCAAGATATAGACTTTCCACCAATCCAATGAAATTCGGAGAGAAACCAAACGCTCTCAGTGTCCCATATAGATATATTATGTCCACAGTGTCATATGCTTTCGCGAAATCAAGAAACAGGACTGCTGGACTGTTTTCTGGTTCCAAATTTGTGTCATCCTGCCCCGTTTGCAATATTGCCTGCATAAGAGTAACTGCTCGGTGCAGTCGTCTCCCGGCGACAAATTCTTGCTGGCAGGCCCCTATCTGCTCCCCTAGAAAATGCTGAAGTCGGGTTGCTAGTATCTTCGCGAAGATCTTGTAACTCGATTGCAAAAGGGATATAGGCCGGAATCCATCGCGTTGGACGAGTCTCCATTTTTGAGCAGAGGAATGACTAACGCTTGTAGGAATGATTCCGGTGGATTCTCTCCTTCCATAATCTTGTTAAATAGAACACTTAACGGTTAAATTAGGACGGTAGAAAAATCCTTGTAGAATTCATTTCCTGTCCCGTCCGGTCCCGGTGACTTGTTCCGCGACAGCGATTTAATTGCTGTGAAGATTTCCTCCTCGTCCATCCGGCGCATAAGTAGCTCATTCTGGGAAGGCAACACCTTCCTCATGACACTCCGCACAGGAAACGTTGAAGTTTTGGGTCCATCTCGTCTTTCGTTACGAGACTATGTCGGACCCCTAATAATCGGAACCATGCAGCTGCGAATTTGTCTGCAATGGTGGCTGGTGAATGTCTTGTCTCCTCGCTCTCGAAGTCTATTTTCGTCACCGTTTGGTCTTTCTCCCAAATTGCGACACGTTTATACAACCATCGAATCTCTGATGAAGACCGATGCAGTAAAAAACGCCCCTTCTTGCCTGAATTAATCTTCTTTCGATCTACCATGCCCCTCGCTATCAGTTCATATCATGTAGTACAACTGTCCCACAGTCGTCGTCTCAAGCGGCTGGCTCTTCTGCGTCGGTGGTACTTGAGACGTCGCCTGGTCTGTTGCAACGCTTGACGGTACTTCCCCATTAGACAGTCCCAAGGAATCTGGTGATGCTCCGATACCTCTGCCACCTTTTGTATGGCGTTACTCACTTCTTGTTGGACTTCAACAACACTTGAACTTCGAAAAGAGTTATCCGCTGTCGGAATACGTTTAGTGATCGTATCTGTCCGGGGAGACCGTAGGTGTAATTGAAGCTCCTCATGGTCCTAGTGTTGAACTGGCTTCGTCGTTTAGAGCCATTGGATCCAACCCACGATACTTCTGGAAATATAAAACGATCTATGCGGCTAGCTTGTTCTCCTCTCCAGTACGTAAAGAAATTCTCTGACGTGATCGGGATTACCTCTTCGAGTGCTGAAATCATACTTAATCGTGTGTGTTGTAATCGTACAAGCTCTACCATTGATTATAACTCCTTACTATCCGTCTGTGCTGACCTGTGTCCGCCGAGCCTATTTAACACCGGACTTTCCACGCAATTAAAATCACCGCCGACTATTAGGTGTTGTTCAGCCGATGGGCATATCGTTCGGAGCGTGTGAATTTTTTTTCCTTTTCCAGATTATCTCCTGTTGGGCAGTAAATGTTTACCAACGTCCATGTTCGAAAAGTCACTCCTATAAATCGTGAACTCCATTCTTTTGTCTTCCAAGGTTGTGCCTCTGACGCTATTCGAGGATGGAGTAAAATCGCCACTCCTTCCGCCTTGGTTTTTGAAATGCTCCAGTAAGAAAGTCGTTGCGAATTACTATTATTGTTCCACATACGTTCCCAAGCCTTTGTCATTTCCTCCGCCGCTTCAGTCGAATTAATACGCGTTCTTGGCGGAAAATTATATCAGGCGACAGTCGTCTCTCTCGCCACGCCTACATCCATTCCAGTCGAATACGTGCCGGAAAACCCCTCACATTTTGGCTAGTTATCCATATGGCCTGAGGTCGCCTGACTAGTTGATCTTGTGGTGGCACCATCGTATATTCCTTCTCATATAACGATCGAAAGGATGTATATACATCCGCTTTCAGAGGGTCACGCTGAATGGGATGCTGGAATCGTGTCTTCGTCTGACTGCCCTTAGCATCGATCAGCGCTCCCACCATCCGAGCACATCTGAGTCACTGTGGATACTTCCTCCGCGTTGGTGTGTCTTAACGGTTCACAAAAAAGTAGCCTGATTCCTCCATGCTCTCGCTTCTCCGCTCTCGATATTTCTGATTAATTTCCGATATTCCACGTTTGTCACCGCGAGAGTATAGTGTCGTTTGAGTAATGTAATGATCGAATCGATCGGTCGAAATTCTGCACCTAGTAACTTGTGGTGAAGTGGAAGCTATATTTACAGTATATAAAAGATGGACTATGGTATTTATCAATGCTTGGAATATTTTATCTCGCCAAACACTGCATACTAGCACGATGACGTTTGTTACGCTGGTGATTCCTTCAAACACTGAATATTAGTGACAAAGATTGTGTCATGCCTTTAATAGGTGAGCAATACGAACACTTAGTGTAGCACGATGTTAGTAGCACTGAGATTCTGTCTTCTAGCAAGATGCTTCAATTCATTACTAGTGCCAAGTGATGTTTCCTGTCCCGGTATGGGCGCTGGATGAAGCATTGACTGAAATTCATTTTAATTGAGCCAAAAGAAAGCTTTTGCACCGGCCAGCATCTTCCCTCGAAGTTCACGAATGTACAACTGAACCTGGTCTTGACATTGTTTTCTAGTCTGTCGCACTATGCTTTGAAATATCTCTATAGCATGTGAGATCTTCCTTTGTGGCCAGCGATGAAAACGTCGAAGCAGCGCATTTTATATTTTTGCTATCAAGAGCGCACACAACACAAAACGGAACAACTGCGTTTAATCGGTCTGAGAGTTGGCTTGCATGCGGACCTGCATTGGGTCCTATACGCAGTACGCAAGAGTTCTTGCATTGTGAGTTCTGGGTCAGTCATTTCCATCCCTGGTGGTGATGGGGCTTGGATCGAAGCCTTTACCTTGCGCATATCGCCACCTTGTCGCCGTATTGCACTGCTCATCAGTGTATTTTGCTCCATGCCACGGATTGCAACATTTGGAAAGTTGCTTAGAAACAAATAATTGTCTCCAGCTAACAGTCCGCGCACAAAGGTGTCAGTGACAATAAATGACCCTAGAACATATCCATCCGATGTAATCATGGGAAATCCCGCAAAGAAGCCCATACGACCATCTGCCACAAACGAGCTCTTGACGAAACGCAGATCCTCGGTCGCATCCAGAATGACCGCAGGCTCCGTGGTCATGACAACGTGAGCATTCATTAGTACATTCAGCGGCAGCTCATGCTTCTCGAGCCCCACTTTAGACACTTTTGTCACCAATAAAACAAATCGAAGCAATCTTGCAGCCCAACTCGGCCGCAGCACACTCGCACATTTCCTGACACTGCATCCCTGAATCAGCTAAGTAGAGCTCCCACACCTTGTTTACGGGTAGTCTCGTTTATCGAAATTGGTGTTTTCGGCCACTTATGACGGCTGCTATAGTCCGGCGCGTAATTGGACGGCGTGTTTGCGTTGAAATTCATTTAACTCAGTGAGGCGACGGAGTGTGTCAAAATTTACGCCACGCTTCTTGAGCCGCCGTCGCTGATTCTTGGTCAAATACTTGTGGAGAAGCGTGCCCAAAATTTGGCACACTTCTGGTCAAGTTTCGTCAAGGCATTTGGTCTAATTTCGGATTGGCTTAAGCAAGGGGGGCTTTTCAGCCTATCAGACTCAAGGAGTGTCAAGAACGCAAGTTTTGGTGAGTCACCCGACTTTGGGTATTTTGCATATTTTTGTGTGGGTACATTTAGGGACTATAGGGTAGTATTTTAGTTTGGTTGTGGTTTTACCAGATAGAGGGCTTTTGGTTGTGGTTTTGCCTAATAAAGTAGAAGTCTTTTGGCTACAGGATTTTTCTAAGTGGAAATCCTTTGGTCTGGGTTCACACCACAGCTAGGGGTCGCCGTTCTTCCCTTTTCGTACACTAGTCGCCTCCGCCCGCCGCGGAGTGTTTGGGGGAAGAGGGTCGAATTATCCCCTCTCGCCCATTATACCCGGTTTGGACGCGCCGCACGCGCACTTTGGCCCACCGGTAGTCCCTCGACGGGAGTACGATTTGGCGATCTCAACATCTCAACTCAAGTACGTTTGGAACGTGCTATTCACTGGATTGGTCTTGGCGTGGAAATATCGTTTGTGGAGTTTCACGAGCATATTGGGTCTTTACGCGGACATATTGGCTTGTTTTAATATTGGTTGGAAACTAGACCGGTTTTGGTCTTATTTCGTATTGGTCAGGGTCTAGACCGGAACGGTCGGTCTCTACCCTCTATTATTTCGTATTGGTCAGGCCTTGATCGTTTGGACGATCGACCTATTGGAAGTTATCTCTTGGAAGTGTTTTTGGTCTGTTTGTGTCTGGGGTGAAGAGTTCCGCCCCAGAGATACCTACCCAGATCGGTCTTCTATATTCAAGACCGGTTCGATCCAATCTGCGATCCCGATCCACCGAGTGTGTAACTAGCCCATTCCATCGGGTACACAAGATGAGATGGACACTAAACAATCGGACCAAGTGGGTTCTGATGACGACCGGTCGTCGGCTTGCAGCGGACGATCGGACCAGATCTCGAGTGGTGGTCTGCGGAGTACCCCCTCCGAAAGTTGGAAGGCTGGGCGCGATGGTGGTAGTCAGGTTATCGATGCTAATGTTTTCGATTTCGAACTTGACTCCACCACAATGGTGTTTGTGCCCGGATCACTTGGTGATCGTGGATATCACCGTGCTGATATTCCTTAAAAAATTGGATTAGAAGATTTGAATGATTTGAATATGGAGTCGTTCTGGAGAGGACGTAAGGAAAGGCTATCGCCTTACGTTCTCGTTGTTGATAAAGATGGCGATGTCCGATCTCTGGCCTGGTGGAGGACCAGATCGGGATTAATAAGTTTTTTCCTCCCCAAAAGGCTCCCACTGGAGCTGATCGGGACTATAGCAGGTCTTACTAAAGTTCCGGAAAGGATCAGTACCTTGGTCCTGATCCTATGCATATGAATGAAAAAATTGATGGAAAACTAAAAGATGAAAATTACTTGGAGGATGACTGGAAAGATCCGGTCTACCTCCCTAAAGTCCCCAAAGTACCCAAGGTGCCCAGAAAAGGGTTTTGAATGCCACCCGACGAAGACGACTTCGAAGAAAAGTCGAAGGTCGGGGATGAGGCTATCACCGAACAAGACCTGGACAAGATGTATTATGTTTTTGAATTGAAGCGATTTGTTCGCCAAAACCAGGTCTTTCGGGTGTTGGACCTCCATATCCCCGACCGTCTTCTCGGTCCCACTACCGAGCCGATCCAGAGTGATCGACCATTACTGCTCGTCAAGAATTTGGTGGCGATGATGGCGGAGGTTGGCATTAAAATGCAGAACCCCACCGATATCAATAAATTGTTTGAATTTGATGCTTGGAGACTGGAGGCGTCGATGTCGGACCTCCACGACCGTTTGGTGCCACTGGTGGGGGCGGTTCGCCGCCCAACTCCCACCACGGCAATGAAGGTCGCCGAAGCCTCCACAGAGCTTGTTGACATTGGTTCCGATGATGAATCGATCTACCAGTCTCCACCGGCTTCTAACAGCTCATCAGAGTTGGAGACTGGTGTCGAGCGGATGAACATGGGGGTGGACCATTCCCGGTCTGAACAAAAAAGGGACATGCGGCAGCAAGGGGCTGCTTGGCAGTCGGGGCTCCAGCAAGCCCCACAGGACTCAGTTCCGCAAAAGGAGGGTATCAACACGTTGCCCATGACGCCAAACAACGTCCAAGCCATGTTTCAGACGATGATGCAACGTTTCATGGAAGAACGGGTTAGACCACCTATGCGCCCACATGTCCAAGACCGGTCTACCTGTCAAGGTGTCAATGTTTGCAAAGATGTGGATATGGAATCGGTAACATCTATGGATAAGCCTATTAGAAGTGATAAACCAACCGGCAAGGGAAGGCACAAGCCGCAACCGGCAAGACCGCGTAGACCAAACAAGACAAGTGATTGTGACATGGAGTCGGTCTGCGGTCTTGACGACCACTGTGGGTCAGACGGTACGGGCTCTGGCAAGCCAGGTAAGGCTAACCTAGCTTCCACTATTGCTTACGACTTTGGATCTGCTGCGATTCCGCACATCCGTATGGCCGCGACGACCGACCTCAAGGACTTCACTGGCAAGGATGCTGATGAAGACCAGGCCCGGTCTTGGTTCAGTCGGGTCAAGTCTGCGTTCCTGCGAGACCAGACCCCAAAAAGCGAACGTTGTTTAATCTTCCGGGATTTGTTAAAAGGACCGGCCGCGAACTGGATTCAACAGTTGGGTCGGGGCGTCCGGTCTGACTGGGACCTGTTATGTGCGGAGTTCGAAGGTCAATATTTTAACTCCGGATTTTCAAGCGCCCGTAAGTACCACCTTATGCAGAAGCGGGCCGACGAAACACCGATCGAGTATTTGCATCGGTTGAACGTGGCTGCACTTCGTGCAGGCATAACAATCAAAGAGAATAACCCGCCGAACGGTGCTGCTCTGGAACATGTGGGTCACTACATTAGTACCCTGGACGATCAAGAACTGGCGGACCAGCTTACTCTGCTGCGCCTTAGGGACGCGGGTGAAGTCGAACAGACCCTGCGGACGTTACAACAGTCGCGTAGTATGAGAGCGAAGACCGCTGGTGGATCAGGTCGCTATCGTCCCAAGACCCAGACCGATCCGGTCAAGAGACCTTGGACCAGACCGACCCGAGCGGTCAAGGCAATTGTAGCTGATGCCAGCACGGGGTCAGAATGGGAAAGTGGATGTCCAGCCAGCCAGGAGTCATCGGATGAAGACCAGTATCGTTACGTCTATGTTGCGGGACCTGCCCCGAAGACCAAGTCGAAGTCCGCCCGGGTGGACCGAAAGGGAAGGAACGGAAGCAAGTCCGATCCAGACCGACCTCGTCAGAAGTGCTCCCAATGTGGGTCGAGCAAACATGATGGTCCAAACTGCTGGAAGAAGATGGTGTGCAAGAAGTGCGAGAGACGCGGCCACCCGACGGACCACTGCCTCTTCGTATGCAAGTCATGTGGAGAGATCCACGAGGCCGGCCACTGCAAGATTGAAGAATTTTTTAACATGATGCGCAAGTGGTACGTGCCGGACAAGCACGCGGGGATGCTGCCGCCGAACGCAGAAAAGATGTTAAACTAGAACGCTCGACAGGTTGGAATCTGGATCGAGCCGAGCGTTCTACGGTTCACATCTATGCATATGTCGGCAAGGAGGATAAGACCGACAATACACGTTCTATTCCAAATTGCGTCGACCGAGACCATCCGGTCTACAGTCTGAAGACCGATGAGTACTCCCGGACTAAGGTGGTTATGCAGTTGGACTTGCTGCCTGGAAGTATCACGCGCCTGATAAATGGTTCAAGCAGGCGAAAGCCTGTGGCAAGATTAATAATCAGAAAGCGACGATGTTGTTCGACTCTGGAGCTGAAGTATCGATAATCGACTCCGCCTTTTCTCGTAAGGTCGGATGTCGTATAGACGATACCCAGAGACAAGAATGCGTCGGGATCGGCGAAAACTCTTATATGACCGAAGGAAGAACGCGTGTGAAAATTACTTTGTCGGGATCGCTGGTCTACTTTTTCAGCGCTTGGGTTGGCAAGTTGGCTGGTCAAGACGCTTTACTAGGAATGGATTTCATGGTCCCAGCTGGTATTCGCCTATACCTGTCACATGGAGTTCTTACGCTTCCGGATGAGGTCCAGGTCCAGTTGGCTGGTCGAAGACCTCTGTATGGTTCGTATACCGATCTGGTCCGGTGGGACCAAGACATCACTATCCCAGTTGGTCGGTCTGCCGATACCCCGGTTGAGAAAGGTTTTCGTTCGAGGAAGTTGTGGTTGACGAGGGGCGATCGGTGGGTCTCAACCTTCTTAAAGAGTGCTGGTCGACGTGATTTTGTCCGTGTTACCAATATCGGTGACAAGCCGCTGACACTGGACAATAACATTATTGTCGGCATGTGGTTAGCAGAAAGGAAGGTACCAAGGAAGATGGGGTTCGTCTCGATTGGGTCGAGGCGGTATGTCGAGTGGCAAAACCTGGCGTACCAATCGACCACCGATCTTATCAGCGATGATGGGTCGGTGGAAGAGGATACCTCACCTTTAGTGGAAAGACCAAGTTATGTCACCCCGAAAAAGATGTTGGTCCGAAGAAAGGCGCCGCAGTCACCAGGAACGGTGGACCATCAAGTAGAAGAGCCGAGGCTAGTAAACGTGGTGTCAGCACAAGACCAGGCGACAGCGGAGCAAGAAACGGAAGAAGGGGAACATGAAGTTGCTAGGTCGGACCATGACGGTATTCCTAATCAGACCGATATCAGTGAAGTACAGCCCTTCGATCAAGACCAGGGGCGTTCAGCCGGTCCAAATAGTCTAGGTGATATCACCCCAGAAGATGAACAAGTCTGTACACATGAAGGCGGGGAACAGTACTTTCAGGAGCTGGAAAGCCAAATGGCAGTCCTCCCTGAAGTGTCTGCCGACTCGCCAGAAGTTACAATGGATGATTTACAAGTGGGTGATCAAGACCTTAACAGTCCAGACCAGATCGAGCAGTTGAAGAATATCATATGGAAGAAAAGACATCTGCTGATCGGAAAGGGCAATGCCTTACCACCTGCAGCCCGTGGTGCGATTTGCGATATTGACGTTGGAGATGCCAAGCCGATTGCCCAGCGGTGTCGACGCGTGGAGCCACAGTACCGTGAAAATCTTTCTGATCTCATTAAATGACTGTTGGGCACCAAGATTATTAGACCGTCGACCTCGCCATGGGCCTCGACGATCGTAATTGTTATCAAGAAGAACGGCGTCGACATTAGGTTGTGCATCGACTATCGGCTGGTAAATCGGTTGACTAAACTCATGGTTTACCCGATGCCGCTGATTAATGATCTGTTGGAATACCTCGACAAGACCTTGTGGTATTGTTCGCTGGACATGGCAAGTGGATTTTGGGTGGTCTCGATGACTTATCGAGCCCGTGAGATTTCAGCATTTGTGACACCGTTTGGGCTTTTCGAGTGGAACCGTATGCCGTTCGGTCTGAAGAACGCACCCCAGATATATCAAAGGTTGATAGAAAACGCACTGTACGGACACTTCAGAATCAAGACCGATCCGGACCCTGCCGAAAGTTATGATGTGTTTACAGAGGGTGAACCCGATCGGGAAAGAAGACCGTCCGTTCTAGGGAGGCGGTCGTACATCGACGACATTCTGATACCTGCCTCGTCATGGAACGATCTGTGCGAGAAGGTTGAACGATTGTTGGAGACGTTCGACCGCTGGAACCTATCTATCAGCGCCGTGAAAATTTTTTGGGGTATGTCCAAGGTCGCCTATTTAGGCCATATGGTCTCGAACAATGGTCTAGAGGCTAATCCTAAGGACCTGGATTCGTTAAGCAACCTCCCGTTTCCCAAGTATCTGAAGGCAATGCAGTCCTTCCTAGGAAGTTTAAACTACTAAAGCCGCTTCATCGAAGATTTTGCTATCTACGCGGCTGTGTTGTATGAGCTCCTGGAAGTGGACTACCGTATGTTGCACGAAGAGGACCGGGAAACTTTACATGGGGGCGCCGACTCTGGTCTTGCTGCAGATTTTACGCAAGTGGAGGACGAAGACCATATGAAGCGTGCAGAGTTTGCTTTTGGTATGTTGAAGGTTAAGATGGTGACGGCACCGATTTTGAAGCATTTCGATCCCGAAAAGGTCCCGACCATTATTGTATATGCTAGTCAGTGGGCCATTTCGGCCACTCTAGTACAAGATCATGATGGTGTGTACCATCCGGTCACGTTCACGATCAGAACGCTGAAGCCAAATGAAGTGAACTATGGAAGTGTCGAGAAAGAAGTTCTGGCGTTGCCGCGAATTATGGATGTGTGTTACAACCTGCTGGTCGTCCGACCTATAAAGGTCCTGTCAAGGCGGTCTACTTTGGCCTGGTTATTATCAGCCAATGGGATGGATGGACGTCTAGGCAGATGGTCGTCGGTCTTGTCGCAGTGGACCCTCGAGGTCGTTAAGTGCACCAGGGGCGAGGAAGAGATATTGGGCACATTAGCTGCCAGTATCACCCCTCGGTCTGAAGTGGAGGAAGCACTGATAGCGATTGCCCCGAGGAAGCAACCTCGGCAGTCAGTTTCGAGACCGCCACCGACCGTCGACTATGATGAAGAGCTCTTGGTCTTAAGTTATGACGGATCGGCAAGCGTGAAGAAGAAGGTCGGCGCCTATAGTGCCATAGTGTGGAAGTTGCCACAATGGTCTATAGTTGCAGCCGCTGCTGATTTCACGACGTATATTACTGTTAACGAGGAGGAGTACCAAGGTCTACTTCTATGTCTGGACCTGCTGTCGTCGCAAGAGAAGGGGCGAGTCATCATATGTGGTGAATCGAACCTAGTGATCAGGCAGGTCACTGGAGAGATCGACCGCAAGGCCCCACGACTAAGGACACGAAATGATCGGGTAATGAAGGCATTGAAAGACCTTCCCAACCACGAGCTGTTGCACGTGAAACGGGACTGGAACAGAAGTGCCGACTACCTCGCGACCAAGGCCATGCAAGACCAGACCGGGGATACGATCACCGAGAAGGCCGTTCTTGATGAATTGATGAATATAAACAGGCTCCCCGAGGTGATCGGACCCAAGAACGCTCCGGACCAGGTGCATGTGATGGTCGCGACTAGACCCAAAGCTCGGAAGTCCCACCAACCTTTCCCAAACGAACGGTTGAGTGAATCTGTTGTGCAACGACTAAGGGAAGAACGGATCCTCAAGGCGCAGGACGAAGAAGAATGAATTGTGAATTTGAAGACCTACCTGCGCGGTGAATTGTCTAAGTTGACGAATGGTCAAGCGAAATAATGTGCCAAGATCGCAGACAGTTACGAAGTGGATGAGGATGGTTTACCATATTACTGCCGCGATGCCGACCAAGAAAGTGCAGACCGGGACCGATTGGCGAAATTGGTGATACCTGAGTTGCTGCAGCCGGATGTCCTCGATCACTACCATGTGAGTCTAGAAGGGGGACATCAGGGCATAGGCAGAACGTATCACAAGATCAGGTCCCACTTTCACTGGAGAGGTCTTTTCCGAAGTGTACAGAAATATGTGGGTTGTTGTACGGATTGCGAGACCGGAAAGGGTAGACCGGTAATCAAGGGGCGATCGCCCGGAAATATCGAAGCTACCTACCCTTTCCAGGTCATAGCGATGGACCATATACCGTCTCTGCCTAAATCGACATATGGCAATACTGAGTTGTTGATCTGGGTAGACCTGTTCACCGGTCTAGTTATTGCGAAGGCAAGTGCGTCCCGGTCTGCCGAGCAAATCGCCAAAAGTTACGAAGAATGTGTGTTCCGAAGGTTAGGCGCCAGCGAGGTCATCAGACACGACCGAGAACCCGGTTTCATGGCCGAGGTGTTCCGGTCGTTTAACAATATGCTGGGCCAGAAACAGAGCGCGACGATGGCATATCGTCCGCAAGCGAATGGATCGTCAGAACGTATGGTACAAACTATTACAAGATCAATCAAGATGTACGTTGCCGATCCAGACCAGCGCGATTGGGACGAATACGCAGAAAGGCTGGTGTTTGCACTCAACTCGTCGACCGATCGGGTCCGAGGAGAAACGACTTTTTATCTTGCGTATGGATGGGACCCCCGGTCCACTCTTGAAGCCGCGATACCTATTGGCTGCACTCGGACCCGCGATCGTGATGCTCTACGTTGGCGCATGCAGGTCCAGAAACATTACCAGCACGCAAGAGAAATTGTCAGCGAAAAGTTACGTCAAGCTACACAAGACCGGGCAGACCGGAACAACGACCAGGTCCAACCCCACGGTATAGAACCAGGAGCGAGGGTATGGTTGTACCTAGACCGAGTGAAGGAGGGCTATGCGAAGAAGCTGGCTCACATGTGGCACGGTCCTTTCCGTGTTGCCGAGATGATTGGTGAACACGCTGCCCGTCTAGTAACAACCGGCACGGACTACAAGGTCTTCCCGATCGTACATGTGTCCAAGTTAAAACTGGTACGAGAGTTCCTGATCGTCCCAAAATTCCCTGTCTAGTAGACGAGGCAGAACGGTTTGATTTCGATGAAGCATTACTGCCGGGGGACAGTTGGGAACGACCGCTGGAGAAGGACGAATTTGAAGTGGAAAAGGTCATAGATTTCCGATCGGTCCAGAAGACCAGGTTCGGCCGGACCCACCGAGAATATCTGGTCCGATGGAAGGACCATGATGAAACAACTTGGATCGATGAGTCCGACCTGAACTGTGGAGCACTACTACGAGAATTCGAACGGGACCGAGTCAGCCGGAACCGTTTCGCAGTAATGCAGACCCATGAAGACCAATACCAAGACATGCAGTAGCATCGGTCTTCCCGATCGGTGTGAAGAGGTGGAAGGTCTTGTGTCTTGTGTCTTGTGTATTGTGTATTGTGAATATGTGACGAATTGGAATAGTGGAGTGAGGAACGTGGATTGTTTTTCTCACGATGTAAGTGGAACGGTTGGTGATAACCTGTCTAGTGCAACTCTGGAGAAAGTGGTGGAATTAGCTCAAGTGACTTGATGACTGAATATGTGAAAAAGAACGATGATATATATTAAGTGCTATCTGGTCGACTACTTACGACCTCACTCGCCACCACCCCACAGACGGCCGATGGTCAACGACGGATGCTTTTCAACTTGGTCCTGGTACTGGTTACGCCAAGATTCTTGTTGGTCTAGTTGGACCAACGCATCCTTGAGGTCCAAGACCGGTGTAGTGCACCCAAGAACGGGGTACCATGTGCCACCGTCAGCCAGCAGCCGGGTCTTCTCGACGCGACGACGCGGCATATGAAGTACAACTGGATATAAGAACACATCGGCGTCGCACTCGAGGGCCAGCATCCCGTCCAAAACATATTGGCACAGGGACTGCCAGGCCTCACCCGCTCTGATCCGACGCCGCTTGCGCTTGTTCTGGATGGTCGCCAAGACGTCTTGCCGAACTCGTTCCGGGGGAAGCACCAGATAGTGGGATGCCTCCCAGATGGCTTGAGCGTGAGTCTTGTTAAAACATTTCACCCGACTCATGAAAGCATCGGCCCACGGAGTCGAGTGGAAGATGAACCCCAGCTTGGGATGCTCGAAAATCCTTCACGGCTCGTCAGCGTACAAGCGGGAGATCTGTGCCGACGTGATCAAGTCCGGCCGCCATTCCGACGCGGCAGGAACTTTCTTCGCCGGCGGGAAAAGCCAATTGTCTAGACGAGAGAAAGACCGGGCCAGGAGCTGCTTGGTCAGGGTGGACCGGCGCAAACAACCGATCTGCCCTGGCGACCACGGCAAAGTATCCTCACGCGTTCGTGGCGGAAGGGAAGAACTGTCGATTGCCACGTTGGCCAACAAAGCATCTTTGTAGAGCTTGGACGTCCCATGAAAGACCGTAGGTGTTGACTTTGTCGACGCATGAGGTGGTGGAACGCCACCATGCGGACCGGTCTTCTTGGTCTGCTCCGAAGTTGATGCAACTTGAACAAAACTTTCATGTGGACTTGTTCGCGACTTGGTTGGGATGGGGACAGCAAACTCCGAATCACCGGAGTCTTCGCCGGAGTCATCCCAGGACGAGACCTTTGAACACTTGGCACGGTCAGCACCGGCGGTCGAGGGCGCTTGATTTTTGGCGACGTTACTGTCGTCATCCTCGTCCGAGCTTGGGCCCATGAGAAGCGCCTGCGTCTTGGATCGCTTATGGGGCACCGCACGCTTCCCTTCGAGTTCAGGGTCGCGCGCTATGCCCCGCGCCTTCGAGCTACCCGGCGCGTCCGCGCGCTTTTTTGATTTGTGTGGAATTTCGGGCTGGAGAATTTCGGCCAATGAACGGCCTTGGTCTTGGTCCCGGTGTAGGTCCACCAAGGCGGCCGACGCTGACCTGTCTACGCTGGAGGCAGCAACCGAATGCCGACGAGGACGCAACAGGTCAACCAAGCGCTGATGACATTCTTTCAATACCGCCCGACGACCGTTCGCTGCCTGCGTCCAATCGTTCGACTTGCGTTCACAAGACCAGACCTCCTCGGTCTGGTCTTGAATCGAAATTCGGAGCTCGGAGAGACGCCTCTCGAGATCGTCGCTTTGAACACTCAACGTGGTCTGGTCCAGCAGGCCTTACGCTTGCTGCTGTTGGACCAGCACAAGCTGCCCCCGGAGATGAAGCTGATGAGCTTCCAAGCGAGTCAGCTTGTTGCGCGCGGTTATGAGCCCAGTCAAAACCTGACACAGCTAGAGGTCATGCGTGTTCGACTGCCGATCGGCGGCAAGCAGGGCATTAATCGCCTTGCTGATGGCAGGAGGTATACGGGATGGAGGTATACGGGCTGAAGACAAACGAAAGTTAGAACAGGTCCAAAGTGAAGACCGGACATGCATGCTTACGTTGTGTCGCCTGTTGAGCAATCTGCTCCTGGAGACGTGCGATCTCTTCAAGTGCGTCTTTCAACTGCGCGACGGTCCCGGTCAGATGCCCTGCCGATGTCTGAGCTGCAGTAGAACGATGGGAGCTGCCAGACCGGACCGATCGGACGGGCGAAGTGACATGCGATGACGTGGTATGCGAGGTGCCTACAAGAACGGTCGTTAAGGAAATGCAAGAAAGTCAAGTCTAGCAGTGCAAGTACCTGGAACGGATGAAGAAGATGGTTGCTCCATGTCGGAAAAGTTTGAATGACCAAGGTTTAACTGAATTTGATGGACGAGGTCAGACCGTTGTCGTTGTGCGACACGGTCTGACTCGGGGGCGGCTGTGGAGAAGCGTGCCCAAAATTTGGCACACTTCTGGTCAAGTTTCGTCAAGGCATTTGGTCTAATTTCGGATTGGCTTAAACAAGGGGGGCTTTTCAGCCTATCAGACTCAAGACGTGTCAAGAACGCAAGTTTTGGTGAGTCACCCGACTTTGGGTATTTTACATATTTTTGTGTGGGTACATTTAGGGACTATAGGGTAGTATTTTAGTTTGGTTGTGGTTTTACCGGATAGAGGGCTTTTGGTTTTGGTTTTTCCTAATAAAGTAGAAGTCTTTTGGTTACAGGATTTTTCTAAGTGGAAATCCTTTGGTCTGGGTTCACACCACAGCTAGGGGTCGCCGTTCTTCCCTTTTCGTACACTAGTCGCCTCCGCACGCCGCGGAGTGCTTGGGGGAAGAGGGTCGAATTATCCCCTCTCGCCCATTATACCCGGTTTGGACGCGCCGCACGCGCACTTTGGCCCACCGGAAGTCCCTCGACGGGAGTACGATTTGGAGATCTCAACATCTCAACTCAAGTACGTTTGGAACGTCCTATTCACTGGATTGGTCTTGGCGTGGAAATATCGTTTGTGGAGTTTCACGAGCATATTGGGTCTTTACGCGGACATATTGGCTTGTTTTAATATTGGTTGGAAACTAGACCGGTTTTGGTCTTATTTCGTATTGGTCAGGGGCTAGACCGGAACGGTCGGTCTCTACCCTCTATTATTTCGTATCGGTCAGGCCTTGATCGTTTGGACGATCGACCTATTGGAAGTTATCTCTTGGAAGTGTTTTTGGTCTGTTTGTGTCTGGGGTGAAGAGTTCCGCCCCAGAGATACCTACCCAGATCGGTCTTCTATATTCAAGACCGGTTCGATCCAATCTGCGATCCCGATCCACCGAGTGTGTAACTAGCCCATTCCATCGGGTACACAAGCTGAGATGGACACTAAACAATCGGACCAAGTGGGTTCTGATGAGGACCGGTCGTCTGCTTGCAGCGGACGATCGGACCAGATCTCGAGTGGTGGTCCGTGGAGTACCCCCTCCGAAAGTTGGAAGGCTGGGCGCGATGGTGGTAGTCAGGTTATCGATGCTAATGTTTTCGATTTCGAACTTGACTCCACCACATACTCAACAGCAAAGGGGCGCTAGGGCAGATGATATAACAAGACAAACAGATTGTGAATACGAACTGTCATCAGTGCATAAGGGAGTCAAGACACAGGCACAACTTACTAGTACAAAGGCGGGTCCGTTCATGGCGGTGAAGCCAACGAAAAGTTATGCGCCCTCGGCTTCCCCAGTTGATCGACTTGGGTGTTCTCGATTGTTTTCAAGTTGATAAGTATTTTATTGTGGAAAAGATATTTTTAGCCAATCAAAGGCGACCTGAGACGGCCACCTCGCGACGGCCACCTCGCGACGGCCAACTCGCGACGGCCAACTCGCTCACGGCTAATTTGTTTGTGATTGGTATGAATGTGGAAAAATAAGTGGAATTTTTGACCAATCAGGTGTAACGGGGTTACATTCGAGTTACATTTAGTGTTGATGTACATGAGTACACCACGGTTGAGGTCAGTAGTGACCGGTTTGAAAGGTTCTGAACCTTTGGTTATTTTATCCAATCAGGGCAGGGGCCCTTGGTGTGATGGTGTGTAAGCCATCCACGTGTCAGTACACAGGTGTGTACACTACATTTTAGCTAGGTACGAATTAGGAATATTCTACTTAGTATTACATATAGTTTATATTAGCTTAAATTAATTTAGGCTAATTACATATTAAATATATTCAGTTTACATTTCACTCTATTTTGCGGACGTGCGACCTCGACCGGTCGCGCGCGCAGTGAGTGTCGTAGGTAAGAGGGAGCCCTCCCTTTACTTACATCCCGTAAAGGGAATACAGCCGTTAAGGCTAAGTAGTAAACCAACCCGGGAATCTTGGCCCCGAGTAGGAGAACTCTCCTACTAAGCCCTTTACAAGGGCGTATCGGCTAAGTAGCGGTAGCTACCGCTTTAAGGAAGAGTCTTCCTCTGTGCGCTAGCCGCACCGTGCATATACGCACCGGCTACATCTGGTAGCACTTTTATTCAATCCAACAACTGTGTTGTTAGGCTAGGCATCCTCTGCAAAGGATGAATCAGGGCGATTGGGATAGTTTGACCCTCATCCAGCAGGAAGCCTTTAAAAAGATGTTACACTTAATGGGTGACGAAGGCATGAAGCTCCTACTGGAGCAGGGCCTTGAAGCCGTAAAGGCAAGGGTAAATGACCTCATCGCTCATGAGGCGAGTTGTAGTGGAGGTCGTTCCACGGGGGTGCGCCCTCCATTATCATTCAAAATAAAGGAGTTCACCGGGGAGAAGGGTGAAAACCTTTACGTGTGGTTGCGAGAGGTCAAAACGGCCTTAGACACAGCGAATGTGATCGCTGATCACTTTCAAGTGGGACTTGCATTGACCCATCTTACGGGCAAAGCCCGTACATGGGCGTTTACGTGTTCGGAGTCAGTCACGGACGTGTTCCCAACCTGGGAGGTCCTTAAGCGAAAGCTTATGGACATGTACGCAACGCCTGATCTGGTTTTCCAGAATCAACTGGCGTTTCTGATGTTCCTTTAGGGCACTAGGGACCTGGAGACATATATCCAGGAACTTAAGACCCTGTTGGCAGGGATGTACGCGAAAGCGTACTCGGACGATGTGTCCATCCCCGTCTTCATGGGAGGCCTGAGAGAAGGGCCAGCACGTTCGGAATTGTTCCGATGACGACCCCAATCCCTGGAGGAGGCGTTTAAGATGGCGATTAACGCCGAGAGGAACTTCCGTTCCTCTAAGGTGGGTCCCGAACCCATGGACCTGAGCCAGGTCGAAGCGGAGGAGAAACCTCCCGCTAAGAGTCACTCTGACTCTTTTTCACAGAGATTCGAGGAAGAGCTCTTAGCTATGTTGCAGCGGCATGGGCCGCTGAGATGTTTCCTGTGTGGGAGCATGGATCATCTGACGAACAGATGTCCGAAAAATCCCCAGTGAGACACTCGCTACAAGGGACCAAGGGTGGGGAAAAAGCCCTTGTACAAGCTGTCGGGAAACGACGGCTCTTAGTAGGTTCAAGGCGCCCTACTGGGGGACCCCTCAGTGCTGTTAAGCCCCAGGGTAGGGGACACCAGCACAAAGCCCCGAGGGAAGCGGTGCTTTCTAGCACCGAGTTGGTGTACCAGCCAGGGTTGCTGGTAGTCCTAGCGGACGTGGAAGGCTTTAATAAGCCTTGGAGAGTCTTTATAGACTCTGGAGCGTCTGACAATTATGTCAGACGGGCTTCTGTTGTGAAGAGTCGGCTGTATGCCGAGGTCCTAGAGACACGTTCTCGTGACGTTGTCACGGTCTGTAGCCGGGTGCGTACACGCACGGTGCGGCTAGCGCACAGAGGAAGACTTTCCTTTAAGCTGCGCTCGCCGCTACTTAGCCGATACGTCCTTATAAAAGGGCTTAGTAGTAGAGAGCACTCCTACTCGGGGCCAAGATTCCCGGGGTGGTTTACAGATAGCTTTCGCTAACCCCTTGTAACAAGACTTCCCTTATAAAGGGAGATAGCGTAAGGGAGAACTCCTTTAGGCTACAATACTCACTGCGCGCGCGACCGGGCGTGGTCGGCGCCTGGCAGTCTTAAGTATTTTTGTAAACTGAATGTATATTTAATATGTAATTAGCCTAAATTAATTTAAACTAATATAAACTATATGTAATACTAAGTAGAATATTCCTAATTCGTACCTAGCTAAAATGTAATGTACACACCTGTGTACCGACACGTGGATGGCTGACACACTGCCACCCAAGGGCTCATGCCCTCATTGGTTAAAATAACCAATGGTTCGAAACCTTTCAAACCGGTCAATACTGATCTCAACCGTAGTGTACTCATGTACACCAACACTAAATGTAACTCAAATGTAACCCCGTTACATCCTCCCCCATCAAGACTATTGCTTACGCAATAAACAAAATTTTGTTGGAGAAATCCAACGCCAGTTCCTCTGGCCCTCCATATGTTCACCTTCAGTGGTGCTATGGCGTCTCCTCTGGAAGAGGTAGACTACTCCGAGAACTCGGAGGTGGATGCCCTTGCGGATACCTCCCCAACGGTTAACCGCTCCGACAGCGCCGAACGGCATTGTCGGCAGCCTAATCCGTTCCCCACACGTGGGGAAAATGCACTAACTCGTGCGCAACTATTAGCAACCTCGGCGATTACCACTACTGAGCGGACGCAGCTCAAGAGGCTCAAAATGCCGTACAGGCGTTACAAGCTTCCTTTCACGCCCCCCATGCGCCCCCCACGGGCGGTATATCGTTTTGGAGGTCCTCGTGACCTCCCAAAGTGGGCCAGGAATGAGGTACAGCAGGGTTTAGTCTTCTATACCCCTGGCCTCGCGACTGTACAGCCGCAACACATCACACGCCGGAATCAACTCCGGGAAAAACTACTCACGCAGAAGCAGTTCACTGCTACCTCATATCGAGAGCGCCTCGAGAAACAGGCACAGGGTGCCGTTGTTGGGAACCTCCGCGAGGTTCCCTTCATTCTCCTGCAAGGAGAATATGCCAAAGAGGCAGAGCAGAAGTTCCGCGCTTAGGCGGAGGGGAGAAACGTCTCCCCGAGTTTTTTAAAGCTGTACAACAGCTATTCCGAACGTGACGTTCGGATAGAGAGGGCATTGTGCTTGGCGTTTGCCAGAGCCAAAACCAGGGGGCAGTTACGTGCCCCTTATCTCATGCGCTATGCTAGCGCCCGTGCCCTCACTACGGTGCCGGAGCACAGTGCGGGTTCCGCATCTGCCTCCGGAGGGCTCCCAACTACTGGGAGTAAAGGGGCTTACCCCGCCCCTTTGGTCGTTGACTCACAGCGGGATTCTACCGCTCGAAAGCGTCAACGACGTCACGGCAATCCTGACGCAGGGGAGTCTCGAACTCCAACGAGCTCTGTGAATGTAAATAACCCTTCCACTTCACCAAATACTGGGTTTGACCCCAATGATGGAGTCGCGCCATCAGACGCTCCACACCGTCGTGCCGTCGGGCAGCCTGTCGGCCGCCCTGCCGGGTACGCCCAACAAACAAACAATATATTCTTCTAGGTCTCTGGGGCCGTGGAAGGCGCCCAGTGCGCGAGCCGTGGCGGCTACAAGCGCAGACCCGAGCTGCACCCGGTCGGGCAGCCTGCCGGCCGCTCAGCCGGGTAAGCCAAACAAACGGACAGGAGCATACAGGGCTGACGTCGGGGACTCCTCCAGCTCAAGCCCTGGGCCACACACACACGTGGCGTCAACGTAAACCGCGGATTTACGAATCCGTTCACATTAAACGGGGTAAGCCCCGTAGATGCATGCACCGAATTGTTTATGGCAAATTCGGTCATAGGAGGCATCTCACCCCAACTCTTGGAGAATCCGGACATAAGCTCCGGAGAAAATCCTTCACAACGCGATGAAAGCGTTCCTTCTTGTCCATCAATGGACTCTGGTACCGCTGCCAGGTGAGCATCTTGCTCAAACGGTCTACAAAGAACGAAATGCCTGTGAAACCGGCCTTCGGTAAAACCGACGATAAAATCCAAATGGATTTTTAACACGCCGTTGGAACGGCTACTCCGCCAAAGGCTCACCTTCATATTTATATATGGACTTGGCTCACACGAAAAATTGGCAATTCCCAATTTTATGCTATAGGTTGACTTGGCCCTCACGAACAGTTGGCAATTTCCAACTGTTTCCTATAGCAGCTGAATCTGTAGAGGGTTTAACCCACTAGCACGACTCACAAGTGCGAATATACGCACCGACCCACTTGTACATTTGGGTCACCAATACAAAGCTCTTAAAGCGCCGTAGGTCTTACCCCGACCTAAATGACCCCCGGTAGGGGCGTCATGTGCCTCAAAGAGGACTCTATATTTCAGTTCCTCATCATGAGGAACAACCACCCGCGGAGTGTCCTCCGCGCTCGTGCTATAATATAGCAAACCGTCACAGTAACTGTAACGGTGTAAACGAGCTCTAGCTCGACTTGACAGGGTTGGCTCAGACGAGCCAAGACCCTTTTCACCCAACGCGCTGATAAGTGCCGTACACTGTGGGTCTTTTTCATACGCCTGGCGTATGAGATCCACCACAGATGGGGTGACGATTGTCGCGTGAGCGAGCTCGTAATCGGGACGACGCGACAACGCGTCTGCAAGCACGTTCTGCTTGCCAGGTTTATACTTTACCTCAAAGTTATACACCGCAAAGAAGGAGAGCCAACGGGCCATCCGTTGCGAGAGATGAGGCGACTTTGTCGCCGTCCGTAAGGACGCGTGGTCAGTATAAACCATGAACGGCTTTGAGCCGAGTAGGTGAACCCTAAATTTTTTATAAGAGCATACTTCATTGCAAGTAACTCCTTTTCATGAACGGGATAATCCCGTTCCGCAGCTTTAAGCTGCCTCGACTCAAACGCAATCACGCGTTCTCGTCCCGCGTAGTCTGCTTGTAACAAAGCAAACCCGATTGCGAAATCGGAGGCGTCGCAGACGACACTAAATGGTTTTCCAGAGTCTGGGGAGCAAGAACGGGAGCTTTTAACAAGCTCCCCTTAACCGCTTTAAAAGCGTTTTGGTGTTCAGTTTCCCAACACCAATCAACATCCTTCTTAAGAAGGCGCGTCAATGGCTTCGCCATTTCAGCGTAGTTCTCGCTGTATTTGTGGAGATAATTGGCTAATCCAAGCCACTTCCTTAAATCCCTAAGATTTACAGGCGAAGGCCACTCCACAATGGCTTTCACCTTTGCGGGATCCGCCCGCACTCCATCCTTACCGATGAAGCATCCGAGGAAAGGAATTTCCTCAGCACCAAAGATACATTTGGATGCGTTTGCATATAACTGATGCTCTAGCATACATTCGAGCGGCGCTCGAAGATGTATCAGGTGTGTCTGAATATCTGACAAGTCGCCTTCCGCACGACTATGAACGAATATATCGTCGAAGTACGTCTGAGCGTACTTGCTATGAGGGCGGAAGAGTTGGGTCACCAAGCGATAAAAATCGCTGGTTCATTGTTTGGTTTTCACCAAAACTGACTCGTTCATCGTGGATGAGGAGTTCAACTCCTCTTCCGGACGCAATACGACAACCTCGTCGATTTCATCTGCTTTTACAGCAGTCTCAAACTCGTTAAAGGACATCTCCTCCAACGACAACAGTTCGCCTACCCCAGGCAACCGTTCAAGGCTTACGCCTTATATGACAATACCTGTCACACTATTCAGCATCCGATAGGACTGCTGACTACTGGCCTCGGGACTCATCCCGAGACCCAGACGGGGGGGGAGTCAATTGCCCCATCTATTGGAAGCGCCACGCGCCTATCCACAAAGGTCTCTACCTCTACCACCGGTGCCTCGCCGGTCTCACCTATAACGGCGTAGTCGGAATCATTTCCGACGTGCGAAAGAGACAAACTTCGGGTCTCTTTGCGTGGAAGCGCCTCGCGCTTAACCACAGGGGTCTCTACCCCTACCACTGGAGTTACCACAGGTAACTCACCAGTCTCGCCGTTCACGGAGTGGGTATTAACCGCTGAATCCCCTCGTTAAGGAACTCTTCCTTAACGCCATTTGGAATGATCATTTCAGACATCCCAATCTCTGGCATCTCAGGCCAGAATCGCTTTTGCGATCGAGCAAAGGTGGGTTCATGACTCGCCAATGCTTCACCCGATCGCGGGTGCGTTGATCCAAGGAGCTTAGACTTCCAGTCTATCCATGGCTCGTGGCTTTCCAGCCTCTTCATGCCCAGAATGAGTCCAAATCCAGGACTCAGGCAACGTTCTTAGCTATCGAAGTTTTTAATTTTCAGCTTAAGGTCTATCGGGACCTTGGGTACAGAAACCTGTACGCCCGTCGCAAGACGGACCGTGACAACGTCACGAGAACGTGCCTCTAGGGCCTCGGCATACAGCCGACTCTTCTCCACAGAAGCTCGTCTGACATAATTGTCAGACGCTCCAGAGTCTATCAAGACTCTCCAAGGCTTATCAAATCCTCACGTCCGCAAGGACTACCAGCAAACCTGGCTGGTACACCAACTCTGTGCTATAAAGCACTGCTTCCCTCAGGGATTTGTGCTGTCGTCCCCTACCCTGGGGATTAACAGCACCGAGGGGACCTTCAGTAAGGCGCCCCGCACCTATTGGGAGCCGCTGTTTCCCGACGGCTTGGGCGAGGGCCTTTTTGCCGCCCTCGGCCCCTTCCAGCGACTATCTCGCTGGGGATTTTGTGAACATCTGTTCCGCAGATGATCCACGCTTCCACATAGGAAGCACCTTAGCGGCCCACGCCGCTGCAACATAGCTAAGAGCTCCGCCCCGAAGCTCTGCGAAAAAGAGTCATAGTGACTCTTAGCGGAAGGTTTCCCCTCCACTTCGACCTGACTCAGGTCCATGGGTTCAGGACCCACCTTAGAGGAACGAAAGTTCCTCTCGGCGTTAAACGACATCTTAAACGCCTCCCCCACGGATTGGGGTCGTCATCGGAACAGTTCCGAACGTGCTGGACCTTCTTTCAGGCCTACCATGAAGACGGGGATGGACACATCGTCCGAATACGCTTTCGCGTACATCCCTTCCAACAGGGTCTTCAGTCCTTGGACATATGTCTCCCAGTCCCTAGTGCCCTGACGGCACCTCAAAACCGCCAGCTGATTATGGAGAACCAGATCAGCGTTGCATACCTGTCCATAAGCTTTCGCTTAAGGACTCCTCAGTTCGGGAACACGGTCGTGACCGAATCCTGACACGTAAACGCCCATGTACGGGCTTTTCCCGTAAGATGGGTCAGTGTAAGTCCCACTTGCAGGTGATCCTCGATCACGTTCGCGGTGGCGAATGCGGTTTCAACCTCTCGAAGCCACACATAAACGTTTTCACCTTTCTCGCCGGTGGATTCCTTTATCTTAAAGGACATCGGAGGGCGCAACCCCGTAGACGCGGGATAACTCACGCGAAGACTCGCCCCATGGGCGATAAGGGCATTCACACTTTCACGCACGGCATCGAGGCCCTGATCCACTAGATGGCGCATGCCATCCTTACCCAATATGGGTAACATCCTTTTAAAGGCTTCCTGTTGGACGGGGGTTAGCTTACCCCAATCGTCCTGATCCATCCCTTGCAGAGGATGTTGATCACCAACACAGGTGTTGGATTGACTACAAGTGCTACCAGATGTAGCCGGGTGCGTACACGCACGGTGGGCTAGCGCACAGAGGAAGACTTTCCTTTAAGCGGCGTTCGCCGCTACTTAGCCGATACGCCCTTGAAAAGGGCTTAGTAGGAGAGAGCTCTCCTACTCGGGGGCAAGATTACCGGGGTGGAATACAGATAGCTTTCCCTAACCCCTTGTAACAAGACTTCCCTTATAAAGGGAGGTAGCGTAAGGGAGAACTCCCATAGGCTACAATACTCACTGCGCGCGCGACCGGGCGTGGTCGCGCGCCTGGCAGTCTTAAGTATTTTTGTAAACTGAATATATTTAATATGTAATTAGCCTAAACTAATTTAAACTAATATAATCTATATGTAATACTAAGTAGAATATTCCTAATTCGTACCTAGCTAAAATGTAGTGTACACACCTGTGTACTGACACGTGGATGGCTGACACACCACCACACCAAGGGCCCCTGCCCTGATTGGTTAAAATAACCAAAGGTTCGAGACCTTTCAACTCGGTCAATACTGACCTCAACCGTAGTGTACTCATGTACACCAACACTCGGTGTTACCCGAATGTAACCCCGTTACAGACCCTTTAAGGTACTAGCCCGAAAGGGCTTGTCGTATACCTTAGACATCCCGAAGGCGATGCGTACGCATCCAACCTTCTATGTGGGTATGCTTAAGCCATACCAGAACCCTGAGGTGGGTCTATTCTCGGAGGAGGGTGACAAGCCGGATAGCCGAAAGGCGCGACAGGTCGGAACATCTCCGACAGGGTTGAAATACGACCCTGAAGCTCCGCAACAAGAGACTCGAGAGTGGCAAGCCGCCCCTCGATGCGTTCATTCGCACTCGCTTCGTTGCGGAGCCCCTTCTGAGCATCTTGGATGCGACGGCTGTGCCGATCATAGCGCTCGTGGAGGTCACGACGCAATAGCGCGACCAACTCCTCCAGTGCTCGATACGGAGGGTACTCCACATTACCATGTGGAACGCCTGATGGCACGACGCCATCACCGGGGTGAGACCCAGTACCTGGTGAAGTGGAAAGGGTATCCACATTCCCAGAGCTCGTGGGAGTACGAGACTCCGCTGCGGCAGGATTGCCGTGACGTCGTTGACGCTTTTGAGCGGGAGAATCTCACTGAGAGTCAACGACCAAAGGGGCTGACGAAGCCCCTTCACTCCCATCTGGGAGTTCACCGGAGGCAGATGCTGTGCTTGCATTGCTCTCCGGCACCACATCGAGAGCAGAGCGCGTATAATAGGAGGCAGGTAATTGCCCTTGCGCTTTGGCCTGAGCATAGGCCAAGCGTAGCGCCCTCTCGACCCGAACGTCGTGTTCGGAAAAGCTGTTGTACAGCGCATCGAAACTGGGGAGGCGTTTCTCCCCTTCCGCCCAGGCGCGGAATGCCTGTTCTGCGTCTTCGACGCTTTCTTCCCTCAAGAGAGCAAAGGGAATCTCGCGGATGATATACACGAGGACACCGCGTGCCCGCTTCCCGAGGCGCGTCCGGTAGGACTTAACGGTATAATGTTTGGGCGTTAGTAGTCGGGCCCGGAGTTGGTTCCGATGCGCAATTTCACGCGGCAATATAGCCGCTGGACCAGGGGTATAGTAGGCTAAACCCCTCTTGACCGCGTTCTTATCCCTCTTTTGAGGGTCGCGAGGTCCCTTCCGTGCCCTTCCGGCACGTCGGGCCTCTTGAACCAAGGACGGTTCATTGGTGGTGGTTGCCTGTGGCAACCTGGAGGTATCGCCCCTAGCGGGTAACGGTGGCGCACGAGTTAGTGCGTTTTCCCCACGTGTGGGGAATGGGTTGGGTGACTGATAGCGCCGTTCGGCGCTATCAGCATGGCCAGCCGTTGGGGAGAGCTCCCCAAGGGCATCCACTTCCGAGTTGTAGGGATAGTTTGCGTCCATAGCACCGCTGAATGTGTACAGTGGACAGCCAGAGGTATGGCCTTGGAGTTCTCCAACAAAATTTTGTTTATTGCGTAAGCAATAGTCTTGATTGGGGAGGATGTAACGGGGTTACATTCGAGTTACATTTAGTGTTTGTGTAAATGAGTACACCACGGTTGAGGTCAGTATTGACCGGTTTGAAAGGTTCTGAACCTTTGGTTATTTTAACCAATCAGGGCAGGGGCCCTTGGTGTGGTGGTGTGTTAGCCATCCACGTGTCAGTACACAGGTGTGTTCACTACATTTTAGCTAGGTACGAATTAGGAATATTCTACTTAGTATTACATATAGTTTATATTAGTTTAAATTAATTTAGGCTAATTACATATTAAATATATTCAGTTTACATTCCACTCTATTTTGCGGACGTGCGACCTCGACCGGTCGCGCGCGCAGTGAGTGTCGTAGGTAAGAGGGATCCCTCCCTTTATTTACACCTCGTAAAGGGGACACAGCCGTTAAGGCTAAGTAGTAAACCAACCCGGGAATCTTGGACCCGAGTAGGAGAGCTCTCCTAATAAGTAAGACCTTTATAAGGGCGTATCGGCTAAGTAGCGGTAGATACCGCTTTAAGGAAGAGCCTTCCTCTGTGCGCTAGACGCACCGTGCGTATACGCACCGGCTACATCAGGAGTTACATGCGACGGCCAGCTCGCGACGGCCAACTCGCGACGGCCAACTCTCTCACGGCTAATTTGTTTGTGATTGGTATGAATGTGGAAAAATAAGTGGAATTTGTGACCAATCAGGAGTGACATGCGTCGGCCACTCGCGACGGCCAACTCGCTCAATCAGATTGCAGAGGCTGTCTGAATTACCTGTCATAGATGATCAATCATGTTACAGAGGAAATCAGTGGTAGCTCTCAAGGATGATCAATCAGGTTACAGAGGGCCTCAGCGGTAACTGCCACGTATTGAAGTCAGCGCTGAAGTAACCACAAAGTAGTGGGTGAAAAAAGTGATTGACGTTGATGTAGGAGGTAGTAATACTTAAAAGAACTAAGTTTCCCCTGAACTACGCAGATCTCTGGCGGCCCTCAAAAACCTTTCTTTTTTTTCATACAAAAACCAAGTGTAACACAAGGAAGTCGGTGAGCTCACGCCCTAGTGAGTGAAGCAGCAGCTATTTGGAGTCCGCTAGTGTTGGGGGCAGCCCGGAACAGCCTTTTGAAGTGTACCCCAAGTGTAATTGATTGATTTGTTGGTTCGGACGGAAGTACTAAGTACCCGGGAAGTAAAACAAGGAGGACTGGCTTATTACCTCTTTGTGTTGTTAATTAAGTGGAATTATATAATTTTCAACCCCTTCACGACAAACGGAGCCTGTTGTTCCCCATACATATGCGCACAGAGGACGTTCCGTGCCAAAGTCGCAGTGTATTTCGGCGCACATAAACGGATTAGTTTATTCTGGCCATACTGCGCTTGACGAATCTTCTCCCACGATGTTGTGCTGTTCATAATGGCCGCCTTTGATTTCGAGGTTGGAACACTGGAGACCCGACTTTCCCAATTCCAAAACCACGCCGCCCCAATTCCTTCACATGCTCCTCGTTTCCCGATGTCTATCATCGCGTACCAGCACTGTTCTTGAAATGAAACCGTGAGTTTGTTCAGCAGCTTCTTCCACTAGATCTAAGATCTTGGGTCTTCCTCGAGTCGGTTTTAGCAAGTGTAGTAGTTGATTTGCCTCTCGCCTAGCCGCTTCCATCCATGTTATTCTTGTCACTGTTTCCATCGGAAATTCGACCCGTTCATGGACAGTCCAAAATGCCTTGAGACTATTCCAGGCATTCTTCCAAATCTGTTCCTCCTCTTCAGTCGCTAGTTCAGACCGTTGAAGCCTGGTCCCTTCCCCTCTTGGTAATGGATCCTGACCACTAGTGTAATGGGGTTCCATTACATAATTGATATTCAAGTTAGAATATCACAGTTAAATTTCAGACGCGTTGTCTGAAATTCAAAAAGGAGTTTATAAGTTATTATAATCTACGAAGGAAAAGTCGATTCGGTATAAATACCGAATCTTGCAGGTTAACTAATAGTACAGTTAGTTGAATACTTGATATTATTATATTAGTGTTAGGTAATTACTATACTATTAGCCGCTAACCACCCATTAAATAAACACTATTAATTTTGCGTTCTAGGACATAAGTGAATATTTATATTTACTTTTAGTATAGGATTAGTTGTAACCAACTAATCCTACCCCTTTTGTATTGCGCGCTTCCTCGCACAACACAGTGTAAGCCTGTAACAGGATCAGTCCTGTTACACCTGGTAGCACTTTGTGGTCCGTCTTAACGACCACGGTTCCGTTCCACTAGTCAACTAGCGGAGCGAAGATTAAGATCCGCTCGGCATCAAGTCGTGAGACATGACGCCTGCCGAGCGAGAGAGAACGCTGGAAGTGGTGACGAAACACTTCCCCCACTTCTCGTCGCGTAGTAAAGACGCGACGGTAGAAATGTTTCGGTCCATGGGGAACGACATCATTACCTTCTTCCTGGGTAAGTCCCCGGAGGAAGTGATAGAGGTGATGAATCGCTTTAGGCGAAACCACCTAGAAAAGCCAGCACGGCCCGCGCAAGAGGCAGCGCGGACCGCACCTACACCTGCAACGCATAGCGTTGAAGTGGTAAAGGCGCGAGTACCGCCCTTTACCGGTGAAGGGGGCGAGTCCCCTCGTAGATGGTTCGCAGAGGTGGAAGATGTCATCTCTGCGCAAAATATTGTTGACGAACGTCAACAGGCGTACTTCGCCACAACATGTCTTGGCGGCAGAGCCAGGGCATGGGCGATGAGTCGCAGAGACACTGATAACTCTGCGTTCCTTACTTATAAGGAATTAAAAGCTGAGCTAAAACTCAACTTTGAAGCTCCAGAAATGGAGCTAAGTAGTCGGCGGAGTTCATGGAACTCCGGCAAGGTAAGCTTGACCTTCAAGCTTACGCTCAGAAGACGCAATATTTGCTGTCAAATATTGTGTATGAGCCGGTGCCCCCTGCTATGCAGGTCAATGGACACAAGGCGTTATCTTGTGCTAACTTGTAAACCATATGGAAATATTGGTTCATGAAGGGACTCAATGATGGTCCCGTCAAACATAGTCTTTACCGGCACTCGCCAAAGACTCTAAGGGATGCCATTGATATGAGCATCCGTGAAGAGTTCAGCATGCTATCAGCGTCATCGCATGCTGGGTACAGCCGAAGGGCTCAACAGCCCTTCGCTTTTGACATGCCGCAACAGCATGTCAACAATCAGTAGTCGGGCAGATGAAGTTCACACTTCGTCTCAAGAAACAGCCACCTGCGCCAGAGCATGGGCGGTGGAGGTCCAGGGCCGATGGACCTATCGGTTGCGGTTGCTTCGAACTCGAAACAACCGAAATTTAAGACGAACATTCGCTGCAATCGATGCGCGAAAGTTGGGCATTTTGCCCATGCGTGTATGACACCGCGTCCGGTGCCACGCAGTCAGCGGACGGAACCGTCCGCTGCACGGCGACACCAACAGGGACATCACCCTGTTGGTGCAAAAAACGTAAATCACCAGTAGGGGCGGGGTGCACTACTGGGAATGTTATCCCACATGCCGAAATAGGGCATGTGAGGGTAATAGCCCCATACGGGACTATGTCCTGTCAAAGGGTGCAGGGTGATGATAAGCCTCTTATCACCCTGGAGGTTAAGCCGCACGGGAGCGATGTCCCCATGCGAGCTTTGTTTGACACAGGAGCGTCAAACAATTTCGTTAGAACTCAGATTCTAACGCTGTTGATCTTCGTGGAGGTAGAAACCCCACGAAGTATGTTGTCAGTCCGGTTAGCAACAGGTGCAACCGTGACTATTCCAAAGCGTGTGATTAAAACACGCTTCGAGTTGAATGAACTGTCATTCGAGGATGAATCATCGTCCTCGATTTAGATGACAAGTTCGATGTGATACTTGGAATCCCATGGATGTCCAAGTTTAAACTTCGATCGACTGGGTTAACCTATCGATCGACTGCGGCGGACCCACAGGATCTGATCACCCTGTGTGTAGTCCGGCTGTATCAGAGAATACAACCGCAGCGTCAGACAGTCTGGTGGATAGCGATGGCACCACAAGGTCTGTTCTGACACGATCAGCGGAAGGTACCTCCGCTGGTGAGAGTCCAGAGGGACTACCACACGCAACAAAAGATTCCTTGCGTGTTGGAGAGAAACCTTCCACGGGTGATAAAGACCACCGTGAGAATGAAGTTATATCCACGGTGGTAAATACCCACCGTGCGACCGAAGGTTCCAACACGATGAAAGAATTCCGTGTTGATGAGAGTGAACTCACGATCGAGTGCAATCGTGAGCACAACTCCGTGGTGGCCAGTGCCCACCACGTTGCGTTAGCCATGCACACCGGTGATAAAGACCACCGTGTCGCAGAACAGGTGGCCGATCAGACGAGCACATCTGATAGCCAAGAAAATTCCATGGTAGGCAGTGGCCACCATGATGATGAGTATTCGCACACGGTGAATCATAATCACCGTGTAGCAGTCAATCCGACGAGTGCGTCTGATTGCATGGACAGTTCCGTCGAGACGATCAACGTCTTGACGCAAACGGAGACCGGATTAGCTACCAAGTCTCTGTTGATGGAACACCCTCCGAAAGAAGGTTCGGAGGTGATGGCTCTTCCAGCGCTAAGCTGGAAGAAGTTTATGAGAAACTTGTACGATGATCAGATCGAACAGATCTGTATTATCGTAGCAACAGATGATGTAGTGGATATTCGTGAACGAATATCCACATTACAAGTGGAAAACATTGGGAAAGAGGTTCCCAATGATCAAACCAAAGTTCAGCGCTTTGAAGCGCAGAGCTGGGAGTCGCTTAAAGCGAACTCCCCATTTTATGAGGTACTTCGGGAATACGCTGACGTATTCCCAGAAGAAGTACCTAGCGAGCTCCCTAAGGATAAGGGAACTCGTCATGATATTGACCTCGTGCCAGGCGCGAAGTATTGTGTCACGCGGCAATGGCCGTTGCCGCGTGATCAAGTAAAAGCGATCGACGAGTTTTTCGAAGCTCGTCGTAAAGCAGGCCAAGTGCGGGAGTCTATCTCACCGCACTCCACGCCCACCTTTTGTGTGAAAAAGTCCATAGGTGGGTGGAGAATCGTTCACGCTTACAACAAGCTGAACGCAGCGACGGTACCGGCGCTGACGCCGATACCGCGAAAAGATGTCATCATTGATGGAATGTGCGGGAGCAGCATCTTTAGTGCTCTCGATCTAAGAGATGGATTTTATCAAATCCTAATGCGTGAGAAGGATATCCCTCTCACGGCGGTAAGCAGCCCAAGCAGCATGCTTTGGGAGTGGCTTGTTATGCCGCAGGGGCTTCGAAATGCCCCTTCTACGTTTAACAGATGCGTAACGCATCTATTACGCCCGGTGCGAGAATTCGCACCGAGTTATTTCGATGACGTGTTCATCCATAGTAAGGGTGAACACGATAAAAGCGATGTAGATGTCCATAGGGAACATCTACGTCGAGTGTTAGAGGTTATGCGTAAGCATAAGCTCTATGCAAATCTAAAGAAGTGCACCTTTGGTGCACCTGAGATACCCGTTCTTGGATGCTTTGTGGCAAGCACGGGGTGCGTCCTGATCCAGAAAAGATCAGGGTGATCGTTGAATGGCCTACGCCAAACAACGTTAAGGAACTTCGAAAGTTCCTTGGGTGGCAACATATTTGCACAAGTATTCGTGCAACTATGCTGGGTTGATACGACCTCTTTATCAATTACTTAAGAAAGATGTCGAATGGCATTGGGATACCCAATGTCAAGATGCTTTTGATGCAGTCAAGCAAAGCTTGACTGAAGCGCCTGTCTTGGCTATAGCCGATAACGAGCGTCCGTTCCACGTCGTTTGGGACGCGAGCGATTTCGCTATCGGCTGTGCTTTGATGCAGCGTGATCACGATGATCGTGATCGCGTAATCTGCTATCAATCGCGTCAGTTGCGCCCAGCCGAGCGCAACTATCCAGTGCATGACAAGGAACTCCTTGCCATGAAGTATGCACTGGCCAAGTTTCGGATCTATCTATTGGGAGATAGAACGTTTGTGGTTTACACGGATCATGCGTCGCTACTCACGGCCGTGAATTCCCCACACATTTCTCAAAGAATGGCTCGATGGCTGTCATTCTTTGCTAAGTACAACTTTACGGTTGAATACAAACCCGGAAAGTTGAACGTGATAGCGGATGCGCTATCACGAAGGCCCGATTACGAGACGAGACCGTCCGTAACCGAAGGTGCCAGTGCAAACGCGATCCGTTGCAATGCTTTGTCGTCGTCAATTATACGACAAGTACGCGAGGCGTACAAAACAGAAGAGGAGACACGTCTGTTGATTGATTACTTAAGTAATCAATCAAGTGAGAAGCGCGACGAACTCCCAGAGTTCCTCCGCGCTTGCGTGCATCGATATCGACTGCACGATGCTCTGCTGATTTACAGCACAGACCAAAAAGATGAAAGTCGCATCGTCGTTCCAAACGACGATGATCTCAAACATCAAATTATGTTTGGTTATCATGATGCACCGATTTCGGGGCATCAAGGTCGAGAGAAGACATACGCTTCTCTCGCACGTGACTTTTACTGGCGAAACCAGTACAAGTGGGTACGAAAATACGTACGCGCTTGCGAGATTTGCCAGCGCGTTAAGCCTGCGCAGTCTGCACAGGCTCCGCTGCAATCTCTGCCGGTTCCGACAGAGTGTTGGAAGTCCATTTCAATGGACTTCGTATTCGGTCTTCCACCCGACAATAGTCGGAAGACCGGAATAGTGGTCTTTGTAGACCGTTTCAGTAATATGGTACATCTTACTGCAGTATCAGCGAATGTAACCGCCGATCAAACAGCGCGGATATTCGTTGATACGGTATTCCGTTTGCACGGAATGCCGGAAGACATTGTCTCGGATCGACATACGAGATTTACAGGACGTTTCTGGCAAGAAACGTTCTCATTGTTGGGAACCCAGTTGAAGATGTCAACTGCGGACCATCCGGAAACGGATGGGCAGACGGAACGGGTTAACCGCGTTCTCGGAGACATGTTGCGATCATACGCACATGCCTTTGAACAGTGGAGTGACTATCTGCCACTCACTGAATTCGCGATTAACAATTCGGTGCATGCCTCAACTAAGCATACACCGTTCTACGTGAATGCCTTAAGGCATCCACGAACCCCAGCTTTACTTGGCGGTACGACAAATCTAAGTGGGAGAGGGACCCGCTCAAATTTTGAGCGAGTCAATGCGCAAGTTGCAACTGCAACTTGTGAACGAAACGATGGCCCTTCTACTGAAAATACAGTAGAAGCGGAAGCAGCTTCAATTGAAACTGAAGCTGCATACGATGAATATGTGTCTGCAGCAATGGCTGCAGACTATGAGGACAACGCACCTTCTGCTGATAAAGCAGTAGATGAATTCGTATTACAGCGCCAAGCTGTAATACGCTATATAAAAGATGCACTTGCCTCTGCTTTTGATAAGCAGAAGCAAAATGCAGATAAACAAGGAAGGAATAACAAAAACTCCTTTCTGAAAGGCGAATTGGTACTATTAAGTACTACTGCCTACACATGCAATAAGCAACTTCCCTACACGGAAGTTGCTTCCTAAGTACATTGGACCTTTCAAGGTCCAAGAGATTCGGGGGAATGCCTATACTTTAGACATTCCCACAGCAATGCGGCTCCACCCAACATTCTATGTTGCGCGGATCAAACCGTATAATTCGTCTTCGTCTTACGACGAGACACAGAACCACGGAAGATACCGTGCTTCTCCAAGTCTCCCAAGAGAGACTTGTAATCGGCTTCGAGTCGTTGATGAGCAGAGCGGAGAGTCATTACCTCCGCCTTCGACTGCTCAAGATCAGCCTTGTGCCGATCAAGCTCTTCCTTATAGCGGGAAAGCTCGATGTAAAAAAGATCATTCTTCTGCTGAAGGGCAGTGTGCGCCCAGAGGATGTCGCGGACATTCTCGCGAAGAGACCGATATGTCTTCACAGAGTGAGCCATATCGCTGCTCAAGGAGGAATAACCCTCCTTGAGCTTGCGGAGCGAAGAACCATGCTCCGCAGCAACAACGGCGACGGAATTCTCAACCTCCGCCGCCCCTGATCGATAATCAGGGGAATAAGCTATACATTCTCGAGAGCTTGATCTCGAAGCGCTCGGTTCCTTCGAAGAAGGGGCAGCGTACCGAGTACTTAGTACGCTGGCTGGGTTACCCCCAAGAGTTCGACTCTTGGGAGCCGATTGAGGTTCTGAGGTCCGACGCCCCAGACCTTTTAACTGAGTTTGAGAAGGAGTCTCAAACTCATAATGCGAAGTAGCATCAACACTAGGTGTTGATGCATTTAGGGCATCGATTAAGCCCTGAATTTCGGCGGGTACGGAAAAACCACCGTACCCCCGCAACTCCTCCTCTGACAGACGAGGAGCGCCCTGCGGACACCGCGGGCAAACGAGGTGAGAAGGGACACCACAGTTCAACCCTTCTTTGATGCAAGCAAAATGGATGTATTCCATTTTGCTGTTCGCGCGTGCTTTAAAAAGCGCTCGCGCATTACGTGAACTTTATTCACGTAATCATCTGGGATTTTGTTGTAGTTGTCAACAAAAGCATTCCAACTATGAGTCAGGGCGTCTTGATCGTCCCTGTTCCTCCTTGACCCTTCCCGCTCGAATAATATTGAACCTGGAAAAAGAGGTCAATAAAGTACAGACGTCTATCGTCTGTACTTCGATCGAATCGACGTGACTGGATGTCTTCGCAGTCATCCAGCACGTTGATATTGAACAACGCATATTGGCATTCCCGCTTACGGTGACCGCCACTGTTGGGGGCAATAGCCCATCCAGGGGTCCAAAACCCCACTTTGTACGGAACATGCGTTTCCGTACGATGATACGCTTCAGAAGCGGCAGGAGCCGATTCTGTTCGAGCTCTGTCGGCAGGCGGAACACCGACTGCTTCAACACCACGCGTCGGGGTTAAACCACCCCGACGTGGAGACGTACTTGGTCCAGGTGGGGCACTGCGTTCCCGCAACCACCTGTGATAATCATTGTCGCTGTCATAGCTGACATCGACTCCAGAGTCATCATCGCTGTTAGGCGATGAGCTCCTAGCGAGCTTCGACTCGCTAGATCCTTTCGTGGGGACAGCTGTGCCTCGATCACTTTGTTCGGAATCAGAACTGTCTCCGAACATGGAAGAACCCTTCCTGGCAACACACCATTCGGGGGTTGTCATCGTGCGAGATGTTGCATTAGCAACATCTCCCTGTTTCTTGCCGGATGCCGCCTTAGAAGCATCTGTGGTCGAAGACGGTACGTCTTCCGAACTTTGCGTAGTTGACGCTGCTAATGCAGCGTCACTGTTGTCACTCAACACCTCAGCACCTAGTGCTGAGGCGGAGGAAGAAGCTCCTTCGATGTTTTCAGCAGCGCTCTTTAGAGCGCCGCCGCGTGCTTTGACCATCGAGGCGATGGTCAATCCGTTGGTAAATGAAAACGAACAACAAGTGCCACCTATGATTGGCCATAATAAGAATTATTATTGGCCAACCACCTCAAGTGGAGGGTGATGTAATGGGGTGCCATTACATAATTGATATTCAAGTTAGAATATCACAGTTAATTTCAGACGCGTTGTCTGAAATTCAAATAAGAGATTATAAGTTATTATAATCTACGAAGGAAAAGTCGATTCGGTATAAATACCGAATCGGCAGGTTAACTAATAGTACAGTTAGTTGAATACTTGATATTATTATATTAGTTAGGTAATTACTATACTATTAGCCGCTAACCACCCATTAAATAAACACTCTTAATTTTGCGTTCTAGGACATAAGTAAATATTTATATTTACTTTTAGTATAGGATTAGTTGTAACCAACTAATCCTACCCCTTTTGTATTGCGCGCTTCCTCACACAACACAGTGTAAGCCTGTAACAGGATCAGTCCTGTTACAACTAGTATGAGGTGCCGACGGCCTTGTCGGGGTGAGTTTGCATGCAGATTCCATCAGCACGTCTGGGCGTTTAGTAGGCTGTGACCCTAGAAAACGCATGTTTCTACCGGCATTCTGCACATGTCTACGTCCTGTATAGTTTTCCGGCAGCACTGTCTCCTCCCCTTAGTCCGTGCAGGCAGGCAGCGTAGAGCGCCTCTTCGAAGTGTAGAATCAACGGCTTCTTCTGTGCACCGTTCTCTGCCTGATTCTTCATATCCTTGACTTGTTCAACACACTCATCCAGGCCTAGTGTGTATTCGCCACTATGTCTGTATGTTTGAGAGTTGATGTACGCACCTCAGGGTGGAAGTGTACCTCCCCGTATGCCACTCCTTCTGGTAATTTGTTTACCAGGAAAATATCCCGTTGTAGCATTGCGCAAATACTTGCTAGCGAGTCATTGCTTCCCCATGCTGTAGCCGGAACGAGGTACTTTAGGGTGGAGCCACTGAATGAGTACTCGCTGAGATACTGCCGGAACTCCTGTTATGACACATTGGCAGACATTTTGTCGTGACCCCGCCTCAACGCTGTCAATGTCTGTTTGCGAATTTCCGCTGCACTTGTCCTGAAGTTTCTTTTAATACAGGTGGTCTTGGACTGGCTGTCTAATCTGTTGGTGTGTCTACCTCTTTCTTTTGGCTGGTCTCGGTGGTTCTCCTTTGTTAACCTGTAAAACGTGGCCTTGTTGTCTTCTCCGTAGGGGTTCCTTTGTGATCCATGTTGCCTTTATTGGTCCTGCGTGTTGGACGCTGACGCCCTTCTCCTCCTGAGTGAGTGTGTCGGGGTTATTTATCTCCTGTACGTCCGATACCTCAGGAGTTGGTTCTGTCTTAGGTGGTACTTCCTGCTGTCGTGTTTGACCCGCGCGGATATGGTCTGCCTGACTACGCTGCATCCGATTCGCCGCTACTTCAGTACAAAGTTGTTCCATACTAGTGAAAGTCGGTGCGGGGACCTCGGGCTCTCCAATATCCTTCGTTGTGATGACTATGCATCTTTCTTGTAGCAATTGTTGCAAATCTGTAGTGCAGGCTCTGATTTGATGGTCCGGTTGACCGCAGCGTGCGCACAGTTTTCTTCCCCGCATGGTGGGATGCTCGATAGTAAATAGCGTTTCGCCCCAGGCGATTCTCAGCTTTCCGCGCATACCTTCTGGACATCCCACTGATTTACATACCACCCTCCATTCCGTCGATGTCTAGGATAAAGGTCCTCCAGTGTCCATATTTTCCAAATGGAATAGTAAGTGGATATGATGCTTGAGCAGCATATGTACCTTAGTCATATCCACCATCCTGGAAATATTCCGGATAATCAGTGTGTAAACGCCTTGTAACGGTAGGTCCGACACTTGAGCCTCGCTCTGTCGCCTCCAAGTGGCCTCCGTATCACCAGGGTTATCTATCTCATCGTTGTGCATGTTGGATAGGCGATGGTCTTTTCTCAGAAAGGTACAACTACCCCGACATATCGTCTTGCTATCTCTATGGTCGGAAAGAAGAAATAGATTGTTTGGTTAGGCTTGTCATAGCTTATTGTAGTTACCTGCGCCACCATTTCATAGGCGAGCTGACCCGTTCCCTCTTGCTGTTGCGGCTGTGGCAATGCTCTCCTGAAATTTCCGGGTACTTATAAATGCCTCCTTAATCTCGTTTTCTGCATGCAGATTGCATCTAACTAATTATTAAATTATATTGACTAATATACTATTCATTAAAAACTGATTCTAATGCTGTTTAATATTGATATTGCGATTGTTATTATCTTTTTATCGCTTACCTTAGTAATCGGTACGGGCATGGTTCCATCACGAGGCAGCCTTCTACCTGGGCCCGAATCGTCTGCATTAGACGAAGCTTATTATCCATGGTCATTATCTTCCGTAGGAACTGCGGCAAAGAACGTGCTATGATCGTTCCTTCTGCAAGTCCTTTAACGATCAACCATTCATCTTCTGTGCTGTCACGTAAATCTTCATTCATGCACGAACGAAACTGTTGTTCACATCGATATCGCAGCCACTTGATTGTATCCGGGGATTACGCATGCGTTAAAAACATAAAGGGGCGTTGGAATTGATTCTTTTTGTGCTGCTCAGCTTGCTGCGGTTTACCCCAAACCTTGTCTGCCCATCGTAGTAATGGTGGTGGCGGCTCATCTGATTTTTCCGCGATGTGGACACGGGCTTGACCAATCTCACGCTCTAGTGAGGTGGTCAATGATTTATTAGATCACCACGACAGCTCTACCACCTTTACCACTCGTGAACTCCATCTAGTCCACGGCTGATCCAATTGAATAATGATCACTTCATACAATTCCAGTAATTTTTCCGTCTCCTTGGCATTCACCTTTGGCAATCTTTTCTGATCCAGTCTCGCAAATGTAAAATGTTTCTTCTTGGTTAGTTTTTTGTAGAAAATGCATACGAAAAGATGCTGGATCAAATGTTTCCATGTTTGAAGACAAGGCTGTCGTGTTTGCGCCTCCTGCATCCCGTGTTCTAGTGTGGCAGATACTTGTCCCGCGTCCATATCTGTGGGATTGACAGCCTTCTCCTGAATCGGTTCCATTTCCGGAAGATGATTGGCGGGACTATCGGTACAATCGTACCGACATCTCCAAGCCTTCTGATACCGAATCAGAAAATTGGCTTTCCGGTACCACCTCGTCGAGAGGTTGTCCTCCGCCTTACTGCATATCCCCCCCCCTACTACCCTGATTAGTGAAGCCAGTGTGGTAGTCAGGTCGGGAGGCACTCCTCCCGGCCCTGGGTCGTGCCCATGCATGTCCTCAATTTTCTGGGTCGTCCCCAGTTTCCTCGCTTACTTATGTCCTGATCCACCAAGTGTTGCGCAGTTGGTGGGGTTTGTAGCAAAATCAGAGCTCATAAACTACAGTATATCTACATTTACTTTGAAAGAAAAAGAAAGAAAGTTTTTTGCTATGTGTTTTTACCATAGTAGTATATAGATGTGTTATTATTAAATCACGACCACGTAAATAGTGACATTACCAAGCTTTACGACCTGCGTAAATGGTGAAGGCCAACTCGTACACAAATTCTACGTCTTGTACACTTAACAACAAATCTGGATGCCCCATGGGGGTTTTAGAGGCGAAGCTTGGATTCCACGCTGCACTGCTGTACAACTGGTTGAGAGCCGCGATATCACCGGGACTCAGATATTTCCTCTGCCCCATAGCTTTCGTGGCTGTCTCATTGCACATACTGCTCGTGATGTCAATGCAGTTGTCATCTTCATCGTTCAGATTGCAAAACCTTGTGGCCTTGCGAACGCAATCCGTTTGTAAAGTCTCGTCCTCGCAGTAGTTTGGCTGGCAGAAACCGTACGACATGGGGTAATGCATAATGCTCAGCGGATCATAGGGGCTACCAACCGTGAATTCTAGAATGCTCATTTCGGCCCAGACGCTCTTATCGATCTTATCCCAAAACATGGCGATCGTGCGCATGGTATGTTGGTGCTCGTGGTACATATTCCTAGAGAATGACCTTGTTGGAAGAGTGTGCAGCCACTTTGGACTTTGCACTCTTCCAGGATAGTGGAATCCCATTGGCTGTTCGGGATGGCATACATTTATGCATATATCGACGGTTACAGGTTTAAGTTGCATTTTTTACTGGATATCTACTTAAGTAACCATACATAATATAATTTACTTTCCTTTTTGCATATAAATAAGCACGCTTATACTGAACTCTCTACGGCCGTCAAACGGTGCTTGCTAGCTTGACTCTCCCACTGATCTTACCTTGCTGAAACTTTGTCACAAGGTGAGTATAGATCGCGAGAAGTGTTTAAGAACTTTTATTTGTTTTTTTAACAGGTTATGTGCCCAAGGCCCGCCAAATAATATCGTGGATTATTCTTGGTACATTGAGTGTGCTTTCGTGGATTTCTTTCGTGGATCTGGTGGAAAGTCCCCTATTAAAAGGGCTAGTGGTGTGACGGAACTGACTAAAGTGATTTTATTTGATTAATGATGAGTGGCTCTGATGGAGATGATGTGCCCTCCGTGAATGAATTTCGAGCGTTGGTACGCAGTTTGAAAGAAGTCGCGACCGCCCTGAAGCTGGGAAGGGCAAGCAAACACCTCCGAGTGTATCTTCCGGGTCCAGGAAAGGGTCCCCGGTACGAGTGCCACAGTCCGAGTTTCGGGATAGCCTGCAAAAGTACCGTCCTTTCGGTCAGCACATGTCGCTTATCGATCTGACCGAGGACGAAGGGGTGGAAGCTGGCGCAAGGCCACACCCACAAGTGAATCAAGCACCTCGCGGAGTGCCGGTTGGCATTCAAGGTGAGGGCGGGGCTGGAGTGCCTGCCGGGCAGGCAGGGGTATGTGCCGGTGCAACACACCGGGTACAAAATACCTAAGTTGAATATTGAAAAATTTTCGGGGCGCGAGCTGTATCCCGGTCTGGGTGCAGGCTACCGCCAATGGGAATACCTCTTCATGGAGGAAATTGAAATTGGCGAGATCACTTCCGGCTTTCAATGGAGTGAGCGCCTGAAAGTAAACAAATTTGGTGAGCATCTCGAGGGCACCGCCACGAAGTATTTCCGCTCGAACATTGGTTCGTGGTGGAAGGTGCGCCCTCAACTCACGTATGTCATGGAGCAGATGTGGTTGGGATTTAAAGTGGATATATCCCACCACCAAGCTGATGCCTGGTTCGCAATGGAGAAAGATGCAAGGCGCAGCTGGACTGAACATTATCTCTACCTAGTAGCTCTGGATCGCGAAAGTGGGTCGAGTGAAAAGTTGATAATTGAAAACATTGTCAAGTACGCTGCGCCGCGACTCAAGGTGATGCTGATGGCGAGGTAAGATCCTAGTAGAGAGGACTAGCTAGGCTACGTCCAAGAGCTGATTGCCTGGGCGCAAGAGTTGGAGGACGACGCCGTCAAGAGCAAGCCAGCCCTTAAGTTGCAGGCGCATGCCGCAACATCTGGCAGGGACCGGCGCGCATGCTACACGTGTGGTGATGAGGGGCACATACAGAAGTATTTCCCCGAGAAACGTCGCAAAAGTGGTGGAAGTGGAAGCCAAGGGTCGAATCGTGCTGGAAGTGACAAGTCGTCAAATCGCTGTGTGCTTTCTACTATGGAAACCACTGTAGATACATATGTTAATGCATGTGGTAACGGAAATGGAACTGAAAACATTTGGATAATTGGTAGCGATGCAAGTAGACACTTAGTGTAGAACGCAAACCTGCTGGAAGATGTAAAAGAGTGTGGTCCTAATGACACATTTGCATTGCCGAATGGTGGTACTTTGAGAGCTACCAAGGTCGGTCGGCTTACGTTGCGCACGTGAGATGGAAGTGAAACGGTCGTTGTCTTGACCGAAGTATACTTTGCACCGCAACTAGCCAAAAATCTGATTTTGCTTGGTCGGCTGCGTGAAAAGGGTTGCGACATCGTCGATGATGGTCACAAGCTGCGGGTCATGCTGAAAAATGAGAAACTTTTCGGTGTGAAGACCCATGGATCTGTGTTCGTCGCCAGACTGAAGGCTGAAAATTTTAATGGTTATTCAAAAGTTTTCGAAGACATGGTTGCAAGCAGTGTGTTGCAAGACGTCGGTTCAGACGTGCACACTGGCAGCTTGCACCATTTCCATGTGCGCCTGGGTCACCTGGCCTGTGATACCATCGAAAGGTTTTCCAGAGACCCCAGATCTGGTATTGAACTATCGGACAAAAATCGGCCAAATTGCCTCACGTGTGCAGAGGGCAAGGCGACCAGAAAGGCGCAGCCGAAAGCGGATTCAGGAGGAAATGCCACGATTGACCGAATCGGAGGAGTGATTTGCAGCGACATCAAAGGTCCTATCACTCCCCAAGACAGGCGTAGCAACCGCTACTTGGTCGTTTTTGTCGACATTTCTCGAATTATGTGCGCGTGTTTTCGGCACGCACGAAGGACAAAGCTGCGCGGATGTTCGGGAATTTTATTGACTGGTTCGAAAATGAATTTTTATGCAGAGTGCATGTGCTACGCAGTGATGGCGGCGGAGAGTATCGAAAAGTCGTGTTCTGTAAACAGACCGGTATCCGTCGCCAAGTTACCGAGCCTGGAAACCCTGCTTCGAATGGCAAAGCTGAGCGCATGAACCGGACCATTTTCAACATGTTACGGTGCATGATATTCGGGTCTGGTGTACCCTTGACGTATTGGTCGGAGGCGGCTGATTATGCTGCGTACATACTCAACCGCACTCCGACAAGGTCGAATATTGGACGAATTTCGCCGCTCGAAGTGCTTACCGCTAAGCGGCCGGCAGTCAATGACATTGTGGTTTTCGGGTACCCGTGCATATTTGGAGGAACCCGAAGAAGAAATCACTGGCAAAGCACGCCGAACGCGCTCTCATCTTGGGCAAGAGCGATGAGACGAAGGGCTTCAAGGTGATGTTGTTAAAGGACAGGGTGGTCGTGGTGACAAGGCATGTCACCGCGATCGAAACGATCAGCCCCGAAACGAGCGATAAGGTCACCAAGGTATTGGAAGGTGAATACAATCAAGAGCTGCAAGATTTATCTGAATCGCGCTCGAGAACGGCCGACTCAAATGCGTCGAATTCAGGGCGTGAGAGTAGCGGAATACCGGAGCCTGTAGCCGCGTTGAAACGCGCCGAAAACGCTGAGCAGGGCCCACGGAAGACGCGCAGGAAGTTAAAGAAGACTGCCAAAGGGCAGGAATACGAAGCGTCGAGAGCTAAAATGGCAGTTACATGCAACAATTTTTCGTAAGTAATCACTGAAAATGATGGAAATGATGGAAGCGCTCTATGCTTCTACGCGGTCTGCGAGCCACATGTTGAAGCAGCGAGCGGATTAACGATGTGCCGGATCCGAAAAACTATCGGGAGGCGCATTCTGGCTCACAAACCATGATGTGGAAGCAAGCGGAAATGGAGGAGCTCAAGTCTCTCCAGGGCCTAGACACATGGGACATCGTGCGCCGCCCCGAGGACAAAGTACCTCTCCCGACCAAGTGGGTGTACAAGACGAAAGTCAGTTCAAACGGGTCGGTTGAGAGGTACAAAGCGAGGTTGGTCGCCAGAGGTGACAAACAAGTTTTCGGTGCTGACTATTTTTTCACGTTTTCGACGGGTTTGGAGTTGAACAACGTAAAGTTTCTCCTAGTGTTGGCACAAGTATGGAGGTTGGCGGCACGCCACGGCGATGTGCCAAGTGTCTACCACAAGGAGAAGTCTGAAACGAATGTGGACATATATTTGCAAGTGCCTCAAGGCATGGAAATTGCAGATGGAAAATTATGTAATTTTGGAGTGGAATCACCAAAGGAACTCGCGCTTAAATTGAAGCGAAACCTATATGGTTTGAAACAGGCTGGACGCCTGTGGTATCAGTGTCTATACAAAACGTTGATGCGGTTCTACTTTGTGCAGTGTGTTACAGACACCTGCATTTTTGTCAAGCATGCAAAAAATGAAACGGTTGTGGTCGGCGCGTATGTCGACAACCTCCTGGTCACTGGAACAAGTGAAAAAATGGTGGAATAATTTTTTGAAGACATTCAAGTGCTTGAATTGAAAGACTTGGGATGCGTTACCAAGTTTCTCGGCATTCGGATTGAAGGAGATCCGAAGAGCGGTTACGTGCTGGACCAGGAGGGAGCACAAGTTGGAAAAGATGAATCCGGCTAGAACTCCGGTGCTTACGCTCAATGGAGACAAGGAGTTCTAGGAGCCTGTGGTGAAGTGGCTGAAATTTATAACAGAGTGTATACGGAAGGTATATTTCAAAAAGGAGTATACGGTGTTGTGAACAGCCAGAAAGTGAATTTTCGGTATTGAAGCTAGTTCAGAAGTAACCAAGAAGTAACAAGGTGAACAGATATTAGAGGTAGATAGAGACCTTCCCAATGCTTATAATATAATCGAATTTTCCCCCTTAGCGACTAGTCGTTTTTAAACCAGCCAACCTTTTTGACCTATACAAAAACTAAATCTAAGTGCATCCCGAGGAAACCTTTAAGTGAACGCGTGCTAAGGCGTAATAAAGGTCCTTTGCGGTACCCTAAGTTAAAGGGGCAGCCTGAAGTGTTACCAGGAAGTGCCCATTTGCAGTGACTTTGTATTAAGGTTAGGACGTGAGTACCAAGAACCTGGGTAGTATAAGCAAGAGGGGTGTATTCTATCGCCTCCTTGTGTTGTTTTTGAGTGGAAGTCTCGAAAATTTAAGTTCCTTCACGACAACTGGTGCCGTGACCCGGAACTTTACGTCGTCTTAATACAAATTTTATCACAAAATGGCTGTAGTGTCTAATGAGGGAAAGAAAGAGCTGGTTTTTAAGCTACAGCGCTCTCGAGAGGACCCTGAGATAACATACACTTTCTCTGAGGCCTGCGCACGAATGGCACGGTATCAACGGCATGTGCTGAAGTTACCTGGCGATTCACATAGTTGGTTTTCTCTATATGAGATTCGCAAGGTAGCGAGCGCTGCCCCTAATTTTAGAGTAAAGGAGGATCTCACTTCCTTTGGGGGACTAAAAGAGTCGATTGAAGCCGTTGAAACGTTGTTTCGAAACTGTGGTTATGATTTTGTGCGACGAGAAGAGTTTGACAACGCATGTGATTTTAATCTGGAGCGTACCGCTACAGATATTGGCTTGATGGTGTCGCTATTATTAGCGGAAAACGAGTGGGAAACATCCCTAATGTTTTACCGAAAAGAAGCTACAGACGTCAGTCCACGCTGCTATATTGTGGCAGACACCACCCATACACAGATGAAGGAATACAAACCACCGGGTATGCAAGAGCTGTGTAAGGATATGAGATGGACGATACTGTGGAGTGGAGAGATTCAGATGATTCCCCAATAAGGAAGAAGCTAGAATTTTCCTCGGAGGATGAGGAGATCATGACACCGCCAAAACCAACAGAGATAAAACAGGACCCAGTGGTGGCAAATTTAGTCCGACTGATGCAAGATGGACATTTGAGTTTGGAGGAGCTGAAATTACTGCATCCCTTTCCGCTAGTCGCACGCCGGATACTACTAGAGGAGCGACTAGTGCCATTATCGAAAATCAGCGATGCCACAACGGGCGTACACCAACCCGCAGAGATCCTCACAATACAACGCGTCCAGTGGAAGACACAATGCGTGGTCATCAGCGGGTCATCCTGTCACTGTTATCATTCAAAATACCGAAATAAAGGCATTTGATGGCAATAGACAAGACGCGGGAATCTCAAGAGCATGGGTGTCACGATTTCTCCATGTGGCCAACATTTCACGTTGGGATGACGACCAACGGCTAGGAATGTTTGTGGATAGCTTGACGAACACGGCGTCTTGGTGGTATGAACAGTTGGAGGATGCCGTGAAGTATGATTGAAGTGCGGTGATCGATTTATTCCAACGGAAGTTTTGTGTAGATAAGGTATCGCCGCGGGTCATGTACTCAAAACTGACCCAGAAACAAGATGAGCCGGCTACCACATATCTATACCGGCTGAATGCCGCGGCGTTACGAGCGGGAATGGATTTTCGGAACGTCTACAATGCCTCATTGTTGGAAGAGCATATCCAACAATTCTTTGACACGATTCATGATCGTGTCATACAAATGAAATATCAGCATATGACTTTCAACAGTATTGAGGAGTTGGAAAGGGTGCTGACGAAACATGAGGCACGTCTGACCAGGCCCGGAAAGAAGATGACTGCTCGTAAGAGTGCTGAAGTGGTGTATGAAGATGCGCAACCTAGTGTGCACATGATGGGCGGAGAAGTGCATGCTACGCAGAGGTCACGCGCCAATTATGATGACAAAAATGAGCGAGCGAGTACCCATAATAATAATGACGGGGGCGTAATCTGCGAGCACTGCAATCGACGAAGGCACGAGAAGGACAAGTGTTGGAAATTACAGACGTGTGAGCATTGCAAAGCAGTTGGCCATGATGTGAAGTATTGTCGCAGGTTCATTGAGGAGATGGCCGAGATGCGGAGCAAGTTGAAGGCTGGAGAAATAACTAAAGATGATGTGGCCGCCCAGTTAACCGCCTAACCCCACAGTGCGTTGCGACCACTGTCGAGAGAAAAGGGGGGGGCATTGTTGAACAATATGAAGGCAACACCGCGCTCACCCTTCACGGTAAAAGAAAACAAGAAAAATGATACATGTTGCATGGAAGGATCACTCACGATGGACGAGGATCAAGAAAAGAAGAATTCACGAGAAAAAGAAGAGAAACAAGTTACATTTGGAGAAAAAGAACAGACGAAAAAAGATATGGCAGCGACTACAGAAACAATGGATGTCTCGGCCTACGTCACGTTGGTGGACAAAAGAGAGGAACAGCAAGCAAGGGCGAGTACAAGCGATCAACAAATGATGGACTTGAAAGTGTTAAACCGATTACCAGAGTTATTGTATGTCAATACAGGTGGTCCGCCAGAAAGGGATAAGAGTGAGGAGTCCCCGGGGGTGATTAATAAATCGTTTGACGAACATGGTGGTAATCCCAATAATAAGGCGCAAGTGGATATCACGGAAGTCACTCTTTGGGAGGATGAGGAATATTTGTCTTCGCATGTATTTGTGATCACTCGTAGTATGGAGAAGCCAACTAATGGATCGCCTCAACCTAAGGAAAATGTTAATGTTGGACAAGGGGCGGACATAAATGGTGGTTCATACTCTGTGGACGATAATGCTGTTGGATCTAAAGGAAGTCAGAACCCAGCAGAAGAGGATGCAGCTGAGATTGAGATGTAGAAGCCTCACAAGAAAAAAGTAAAAGGAGAAAAATAACAAGACATTCAAGAAAATAGCAAGAAGAATAAAACAAGTGTGACAAGACCCTGAAGATGTAGTACATCCTATCACGAACTCATGTTGGTTGAGATGAGAAGAATGCGGACCCGAGTTGGTTGCATTAGGTTGCATAACAAAAAGAAAAGCAGAATACCAAAAAAGGATACATGTCTAAACAAGGACTGGAAGTTTGTTGGAACATGTGGATAAGTCACGTCGAAATTTAATTTTATTGACGCAATATGGTTAATTATGACGATGGTAATATGGAGAGGGAGCCTATGAGTGCCCCATGAATCAGTATTAAGATTTGAAATTCGTGTATGAATGAGATCGTACGAAGAGAAACCTGTCAGGGTGCTAAAGGTGTGAAACCT
>CM047587.1:37611047-37641751 GCA_026184515.1 Peronosclerospora sorghi | reverse complement strand
GACAGGTATACAAAAGTATGGATATACATTGGGTTGTCCACGACGGGTTCGTCCACGACAGGTATACAAAAGTATGGAGATATATGTTCACACAGGATTGGGTGGATATTTGAACCAATCAAGTGATAGACCTCTGATACGACATGACCTCTGAAACTGGATATCCTCCAAGATTTGATTTGGTTTTTGGCCAATACCAAACACTTACCTCCAAAATTTTATATTTCGGGTGGTCCCCACATATGTACCGGTTATGTACACACTGGACCCATATATCATCTTGCTCCATTCTCACTCTTTTTTCTAACTAACATTGATAAGATGTTATTCAACCACGACAGGATTGACCACGACAGTACTGGACGAAGTATGGAGGTTCCGAGTATGATTGGATTAATATCTAAATGTCTAGGATGGTTACTAAATCGAGATGGCATCGCGCCTGTTAAAGCGCGAGCAAGAGTCTACGCAACGATTTTGACTCGAACAACTGTTTTCTTAACGTGATAATTCAAGTTTATGGCAACCAGTACTGGATGTAGACTGCGTACGTCTCGCCTTAGGTGAATTGTTCGCGTTTGGAGCAATGAATGATGCTACAGAAACACCGGAAACAATTTTGGATGGTTTACTCTATGATACCTTCAATCGGACCCTACTAATACGCTGAGAAGGTTTCCATAAAAGAGTTTATTTGTGCGGACACGATGATGTGGAAGAAATGTCGGAATCCTTGCGCCAAGATGCTTCTGCTAATATTTGTCAATCGCAAGGTGTGGCTCGCATACCGTTCCAGATGAACTTGATGGAGCTTGAAGTCTGTTCGCTTTGTGGTCATAACGCTGAGCCCATAATGAATACGAATTTTTATACAGGGTCTATGCTCAAGAGCTGTTAGATCATGTAAGATTTGGAATGACAGGAAAAGAAAAGAAGATTATTGGAAGATGTGCTAAGACTCGAAGCACAAGCACAAGATGTGGACAGAAAGGGGGATGCACTGAGTAGGCGGATTTTAACCCTCCCCATGGTGTTTTCAATTAGTATTGTCCGGTCCAGCAACCATGTCGTCAAAGCGGATATCAAAGAGTGGATGGAAATTTTATCGTCATAGTGTCTTGAGAGTGTTGGTGAGAAAACATTTCAGTAAGTTTCGGATTTGGATCACATTTTCCGACGAAATACCTCAACGGAGGTACCTTCACTATATTCATTTGGAGGTCTTGTTCGCTACCACGGACAGCACTATATCGGCTCTTTGCAAAACTCGGCTATGAGGAGAGGGTTACGATATTTGAGTGGAGTGTATGAAGATTATTTAGACATTGAAGTGGCTACTACTGATTCTAGTCAAGGCCGAGAAGCAGAAATTACTATTGTTACGATGGTGCGTTTCGCATACTATAGGATTTAAGGAAGGGAATCCTTCGAGGTCGTTGGTATCACTCAGCAGATCACGTGATTACCTATTCATTGTGCCTGCGTGATATGTATTCGAGCAAGATATCGATTGGGATCAAATGATGGAAGTGTGCAGGAGATATGATGTTCCTTATTTCTACCTCCACTATGACGGACATTGAAGCACGTCAATATTTGAAGTGGAATTAACGAAACATTGGTATTGATATGAGATATAAATGGATTGTTGGCTTTTGCTCGCTTACGCTGAAGCTGCACAAGGGGCGGCTGTGGTGAAGTGGCTGAAATTTATAACAGAGTGTATACGGAAGGTATATTTCAAAGAGTATACGGTGCTTTGGTCGGCCATAAAGTGAATTTTCGGTATTGAAGCTAGTTCAGAAGTAACCAAGAAGTAACAAGGTGAACAGATATTAGAGGTAGATAGAGACCTTCCAAATGCTTATAATATAATCGAATTTTCCCCCTTAGCGACTAGTCTTTTTTAAACCAGCCAACCTTTTTGACCTATACAAAAACTAAGTCTAAGTGCATCCCGAGGAGCCCTTTAAGTGAACGCGTGCTAAGGCGTAATAAAGGTCCTTTGCGGTACCCTAAGTTAAAGGGGCAGCCTGAAGTGTTACCAGGAAGTGCCCATTTGCAGTGACTTTGTATTAAGGTTCGGACGTGAGTACCAAGAACCTGGGTAGTATAAGCAAGAGGGGTGTATTCTATCGCCTCCTTGTGTTGTTTTTGAGTGGAAGTCTCGAAAATTTAAGTTCCTTCACGACAAGCCCCTATTGTTGAAAACCAAGGGAAATGTGCCAAGTATCAAGCACTTCCAGTCGCTCGTGGGCAGTCTGCTATGGGTCTCCCGGTACACGCGTCCTGACATTTCGTTCGCCGTGCACCGCGCCACACGTAAGACCGATGCACCCACACTGGGCGACTACAAAGTTGCGAAGAGAGTACTCAAGTACCTTAAGGGAACGAGTGATCTCAAGCTGGCTCTGAAGCATGATGAAGACTTGCCGATGCCACTGCGCATAGTGGTGTTCAGCGATACAGATTTCGCTGCAGATACGACGGACCAAAAAAGCGTTTCGGCAATGGTGGTTTTTATAAATGGAATAATTGTGACTTGGGCCTGCAAGAAGCAGGCAGCAGCGGCGTTGTGGACTGCCAAAGCGGAATTTGTTGCCGCTGCTATGGATGGAAAGGAGGCGCTAGGATTGCGGGAACTGATTGCTGAGATCGGCATGCATGCTAAGACACCGCTGATGTTGAAGATGGACAATCAAGCAGCCATAAAACAGTTGGAGGATGAAGCGAGCGCTTCAAGCTCCAAGCACGTGGACATCAAGTTAAAGTTTTTGAAGGATTACAAGCGGAAGAGCATTGTATCGGCCAGCCACTTGCCTAGTGAAGAGATGATGGATGATCTACTAACCAAGGACTTAGGTGCGCAAAGGATTCAAGTGTTTCTTGCAGCTCTGGGGCTGAAGTGACGGTGGTACAGCCTCCGGTCTTCCAGGAGGAGTGTTGGAAGAGTGTGTATCCACTTTGGACTTTGCACTCTTCCAGGATAGTGGAATCCCATTGGCTGTTCGGGATGGAATACATTTATGCATATATATCGACGGTTACAGGTTTAAGTTGCATTTATTACTGTATAGCTACTTAAGTAACCATACATAATATACTTTACTTTCCTTTTTGCATATAAATAAGCACGCTTATACTGAACTCTCTACGGCCGTCAAACGGCGCTTGCTATCTTGCCTCTCCCGCTGATCCTCCGTTGCTGATATATGTTGTGCTCTTCCTCCAGGTCCTTCACGTAACCGTTTGGAATATCTCCATACTTTTCCTTCACGTTTCACTTCCTTGCAGAACCTAGTATCACTTTAACCGTCCCCATATCCATAACTGCTGCAAACGTAAGTCCATAGTCCACGCCAAAATACTGTTCATTACCACACGCTACCAGCCGAGGCTTGTACCTCTCTACGTTACTGTTAGCATATGTCTTGGTCTTGAATACCCATTTCGTATCCGTCGGGCTTCATCATAATAGACCACTCTTCGCTCATTTCCAGAGCCATAATTTCCAATTCTATCGCCACAATCCACTCCTGCTTGCGCATGTTATTCATTACTACTGTGTAGTTCCTTCGGTCCATCTTGGTAACTACATTCACCACACCTCTGTCTTTAATCTCCACATTTGTTTCCTCCTTGGTATCTTCTTTTTCATCGGCATTTTTCTTCGCATATTTTCTTGTCTCTCGTCCAGGATTTCTTCTTGTTCTTCTTGCAAATCTTCTTACTTGCACTCGTTTCCGCGAAATTTTCTTCATTGCCATCGTCTTATGGGCTTGCTCCTTCTAACTCTCCACAGCTTCCATCCAAATAAAGTCGCCGTAATTGTTGATTCTTCATATCATTTAGCGTCTCCACGTTTTTGATATGTTGCGTGACTACCGCCTTCCGATCCTTTTTCAGATATACCTTGTACCCCATGACTTCCTCGCTTTTCCAATGATCAATCCAACTTGCGCCCTGTGGGCCATCGTGTCCCTTCCTGGGTTACGGTACACAGTACACGGAGACCCAAACGCAACGATCTATCCATGACGCGGCTTCTTTCCCGTAAACATTTCTATCGGCGTCATCTACCTTGGATTCGCGCTTGTCGGTCTTTCATTCAATATAAAGACCGCGTAATCCACCGCGTCACCCCAAAACGACAAATTCAGTCAACACGCAAACGGCATGCATCGTGCCATATCCATTATGGTACGATGCATTCTATCAGCCTTGCCATTGCTTGATTTCCTGCTTTGCTCACTTGTCTTCCAATGCCTGGGCTTCTGCCAAAAATGGTCCCAGTTCTTGTATTCCGCGCCTCCTTCCGTGCGTAAAATGTGCACCTTGAATTCTAATCTTCTCTAAAAAAAACGCGTGAAATGCTCGAACTTCTTGGCTGTCATGTCCTTGGTTTCGCCAAAAAAAACGCGAACGTAATTCGTCTTGTGATCCACGAAATTCACCATGTACGTGTCGCCAAGTCTATCCTTGGGTGTGATCGGACCCTTCAGGTCAGAACAAATCACACCACCGACGCTGCCGATGGGCGAATGCTCGCCACTATCCTTTTTTGCTTGATTACCCTTTGTCTGATTACCCTGTGCAGGTAAGACAATTCATTTGCGTGCTATCAGTGAGTTCGATTACAAAGCCAGGATCCTTCGCCAGTTTTTCAATGACGTCATAACTTAGATGAACCATACGTGAATGGAAATACATCAACGATCCACGCTGAACGTCATTATTCTTCCGTATTTCTTCCTCATTTCCTTCAATCGCCGCGATCACGACATCTTCAAATTTTCTCTTCGGCATATCCACTTTAGTATTCACCGTCAAGAACTTGTTGATTTTCTCCACGTCACAAATGCTCTCAGCAGTTTCTTGATGCTTGATCACTCTTCGACTGTCCACGTAAGCTAATCCACAGCTCTTCTCTTCTAAGAGGCCGTACGGAAGGATATTACGCGCTAAATTCTCCAAGTAATATACGTTCTCGACTTTAGTAAGCCGTTTCACATCTCCACAGCTCACGTAAATTTGCAGATCGCCCTTTATTCCAATCTTGAACTGCTTTCGGTCCGCTTGAAAACATACACCCGACACTTGTTCAGTATTGCGCAAAAAACTTGAGTCATTAGTCAGATGCATGCTTGCTCCACTGTCGAGCATCCACTTTTCGTTCGATATATTTTCATAGTCACCAGTAATTTTCAACGTGAAATCCACCTTGTTTGCACCCTTCTTCGGGCATTTCCACTTTATGTGCCCGGTTTCACCGCAAGTATAACACTCTTAACCTTGACATTCTTTTCGGCCACAACGTTCCCAATTCCGTTTGCCGTTCCCCTTGGCCTTTTCGTGTCATATTCGACGGCCTGCGCTAACTGACAGAACTCCTCCGCTTGACATAAATAACCAATGCGCGTATAATCATACTTGGACATCATCAGTTGCTTCAACTCTGGTGCTGCGTGATATATTACTCTATCAAGCACCAGAGAGTCTTCTCGTCCGCCCACTGCTTCCGCTACTGCTAGCAAATAGAGATAGTTTTCCGGCCAAGTCCGTGCAGGACTTTTTCTGTCCAAAAACAACTTCATCGACTGCGGTGGCGTGAGCTGCGTGTGAAATGTCGAAAACATCTTATACTTTACATACCACATTACAGTAGTCTCACTCCACCACGTTTCAACTTGCCGGTTATAATAACTCTCGGCCGTTCCAGACAAATAATGCCCTAGGAGATCGAGTTTTACGTCTTCACTCCATGGAAAGCCGCAGGCTGCCTCCGCGATGCCAATTTGTCTTAGAAATTTTCTTCCCCACCGGTGAAAACCCGATACCAGTCCCCTATACACTTCCATACCGTCAAAGACTCTTATCTACAGCACTGCTTTGGGGATGGCGTCCGCATCAAATGCATTTGCGCAGCCTCATTTTCGTCTTGTTCGACCCACGGGTGTGCATACCCACGTCCTTGGATCCCCGGTTGTGCCCTGACCTGTTCGGCTCCTTCTCCGCCACCTCGGTCAAAAATATTTGCACCACCTTGCTTAAGTGTCTCAATCTCAGCGCCGCAGGTTACCGAGCTTGTAGGTCACCCTCTCCTCATGGCTGCCATCGATTGGATCCATGCTAATCTTTGTGTCGCCTCTTGTGGTGTGGTAATCGTTACCACCCCCATCTGACGCAGCACCGCGAGAATCTACAAGTCTTGTCAACCGCTTCGAGATTCCACGGATGTCCGCCAAGATGTCGGCTGACTCCACACTTTCTTGTATGAAAGCAACGTTATCTTATTTCACGCCCTTCACTTGGGCTCATAACCTGTTGATTAATCTTCTCTTTCACCATGTCGTAATTGCAATACAGTTTTTATTCCACTTAATTTCAACGTAAATTCTCCACGTGCGTATGCGTAATCTATCTCCAGGTACGTAATCTAACTTATCGAGATAATCCACTTGTATGCACTCCACTAACACGTAATGCGAAACGATAACTCCACTGCTGTCAATCACAATAACTTTTAGGTCAAAAGTAAGAATGCGCGCAAAAGTAGCGTGCGCGAAAGAAGTATCGGTTAAGTCGTTAGAAAAGAAAATGTAAAAGTTTTATTTGACTAGACTAAATTATGGTCCGTTACAAATTATAAAATTGGGTATACCTATTTTCTGCACTTGTGCGATGATGCACCAAACTTGGAATATCGGAGTGGTTCAGCTCATCTTCGTATTATAACAGACAGTCCTACCGTGGTCGAGTGATTCACTGCTCACTACGGGACCGGAAGGTCTCGGGTTCGATCCCCGGTAGAACCAAGTTGTTTGGTTTCAGAAAGTATAATGTGACGAATTCAACCAAGTTGCCGACTGTTGGAAAATAAAGATTTAGGTATCACTTTTGCATTACGAGAAAATATTAATTTGCTCCGCCACAAAAGTTGGTCTGAAACAAATTAATTTCCCCGGGAATCTTACAAAATGGGATATAAAGTTTTTCAGTATTTAAAATATGTTCTTCGATGTCTTTAATACCTGCTCTTATACGCATATTATGGACTTTATCTATAAGGGAAAATGCTTCGATACTATGGGAGACACTTCTGAACTTTTTAAAGAGCATTTAGTCATCACTACCTGCCCATATCACTTGAAAATAAGCCGACAAAACTACTTGCGCGCAGTTTGTCTTGGCTCATTGATGAAGCCTTAAAATAGATGCCAGTTTGAGTTTTGCGTATATTCGGGTAAAAAAAACGGCGGAGGTTGCACGAAGTATCCCGGAGCACAGTGCCAATTGTATGGAACAATTCAAAGAGACCACCACAGTTCTCCAGTCCGAAGCCTTACCTTTGTGAACGCTAGACCCGAGGAGCCACTGTTCCGTATTGAACCGTCTGGAAAAACTATAACATCATTTGAATCAGATGATGGTGGTCAATTCCGCAGTGCTTTCCTATGCCTATCAACTTGTTGTAATGACCCGCGCCTCGATTGCACTTGGTGCCGGACGCGTTTGGGTCAGACGCAACTTTTCGACAAAACGCAAATTTGGGTAAGTACCAATATTATGGTTCATACCAAATTTTATCTACTATATAATAACAGAATTCATGTCGTCGATGCCTGCGCGCTCCCGCACCTAAGCGAATATCTTGAACAAAGTATACTCTCCTCTTAGGTACGCGATCCCGTACCTAGCCGAAATTTAACTGTACGCACGTCATGACACTATGACATGCCATTATAAACAAACATAAAATACAATTTTGGCTTCAAAAATCGTACTAATCCGTGGTAGTACAATTGACATGAAGATCAGTATTAAAGCGTAAATAATTGCTTAGAAATGGCGCTTTTTACATCTATTTAAAAGTGTTCCTCCCTGGGAAGTTCCCGTTCACGTAGTTGCTTCTATGACTTTACCTTATATACCATCCTCCACGTCGGTACAACGGGGTAAAGTGGTCGCACGCCGTTACTGCTTGCAGTAACGGCGTGCGACCCAAGTATTGTGACCACATTAGTATATTTATAGTATGTTTTCGCTACCATAACCCTGGAAATACATGGGGGCAAGTTTTGTAGACACACAGATGATTCTTATGCCCTGCCCGTCGATACGACGGGTCCCATCCCCTAGGGGATGGGACCCGTAACACATGCTCTACCTCATTATATTCGTCTTAGTGGCCTTCGTGCTACTGTACTTCACTATTCGGTTTCGTTAGCCAGAATAACGTGGCACGTTTTAAGCGTAATGACATTTTAAGTGGAGTTAAGTTAATGTGTTTCAGGCAATCGCCACGTTGGTACAACGGGGTACTATGCTAGTAATTACATATTAGTTATATTAGGTATTAAACTTATTCATAATATAGTCACTTCTGAATTTGATTGTTGACTCACGTGTGGTTTTCACGAGTGGAGTACAGGCACGCTACAGTGCGCGGTTTGTTTGGAGTTTATTACAGTGAATACTTGGTGCGCTGCAGTGGCAGTTGGATTTGTTTTCACTTTTTGGTTTCTCGTGTCACGTGATTGTTGGTTTGGGTCGCTGCTTTACGTTAAGTCGCATAAGGACAGTGGAGAATTAAATTACGTTTGGTATTTTCTTGTTCGCTGTTACGCTGATTACTAGCTCTATCTGATTGTGTTGGAATATTGCACGTTAGTACGTGGTATTTGGAACGCGTGTGGCGTAGATGTGAAATTGGATGAGCTACCACGTTGAACAGTTTATGAGCCCAATTAAGGGCAGTGACTCGTCTAATCAGACAGTCAACCCAGAAGATATGATGCGATTGTTCGCACATATGATGAATCGCTTTGATGATTTGGAATCATCGTTAAGCAAGGGGCGCCGGCAAAAACTGCGGTGCCGAAGTCAAAGGGAGACACCAAGATGAGCTTGGCCTCCCTGGATGGAAGCGAGGAAGATAAAGACGAGGCTAACGTCGGAAGCGCCGGAAAATGTGTTTCAAGAGAATTAGCTAAGCTGGAAAGGACGTGTTGAATAGGGGCGGGGTTGCTAGCCCGTAAGGCCTACGTGCAACCGCCGAAGGTATATATGCAGCAACAAGCCTCGAATCGGAACTTTAAGCAGGCGTATGCAGCACCTGGAAATGTCCAGCATCCATATGCAGCGCCCGGAAAAGTTCAGCAGGCATACGTAGCGCCTGGAAATTATCATGCGCAGCCATACTTGATGCCAAGGCCACCGACTGCCAAGGAGAAGAAACTCCAGATCCAGCCGTTCGATGGAACTGAAGCGTATAAGGGTCTTGGGTCTGGTTTTTGTGCCTGGGGAACGAAGTTTTTCAGACAGATATCCATCGCAGAAGAATGCTGCGGGCTTAGATGGACGGAAGATATCAAAGTCGAATTGTTGGGCCATTATCTGGCTGATCCAGCGGAAGCATATTACGACCGGTTTGCGGAAACCTGGTGGAAGGAAGAACCAGTGTTGTGGCATATCATGAATAAGATTTATGCAGCTTTCAGTGTGCGCATAACACACGCAGAGTGTATGAAACTCCTAGGTGCGCGCAAGGCACCCGGAAGGAGTTGACCAGACCATTTTCTATATCTCACGGCAGTGGCAGATGCAGTGGGATCGAACTGCGACGCAATGGTGTTGGATAATATAATTTACCATGCCGTGCCAGAGATGTCGCATGTTCTGATGTCACGTTACAATCACTTACGGATGGACCATCTGCAGCAAGCTGAAGAAATATGTCAGTTTGCGCAGGCTGTTGAGTTTAACAGTCGGCGGCAGAAAGGTCTGCAGAAAACTCATTCGGAAGGGCTACCATTATTTTACCGGCTGGCTCTGCATCGTCATGTATCCGGATCAGTAAGTAGGATTGTGGAAAAGCCTAAAAAGGCTGTGGCGGTAAAAAATCGCGCTTGCTATGCATGCGGTGAGGTGGGGTATCTGATTAAAAACTGCCCGAAGAAGAAACAAAAAAAGGAAGATTTCGTGCTCACGGTATCGAGATAAAGTCGCACAGAAGGTCAAGAAAATTGGATTCTCGACAGCGGCGCCAGCATGCATGTAACGCATGATGAATCGTGTTTGAGTGACGTCGAGCCGGTGTCGGGTGTATGCTATCAAGCGGACGGACAAAGACTCGAGATCAAGAAAAAGGGGACGGTTTACATGGATGTGATGTGTGGAAACAGGGAAACGCGGATCAAGATATTGAATGTTTTTACGTGGAGACATTGATACGAAATATTTTGTCGTATGAAATTTTCGAAAAGAAGGGTTGTGTTTTATCCTATGTCAACGGCAGAAGAGCATTAATACATCAAGGAACCGGAAAGATCATTGCAGGCGTCATATGATGAACAATGTGCTGACTACTCAGGGCAAAATTGATCAAGCAAGGATGAGTTTTGGAAATTCGGTGATGACGGTGGAACATTAGAACGAGGTTGAGTTCCAGGCTGACAAGTATGTTCAGACCAAGGGGTACAAGGTGTACCTGAAGCGCGATAACAAGGTAACGATCACGCAGCACGTTATAAACGTTGAGACGTTAAACGAAGAGCAGAATACAGTTTCGAGATCTGCTGGTAAGCGAAGGTGACGGTATCGCGATGGATACGAGAAATGGAGAGTCAGAATGAGCACCTGCAGAAGTAGAAACCAGGGCGAGGGAAGAAGCAACCAGTCGCGAAGTTGAAGTCGAAAGAGGAAAGGGCAAGTCGCAACGCAAGCCGCGATGGACGATAGATCGACATATGACAAGGCGATATGTCGAGCAGAAGGCTGCAGAAAAGAAAGCGGATGAAGAAGGCAAGACAGAAGACTTCCAAGAAGTGAACATGAGTTTAGAAGGAGATCCGAAGAATTACAGCGGGTCTGTGGCAAGCAAGAACAAGGCGTTGGAGACAGAACCTGAGCTGTTTTTGTATATACCAAAAGGTATGGAGGTAAGTGAACGGACGCTTGGAATTTTGAGGCAAAAAATACGAGAAATTTGGTGTTACGTTTGAAGAAGACGCCTTACGGGTTAAAGCAGGCGGCCAGACTGTGGAACCACCTGCTGCATGGAAAACTAGTGGATTTTGGATATTTGCAGAGTAACACAGGCGCGTGTCTGTATTACAAGAATATAAATCAAGATGTTCTGGTCGTGAGGGTATACGTGGATGACCTGTCGGTGACAGGCACTAACCCCGACCATGTGGATTTTTTTTTTCGATGAATTAAGTGTATTGAAGATTGAAAATCTCGGAGAAGTGTCCGAGTTTCTCTGTATACGCATTGGATATAAAGACGAGCATGGATATATTTTAGATCAAGAAGCTATGATAAAGGATAAGCTGGTGACGTCCGGAATGCTGGATGCGAACAGTGTGCGGACTCATATAGGTGAAGAGTACGAAGATGAGTTGATGAAGAAACATGAATTATTAGGTGATACAAAGAAGTCTGGATGTGCAACAGTGAAATATTTTCAATCTTTAACTGGAAGTTTACTGTGGATAGCGAGAACAACGAGACCTGACATTGTCTACGCGGTTCACAAGGCTACGAGGCGCGCGCATGCGCCGACTACACTGGACTGGAACTTATCGAAGAGGATTTTACGGTTCCTAAAGGGAACAATGGATTTCAAGCTGCAAATGGAAATTGAAGCGCAAACGCGAGAGTACAGTGACATGGAAGTTTCGTTGGTGGGTTTTTCTGACGCAGATTTCGCTGGATCGAAAACAGATAGAAAGTCGACAAGTGGAGGATTGACGACTATGGAGGGCATTGCGGTTCAGTGGTTATGCAATCGACAGGCATGCGTATCATTGTCCACGATGGAGGCTGAATTTTACGCTGCATCGATTACTAGATGCGAGTTACTGGGTTTGAAGGGCATGTCATGTGAGATTGGATTGAAGGTAAAGCTACCCATGGTATTAAAATGCGACAACCAAGAAGCGATAAGGACGTTGAACGGGGACAACAAGACGTTGAAGACAGAACACATATTGACGTGCGTGTTAAGTTTTTGGTGTCGAAGTGGCGTGAAGGACAAGTTGAAGTGAAGTACGAGTCTACTGACACGATGTTGGCTGATATTTTTACGAAGAGTTTGAATGCTACGAGACTGAAGACTATGCAGAAAGGTGTGGGATTGCGATTCTGGATTAGCATGGCCGTGTTGCGTCAAAGTTGAGAAGGAGTGTTGGAATGACCCGCACCTCGATAGCACTTGGTGCCGGACGCGTTTGGGTCAGACGCAACTTTTCGACAAAACGCAAATTTGGGTAAGTACCATTTTTATGGTTCATACCAAATTTTATAATTACATATTAGTTATATTAGGTATTAAACTTATTCATAATATAGTCACTTCTGAATTTGATTGTTGACTCACGTGTGGTTTTCACGAGTGGAGTACAGGCACGCTACAGTGCGCGGCTTGTTTGGAGTTTATTACAGTGAATACTTGGTGCGCTGCAGTGGCAGTTGGATTTGTTTTCACTTTTTGGTTTCTCGTGTCACGTGATTGTTGGTTTGGGTCGCTGCTTTACGTTAAGTCGCATAAGGACAGTGGAGAATTAAATTACGTTTGGTATTTTATTGTTCGCTGTTACTCTGATTACTAGATATATCTGATTGTGTTGGAATATCGCACGTTAGTACGTGGTATTTGGAACGCGTGTGGAGTAGTACGTGCAATTGGATGAGCGACCACGTTGAACACAACTAGCATCACTGCGTTCACGTACTACTGGCTTATAATCATCATCGATGGTTGTCATATCAAGTCGCCATATCGCGGCATCGTACTTGGAGCTAACACCCAAGACGGCAACGGTAGCATTGTTCATCTGGCGATCGTCTTAGCCGATGTTGAGAACGAAGCGACTTGGCGGTTTTATTTGACAAAGCTCCGCGATTCCCTCCCCGTGATCAGCTCCGAAACTATTATAATTATACATGATAGGGATAAGGGATTGAAAAAGGCATTGGATGATATTTTTCCTGAGGCAAAGGAAGCCATATGTATGTACCATTTGGGAAGAAGGTGAACAACACTTTCAAAATCAAGGTTAACGGGCTGATATGGAAGGCGACCAAGGCGTACACGACCACAAAGTATGAGGAAGCAATTGAGTTGATTAAGAAGATCATGATCAGAAGGGGCACGCGGCTGTTCGTGAGTATTTGGTAGATAGGGACCCTGTCTTGAGTGTGCGCGCGAAGGTTCCCCTTTCCACGCTTCAATATGGTGACAAGTAACTCAGCGGAGCGCTGAATTCCTGGCTTGGTAAACAGCGAGAAAAAAAGCCATCTACTGATCCTGCATGAGTTCGCGATTGGTGTCAGCACACGCCACTCTGAGCAGTACTTGAATCTTCGTGATATCGCTGAACCTTGTCCGCCGGTGCTCATAGCGCGTTAAAAGGCCGAACCAACACAAGACCGCAAAGGCGCTTTTCAGCGCCATGCCGAAATGGTTTTTGGTATGAAAGCACCCTCCGGCCCGAAGTACCTCATAGTCAATCTTGATCAGAAGGCGCTCGGCTGTGGGCAGTTCCAGGAAACGCTCTTTCCTTGTGAGCATGCAGCAGCAGCCATAGCCAACGCCGGCCTTCTCTTCCATGGTTTTATCCACGAGTCGAATAGGACTGGGAATATTGTCGCTGCGTACTCGCACCGTGCGACGCCAGTGGTTTCAGTATCTATTGAGAGCATCCCAACGTTGTCGCCTTTAATCGTCAAGAAGGGTGGACGTCCCAAGAAGAGGCCAATACGATCGAGAAGCGAAGTACCAGAACAACACCGGCTTGGGTGGAGCGATTGAAAAGGCGCCGGGTCGTCAAGTGCCCTGATTGTCAGGAAATCACTTCAGGAAAGCTCGTTGCAGGGATGGTGCTCAATAAAATCAGTGCCGATATCACACTGGATTTATCTTTTCAGTCAAGGAACTATATCCATCTCTATTGCGCGGAGGCACTGGTCTGGACTGTGTACACCGACCAATAAATCTATATGTACAAGGGATCAAGTGTAAGAGTCGCGCAGCGTCGGCCGCAAAAAACAATGACACGGTTTCAAGTGAACATGTTTCGAATTGCACTGTGACCACTTAAGATCATGTTGAATACCTGTGCATAGCGATATATTGCTGTGATCGAGCCTGGAATGCGCCATCTCTGTTTTAACATGTCGATAAATTTAATTGCTGAGAAAATTTATATTTTCGGTAATTATTATCCGGAGTGTTTACATTTTGTAAAATTCCCCTATTTTCCCACTTCGAAAAAACTACTTGACAAAAGATGAAAAGCAATCACGGCGCAACTTCACGTGCGTTGAAATGTTTCTTTGTCCATTTGCGCAATAACTTAGGTAACTTGAGTCGTACATGTAATATTAACTTCGAATAAACTGAATTGACTTTCTTGAATATTTTTGCAACCAAGTATCCATTCTTGATAAAAAACAACACCCCAAGATAGTTCGTACACATAAGTCGAGGATAACCAAGTCAGGGGCTTGCTCAATTGAATGTGTATTAAGAAGTAATTATCTTTCCTAACATGTAAATCTACGTGTAGAAATTAGTTGGGATACTACAGTAGTTCTGTTACTAACACTAATCATAAGGACGCAAATTTAGTGCCTAAAGAGGTCGAAATTAATATTGCTAAAAATGAAAATTACCTAATACCGTTTTCAAAATAAAAACCGGTATAGTGCACTTTTCCAAGAAGGAAACTTTTATATAGGGAGAGCTGCGGTCACACACACCTCTACTACGGTCACAACCACCCACATAAAAGGGGAGGGTACACCTTTTCAACAAGCAAAAACGCCTCGTTGCAAATTCAATACGCCACTTCCTGAAATATTTTATATTTTGTGATTGCTGATATCTACTACATTGTTTTTTAATTTATCATTTAGGAAGAGTGTGTGGACTGGTAATAATGTGCTTGGCTGCACATATCTTTTGAAATCCAGCCGATTTTCATTATCAAGCGATTACACTTCCGCTTCAATATTCGCTTTGTCTGCTGCATGTTGGGGGGGGGGGGTCGGAAGCAATGGAATATACTACAGAGTGTGGTTCTAGTAAATCGATGATCTCAAATTTCGAATCGCGATGTAGTTACGCATTGTTGTTCCGATGGATGGTATTGCGTAGTTATGAGCTAAGTGAGTAGTCGGATCAAAGTGTTAGCTTATATTTTGAATGGCGTCAGCGGATTTGGTCTCAAAACATCATTTGCTCAAATGCATTTTTGTATTTCTCTTGTACATATGCAAGGCGCTTTTATCGCACAAAGAGTGATTATTCGATTTGCAAACACCTAAGAATATCCAATATAATTTGGGGGAGTCTGCGGTCACCCACACCCCTTTTCTCCCCCCAAAAGTAAAAGGATATGTGTGTCCGCAGGATTCCCTACATTTAATCTAATTTTTACATTATCACGCAAGGGATATGACGTTACTAAGTGCTACTGGATTAGTAGATTGAAGATCGCTCATTACCAAATCACAGTTTAATTAGTAAGATTCCACCAATCGTTACCTCCCAAACTGAATACTATTTCGTGTGCGTTGATTTAATTCAGCTTATTTATTTATTTAGTGTACACCTAGAAAGCACGACGTTTGATTTACAGATGGTATCGTGCAGAGGTAAAAATAGTATCCCGCAGCGGTAGCCAGCCATAATTTAAAACTACAAATAGACTGACTATTTTAATACTATTAGTATCATTCCAGCACGGCATATGTAACCTCTGGTTTGTAATAGATGTGCATTCGTCGCTTGACCTGGGCTGTACTTTTGTGTTAACAAGTTGCAAAGATCCCTTAGCGGCGTATAGAAATTTGTGGCAAGTACCAAAAGAAACATCATTGCCGAGTTAAAGGGCATAATTCTGATATTACCATCTACAATGGTGTTACGGAGTTAAAATGTTCACCTAAGGTGTAATAATGGAGGTGGTATGTCAACTGAAGCTTCGGCGCGTTTTCGTCGCCTTCATCGACAAATTATCTACCCATCATCAGCACGTTGCCTTTAGCTGAGAACACTTCGATTGGTATTCGTAAAGCAGACGACAAAGCCCGAAGCTCTAATTGATCTCCCCAATCCGCTGTAGTTGAGACTCGATTACAGTAGATTATGAACGGTACCACCACCAGCACTCTCGTCCAGTGCCATGAAAGGCAAACAATCTTCAGGATGTGCTACCATGTACTCGCTCGTGGTTTTGCGCAGGTGCTGAAAATCTACCATCTCATCAGCAATGGGTAGAATCTTCTTATTTATCTGATCAGCAACAGTGTGATACATACAGTGGCCGTCGGATGGTATATCCTTAATCTTGAGTCCATATCTTTTCATCTGCGCCAGGATCATATCTGCCTCAATCTGTAGCTCGCTTACTGTGTTCTTGTTAGCTTCATCGATGCGTTCTCGTCGTTCTCTTTCCTGCTTCTTTTTTTCTCGATTGCGCTGAGCTTTCGCTTGATCCTTGGCTTGTTTTGTGGCTAAACGTGTAGTTGGATCCACGAAACCTTCTCTGTAACCGCGTTGGTTATTGTTGTTGTGGCTGGTGCACGAGGTATTGTGGCTGGTTACCGCTGCAGGATACCTTTTTTACCGCTGCACGATACCATCTCTTGATTTAATAAGAGCTATGGGTTACTGTATGCGATTATTCGACTGAAAGAGGTGATTTTCACTATAGGCATAGTAAAACGCTTTATCTTTGGTAAAATAATGATCCGCAGAGTGGAACGTACCTAAAAACTTCCAAAAGAATTCTATGATAACGAATGAAGAACTTTTGTTCACGAGATATCACCAATGATCGTATTTATATGTGTTAGAAGCACGCGCAATTCCTGAGGTGACTCGCGTCGCGATATTGCGGTTTTAGCGACTTTACAGTGAAAAGGTGATGTACTGTACATAACTTTAGGTTAAGTACAGGACTTTGTGTATTTGCATATTATTAGTTTAGGTATAGAACTTAATACTAATAAATCACTTCTGAATTTGATTTCTTTTCTTTATTACGTGGACTAGTGGAGAACAAGTAAGCTGCTAACTGCAGCTGGAATTGTTTCGTGAACACGTGGAGATTAAGCACGCTGCAAGGGAAGCTGGAATTGTTTCGTGAACACGTGGAGATTAAGCACGCTGCAAGGGCAGCTGGAATTGTTTTCTCTTTCACGTTCTCGTTCTCGTTCTCGTGGATATTGGATCGCGTTACTGTCTCGCTTGAAGTTTCGTCACATTTAAAGTGAATAATGAATTTGTGTTTACGACTTTGTTATTTTCTGCCATGTAGAACCTTACGCGCTAGTACGTGGAAATATATTGGAACGCGTGTAACGTTGTACACACGGCAGAATGAGTGATTCCGACGAACAGTATGCATGTCAGGCGTTCGTTAATGAAGCATAAGTAAAATGGCGTGCATGTTCCACCAAGTTGTGTGGTCCAACGTTATACCCACAAAACTCCGCTCGCGGGTATTACTTGAAAATTTAAGGAGCGAAAATTTACAAGAAGTACGTATTCTTACATCGTTTGATCTCTTTTACGTCAATCCGTTTTCTATCTTCCTACTCTCTCACTCATAAGCAGGCCACTTTATTTGTGGTGCTTAGCCTCCAAACGCCACAAATTTCCACAAATAAATTTTTCGGGGCGCCACAAATAACTTATTATATAATACACAAGTATACAAATAGAGCGCGACGCGTTGCACCTTTTCACACCTCCAGAACTCTTTTGAGACGAAATGACCACGAAACGGAAGACACCCTTCAGTCTCGATCATATCATGATATATGGTCTCAGGATTTGCGAGCGGAATCCTGGGACCAAATCTTTGGTCTCTGTTGCGTGCCAATTTTGTGTCCATTTTGGACCGTATCGTACTTCAAGGCTCCGTTCCGGGATGACGTCTATATTTGGCATATGAAGTCGCAACATCCTTCTCGCTGACAAGAATACTATGCCCTGTCTGCGGAGCAAAAGGCCTCATTCTTCGAGAACAATGCTCCTGTTGTGCACCGAAATACCATCAAATCTCAGTTTTCTGGAGCCCAGACACCAGTACATCGGTTTGTGAACAAGAATATTGTTGACATTATCATTGGAGACATGCTATATCATCCCGATGATTAGAACGTAGAAATCACAACAGAGCGCCTTCTGTCAATTTTGAAGACGTAATCCAACCAGAAGAATCAGGCGTAGAATCGCATCTAGAGACCGATTGTTACCGTATTGTTCTGAAGAATCCGGCCCAATTTTTTTTGATTGTTGACTATGTCAGCACTGGGGTATCGTTTCGTATGGCTTCCAGGATCCTGCAAATGACGAAGGACCATACTGGATTAGACTCTATTGGAAGCGTCAATGAAGGAAGGGTTGCGAGTTCCATTCGATTTGTTTGTGCTCTGAATCTTCAGAAAATTTCGGAAATGCTGTCTAATGTTTTGACTTTCTCTCTGGCGATGGATACGGCCACCCGTATTTATACTTCTTACCTGGATATTCGCATTAACGTATTTTTTCAAGCAGTATCCATAATTTTCATCTTCTGGCCATTCAAATGTTTAGTAGCCATACAGGGGAGCCAATATTTCTACATGCCGTACAGATGCTCGACGTATTATGCCCTTCGTGGAAAAATTTAATCGTATCTAGTTCAACCGATGGCGAGAGCAAAATGACCGGGAAAATTCGAGGTGCAGCTACACGATTTGAACAAGTTTCTAAACCTGGTTTCTTCCGAATTTGGTGTGGGCTTCACCAGCTTGATCTATGCCTTCAGTCATTTTTCAAGGCGACTATGGACGAACAATTTTATTCATGGTTAAATTGTCTTATATCGTACTTACGCAGACAGCAGACCCTTATAACCAAGATGAAAACAAAGGCACCCAAAGTAGCAGACACTCGATGGGAATCCATGTCCAAGGTACTGTACTCTGTACTCTATATTTATTGGCATCCTTCTCTGGACTAATTTCATTTTGATAAGGTTGCTGTTTGGTTCCAACATCATCGAGTGGACATACAGCTGTATTTGGACCAGAAATAACCTGGTTGCGCTCCCGCATTGCAGTGGTGGATATATATTTCTTTGTTGTAAAGATATCTAAAGAGGTTACCATTACTTTTAGGAGTCTTGAAGGCCTGACTACTTTGGTTTCGCAGCAACGGGAGGGGCTATCAAAGCTTCAGAGCATCTATGCCTCTTGATTTAAGGCTGTGGGAACCCTTAATGAGGAATCTGAAGGTAATTTGAGTCCTTGTCTAGCAGTTCTTTCTGAAGACAGAAAATACTCGATCCAGTTATCGGATGCCACAGCAGTATTAGAGGACCTTGGAACTTTCGTTATTGATTCAATGCAATTTATTGGCCAGGAAGACACGGAACACATCGTTAAGAATTTTTCAACGTGTTCGGCGGATTTGTTGTCGGACATCGCTGCTGTTGTTGCGGAACGGGACTCAAGTAATAATGCAGCGGAATCTATGCCTCTGTTTTGCCGCACCAGTTAGCTAAAATGAGAGGTCGAGATTTTGCTGATATGATTCGAAACCAACGTGCTCGCCTATCTGTTCGTTGGTCCCCACAGGAAAAAGAATTCATCGAGCAAGAATTTCAGGAACTCCTTGCCGCCTATGATCGTGAGCCTGCACTGAAAAATGTTCTGGACAGCTACGACAGTAGTACCTCCTTTGAACAAGGTTGGGACTACATTCAGCAAAGGTTTGGTTACCTTGAGCGGTTTTGCGGGGGCTTGGCCACAGCCTTTCTTGTAACAAGCACCGTGGAAAGTGATTTCTCACTTGTTCGATGGGAGAAGGACAACTTTCGCACTGCTTTGACAGACTTTTCGTTGGGGGGCATCTTCACAGCAAGAAATTCAAGAAATTGTAGTCAATCTGATGGGAGTTTTGAGAATACACTCAGTTTTTTTATCTTTTCCGTAACTATATTACTATGTTTTATATATAGTTCCACAATTAACCACAAATAAGCTTTTGTGTCGAGCCACAAATAGCTTACTTGTGGTATTTGTGGCGCGTGCCACAAATAAAGAGGCCTTCTAAAAAACACCTGCACTTAGAATTTTTTTAAAATTAGAATAGGCTGACAAGAATATAATTCATGCATTGATTTTCTTGTGGATTTTTCAGTGATCTAACGCAGATGCAACAACGTTGATGTCACGTTCACTTCAAGTAGCTGGTCGATGAACGGATCTTTGAGTTCGAGAGAGATCCATGATCATTTATCTGTGTAGTCGTTACACACCAAATTCTTATGTACCAAGTGAATTAAACATGTGCATAAACAAAATGAAAAAAGATGCGGTGCCCCCCCGTGTGGTGGGTGTGACCGGAGCAAGGGGGGGTAGACCGCAGCCTCTCCATTTATATAGGGAATTGTTAAAACGACGCCTAAAATTTGTTAAATCAACGCCCTGTTAAACCGACACCTTGTCAGGCTACTCAAAACCCAAGTCAAGTTGCAGAATAATTGTCATTGGCAAAAAGAAAAACGTTACAAGGGACGGATTGGATAAAACGAATCAACGAGAAAAGACTGCACGCACGTACTTGACTCGTCGTTCAAATCTATGCCCATGCGCCGTACCCACATCTTGCGCGTCCACACATGACAAACCAACGCACGAGCGCAAGCAAGACGTGGCCGCCCCATTCCGCGCTGCAATGCACGAACGCTCCCGACCTTCCACTTGTTATCGCAATGCCACGGGCAACGCGAGCCACACGGTGTATCCAAACGCGTGCAACCGTGGCCATGTAAGCTCATGCGTGCGTACTAGTCGCATCGTGCGCTTGGGCAACCCTCGATCCAACCACGCGCGTCGTGATCGACACTGTGACGACACCCAGACGAACAAGAGCACCAGGTTCGAGCGGCGCCGTGCGGTGCAGCCGCACGACATCGACATCGATGACATCCCGACACATGGTAAACTAGTCGAGCGTGGTCGGACATTTTTCGACCAACGCCATGCGTATTGTCGCCTCGACTCGATCCACAAAAGTCTCCCTTGCCCTTGATAGAGAGATCGAGAGCCATTGGATAGACTGGATAGAACGCTCGATCAGCCGCAATTGCTTCGAGACCACTTGCTGTCCATGTCGACCGCTTGCTGTCCCTGTCGACCACTGTGTAGGTCTCACGGATGTGCCCTCACGTCATGAGTTGCTTCTTCGAGACACTACTAGAGCTTTGTCTCGTGAACCTGTCGGTCCACCACATCTTTCACCACGCCATCCACGCCCCAAACACGTAGGAATCCATGTCCGCGGATTCGGACGCGTTCGACTACAAGGCCGCGCACAGACGAGATGGTGGGGGCCATCATTTCTAGATTCTCGGTGTTTCACGTGTCTTCTGTACCGTCGCGGGCTCGCACTGGCACCACGTGGCATCCTGCTGGTTGTGTTCGAAACGATCCTCCAACGGCGCATCCAAGCAAACATACTCCATGCCATGCACGCTTGCGCGTGGCGTAGACCCGCACGGCCTTCTTGTTGCCAGAACGAGGCACGACTCGATGACAGACCGAGATGCAGCGTACACTGGAGCGCACGGCAAGGTTCATGTAACGGGGTTACATTCGGGTAACACTGAGTGTTGGTGTACATGAGTACACCACGGTTGAGGCCAGTATTGGCCGGGTTGAAAGGTTTCGAACATTTGGTTATTTTAACCAATCAGGGCATGGGCCCTTGGTGTGGTGGTGTGTCAGCCATCCACGTGTCAGTACACAGGTGTGTACACTACATTTTAGCTAGGTACGAATTAGTAATATTCTACTTAGTGTTACATATAGTTTATATTAGTTTAAATAATTACATATTAAATATATTCAGTTTACTTTCCACTCCTTAGTACAGACGCACGACCTCGACCGGTCGTGCGTGTAGTGAGTGCCGTAGCGTAAGGGGAGCCCTCCCCTTAGCTACACCCTTTGTAAGGGAGCCTTGCCGTTAAGGCACTAATACAGGCTAGAGTAAACTAACCCGGGAATCTTGGCCACGAGTAGGAGAGCTCTCTCCTACTAAGCCCTTAATAAGGGCGTATCGGCTAAGTAGCGGCGAACGCCGCTTTAAGGAAAGCCTTCCTCTGTGCGCTAGCCGCACCGTGCGTATACGCACCGTCTACATCTGGTAGCACTTGTAGTCAATCCAACACCTGTGTTGGTAGACTAGGCATCCTCTGCAAAGGATGAATCAGGACGATTGGGACAGTTTGACCCTCGTCCAGCAGGAAGCCTTTAAAAGGCTGTTACCCTTAACGGGGTAAGAAAGTATGAAGCTCCTAGTGGAGCAGGGCCTTGAGGCCGTAAAGGCAAGGGTGAATGCCCTCATCGCTCATGAGGCGAGTTGTGGTGGAGGTCATTCCACGGGGGTGCGCCTTCCATTATCGTTTAAGATAAAGAAGTTCACCGGAGAGAAGGGTGACAACCTTTATGTTTGGTTGCGAGAGGTCGAAACGGCCTTCGCCACTACGAACATGACCGCTGATCACTTGCAAGTGGGACTTGCATTGACCCATCTTACGGGCAAAGCCCGTACATGGGCGTTTACATGCTCGGAATCAGTTAAGAACGTGTTTCCAACATGGAAGGTCCTTAAGCAGAAGCTTATGGACATGTACGCAACGCCTGATCTGGTTTTCCAGAATCAACTGGCGTTCCGGAGGTGCCGTCAAGGCACTAAGGACCTGGAGGTTTATATCCAGGAGCTTAAGACCCTGTTGGCATGGATGTACGCGAAAGCGTACTCGGACGATGTGTCCACCCCCGTCTTCATGGAGGTCTGAGAGAAGGGCCAGCACGTTCGGAATTGTTCCGATGCCGACCCGAATCCCTGAAAGAGGCATTCAAGATGGCGTTCAACGCCGAGAGGAACTTCCGTTCCTCTAAGGTGGATCCCGAACCCATGGACCTGAGTCAGGTCGAAGCGGAGGAGAAACCTTCCGCTTAAGAGTCATTCGGACTCTTTTTCACAGAGCTTCGAGACAGAGCTCTTGGCTATGTTGCAGCGGCGTGGGCCGCTGAGATGCTTCCTGTGTGGGAGCATGGATCATCTGAGGAACAGATGTCCGAGAAATCCCCAGCGAGACACTCGCTACAAGGGACCAAGGGTGGGGATAATGCCCTTGTCCAAGCCGTCGGGAAACGACGGCTCCCAGTAGGTGCGGGGCGCCCTACTGGGGGACCCCTCAGGATGTTAAGCCCCAGGGTAGGGGACGACAGCACAAAGCCCCGAGGGAAGCGGTGCTTTCTAGCACCGAGTTGGTGTACCAGCCAGGTTTGCTGGTAGTCTTTGCGGACGTGAAAGGCTTTGATAATCCTTGGAGAGTCTTGATAGACTCTGGAGCGTCTGACAAATATGTCAGACGGGCTTCTGTTGAGAAGTGTCGGCTGTATGCCGAGGCCCTAGAGGCACGTTCTCGTGACGTTGTCACGGTCCGTCTTGCGACGGGCGTACAGGTTTCTGTACCCAAGGTCTCGATTGACCTTAAGCTGAAGTTTGAAGACTTTGACAGCTTAGAACGTTGCCTAGTCCTGGATTTGGACTCGAGGTATGACCTCATTCTGGGCATGAAGTGGCTGGAACGCCACGAGCCATGGATAGACTGGAAGTATAAGTCCATTGGCTCAACGCACCCGCGGTCGGGTGAAGCGATGGCGAGTCATGAACCCACCTTTTCTCGATCGCAAAAGCGATTCTGGCGTGAGATGCCAGAGATTGGGATGTCTGAAATGATCATTCCCAATGGCGTTACGGAAGAGTTCCTTAACGAGGGGGATTCGGCGGTTAATTCACACGCCGTGAACGGCGAGACTGGTGAGTTAGTTACCTGTGGTAACTCCAGTGGTAGGGTATAGACCCCTGTGGTAAAGCGCGAGGCGCTTCCACACAAAGAAACCCGAAGTTCGTCTCTTCTGCACGTCGGAACTGATTCCGACCACGCCGTGTCCGGCGGACAAGTTGCGACTCCAGTGGTAGGGGTAGAGACCCCTGTGGTTAAGCGCGAGGCGCTTCCAAGCGAAGAGACCCGAAGTTTGTCTCTTTCGCACGTCGGAAATGATTTCGACTACGCTGTTATAGGTGATACCGGCGAGTCACCGGTGGAAGAGGTAGAGACATCTGTGGATAGGCGCGTGGCGCTTCCAATAGATGGGGCAATTGATTCCCCTATCTGGGTCTCGGGATGAGTCCCGAGGCCAGTAGTCAGCAGTACTATCGGATGCTGAATAGTGTGACAGGTATTGTTACAGAAGGCGTAAGCCTCGAACGGTTGCCTGGGGTAGGCGAACTGTTGTCGTTGGAGGAGATGTCCTTCAACGAGTTTGAGACTGCTTTGAAAGCAGATGAAATCGACGAGGTCGTCGTGTTGCGTCCGGAAGAGGAGTTGAACTCCTCATCCACGATGGACGAGTCAGTTTTGGTGCAAACCAAACAGGCATTGAATGCCCGAAGCGGCCGCAGGATCCGCGAGGATCCTGAGGAACCTTACCATTCCTTACTTAAGGGATTCGGAGATGTCATTAGTGACAACCCGCCGATGGGGTTACCACCGGATCGGGAAGTCCGACATGAAATTGATTTGGTTCCTGGAACCAAATACTGCGTCACTAGGCAGTGGCCTCTCCCAAGGAGCAATGCGACGTCATCGACGCATTCTTCAAGGGGAAAGAATAGGCAGGGATGATACGGGAGAGAAAGTCTCCTCGCTCATCTCCCACCTTTTGTGTTCGTAAACCGAACGGAAAGTGGCGCATTGTGCATGCGTACAACAAGCTGAATGCAGCTACTGTACCCATGCAGACTCTGATTTCTCGGAAGGATGTCCTCCAGAGCAATATGGCGGGCTGTACTGTATACAGTGCCTTAGATCTGGTCGACGAGTATTATCAGGTGCTCATGTGAGCGTCCGATAATCCGCTGACAGCGGTTAGCACGCCTAGTGGCATGCTGTGGGAGTGTCTTGTTATGCCACAAGGGCTTTCAAATGCACCAGCGACTTTCAATCGCTTGGTGACTCAACTCTTCCGCCCTCATAGGAAGTACTCTCAGACGTACTTCGACGATATATTCGTCCATAGTCGTGCGGAAGGCGACTCTTCTGATGTTCAGACGCATCTGATCCACCTTCGAGCAGTGCTCGAATGTATGCGAGAGCATAAGTTATATGCAAACGCATCCAAGTGTATCTTTGGTGCTGAGGAAATTCCTTTCCTCGGATGCTTCATCGGTAAGGATGGAGTGCGGGCGGATCCCCCGAATGTGAAAGCCATTGTGGAGTGGCATTCGCCTGTAAATCTTAGAGATTTACGGAAGTGGCTAGTATTAGCCAACTATCTCCACAAGTACAGCGAGAACTACGCTGAAATGGCGAAGCCATTGACCGACCTTCTTAAGAAGGATGTTGATTGATGTTGGGAAACTGAACACCAAAACGCTTTTGAAGCGGTTAAGGGGAGCTTGTTAAAAGCCCCCGTTCTTGCTTTCCCAGAATCTGGGAAACCATTAGTGTCGTCTGCGACGCCTCCGATTTCGCAATCGGATGTGCTTTGTTACAAGCAGACGATGCAGGAAGGGAACGCGTAATTGCGTTTGAGTCGAGGCAGCTTAAAGCTGCAGAACGTAATTATCCCGTTCATGACAAGGAGCTACTTGCAATGAAGTATGCTCTTGTCAAATTTAGGGTTCACCTACTCGGCTCAAAGCCGTTCGTGGTTTATACTGACCACGCGTCCTTACGGACGGCGACAAAGTCGCCTCATCTCTCGCAACGGATGGCCCGTTGGCTCTCCTTCTTTGCGGTGTATAACTTTGAGGTAAAGTATAAACCTGGCAAGCAGAACGTGCTTGCAGACGCGTTGTCGCGTCGTCCCGATTACGAGCTCGCTCACGCGACATTCGTCACCCCATCTGTGGTGGATCTCATACGCCAGGCGTATGAGAAAGACCCACGATGTACGGCGCTTATCAGCGCGTTGGGTGAAAAGGGTCTTGGCTCGTCTGAGCCAACCCTGTCAAGTCGAGCTAGAGCTCGGTTACACCGTTACAGTTACTGTGACGGTTTGCTATATTATAGCACGAGCGCGGAAGACACTCCGCGGGTGGTTGTTCCTCATGATGAGGAACTGAAGTATCGAGTCCTCTTTGAGGCACATGACGCCCCTACCGGGGGTCATTTAGGTCGGGATAAGACCTACAGCGCTTTAAGCGCTTTGTATTGGTGGCCCAATATGTATAAGTGGGTCGGTGCGTATATACGCACCTGTGAGACGTGTCAGAGGGTTAAACCCTCTGCAAGTTCAGCTGCGCCTTTGGCGAGCTTATCGGTTCCAACGGAGTGTTGGAAATCCATTAGCATGGATTTTATCTTCGTTTTTCCGAAGGATAAGGCCGGGAACACCGGCATATTGGTCTTTGTAGACCGCTTGAGCAAGATGTATCACCTGGCGGCGGTGCCAGAGTCCATAGATGGACAAGAAACAGCAAAAGTGTTCCTAGACCGTGTCTTCGACAGCATGATCTACCCGATTCCGTTGTATCGGATCGGGAACCCCGTTTTACGGGACAATTCTGGGGAGAGTTGTTTAAGGTGTTAGGCACCAAGCTCCTCATGTCCACTGCGGATCACCCGCAGACGGACGGTCAGACGGAACGCGTTAATCGCGTTGTGGAGGATATTCTCCGGAGTTTATGTCCGTATTATCCAAATAGTTGGAGTGAGATGTTTCCGATGGTTGAATTTGCTATCAACAATTCGGTACATGTATCTACGGGGTTTACCCCGTTTTACGTGAACGGATTGGTGAATCCGAGGGTTCCATTAACGCCACATGTGTGTGGCCCAGGGCTTGAGGGGGGAGGATTCCCCGATGTCAGCCCTGTATCTGTGCGAAAGCACATCGATAAGTTTTTATCGACGCGACTTAGTGTCTTACGACACGTCTGCGATGCCATGGCGGAAAGCCAAGACAAGCAGAAGGAGCAAGCTGACCGAAAGGGGCGGCGTAATAAAAAGGTATACAAAGTAGGAGAAAGTGTTTTATTAAACGCTAAAAATCTTCCTACACATGCAGTTTCAAATGTGTTTCGAAATAAACTGCGCCCCAGGTTTGTGGGTACCTTTAAGGTGTTAGCCCGAAAGGGCTTGTCGTACACCTTAGACATCCCAAAGGCGATGCGTACGCATCCAACCTTTTATGTGGGTATGCTTAAGCCATACCAGAACCCGGAGGCGGGTCCCCTCGCGGAGGAGGGTGAGAAACCGGATAGCCGAAAGGCGCAACAGGTCGGAACATCTCCGACAGGGTTGATATACGACCCTGAAGCTCCGCAACGAGAGTTTCAAGAGAGGCAAGCCGCTCCTCGAGGCGTTCATTCGCCATCCCCTCGTTGTGGAGTTCCTCCTGAGCATCTTGGATGATGCGACGGCTGTGCCGATCACATCGCTCGTGGAAGTCACGCCGCAATAGCGCGACCCCCTCCTCCAGTGCTCGATACGGAGGGTACGCCACATTATCATGTGGAACGTCTGATGGCACGACACCATCACCGGGGTGAGACCCAGTACCTGGTGAAGTGGAAAGGGTATCCACATTCCCAGAACTCGTGGGAGTACGAGACTCCCCTGCGGCAGGATTGCCGTGACGTCGTTGACGCTTTCGAGCGGGAGAATCCCACTGATAGTCAACGACCAAAGGGGCTGAAGAAGCCCCTTCACTCCCAATAGCTGGGAGTTCGCCGGAGGCAGATGCTGTGCTTGCATTTCTCTCCGACACCACATCGAGAGCAGAGCGCGTATAATAGGAGGCAGGTAATTTCCCTTGCGCTTTGGCCTGAGCATAGGCCAAGCGTAGCGCTCTCTCTACCCGAACGTCGTGTTCGGAAAAGCTGTTGTACAGCGCATCGAACCTGGGGAGGTGTTTCTCCCTTTCCGCCCAGTCGCGGAACGCCTGTTCTGCGTCTTGGACGCTTTCTTCCCTCAGGAGAACAAGGGGAATCTCGCGTAGAACATCCACGAGGGCACCGCGTGCCTGTTTCCCGAGGCGCGTCCGGTAGGACTTAACGGAATAATGTTTGGGCGTTAATAGTCGGGCCCGGAGTTGGTTCCGATGCGCAATTTCACGCGGCAGTATAGCCGCTGGACCAGGGGTATAGTAGGCTAAACCCCTCTTGACCGCGTTCTTAGCCCTCTTTTGAGGGTCGCGAGGTCCCTTACGTGCCCTTCCGGAACGTCGGGACTCTTGAACCAAGGACGGTTCATTGGTGGTGGTTGCCTGTGGCAACCTGGAGGTATCACCCCTAGCGGGTAACGGTGGCGCACGAGTTAGTGCGTTCTCCCCACGTGTGGGGAATGGGTTGGATGACTGATAGCGCCGAACGGCGCTATCAACATGGCCAGCCGTTGGGGAGAGCTCCCCAAGGGCGTCCACTTCCGAGCCGTCGGAATATTTTGCGTCCATAGCACCGCTGAGGGTGTACAATGGACAGCCAGAGGTACTGGAGTTGGAGTTCTCCAACAAAATTTTGTTTATTGCGTAAGCAATAGTCTTGATGGGGGGTGATGTAACGGGGTTACATTCGGGTAACACTGAGTGTTGGTGTACATGAGTACACCACGGTTGAGGCCAGTATTGGCCGGGTTGAAAGGTTTCGAACCTTTGGTTATTTTAACCAATCAGGGCATGCGCCCTTGGTGTGGTGGTGTGTCAGCCATCCATGTGTCAGTACACAGGTGTGTACACTACATTTTAGCTAGGTACGAATTAGGAATATTCTACTTAGTGTTACATATAGTTTATATTAGTTTAAATAATTACATATTAAATATATTCAGTTTACTTTCCACTCCTTAGTACAGACGCACGACCTCGACCGGTCGTGCGTGTAGTGAGTGCCGTAGCGTAAGGGGAGATGTAATGGGGTGCTATTACATAATAGATATTCAAGTTAGAATATCACAGTTTAATTTCAGACGCGTTGTATGAAATTTAAATAAGAGATTACAAGTTATTATAATCTAAGAAGGAAAAGTCGATTCGGTATAAATACCGAATCTTGCAGGTTAACTAATAGTACAGTTAGTTAAAGACTTGATATTATTATATTAATTAGTTAGTTACTATACTATTAGCCTCTAAACCACCCATTAAATAAACACTCTTAATTTTGCGTTCTAACAGATAAGTGAATATTGATATATTTACTTTTATTATAGGATTAGTTGTTACCAACTAATCCTGCCCTAATTGTATCGCGCGCTTCCTCGCACAAATACAGTGTAAGCCTGTAACAGGATCAGTCCTGTTACACCTGGTAGCACTTTTTGGTCCGTCTTAACGACCACAGTTCCGTTCTGCTAGTTAACTAGCGGAGCGAAGATTAAGAGCCGCTCGGCATCATGTCGCGAGATCTGTCGGCTGCCGAGCGAGAAAGAACGCTGGAAGTGGCGAATAAACACTTCCCTCACTTCTCGTCGCGTAGTAAAGACGCGACGGTGGAAATGATTCGGTCTATGGGGACCGACATCATTACCTTCCTCAAGAGCAAGTCTCCGGAGGAAGTGGTACAGGTGGTGAACCGCTTAGGCTAAACCACCTAGAAAATCCAGAACGCCCCGCGCCAGAGGCAGCGCGGACCGCAACTGCACCTGCAACGCATAGCGTTGAAGTAGTAAAGGAGCACGTACCGCTCTTTACCGGCGAAGGGGGCGAGCCCCTTCGTAGATGGTTCGCAGAGGTGGAAGATGCCATCTCTGCGCAAAATATTGTTGACGAACGTCAAAAGGCGTACTTCGCCACAACATGTCTGGGCGGCAGAGCCAGGGCATGGGCGATGAGTCGCAGAGCCACTGATGACTCTGCGTTCCTTACTTATAAGGAATTTAAAGCTGAGCTGAAGTTAAACTTTGAAGCTCCAGAAATGGAGCTAAGTAGTCGGCAGGAGTTTATAGAACTCCGGCAAGGTAAGCTTGACCTTCAAGCTTACGCTCAGAAGACGCAATATTTGCTGTCAAATATTGTGTATGAGCCGGTGCCCCCCGCTTTGCAGGTCACTGGCTTCATGAAGGGACTCAATGATGGTCCCGTCAAACAGAGTCTCTATCTGCACCCGCCAAAGACTCTGAGGGATGCCATTGATATGAGCATCCGTGAAGAGTTCAGCATGCGATCATCGTCATCGCATGCTGGGTACAGCCGAAGGGCTCAACAGCCCTTCGCTTTTGACATGTCGAAACGGCATGTGAACAGTCAGCAGTCAGGCAGACGAAGCTCACACTTCGTCTCAAGAAACAGCCACCCGCGCCAGAGCATGGGCGGTGGAGGTCCAGAGCCAATGGACCTATCGGTTGCGGTTGCTTCGAACACGAAGTAACCGAAATTTAAGAAGAATATTCGCTGCGATAAATGCGAGAAGATGGGGCATTTTGCCCATGAGTGTATGGCACCACGTCCGGTGGCACGTAGTCAGCGGACCGAACCGTCCGCTGCACGGCGACACCAATAGGGACATCACCCTGTTGGTGCAAAAAACGAGAATCGCCAGTAGGGGCGGGGCCCCCTACTGGGAATGTTATCCCACATGCCGACATAGGGCATGTGAGGGTAATAGCCCCAGACGGGACTAT
>CM047587.1:37537730-37585400 GCA_026184515.1 Peronosclerospora sorghi | reverse complement strand
AAAGGGGCTGAAGAAGCCCCTTCACTCCCAATAGCTGGGAGTTCGCCGGAGGAAGATGCTGTGCTTGCATTGCTCTCCGGCACCACATCGAGAGCAGAGCGCGTATAATAGGAGGCAGGCAATTGCCCTTGCGCTCTGGCCTGAGCATAAGCCAAGCGTAGCGCTCTCTCTACCCGAACGTCGTGTTCGGAAAAGCTGTTGTACAGCGCATCTAACCTGGGGAGGTGTTTCTCCCTTTCCGCCCAGGCGCGGAACGCCTGTTCTGCGTCTTCGAAGCTTTCTTCCCTCAGGAGAACAAGGGGAATCTCGCGGAGAACATCCACGAGGGCACCGCGTGCCTGTTTCCCGAGGCGCGTCCGGTAGGCCTTAACGGAAAAATGTTTCGGCGTTAGTAGTCGGGCCCGGAGTTGGTTCCGATGCGCAATTTCACGCGAGAGTATAGCCACTGGTACAGGGGTATCAGAGGCTAAGCCTCTCTTGACCGCGTTCTTAGCCCTCTTTTGAGGATCGCGAGGTCCCATACGTGCCCGTCCGGCACGTCGGGCCTCTTGAACCAAGGACGGTTCATTGGTGGTGGTTGCCTGTGGCAACCTGGAGGTATCACCCCTAGCGGGTAACGGTGGCGCACGAGTTAGTGCGTTCTCCCCACGTGTGGGGAATGGGTTGGATGACTGATAGCGCCGTTCGGCGCTATCAACATGGCCAGCCGTTGGGGAGAGCTCCCCAAGGGCGTCCACTTCCGAGCCGTCGGGATAGTTTGCGTCCATATCACCGCTGAGGGTGTACAATGGACAGCCAGAGGTACTGGCGTTGGAGTTCTCCAACAAAATTTTGTTTATTGTGTAAGCAATAGTCTTGATGGGGGAGGATGTAACGGGGTTACATTCGGGTAACACTGAGTGTTGGTGTACATGAGTACATCACGGTTGAGGCCAGTATTGGCCGGGTTGAAAGGTTTCGAACCTTTGGTTATTTTAACCAATCAGGGCATGGGCCCTTGGTGTGGTGGTGTGTCAGCCATCCACGTGTCAGTACACAGGTGTGTACACTACATTTTAGCTAGGTACGAATTAGTAATATTCTACTTAGTGTTACATATAGTTTATATTAGTTTAAATAATTACATATAAAATATATTCAGTTTTACTTTCACTCCTTAGTACAGACGCACGACCTCGACCGGTCGTGCGTGTAGTGAGTGCCGTAGCGTAAGGGGATCCCTCCCCTTAGCTACACCCTTTGTAAGGGAACCTTGCCGTTAAGGCACTAGTACAGGCTAGAGTAAACTAACCCGGGAATCTTGGCCCCGAGTAGGAGAGCTCTCTCCTACTAAGCCCTTAATAAGGGCGTATCGGCTAAGTAGCGGCGAACGCCGCTTTAAGGAAAGCCTTCCTCTGTGCGCTAGCCGCACCGTGCGTTTACGCACCGGCTACATCATTAGTGACAACCCGCCGATGGGGTTCCCACCGGATCGGGGAGTCCGACATGAAATTGATTTGGTTCCCCGAACCAAATACTGCGTCACTAGGCAGTGGCCTCTCCCCAAGGAGCAATGCGACGTCATCGATCATTCTTCAAGGGGAAAGAAGAGGCAGGGATGGTACGGGAGAGCAAGTCTCCTCACTCATCTCCCACCTTTTGTGTTCGTAAACCGAACGGAAAGTGGAGCATTGTGCATGCGCATAATAAGCTGAACGCAGCTACTGTACCCATGCAGACTCCGATTTCTCGGAAGGATGTCCTCCAGAACAATATGGCGGGATGTACGGTCTACAGTGCCTTAAATCTGGTGGACGGGTACTATCAGGTGCTCATGCGAGTGTCCGATATTCCGCTGAAAGCGGTTAGCACGCCTAGTGGCATGCTGTGGGAGTGGCTTGTTATGACGCAACGGCTTTTGAATGCACCAGCGACTTTCATTCGCTTGGTGACTCAACTCTTCCGCCCTCATAGGAAGTACGCTCAGACGTACTTAGACAATATATTCGTTCATAGTCGTGCGGAAGGCGACTCGGCTGATGTTCAGACGCACCTGATACACCTTCGAGCGATGCTCGAATGTATGCGGGAGCATAAGTTATATGCAAACACATCCAAATGTATCTTTGGTGCTGAGGAAATTCCTTTCCTCGGATGCTTCATCGGTAAGGATGGAGTGCGGGCGGATCCCGCGAAGGTGAAAGCCATTGTGGAGTGGCCTTCGCCTGTAAATCTTATAGATTTACGGAAGTGGCTAGGATTAGCCAACTATCTACACAAGTACAGCGAGAACTACGCTGAAATGGCGAAGCCATTGACCGACCTTCTTAAGAAGGATGTTGATTGGTGTTGGAAAACCGAACAGCAAAACGCTTTTGAAGCGGTAAAGGGGAGCTTGTTGAAAGCTACCGTTCTTGCTCTCCCGGACTCTGGGAAACCATTTAGTGTCGTCTGCGACGCCTCTGATTTCGCAATCGGATGTGCTTTGTTACAAGCTGACGCTGCAGGAAGGGAACGCGTAATTGCGTTTGAGTCGAGGCAGCTTAAAGCTGCAGAACGGAATTATCCCGTTCATGACAAGGAGCTACTTGCAATGAAGTATGCTCTTGTCAAATTTAAGGTTCACCTACGCGGCTCAAAGCCGTTCGTGGTTTATACTGACCACGCGTCCTTACGGACAGCGACAAAGTCGCCTCATTTCTCGCAACGGATGGCCCGTTGGCTCTCCTTCTTTGAGGAGTACAACTTTCAGGTTAAGTATAAACCTGGCAAGCAGAACGTGCTTGCGGACGCGTTATCGCGTCGTCCCGATTACGAGCTCGCTCACGCGATATTCGTCACCACGTCTGTGGTAGATCTCATACGCCAGGCGTATGAGAAAGACCCTCAATGTACGGCGCTTATCCGCGCGTTAGGTGAAAAGGGTCTTGGCTCGTCTGAGCCAACCCTGTAAAGTCGAGCTAGAGCTCGTTTACACCGTTACAGGTACTGTGACGGTCTGCTATTTTATAGCACGAGTGCGGAGGACACTCCGCGGGTGGTAGTCCCTCATAATGAGGAACTGAAGTATAGAGTCCTTTTTGAGGCACATGACACCCCTACCGGGGGTCATTTAGGTCGGTATAAGACCTACAGCGCTTTAAGCGCTTTGTATTGGTGGCCCAATATGTATAAGTGGGTCGGTGCGTATATACGCACCTGTGAGACGTGTCAGAGGGTTAAACCCTCTGCAAGTTCGGCTGCGCCTTTGTCGAGCTTATCGGTTCCAACGGAGTGTTGGAAATCCATTAGCATGGATTTTATCTTCGGTTTTCCGAAGGATAAGGCTGGAAACACCGGTATATTGGTCTTTGTAGACCGATTGAACAACATGGCTCACCTGTCGGCGGTGCCAGAGTCCATAGATGGACAAGGAACAGCAAAAGTGTTCCTAGACCGTGTCTTTCGACAACATGGTCTACCCGATTCCGTTGTATCGGATCGGGATCCCGGTTTTACGGGACAACTCTGGGGAGCGTTGTTTAAGGTGTTAGGCACCAATCTCCTCATGTCCACTGCGGATCGCCCGCAGACGGACGGTCAGACGGAACGCGTTAATCGCGTTGTGGAGGATATTCTCCGGATTTTATGTCCGGATTCTCCAAAGAGTTGGAGTGAGATGCTTCCGATGGTTGAATTTGCTATCAACAATTCGGTACATGCATCTACGGGGTTTACCCCGTTTTACGTGAACGGATTGGTGAATCCGAGGGTTCCAGTAACGCCACATGTGTGTGGCCCAGGGCTTGAGGGGGGAGGATTCCCCGATGTCAGCCCTGTATCTGTGCGAAAGCACATCGATAAGTTTTTATCGACGCGCCTTAGTGTCTTACGACACGTCTGCGATGCCATGGCGGAAAGCCAAGACAAGCAGAAGGAGAAAGCTGACCGAAAGGGGCGGCGTAATAAAAAGGTATACAAAGTAGGAGAAAGTGTTTTATTAAACGCTAAAAATCTTCCTACACATGCAGTTTCAAATGTGTTGCGAAATAAACTGCGCCCCAGGTTTCTGGGTCCCTTTAAGGTGTTAGCCCGAAAGGGCTTGTCGTACACCTTAGACATCCCGAAGGCGATGCGTACGCATCCAACCTTCTATGTGGGTATGCTTAAGCCATACCAGAACCCGGAGGTGGGCCCCCTCTTGAAGGAGGTTGAGAAGTCGGATAGCCGTAAGGCACGGCAGGGCGGAGTAAAAGTTCCGACAGGTTCGAAAGTGACCACGAAGCTCCGCAACAGAAGCCTCAGATCTCCCCTCAAGACGGCAAAATTCGTCAAAGGCAGACTCGAGCGAGTCAATCCGCCTCTCGAAGCGGTCAATTGCGTCCATGGCATCGTGGAGTCCATCCTGGCCTTCCTGGATATGACGGCTGTGTCGATCACAGCGCTCGTGAATCTCACGTCGCAATCTCGCGACCACCTCCTCCAGTTCTCGATTCGGGGTGGTTCCACATTATCATGTGGAGCGTCTGATGGCGCGACGCCATCATCGGGGTAAAACCCAGTATCTAGTGAAGTGGAAGCGTTATAAACATTCACGGAGTTCGTGGGAGTCCGAGACTTCCCTGCGGCAGGATTGCCGAGACGTCGTTGACGTTTTCGAGCGGGAGAATCCCGCTGCGAGTCGACGACTAAAGGGGCGGGGGAAACCCCTTCCATCCCAGGAGTTGGGAGTTCGCCGGAGGAAGATGCGGAGCTTGCACTGCGCTCCGGCACCACAGTGAGGGCACGGGCGCTATCATAGCGCGTTCGATAAGGGGCAGGTAATTGCCCCATCGCTTTGGCTTTGGCAAACGCCAAGCGCAATGCCCTCTCCAGTCGAACGTCACGTTCGGCATAGCTGTTGTACAGCTCTGTAAGGTCAGGGAGACGCTTCTCCTCTTCCTCCCAAGCGCGGAACTTACGCTCTGCCTCTGCGGCATCCTCCCCTTGTAGGAGAACGAAGGGAACCTCGCGGAGGTTCTCAACAAAGACACCCTGCGCCTGTTTCTCGAGGTGCTCTCGTTATGAGGTGGCAGTGAACTGCTTCTGCGTGAGCAGTTTGTCCCGGTGTTGTTTCCGGCACGCGATTTGACGCGGCTGTTCAGCCGCAGGGCCAGGGGTAAAGAAGTCTAAACCCCTCTTTACCTCATTCTTAGCCCACTTTTGGGGATCACAAGGACCATCAAAGCGATATTCCGCACGTGAAGGGCGTTTAGGGACGCGTAATACAGCCCCTAGTGCCTGTGTGGCAAGATAAGAGTCCTGATCCGCGTCCAACTCATTGGTCGTGATGTTCGCCTTCGGCGGCTCGGATTTTCCATCCGAAGTTGGCAATGGTGGCGTGCGAGTTAGCGCATTTTCCCCACGTGTTGGGAAAGGATTAGGCTGCCGACGTCGCCGTTCGGCGTCGTCAGAGCGGTTATCCTTAGGGGAGCTATCCCCAAGGGCCCCTTCCTCCGAGATATTGGAGCCCGAGTAGATGACATCCCCTTCTCGGGGTGAATAATTGTAACGGGGTTACATTCGGTTAACACTGAGTGTTGGTGTACATGAGTACACCGCGGTTGAGGTCAGTATTGGCCGGGTTGAAAGGTTTCGAACCTTTGGTTATTTTAACCAATCAGGGCATGGGCCCTTAGTGTGGTGGTGTGTCAGCCATCCACGTGTCAGTACACAGGTGTGTACACTACATTTTAGCTAGGTACGAATTAGGAATATTCTACTTAGTGTTACATATAGTTTATATTAGTTTAAATAATTACATATTAAATATATTCAGTTTACTTTCCACTCCTTAGTACAGACACACGACCTCGACCGGCCGTGCGTGTAGTGAGTGCCGTAGCGTAAGGGGAGCCCTCCCCTTAGCTACACCCTTTGTAAGGGAGCCTTGCCGTTAAGGCACTAGTAAAGGCTAGAGTAAACTAACCCGGGAATCTTGGCCCCGAATAGGAGAGCTCTCTCCTACTAAGCCCTTAATAAGGGCGAATCGGATAAGTAGCGGGAACACCGCTTTAAGGAAAGTCTTCCTCTGTGCGCTAGCCGCACCGTGCGTATACGCACCGGCTACATCTGGTAGCACTTGTAGTCAATCCAACACCTGTGTTGGTAGACTAGGCATCACTCTGCAAAGGATGAATCAGGACGATTGGGATAGTTTGACCCTCGTCCAACAGGAAGCCTTTAAAAGGCTGTTACCCTTAACGGGGGAAGAAGGCATGAAGCTCCTAGTGGAGCAGGGCCTTGAGGCCGTAAAGGCAAGGGTAAATGCCCTCATCACTCATTAGGCGAGTTGCGGTGGAGGTCATCTCACGGGGGTGCGCCCTCCATTATCGTTTAAGATAAAGGAGTTCACCGGAGAGAAGGGTGACAACCTTTATGTTTGGTTGCGAGAGGTCGAAACGGCCTTCGCCACAGCGAACATGACCGCTGATCACTTGCAAGTGGGACTTGCATTGACCCATCTTACGGGCAAAGCCCGTACATGGGCGTTTACATGCTCGGAATCAGTCAAGGACGTGTTTCCAACACGGAAGGTCCTTAAGCAGAAGCTTATGGACATGTACGCAACGCCTGATCTGGTTTTCCAGAATCAACTGGCGTTCCTGAGGTGCCGCACTAAGGACCTGGAGGTTTATATCCAGGAGCTTAAGACCCTGTTGGCAGGGATGTACACGAAAGCGTATTCGGACGACGTGTCCATCCCCGTCTTCATGGGAGGCCTGAGAGAAGGGCAAGCACGTTCGGAATTGTTCCGATGCCGACCCGAATCCCTGGAAGAGGCATTCAAGATGGCGTTCAACGCCGCCGAGAGGAACTTACGTTCGTCTAAGGTGGGTCCCGAACCCATGGACCTGAGTCAGGTCGAAGCGGAGGAGAAACCTCCCGCTAAGAGTCATTCTGACTCTTTTTCACAGAGCTTCGAGACAGAGCTCTTGGCTATGTTGCAGCGGCGTGGGCCGCTGAGATGCTTCCTGTATGGGAGCATGGATCATCTGAAGAACAGATGTCCGAAAAATCCCCAGCGAGGCACTCGCTACAAGGGACCAATGGTGGGGAAAAAGCCCTTGTCCAGGCCGTCGGGAAACTACGGCTCCCAGTAGGTGCGGGGCGCCCTACTGGGGGACCCCTCAGTGCTGTTAATCACCAGGTAAGGGGACGACAGCACAAAGCCCCGAGGGAAGCGGTGCTTTCTAGCACCGAGTTGGTGTACCAGCCAGGTTTGCTGGTAGTCCTTGCGGACGTGAAAGGCTTTGATAAGCCTTGGAGAGTCTTGATAGACTCTGGAGCGTATGACAATTATGTCAGAAGGGCTTCTGTTGTGAAGAGTCGGCTGTATGCCGAGGCCCTAGAGTCACGTTCTCGTGACGTTGTCACGGTCCGTCTTGCGACGGGCGTACATGTTTCTGTACCCAAGGTCCCGATTGACCTTAAGCTGAAGTTTGCAGACTTCGACAGCTTAGAACGTTGCCTAGTTCTGGATTTGGACTCGAGGTTGACCTCATTCTGGGCATGAAGTGGCTGGAACGCCACGAGCCATGGATAGAATGGAAGTCTAAGTCCATTGGCTCAACGCACCCGCGGTAGGGTGAAGCATTGGCGAGTGATGAACCCACCTTTGCTCGATCGCAAAAGAGTTCTGGCGTGAGATGCCAGAGATTGGGATGTCTGAAACGATCATTCCCAATGGCGTTAAGGAAGAGTTCCTTAACGAGGGGGATTCGGCGGTTAATTCCCGCGCCGATGTAGGCGAGACTGGTGAGTCGCCAGTGATAGAGGTGGAATCCTCTGAGGGTATTCGCGAGGCGCTTAGAGAAGAGACCCGAAGTTCGTCTCTTCTACAGGTCGTAATTGAATCCGACCACGCCGTGTCCGGCGAAAAAGTTGCGACTTCAGTGGTAGGGGTAGAGACCCCTGTGGTTAAGCGCGAGGCGCTTCCAAGCTAAGAGACCAGAAGTTCGTCTCTTTCGCACTTTGGAAATGATTCCGATTACGCCGGTATTGGCGAGACCGGCGAGTCACCGGTGGTAGAGGTAGAGACCTCTGTGGATAGGCGCGTGGCGCTTCCAGTAGATGGGGCAATTGACTTTCCCCATCTGGGTCTCGGGATGCGTCCCGAGGGCAGTAGTCAGCAGTCCTACAGGATGCTGAATAGTGTGACAGGTGTTGTCACAGAAGGCGTAAGCCTGGAACGGTTGCCTGGGGTAGGCGAACTGTTGTGGTTGGAGGAGATGTCCTTCAACGAGTTTGAGACTGCTTTGAAAGCAGATGAAATCGACGAGGTTGTCGTGTTGCGTCCGGAAGAGGAGTTGAACTCCTCATCCACGATGGACGAGTCAGTTTTGGTGAAAAGCAAACAGGCATTGAATGCCCGAAGCGACCTCAAGATCCTCGCGGATCCTGAGGACCCTTACCATTCCTTACTAAAGAAATTTGGAGATGTCATTAGTGACAACCCGCCGATGGGGTTACCACCGGATCGGGGAGTCCGACATTAAATTGATTTGGTTCCCGGAACCAAATACTGCGTCACTAGGCAGTGGCCTCTCCCCAAGGAACAATGCGACGTCATCGACGCATTCTTCAAGGGGAAAGAAGAGGCAGGGATGGTACGGGAGAGTAAGTCTCCCCACTCATCTCCCACTTTTTGTGTTCGTAAACCGAACGGAAAGTGGCGCATTGTGCATGCGTATAACAAGCTGAACGCAGCTACTGTACCCATGCAGACTCCGATTTCTCGGAAGGATGTCCTCCAGAACAATATGGCGGGTGTACTGTATACAGTGCCTTAGATCTGGTGGACGGGTATTATCAGGTGCTCATGCGAGCGTCCGATATTCCGCTGACAGCGGTTAGCACGCCTAGTGGCATGCTGTGGGAGTGGCTTGTTATAATACAAGGGCTTTCAAATGCGCCAGCGACTTTCATTCTCTTGGTGACTCAACTTTTCCGCCCTCATAGGAAGTACGCTCAGACGTACTTCGACGATATATTCGTCCATAGTCGTGCGGAAGGCGACTCGTCTGATGTTCAGACGCATCTGATACACCTTCGAGCAGTGCTCGAATGTATGCGAGAGCATCAGTTATATGCAAAAGCATCCAAGTGTATCTTTGGTGCTGAGGAAATTCCTTTCCTCGGATGCTTCATCGGTAAGGATGGAGTGCGTGCGGATCCCGCGAAGGTGAAAGCCATTGTGGAGTGGCCTTCGCCTGTAAATCTTATAGATTTACGGAAGTGGCTTGGATTAGCCAACTATATCCACAAGTACAGCGAGAACTACGCTGAAATGGCGAAGCCATTGACCGAACTTCTTAAGTAGGATGTTGACTGGTGTTGGGAAACCAAACACCAAAACGCTTTTGAAGCGGTAAAGGGGAGCTTGCTGAAAGCTCCCGTTCTTGCTCTCCCAGATTCTGGGAAACCATTTAGTGTCGTCTGCGACGCCTCCGATTTTGCAATCGGATGTGCTTTGTTACAAGCAGACGATGCAGGAAGGGAACGCGTAATTGCGTTTGAGTCGAGGCAGCTTAAAGCTGCAGAACGGAATTATCCCGTTCATGACAAGGAGCTACTTGCAATGAAGTATGCTCTTGTCAAATTTAGGGTTCACCTACTCGGCTCAAAGCCGTTTGTGGTTTATACTTACCACGCGTCCTTACGGACAGCGACAAAGTCGCCTCATCTCTCGCAACGGATGGCCCGTTGGCTCTCCTTCTTTGCGGAGTACAACTTTGAGGTTAAGTATAAACCTGGCAAGCAGAACGTGCTTGCGGACGCGTTATCGCGTCGTCCCGATTACGAGCTCGCTCACGCGACATTCGTCACCACGTCTGTGGTAGATCTCATACGCCAGGCGTATGAGAAAGACCCTCAATGTACGGCGCTTATCCGCGCGTTAGGTGAAAAGGGTCTTGGCTCGTCTGAGCCAACCCTGTAAAGTCGAGCTAGAGCTCGGTTACACCGTTACAGTTACTGTGACGGTCTGCTATTTTATAGCACGAGTGCGGAGGACACTCCGCGGGTGGTAGCTCCTCATAATGAGGAACTGAAGTATAGAGTCCTCTTTGAGGCACATGACACCCCTAGAGGGGGTCATTTAGGTCGGTATAAAACCTACGGCGCTTTAAGCGCTTGGTATTGGTGGTCCAATATGTATAAGTGGGTCAGTGCGTATATACGCACCTGTGAGACGTGTCAGAGGGTCAAACCCTCTGCAAGTTCAGCTGCGCCTTTGGCGAGCTTATCGGTTCTAACGGAGTGTTGGAAATCCATTAGCATGGATTTTATCTTCGGTTTTCCGAAGGATAAGGCTGGAAACACCGGTATATTGGTCTTTGTAGACCGATTGAACAACATGGCTCACCTGGCGGCGCTGCCAGAGTCCATAGATGGACAAGGAACAGCAAAAGTGTTCCTAGACATGTCTTTCGACAACATGGTCAACCCGATTCCGTTGTGTCGGATCGGGATCCCCATTTTACGGGACAACTCTGGGAAGCGTTGTTTAAGGTGCTAGGCACCAAGCTCCTCATGTCCACTGCGGATCATCCGCAGAAGGAAGTTCAGACGGAACGCGTTAATCGCGTTGTGGAGGATATTCTCCGGAGTTTATGTCCGGATTCTCCAAAGAGTTGAAGTGAGATGCTTCCGATGGTTGAATTTGCTATCCACAATTCGGTACATGCATCTACGGGGTTTACCCCGTTTTACGTGAACGGATTGGTGAATCCGAGGGTTCCGTTAACGCCACGTGTGTGTGGCCCAGGGCTTGAGGGGGAGGATTCCCCGATGTCAGCCCTGTATCTGTGCGAAAGCACATCGATAAGTTTTTATCGACGCGCCTTAGTGTTTTACGACACGTCTGCGATGCCATGGCGAAAAAACAAGACAAGCAGAAGGAGCAAGCTGACCGAAAGGGGCGGCGTAAGAATAGGTGTAAAAAGTGGGAGAAAGTGTTTTATTAAACACTAAAAATCTTCCTACACGTGCAGTTTCAAATGTGTTGCGAAATAAACTGCGCCCAAGGTTTGTGGGTCCCTTTAAGGTGTTATCCCGAAAGGGCTTGTCGTATACCTTGGACATCCCGAAGGCGATGCGTACGCATCCAACCTTTTATGTAGGTATGCTTAAGCCATACCAGAACCGGGAGGCGGGGCCCCTCCTGGAGGAGGGTGGAAAGCCGGATAGCCGTAAGGCACCGCAGGGCGAAGGAAGCCCGAAAGGGCTAAAATGCGACCACGAAGCTCCGCAACGTTCGTCTCGAGAGAGGCAAGCCGCTCCTCGAGGCGTTCATTCGCACACCTCTCGTTGCGGAGTTCCTCCTGAGCATCTTGGATGCGTAGGCTGTGCCGATCACAGCGCTCGTGAAAGTCACGCCGCAATAGCGCGACCCCCTTCTCCAGTTCTCGATACGGAGGGTACGCCACATTATCATGTGGAACGCCTGATGGCACGACGCCATCACCTGGGTGAGACCCAGTACCTGGTGAAGTGGAAAGGGTATCCACATTCCCAGAACTCGTGGGAGTACGAGACTCCCCTGCGGCAGGATTGCCGTGACGTCGTTGACGCTTTCGAGCGGGAGAATCCCACTGAGAGTCAACGACCAAAGGGGCTGAAGAAGCCCCTTCACTCCCAATATCTGGGAGTTCGCCGGAGGCAGATGCTGTGCTTGCATTTCTCTCCGGCACCACATCGAGAGCAGAGCGCGTATAATAGGAGGCAGGCAATTGCCCTTGCGCTCTGGCCTGAGCATAAGCCAAGCGTAGCGCTCTCTCTACCCGAACGTCGTGTACGGAAAAGCTGTTGTACAGCGCATCGAAACTGTGGAGGTGTTTCTCCCTTTCCGCCCAGGCGCGTAACGCCTGTTCTGCGTCTTCGACGCTTTCTTCCCTCAGGAGAACAAGGGGAATCTCGCGGAGAACATCCACGAGGGCACCGCGTGCCTGTTTCCCGAGGCGCGTCCGGTAGGACTTAACGGAATAATGTTTGGGCGTTAGTAGTCGGGCCCGGAGTTGGTTCCGATGCGCAATTTCACGCCGGCAGTATAGCCGCCGGTCCAGGGGTATAAGTGGCTAAGACTCTCTTGACCGCGTTCTTAGCCCTCTTTTGAGGGTCGCGAGGTCCCTTACGTGCCCGTCCGGCACGTCGGGCCTCTTGAACCAAGGACGGTTCATTGGTGGTGGTTGCCTGTGGCAACCTGGAGGTATCACCCCTAGCGGGTAACGGTGGCGCACGAGTTAGTGCGTTTTCACCACGTGTGGGGAATGGGTTGGATGGCTGATAGCGCCGTTCGGCGCTATCAACATGGCCAGCCGTTGGGGAGAGCTCCCCAAGGGCGTCCACTTCCGAGCCGTCGGAATAGTTTGCGTCCATAGCACCGCTGAGGGTGTACAATGGACAGCCAGAGGTATGGTGTTGGAGTTCTCCAACAATTTTTTGTTTATTGCGTAAGCAATAGTCTTGATGGGGGAGGATGTAACGGGGTTATATTCGGGTAACACTGAGTGTTGGTGTACATGAGTACACCACGGTTGAGGCCAGTATTGGCCGGGTTGAAAGGTTTCGAGCTTTTGGTTATTTTAACCAATCAGGGCATGGGCCCTTAGTGTGGTGGTGTGTCAGCCATCCAACTGTCAGTACACAGGTGTCTACACTACATTTTAGCTAGGTACGAATTAGGAATATTCTACTTAGTATTACATAGTTTATATTAGTTTAAATTAATTTAGGCGAATTACATATTAGATATATTCAGTTAACATTTCACTCTATTTTTCGGACGTGCGACCTCGACCGGTCGCGCGCGCAGTGAGTGTCGTAGGTAAGAGGGAGCCCTACCTTTACTTACATCCCGTAAAGGTAATACAGCCGTTAAGGCTAAGTAGTAAACCAACCCGGGAATCTTGGCTCCGAGTAGGAGAACTCTCCTACTAAGCCCTTTACAAGGGAGTATAGGCTAAGTAGCGGTAGCTACCGCTTTAAGGAAGAGTCTTTCTCTGTGCGCTAGCCGCACCGTTCGTATACGCACCGGCTACAGTTGTCGTGACCTGGTTTGTCTGTTACAGCCCACGCCCTAGCGCCCATAGCTGCAGGACAGCATGTGAAGCTGAGAGCACATGACTTCTCGTTAGCTTTACCTCTGGGATTGAACCCGATGTTGTGTATGTAAGATGCGTCTGTGTCTTGGATTTCTGTAGTGGTGCTGACAGTTTGTTTTCGTGACCTGGCTTGTCCGCCACTGTCCGCGCCCTAGCACCCATAACTGCAGGACAGTATGAACAGTTTCCACAGCCAAAAATGCAGGACCTTTTGTTGACTTATTTGCCAGGATTGGATTTGCCGTAGTGCATGCAAGCTGTGTCCGTGTCTTGATTTTCTTAGTTGATGTTACTCAAAAGAGCATAGCATTTTGACTAAAACACTTGCAGCTTCGGATGTGTTAGGGCTACCACGACTTTATAACAGGTGTTCACGTGATGGACGAACACAACGATCTTTGATATTAATGTTCAGTGTTGACAAGACAAGAAGTTTGTAATTGATACTTTCTTTGATGAGCACATGAGATGGTTGTAGACATATGCTTGAGGAAATCGCCAGCGTAAAAAGCAACATTGTGCTAGTATTTAAAGTCTTGGTATGAACAAATATACCATAAAGTAATATCTGTTGCAGATCGCATCCTACATATTGTAAATATAGATCCACTTCACCACAATCGCCCCTTGCATAATCATCGCATGCGAGCAAAAGTCACGCACACGCATAGTTCTTAGTAATCACACTTCAGATATTTACGTGCCTCATTCTCATCCATAGGTGTCGTGAAAACTGGAACCTCATTTTCCTTGCATATGTTAATCACCCTTTTCCAGGTACTCTCGCATTCAAAAACATAACGCGACGCAACTATGAAGAGGTAAAAACGGGCTCTGCTATGTTTCAATTATGATCTTGATGGATATCCGTCAAGGAATCCCAGCGTGTGTGATCGAACCATAGATACAATAACGACATTTGCTTCACGACCTTGACTAGAGTCGGTCGTAGCCACCTCAATATAAATATATTCGTCATACACATAACCCATGTACTTTAATTGCCTCCGTATAGCCTTGACTTGATTTTGATATGGCGAAATAATTAACAATTTAATTTCCTCACAACTATTCTTGTTCTTCATCTCGCTTTCCAGCATACCGTATATCTTCCCCAATAAGTATATGACCATTGCTAGCTCAATAATATTAGTATGCCTGAACTCTTGACGCTCCATCTCTCTCACCCACTCTTGGCAACTAATCCAAATAACTCGATCACTCTTGAGACTTCGCTATCCAGAAAGATTGCGATCAACTGGTTTACCCCAATCAACCACGTCCAGGCTATTGAAACGCATACCACTCTAATAATCCTTCGATATGGCTGCTCTATCTCGGATTGTATACGGGTAAAATACTTGTAACAATCTCGTGATTTTCGGATGACTTCTAAATTCTTCATTCATAGTGACTCCGGGGAACACTGGTAATAACTGATGAGTAGCGCGAAAATGTTCTATAGAATGCAGCAACCCCTAGGTGATTTTATGAAGACGGGCTCCACTGTGAAACCGGTGTCTTAACTTTTTACTTATGGGAGAGTACGCAAAAACCTGATAGGAATCAGCTACAGATACCAGAACTTCAACTTTTGGCCTGATAGCTTGTAATAACGCTACCTCTGCCGTTTAAGCTCCTTCATCATTAATTATTACATTGTAAGATACCGTGTGGTAGTCTGGTAGCACTAATTGGGCCAAGGTAGCAATAATTACATGTGCTTGCTCCAATGTCTCCACCTCCTTCTTTCTCAATCTTGCAGAAATATCTTTGTGAACCACACTGCCTTCCAATGAACGTCGCTATCGTTGTAATATTTCTGAAAAAAACCTCCGTCGGTAATGTTCAGCTTCTGGTAATTCCATCGTACCCTTTATCTCACCCAACCGTACTATATCGTGATCCTGTATCGCCTTGGGATCCATCAACCTTTTAAGATCTTCATCAATGGCTGCATTAGTTTCTGAGACGATAGCAATGCGACCCCGTAGAAACACCGCTAATAGCGTTAACACAATCCAACTGAGCATACTATTCCCCAGTCCAGAAAACTCAATTCGTGATATCTCAAGACGCAAAGTCTTCCACAATCCCATCTCCTTAGCTGACTTGATCCCTATTTATATACTCAGTCCTAAAATCTCCAGTTACTTGTAAATATAACACCCCTCTAATTAACGGCATGAAATTATCGGGACCGTGATCATTGTCATATGTTTTCCATCTTTTAGCTAAACATTGCCCCACTCCATAAGATGTTACATGAAGATCCATTGTTGACGCAACATCCTTTGGGTCCCATTCATACTTGTACTGAATCGGATCGGTAACACTACGTATTCCAAGTGTGTTATTAAGCACATAGTGAGGAGATAGTCACTCACTGACGTGAACTTATCCATATACACCTCCCTCAATTTGAAGTACAACCAATGCCTGCAAGTTCCGTGATAGTTAAATTGTGGTATTGTGACATCATACAATAGACAGCACAATTCATATCTACATGGTCCATAACCTCCACCCCAACATTCCACGAAGGAAAACTACCAGAGACTCCGAATCTCTTAGTAATAGCGTGACCACGAATAATACATTTCTTGCATCTTCTGGATTTATGGCTCTGAGTTGTTGTTTTCCACCAAGTTCTCTATGGAAGTCCAAAGACTTTTCCACACTAACAATAGTTCCTGGATCAATAGTGACGTTATCAACTTCTTGACACCACTCCCTTTCAACATCTTTCATGCGTAATATCACCTGCCGTGCGGTTGACCCTGGTTGACACTTACTTTTCCACAATAAGTGTGGTTGGTCTATTGGAACCAAAATATTACTGAACGTGTATTTCCGATACTCATCTGCCCTCTGAGTCACTGTTTGAGTTATTTCTGTATCCACATCAGTCATTGGGAGTGAGGTGACTCAAGACTTCTCCGTATGATTTTTTCATTTTCAATATCTTCAGTTGTAGATACATCAACCCTCCGTGGTACCTTCATCATTCTCTTCCACTTTCCACATTCTATCTTCTTCCAGGACCAAGTCCATTTTTTATTTCATCCCTATTACTTGCACTGGACTCCGAATCCTCTGTTGACTCGGCCAGATAAATCACTAGTGGAGAAGCTGTCGTCTATTCTTCCTCACATTCCAATCTAGTGTGCCCAGATTTATCACCATCTAATGGAGCTTCTATTGTCTGTCCACGCCTAGAATCCATTTCTTGGGCCTCCATAGTGAAATGCTCCCTATCTGCATCGGTTACGTTCTCATCATCATTTGCTATTGGAGATCGTTCTGTTGGATGTGGGATGTAGTCGACTGACTGTTTCTGCTTGTCCTTCTCCTCTAATCCCATTATCTGACTCTCTGGCACTACTCGATCAACAATTACTGAAATGGCTGGGTTTTTCTCTTCTTCATGCTCTACAGTGCATTTGGATCTCTGATCGTCTAATGGGTCTTATATCATGTGTCCACTCGTAACATCAGATTCTTGATTCACCACGTTATCATCCCTTATGCCCATGACATCCAATTGGTTTGACTTGTCTTCTTCTTCGGACTCCAATCTAGTGTGCCCAGATTTATCAACATCTAATGGAGCTTCTATTGTCTGTCCACTCCTAGAATCCATTTCTTGGGCCTCCATAGTGGAATGCTCCCTATCTGCATCGGTTACGTTCTCATCCTCACTCGCTATTGGAGATCGTTGTGTTGGCTGTGGGATGTAGTCGACTGACTGTTTCTGCCTGTCCTTCTCCTCTAATCCCATTCTCTGACTCTCTGGTACTACTTGGTCAACAATTACTGAAAGGGCTGGGTTCTTCTCTTCCTCATGCTCTACAGTGCATTTGGATCCCTCATCGTCTAATGGGTCTTGTAATGGGGTGCCATTACATAATTGATATTCAAGTTAGAATATCACAGTTTAATTTCAGACGCGTTGTCTGAAATTCAAAAAAATAGATTATAAGTTATTATAATCTACGAAGGAAAAGTCGATTCGGTATAAATACCGAATCATGCAGGTTAACTAATAGTACAGTTAGTTTATTCTTGATATTATTATATTAGTTAGGTAATTACTATACTGTTAGCCGCTAACCACCCATTTAATAAACACTCTGAATTTTGCGTTCTAAACAACAAGTAATTATTTATATTTACTTTAGTATAGGATTAGTTTTCATCAACTAATCCTACCCCTCTTGTATTGCGCGCTTCCTCGCACAACACAGTGTAAGCCTGTAACAGGATCAGTCCTGTTACACCTGGTAGCACTTTGTGGTCCGTCTTAACGACCACAGTTCCGTTCCGCTAGTCAACTAGCGGAGCGAAGATTAAGAGCCACTCGGAATCAAGTCGTGAGACATGACGCCTGCCGAGCGAGAAAGAACGCTGGAAGTAGTGACGAAACACTTCCCCCACTTCTCGTCGCGTAGTAAAGACGCGGCGGTAGAGATGGTTCGGTCCATGGGGACCGACATCCTTACCTTCCTCCTGGGTATGACCCCGGAGGAAGCGATAGAGGTGGTGAATCGCTTTAGGCGAAATCACCTAGAAAAGCCAGTACGGCCCGCGCAAGAGGCATCGCGGACCGCACCTGCACCTGCAACGCATAGCGTTGAAGTGGTAAAGGCGCGAGTACCGCCCTTTACCGGTGAAAGGGGCGAGCCCCTTCGTAGACGGTTCGCAGAGGTGGAAGATGCCATCTCTGCACAAAATATTGTTGACGAACGTCAACAGGCGTACTTCGCCACAACATGTCTGGGCGGCAGAGCCAGGGCATGAGCGATGAGTCGCAGAGCCACTGATGACTCTGCGTTACTGACTTATCAGGAATTAAAAGCTGAGCCAAAGCTCAACTTTGAAGCTCCAGAAATGGAGCTAAGTAGTCGGCAGGAGTTCATGGAACTCCGGCAAGGTAAGCTTGACCTTCAAGCTTACGCTCAGAAAACGCAATATTTGCTGTCAAATATTGTGTATGAGCCGGTGCCCCCTGCTATGCAGGTCACTGGCTTCATGAAGGGACTCAATGATGGTCCCGTCAAACAGAGTCTCTATCGGCACCCGGCAGATACTCTGAGGGATGCCATTGATATGAGCATCCGTGAGGAGTTCAGCATGCGATCAGCGTCATCGCATTCTGGGTACAGCCGAAGGGCTCAACAGCCCTTCGCTTTTGACATGCCGCAACGGCATGTCAACAATCAGCAGTCAGGAAGACAAAGCTCACACTTCGTCTCAAGAAATGGCCACCCGCGCCAGAGCATGGGCGGTGGAGGTCCAGATCCGATGGACCTATCGGTTGCGGTGCTTCGAGCTCGAAGCAACCGAAATTTAAAAAAATATACGCTGCAATAGATGCGCGAAAATGGGGCATTTTGCCCATGGGTGTATGGCACCGCGTCCGGTGCCACGCAGTCAGCGGACGGAACCGTCCGCTGCACGGCTACACCAACAGGGACATCACCCTGTTGGTGCAAAAAACGATAATCGCCAGTAGGGGCGGGGCGCCCTACTGGGAATGTTATCCCACATGCCGACATAGGGCATGTGAGGGTAATAGCCCCAGACGGGACTATGTCCTGTCAAAAGGTGCAGGGTGATGATAAGCCTGTTATCACCCTGGAGGTTAAGCCGCACGGGAGCGATGTCCCCATGCGAGCTTTGTTTGACACAGGAGCGTCAAACAATTTCGTTAGAACTCAGAGTCTAACGCTGTTGATCTTCGTAAAGGTAGAAACCCCACGAAGTATGTTGTCAGTCCGGTTAGCAACAGGTGCAACCGTGACTATTCCAAAGCGTGTGATTAAAACACGCTTCGAGTTGAATGAACTGTCATTCGAGGATGAATTCATCGTCCTCGATTTAGATGAAAAGTTCGATGTGATACTTCGAATCGCATGGATGTCCAAGTTTAAACCTTCGATCGACTGGGTTAACCTATCGATCGACTGCGGCGGACCCACACGATCTGATCACCCTGTGTATAATCCGGCTGTATCAGAAATACAACCCCAGCGTCGGACAGTCTGGTGGATAGCGATGGCACCACCATGTCTGTTCTGACACGATCAGCGGAAGGTACCTCCGCTGGTGAGAGTCCAGAGGGACTACCACACGCAACAGAAGAGTCGTTGCGTGTTGGAGAGAAACATTCCACGGGTGATAAAGAACACCATGAGAATGAAGTGATATCCACGGTGGGAAACACCCACCGTGAGAATGAAATAATATCCACAGTGGGAAACACCCACTGTGCGACCGAAGGTTCCAACACGATGAAAGAATTCCGTGTTGATGAGAGTGAACTCACGATCGAGTGCAATCGTGAGCACAACTCCGTGGTGTCCAGTGCCCACCACGTTGCGTTAGCCATGCACACGGGTGATAAAGACCACCGTGTCGCAGAACAGGCGGCCGATCAGACGAGCACATCTGATCGCCAAGAAAATTCCATGGTAGGCAGTGGCCACCATGATGATGAGTATTCGCACACGGTGAATCATAATCACCGTGTAGCAGTCGATCAGACGAGTGCGTCTGATTGCATGGACAGTTCCGTCGAGACGATCAACGTCTTGACGCAAACGGAGACCGGATTATCTACCCAGTCTCTGTTGATGGAACACCCTCCGAAAGAAGGTTCGGAGGTGATGGCTCTTCCAGCGCTAAGCTGGAAGAAGTTTATGAGAAACTTGCACGATGATCAGATCGAACAGATCTGTATTATCGTCGCAACAGATGATGTAGTGGATATTCGTGAGCGAATATCCACATTACAAGTGGAAAACATTGGGAACGAGGTTTTCAATGATCAAAACAAAGTTCAGCGCTTTGAAGCGCAGAGCTGGGAGTCGCTTAAAGCGAAATCCCCATTTTATGAGGTACTTCGGGAATACGCTGACGTATTCCCAGAAGAAGTACCTAGCGAGCTCCCTAAGGATAAGGGAGCTCGTCATGAAATTGACCTCGTGCCAGGCACGAAGTATTGTGTTACGCGGCAATCGCCGTTGCCGCGTGATCAAGTAAAAGCGATCGACGAGTTTTTCGAAGCTCTTCGTAAAGCAGGACAAGTGCGAGAGTCTATCTCACCGCACCCTACCCCCACCTTTTGTGTGAAAAAGTCCACAGGTGGGTGGAGAATCGTTCACGCTTACAACAAGCTGAACGCAGCGACGGTACCGGCACAGACACCGATACCGCGAAAAGATGTCATCATAGATGGCATGTGCGGGAGCACCATCTTTAGTGCTCTCAATCTAAGAGATGGATTTTATCAAATCCTAATGCGTGAGAAGGATATCCTTCTCACGGCGGTAAGCACCCCAAGCGGCATGCTTTGGGAGTGGCTTATTGTGACGCAGGGGCTTCGAAATGCCCCTGCTACGTTTAACAGATGCGTAACGCATCTATTACGCCCGGTGCGAGAATTCGCACCGAGTTATTTCGATGACGTGTTCATCCATAGTAAGGGTGAACACGATAAAAGCGATGTAGATGTCCATAGGGAACATCTACGTCGAGTGTTAGAGCTTATGCGTAAGCATAAGCTCTATGCAAATCTGAAGAAGTGCACCTTTGGTGCACCTGAGATACCCGTTCTTGGATGTTTTGTGGGCAAGAACGGGGTGCGTCCTGATCCAGAAAAGATCAGGGTGATCGTTGAATGGCCTACGCCAAACAACGTTAAGGAACTTCGAAAGTTCCTTGGGTTGGAAACATATTTGCACAAGTATTCGTGCAACTATGCTGGGTTCATACGACCTCTTTCTCAATTACTTAAGAAAGATGTCGAATGGCATTGGGATACCCGATGTCAAGATGCTTTTGATGCAGTCAAGCAAAGCTTGACTGAAGCGCCTGTCTTGGCTATAGACGATAACGAGCGTCCGTTCCACGTCGTTTGCGACGCGAGCGATTTCGCTATCGGCTGTGCTTTGATGCAGCGTGATCACGATGATCGTGATCGCGTAATCTGCTATCAATCGCGTCAGTTGCGCCCAGCCGAGCGCAACTATCCAGTGCATGACAAGGAACTCCTTGCCATGAAGTATGCACTGGCTAAGTTTCGGATCTATCTCTTGGGAGATAGACCGTTTGTGGTTTACACGGACCATGCGTCGCTACACACGGCCGTGAATTCACCACACATTTCTCAAAAAATGGCTTGATGGCTGTCATTCTTTGCTGAATACAACTTTACGGTTGAATACAAACCCGGAAAGTTGAACGTGATAGCGGATGCACTATCACGAAGGCCCGATTACGAGACGAAACCGTCCGTAACCGAAGGTGCAAGTGCAAACGCAATCCGTTGCACTGCTTTGTCGTCGTCAATTATACGACAAGTACGCGAGGGTACAAAACAGACGAGAGACACGTCTGTTGATTGATTACTTAAGTAATCAATCAAGTGAGAATCGCGACGAACTCCCAGAGTTCCTCCGCGCTTGTGTGCATCGATATCGACTTCACGTTGGTCTGCTGCTTTACAGCACAGACCAAAAAGATGAAAGTCACATCGTCGTTCCAAACGACGATGATCTCAAACATCAAATTATGTTTGAGTATCATGATGCACCGATTTCGGGGCATCAAGGTCGAGAGAAGACATACGCTTCTCTCGCACGTGACTTTTACTGGCGAAACCAGTACAAGTGGGTACGGAAATACATACGCGCTTGCGAGATTTGCCAGCGCGTTAAGCCTGCGCAGTCTGCACAGTCTCCGCTGCAATATCTGCCGGTTCTGACAGAGTGTTGGAAGTCCATTTCAATGGACTTCGTATTCGGTCTTCCACCCGACAATAGTCGGAAGACCGGAATAGTGGTCTTTGTAGACCGTTTCAGTAAGATGGTACATCTTACTGCAGTATCAGCGAACATAACCGCCGCTCAAACAGCGCGGATATTCGTTGATACGGTATTCCGTTTGCACGGAATGCCGGAAGACATTGTCTCGGATCGAGATCCGAGATTTACAGGACGTTTCTGGCAAGAAACGTTCTCATTGTTGGGAACCCAGTTGAAGTTGTCAACTGCGGACCATCCGGAAACGGATGGGCAGACGAAACGGGTTAACCTCGTTCTCGGAGACATGTTACGATCATACGAACATGCCTTTGAACAGTGGAGTGACTACCTGTCACTCACTGAATTCGCGATTAACAATTCGGTGCATGCTTCAACTGTAACGGGGTTACATTCGGGTAACACTGAGTGTTGGTGTACATGAGTATACCACGGTTGAGGTCAGTATTGGCCGGGTTGAAAGGTTTCGAACCTTTGGTTATTTTAGCCAATCAGGGCATGGGCCCTTGGTGTGGTGGTGTGTCAGCCATCCACGTGTCAGTACACACGTGTGTACACTACATTTTAGCTAGGTACGAATTAGGAATATTCTGCTTAGTATTACATATAGTTTATATTAGTTTAAATTAATTTAGGCTAATTACATATTAATATATTCAGTTTACAAAAATACTTAAGACTGCCAGGCGCGCGACCACGCCCGGTCGCGCGCGCAGTGAGTGTCGTAGATAAGAGGGAGCCATCCCTTTATCTACACCCCGTAAAGGGAACACAGCCGTTAAGACTACGTAGTAAACCAACCCGGGAATCTTGGCCCCGAGTAGGAGATCTATCCTACTAAGCCCTTAATAAGGGCTTATCGGCTAAGTAGCGGCGAACGCCGCTTTAAGGAAAGTCTTACTCTGTGCGCTAGCCGCACCGTGCGTGTACGCACCCGGCTATATCTGGTAGCACTTGTAGTCAATCCAACACCTGTGTTGGTGATCAACATCCTCTGCAAAGGATGGATCAGGACGATTGGGGTAAGATAACCCCCGTCCAACAGGAAGCCTTTAAAAGGCTTTTATCCATATTGGGTGAGGATGGCATGCGCCATCTAGTGGAGCAGGGCCTCGATGCCGTGCGTGAAAGGGTGAATGCCCTTATCGCCCATGGGGCGAGTCTTCGCGGTAGTTATCCCGCGTCTACGGGGGTGCGCCCTCCGATGTCCTTTAAGATAAAGGAATCCACCGGCGAGAAAGGTGAAAACCTTTATGTGTTGCTTCGAGAGGTTGAAACCGCATACGCCACCGCGAATGTGATCGACGATCACCTGCAAGTGGGACTTGCACTGACCCATCTTACGGGCAAAGCCCGTACATGGGCTTTTACGTGTTAGGATTCGGTCACGACCGTGTTCCCAAACTGGGGAGTCCTTAAGCGAAATCTTATGGACAGGTATGCAATGCCTGATCTGGTTGTACAGAATCAGCTGGAGTTTTGAGGTGCCGTCAGGGCACTAGGGACTTGGAGACATATGTCCAAGGACTGAAGACCCTGTTGGAAGGGATGTACGCGAAAGCGTATTCGGACGATGTGTCCATCCCCGTCTTCATGGGAGGCCTGAAAGAAGGGCCAGCACGTTTGGAACTGTTCCGATGCCGACCCTAATCCCTGGGGGAGGCGTTTAAGATGGCGTTTAACGCCGAGAGGAACTTTCGTTCCTCTAAGGTGGGTCCTGAACCCATGGACCTGAGTCAGGTCGAAGTGGAGGGGAAACCTTCCGCTAACAGTCACTCTGACTCTTTTTCGCAGAGCTTCGGGGCGGAGCTCTTAGATATGATGCAGTGGCGTGGGCCACTAAGGTGCTTCCTATGTGGAAGCGTGGATCATCTTCGGAACAGATGTCCAGAAATCCTTAGCGAGATAGTCGCTGGAAGGGGCCGAGGGCGGAAAAAAGTCCCTCGCCCAAGCCTTCGGGAAGCAGCGGCTCCCAATAGGTGCGGGGCGCCTTACTGGGGGACCCCTCAGTGCTGTTAATCACCAGGGAAGGGGACGACAGCACAAATCCCAGAGGGAAGCGGTGCTTTCTAGCACCGAGTTGGTGTACCATCCAGGTTTTCTGGTAGTCCTTACGGACGTGAAGGCTTTGATAAGCCTTGGAGAGTCTTGATAGACTCTGGAGCGTCTGACAATTATGTAGGACGAGCTTCTGTGGAGAAGAGTCTGCTGTATGCCGAGGCCCTGGAGGGACGTTCTCGTGACGTTGTCACGGCCCGTCTAGCGAAGGGCGTATAGGTTTCTGTACCCAAGGTCCCGATTGACCTTAAGCTGAAGTTTGCAAACTTCGATAGCTAAGAACGTTGCCTGAGTCCTGGATTTGGAATCATTCTGGGCATGAAGTGGCTGGAACGCCACGAGCCATGGATAGAATGGAAGTCTAAGCTTATTGGCTCAACACACCCGCGATCGGGTGAAGCATTGTCGAGTCGTGAACCCACCTTTGCTCGATCGCAAAAGCGATTCTGGCGTGAGATGACAGAGATTGGGATGTCTGAAATGATCATTCCCAATGGCGTTAAGGAAGAGTTCCATAACGAGGGGGATTTGGCGGTTAATCCTCACGCTGTGAACGGCGAGACTGGCGAGTTACCTGTGGTAACTCCAGTGGTAGGGGTGGAGACCCCTGTGGTTAAGTGCGAGGCGCTTCCAAGCGAAGATACCCGAAGTTTGTCTCTTTCGCACGTCGTAAATGATCCCGACTATGCTGTTATAGGTGAGACCGGCGAGTCACCGGTGGTAGAGGTAGAGACCTCTGTGGATAGGCACGTGGCGCTTCCAATAGATGGGGCAATTGACTCCCCCCATCTGGACAGTAGGCGAACTGTTGTCGTTGGAGGAGATGTCCTTCAACGAGTTTGAGACTGCTTTGAAAGCAGATGAAATCGACGAGGTCGTCGTGTTGCGTCCGGAAGAGGAGTTGAACTCCTCATCCACGATGGACGAGTCAGTTTTGGTGCAAACCAAACAGGCATTGAATGCCCGAAGCGGCCTCAAGATCCTTGCGGATCCTGAGGACCCTTACCATTCCTTATTGAAGGAATTTGGAGATGACATTAGTGACAACCCGCCGATGGGGTTACCACCGGATCGGGGAGTCCGACATAAAATTGATTTGGTCCCGTAACCAAATACTGCGTCACTAGGCAGTGGCCTCTCCCCTAGGAAGAATGCGACGTCATCGACGCATTCTTCAAGGGGAAAGAAGAGGCTGGGATGGTACCGGAGAGCAAGTCCCCCACTCATCTCCCACTTTTTGTGTTCGTAAACCGAACGGAAAGTGGCGCATTGTGCATGCGTATAACAAGCTGAACGCAGCTACTGTACCCATGCAGACTCCGATTCCTCGGAAGGATGTCCTCCAGAACAATATGGCGGGCTGTACTGTGTACAGTGCCTTAGATCTGGTGGACGGGTATTATCAGGTGCTCATGCTAGCGTCCGATATCTGCTGACAGCGGTTAGCACGCCTAGTGGCATGCTGTGGGAGTAGCTTGTTATGCCACAAGGGCTTTCAAATGCGCCAGCGACTTTCAATCTCTTGGTGACTCAACTTTTCCGCCCTCATAGGAAGTACGCTCAGACGTACTTCGACGATATATTCGTCCATAGTCGTGCGGAAGGCCACTCGTCTGATGTTCAGACGCATCTGATACACCTTCGAGCACTGCTCGAATGTATGCGAGAGCATAAGTTATATGCAAACGCATCCAAGTGTATCTTTGGTGCTGAGGAAATTCCTTTCCTCGGATGCTTCATCGGTAAGGATGGAGTGCGTGCGGATCCCGCGAAGGTGAAAGCCATTGTGGAGTGGCCTTCGCCTGTAAATCTTATAGATTTACGGAAGTGGCTTGGATTAGCCAATTATCTCCACAAATACAGCGAGAACTACGCTGAAATGGCGAAGCCATTGACCGACCTTCTTAAGAAGGATGTTGAATGGTGTTGGGAAACCAAACACCAAAACGCTTTCGAAGCGCTAAAGGGGAGCTTGTTAAAAGCTCCCGTTCTTGCTCTCCCAGACTCTGGGAAACCTTTTAGCGTCGTCTGCGACGCCTCCTATTTAGCAATCGGATGTGCTTTGTTACAAGCAGACGATGCAGGAAGGGAACGCGTGATTGCGTTTGAGTCGAGGCAGCTTAAAGCTGTGGAACGGAATTATCCCGTTCATTATAAGGAGCTACTTGCAATGAAGTATGCTCTTGTCAAATTTAGGGTTCTCCTACTCGGCTCTAAGCCGTTCGTGGTTTATACTGACCACGCGTCCTTACGGACAGCGACAAAGTCGCCTCATCTCTCCCAACGGATGGACCGTTGGCTCTCCTTCTTTGCGGAGTACAACTTTGAGGTTAAGTATAAACCTGGCAAGCAGAACGTGCTTGCAGACGCGTTGTCGCGTCGCCCCGATTACGGGCTCGCTCACAAGACATTCGTCACCTCGTCTGTGGTGGATCTCATATGCCAGGCGTATGAGAAAGACCCACAGTGTACGACGCTTATCAGCGCGTTGGGTGAAAAGGGACTTGGCTCGTCTGAGCCAACCCTGTAAAGTCGAGCTAAATCTCGTTTACACCGTTACAGGTACTGTGACGGTTTGCTATATTATAGCACGGGCGCGGAGGACACTCCGCGGGTGGTTGTTCCTCATGATGAGGAACTGAAATATAAAGTCCTCTTTGAGGCACATGACGCCCCTACCGGGGGTCATTTAGGTCGGGGTAAGACCTACGGCGCTTTAAGCGCTTTGTATTGGTGACCCAAATGTACGTACAAGTGGGTCGGTGCATATATTCGCACTTGTGAGTCGTGCTAGAGGGTCAAACCCTCTACAGATTCAGCTGCTATAGGAAACAGTTGGAAATTGCCAACTGTTCGTGAGGACCAAGTCAACCTATAGCATACAGTTGGGAATTGCCAATTGTTCGTGTGGGCCAAGTCCATCTATAAATATGAAGGTGAGCCTATGGCGGAGTAGCCGTTCCAAACGCGTGTCGAAAATCCATTTGGATTTTATCTTCGGTTTTACCGAAGGCCGGTTCCACCGGCGTTTCGGTCTTTGTAGATCGTTTGAGCAAGATGCTCACCTGGCATCGATTCCAGGCCAGTGATGGACAAGACAGAATGCGTTAATCGCGTTAAACCCATTAGTATGTATTTATCTTAGGGTTTTCCGAAGGGAAAGGCCGGTTTCACCGGCATTTCGGTCTTTGTTGACCGTTTGAGCAAGATGTTCACCTGGCAGCGGTGCCAGAGTCCATTGATGGACAAGAAGGAACGCGTTCATCGCGTTGTTATGGATTTTCTCAGGAGCTTATGTCCGGATTCTCCAAGAGTTGGAGTGAGATGCTTCCTATGACCGAATTTGTCATAAACAATTCGGTGCATGCATCTACGGGGATTACCCTGTTTAATGTGAACGGATTCATAAGTCCGCGGGTTACGTTGACGCCACGTGTGTGTGGCCCAGGGCTTGAGGGGGGAGGATTACCCGATGTCAGCCCTGTATGCTCCTGTCAGTTTGTTTGGCCTACCCGGCAGGGCGGCCGGCAGGCTGCCCGACCGGGTGCAGCTCGGGTCTGCGCTTGTAGCCTCCACGGATCGCGCACTGGGTTCCTTCCACGGCCCCAGCGACCTAGAAGAATCTATTGTTTGTTTGTTGGACCTACCCGGCATGGCGGCCGACAGGCTGCCCGACGGCAGGACGGGGCGGAGCGTCTGATGGCGCGACTCCATCATCGGGGTCAAACCCAGTATTTGGTGAAGTGGAAGGGTTATCCACATTCACAGAGTTCGTGGGAGTTTGAGACTCCCGTGCGGCAGGATTGCCGTGACGTCGTTGACGCTTTCAAGCGGGAGAATCCCGCTGTGAGTCAACGACCAAAGGGGCGGGGTAAGCTCCTTCACTCCCAGTAGTTGGGAGCCCTCCGGAGGCAGAGGCGGAACCCGCACTGTGCTCCGGGCACCCTAGTGAGGGCACGGGCGCTAGCATAGCGCATGAGATAAGGGCACGTAACTGCCCCATGGGTTTGGCTCTGGCAAACGCCAAGCACAACGCCCTTTCTATCCGAACGTCACGTTCGGAATAGCTGTTGTACAGCTTTAAAAAACCCGGGAAGACGTTTCTCCTCTCCGCCTAACCGCAGAACTTCTGCTCTGCCTCTTTGTCATATCTCCTTGCAGGAGAATGAAGGGAACCTCGCGGAGGTTCCAACAACGGCACCTTGTGCCTGTTTCTCGAGGCGCTCTCGATATGAGGTAGCAGTGAACTGCTCCTGCGTGAGCAGTTTTTCCCGGAGTTTATTCCGTCTTGTGATGTGTTGCGGCTGTACAGTCGCGAGGCCAGGGGTATAGAAGACTAATCCCTTCTGTACCTCATTCCTGGACCACTTTGGGAGGTCACGAGGACCTCCAAAACGATATACCGCCCGTGGAGAGCGCATGGGGGGCGTTCAAGGAAGCTTGTAACGCCTGTGCGGCATTTTGAGCCTCTTGAGCTGCGTCCAGCTCAGTAGTGGTGATCGCCTTTGGCGATTCCGATATGTCATCCGAGGTTGGTGCCGATGCGCAATTTCACGCGGCAGTATAGCCGCTGGACCAGGGGTATAGGAGGATAAACCCCTCTTGACCGTGTTCTTAGCCCTCTTTTGAGGGTCGCGAGGTCCCTTCTGTGCCCGTCCGGCACGTCGGGCCTCTTGAACCAAGGACGGTTCATTTTTTTTTATTGGTGGTGGTTGCCTGTGGCAACCTGGAGGTATCCCCCTAGCGGGTAACGGTGGCGCACGAGTTAGTGCGTTCTCCCCACGTGTGGTGAATGGGTTGGATGACTGATAGCGCCGTTCAACATGGGCAGCCGTTGGGTAGAGCTACCTAAGGGCGTCCACTTCCGAGCTGTCGGAATAGTTTGCGTCCATAGCACCGCAGAGGGTGTACAATGGACAGCCAGAGGTATGGCGTTGGAGTTCTCCAACAAAATTTTGTTTATTGCGTAAGCAATAGTCTTGATGGGGGAGGATGTAACGGGGTTACTTTCGGGTAACACTGAGTGTTGGTGTACATGAGTATACCACGGTTGAGGTCAGTATTGACCGGGTTGAAAGGTTTCGAACCTTTGGTTATTTTAACCAATCAGGGCATGGGCCCTTAGTGTGGTGGTGTGTCAGCCATCCACGTGTCAGTACACAGGTGTGTACACTACATTTTAGCTAGGTACGAATTAGGAATATTCTACTTAGTATTACATATAGTTATATAAGTTTAAATTAATTTAGGCTAATTACATATTAAATATATTCAGTTTACAAAAATACTTAAGACTGCCAGGCGCGCGACCACGCCCGGTCGCGCGCGCAGTGAGTATTGTAGCCTAAGGGAGTTCTCCCTTACGCTACCCCCCTTTATAAGGGAAGTCTTATTACAAGGGGTTAGCGAAAGCTATCTGTAAACCACCCCGGGAATCTTGGCTCCGAGTAGGAGAGCTCTCTCCTACTAAGCCCTTTTATAATGGCGTATCGGCTAAGTATCGGCGAACGCCGCTTAAAGGAAAGTCTTCCTCTGTGCGCTAGCCGCACCGTGAGTGTACGCACCCGGCTACATCAACTAAGCATACACCGTTCTACGTGAATGCCTTAAGGCATCCACGAACCCCAGATTTACTTGGCGTACGCCAAATCTAAGTGGGGGAGGGACCCGCTCAAATTTTGAGCGAGTCAATGGGCAAGTTGCAACTGCAACTTGTGAACAAAACGATGGCCCTTCTACTGAAAGTACAGTAGAAGCGGAAGCAGCTTCAAATGAAACTGAAGCTGCATATGATGAATATGTGTCTGCAGCAATGGCTGAAGACAATGAGGGCAACTCACCTACTGCTGATAAAGTAGTAGATGAATTCGTCTTACAGCTTGGCGCTGTAATACGCTATATAAAAGATGCACTTGCTTCTCCTTGTTTAAAGCAGAAGAAAAATGAAGACAAGCAAGGAAGAAAGAACAAAAACTCCTTTCGGAAAGGCGAATTGGAATTACTAAGTACTACTAATTTTCCTATACATGCAATAAGCAACTTCCCTACACGGAAGTTGCTTCCTAAGTACATTGGACCTTTCAAGGTCCAAGAGATTCGGGGGAATGACTATACTTTAGACATTCCCACAGCAATGCGGCTCCACCCAACATTCTATGTTGGGTGGCTCAAGCCGTATCATTCGTCTTCGTCTTACGACGAGACACAGAACCACGGAAGATACCGTGCTTCACCAAGTCTCACAAGAGAGACTTGTAATCGGCCTCCAGCCGTTGATGAGCAGAGCGTAGAGTCATTACCTCCGCCTTCGACTGCTCAAGATCAGCCTTGTGCCGATCGAGCTCTTCCTTACAGCGGGAAAGCTCGATGTACAGAAGATCATTCTTCTGCTGAAGAGCGGTGTGCGCCCCGAGGATGTCGCGGACATTCTCGCGAAGAGACCGATGTCTTCACAGAGTGAGACATATCGCTGCTCAAGGAGGAATAACCCTCCTCGAGCTTGCGGAGCGAAGAACCATGCTCCGCAACAACAACGGCGAGGGAATTCTCAACCTCCGCCGCCCCTGATCGATAATCAGGGGAATAAGCGATACATTATCGAGCGCTTGATCTCGAAGCACTCGGTTCCTTCGAAGAAGGGGCAGCGTACCGAGTACTTAGTACGCTGGCTGGGTTACCCCCAAGAGTTCGACTCTTGGGAGCCGATTAAGGTTCTGAGGGCCGACGCCCCAGACCTTTTAACTGAGTTTGAGAAGGAGTCTCAAACTCATAATGCGAAGTAGCATCAACACTAGGTGTTGATTAGGGCATCGATTAAGCCCTGAATTTCGGCGGGTACGGAAAAACCACCGTACCCCCTCAACTCCTCCTCTGACAGACGAGGAGCGCCCTGCGGACACCACGGGTAAACGAGGTGAGAAGGGACACCACACTTTAACCCTTCTTTGATGCAAGCAAAATGGATGTATTCCATTTTGCCTGCTCGCGAGTGCTTTAAAAAGCGCTCGCGCATTACGTGAACTTTATTCACGTAATCATCTGGGCTTTTGTTGTAGTTGTCAACAAAAGCGTTCCAACTCTGAGTCAGGTCGTCCTTGTCCTCCCTGTTCCTCCTTGACCCTTTCCGGCTCGAATAATATCGAACCTGGAAAAAGAGGTCAATAAAGTACAGACGTCTATCGTCTGTACTTCGATCGAATCGACGTGACTGGATGTCTTCGCAGTCATCCAGCACGTTGATATCGAACAACGCATATTGGCAGTCCCGCTTACGGTGACATCCACTGTTGGGGGCAATAGCCCATCCAGGTGGTCCAAAACCCCACTTTGTACGGAACATGTGGTTCCGTACGATAATACGCATCAGAAGCGGCAGGCGCCGCTTCTGTTCGAGATCTTTTAGCAGGCGGAACACCGCCTGCTTCAACACCACGCGCCGGGGTTAAATCACCCCGACGTGTAGAAGTACTTGGTCCAGGTGGGGGGATCTGCGTTCCCGCAACCACCTGTGATGAACATTGTCGCTGTCATAGCTGACAGCGACACAAGAGTTATCACCGCTGTTAGGCGATGAGCACCTAGCGAGTTTCGACTCACTAGATCCTTTCGTGGGGACAACTGTGCCCCGATCACTTTGTTCGGAGTCAGAACTGTCTCCGAACATGGAAGAAACCTTCCTGGCAACACACCATTCGGGAGTTGTCATCGTGCAAGATGTTGCATTAGCAACATCTCCTGTTTCTTACCATATGCCGCCTTGGCAGCATCTGTGGTCGGAGACGGTACGTCTTCCGACCTTTGCGTAGTTGACGCTGCTAATGCAGCGTCACTGTTGTCACTCAACACCTCAGCACCTAGTGCTGAGGCGGAGGAAGAAGCTCCTTCGATGTTTTCAGCAGCGCTCTTTAGAGCGCCGCCGCGTGCTTTGACCATCGCGTCGATGGTCAATCAGTTGGTAAATTAGAACTACCAACAAGTACCACCTATGATTGGCCAAAAAAAGAATTAATATTGGCCAACCACCTTAAGTGGGGGGTGATGTAATGGGGTGCCATTACATAATTGATATTCAAGTTAGAATATCACAGTTGAATTTCAGACGCGTTGTCTGAAATTCAAATAATAGATTATAAGTTATTATAATCTACGAAGGAAAAGTCGATTCGGTATAAATACCGAATCATGCAGGTTAACTAATAGTACAGTTAGTTTAATACTTGATATTATTATATTAGTTAGGTAATTACTATACTGTTAGCCGCTAACCACCCATTTAATAAACACTCTTAATTTTGCGTTCTAAACAACAAGTAAATATTTATATTTACTTTTAGTATAGGATTAGTTTTCATCAACTAATCCTACCCCTCTTGTATTGCGCGCTTGCTCGTACAACACAGTGTAAGCCTGTAACAGGATCAGTCCTGTTACAGGTCTTCTATCATGTGTCCACTCATAACATCAGATTCTTGATTCACCACGTTATCATCCCTTATGCCCATGACATCCAATTGGTTTGACTTGTTTTCTTCTTCGGACTCCAATCTCTGGCTTTCAGACATTGTTTGATTGATATTACCTTGGTTCTCATCGTCTCCCCAAATGCTTCCTTGATCTGATGTAGATATTGACTGTGTGAGCGATTGGTTGCTATCACACAACTTATTCTTCAATCGAAGGAGCCTATGACTAATTCCACTTTCTGTCCTTGGCATTAGCTTATTTCCATCCGTGTCTGTGACGTCACCCAACCTTTTTGCAATAACTTTCATATCCACAGCCCCATGTCTTATCGCTTCTATCAATATGTCATCTTCTCGTTTCATCCATTTTCTGCAGCGTCCTTTGGTTTTGCGTTGGTTTTTTTTCGGTTAGGTGGTGTCTGAGTTTTACCTTTCCTAGACCGATACACCATCTGTATCCGCTTTCGTACAGCTGCTATAGTACGTATCTTCTTCGATTACGGGAATTTTATTGGATACCGCTCAACCACTTCTGTCGCGGTAGCCCCTGGTCTATCTTGCTCGTTAACCACTCTATTTCATCCTTGTCCCATTCATCACCCCTCTTGCGCTTGACTCCCATTCGCTCTAACTTGCACATGACCCCTTTTTTAGTCCTCACGATCCATCCCTTGGCGTGACACTGTTGATTATACAAATCATATATATCATGCGCTGGGGTGTTTGTACTTCTGCTGGCCTGTTGTATCTTCAATAATTCTTCCTCTTCCTCCTTAGTCCATGATGAGCTAGACCTGGGTACTGATGCTGCTGTAGTTTCTGAGGCATTCGGATCTGTGGCTGTATTCTCACTGAATGAAACACCTTCCTCTTTGCCCTTTGCTTCATCATCTTCTCGTCCTATTGCTCTCAAACTCAAAAGGGATTCTACCATATCCGTACTGTCCATTTGAAGTTCCCGCTGTAGTTGTAATCAGTCACCAACGTTGTCTTCTTCTCTCAGTGAAATACCTTCACGATACTCAGTTTGGATGGGATGTATACTTCAGGTAGATGCTTCACTAACTGCTTCTGATTGGCGGAAAATCCATTTATCTCCACATTCATACCAATCATAAGTCACTCCCTCGCGAGGTGGCCGTCGCGAGGTGGCCGTCGCAGGTCGCCTTTGATTGGCTGAAAATATCCATTTATATCGCCACATTCATACCAATCATAAGTCACTCCGTCGCGAGGTGGCCGTCGCAGGTCGCCTCTGATTGGACAAAAAATCTTTTTCCTCAAAATGTCAACATCACATGCCAATTCCCAGCCTGCCATATTCATTCTTCTCAGGTAATGAGTGCGCTCTCTTGACTTCTAAATGAACTTCTGGCCTCCGGACTAATCATAGTATATGATCCCATTCCATATACATCCTACGGTCCCAGTGAGTTAACTTCTGCCTCTTCCTTTCTTCATATATATTGTCCTTCTCATGTAACAGGTAGATCACTCACTGGGCTCGCCACTCTGGTGAATCCAATATAATGTCCGGGTCTACTCTTTCATGTCGTACGTTCTGTCTTGCTCTCATCTTATCAAATCCCAACTAACTGAATCGCAACGCAATTTCTTCTGCACCCCTCTGATCACTATATAGGTGCTGCCCCTCAATCATCCAACTTAATACCCCTTGTATAAAGTTATCAGCGACATCCAGGTTTGTCGCCTCATGGCTTATTTTTGCTTAATAACATCCCGTGACTCTGCATAAATTTCGCATCCGCTAGACCCGTTAGGTCCTGTTGGATATCTCTCGTACAGTCGTCCTCGACGCTCTGGTTTTCTTCATTTTATTTTACAATGACGTACAGGTTTCACACCTTTAGTACCCTGACAGGTTTTTCTTTGTACGATCTGTGTTGTTGCCGCACAGGTTTCATACCTTTGGTACCCTGACAGGTTTCTCTTCGTACGTTTTGTTGTGGCCGCACACGTTTCACACCTTTAATACCCTGATACGTTTCTCTTCGTACGATCTCACTCTTGTTATATATTTTACGTGGTTGGCTGACACTAGATGTGCAGGTTTCACACCTTTAATATCCTGACAGGTTTCTCTTCACACGATCTTGTTGTCGCCGTATAGGTTTCACACCTTTCGTACCCTGATAGGTTTCTCTTCGCACAGTCTTGTTCTTGTTGCCTTTCCTCCATATATGATTGATAATAGATGTACAGGATTCACACCTTTTAATACCTTAGCGGTTTCTCTTCGTATCATCTTGTTTCTGCCGTACAGGTTTCACACCATTGGGACCTTAATGAGATTCTCTTCGTACGATCTCCATCTTATACGGATTCCACATCTTATTATTAATTCACCGATCACTTAGACTTGATTTCATTACCATTCGTCAACTTAAACACGCTGCGCCAATGAACGCTAGATTGCAACTTATTTGCTCCACATGCTCAAACAAATTCCAGTTCTCGTGTAAACACGTATCTTTGTTTTTATTTTTGTTTGCTTTTTTGCTATGCCCCCAATGCAACCAACTTGGGTCCGCATTCTACTCATCACAACCAACATGTGTCCGTGATAGGGATGTACTACATTTTCTGGGGCTTTATCTTTCTTATTTTCCCCCCACATACTCTGTCTTTTTCTCTTGTTATTTTCTTGAATATCTTGACGTTTTCATCTCTTGTTTCTTATTTCATGAGGAGTCTACAGTTCAGCCTCTGTAGTGTCCTCTTCTGCTGTCTGAGCTGCATGATGCCGATTATCCCAAGCTCTTTGAGCATCAAACTCATACAATGAAACGGTGCATGAAAGATTGTCTTCTGGCTCCCAAGTCATCTCATAATATCCTTCCACTTGACATAATATTCCTTTGTTCGACGTCCATTCCTTGTTCGATGCTTGATCCGACAGTCCACAATTCGTTCCACTTCCGACTCGTCATCTTGACCAGGTTCATACCATGAATCCTCAGGGAGTAACGCCTCATCCAATTCAAATGTATCTTCCACTTGAAGTCTTTACCGAGGTCGTCTCACCTTATTAATATATGGCTTCAGTCTGGCAATGTGTACAAGCGGGAATATCCGACTTTCCTTAGTCGGTATCACTAGCCGATACACCATGTCATTAATCCGTTCATCTACCACATATGGTCCATGACATAAATGTGCCAATTTCCTTACCAACCCCGGCTTGACCAAATCATGATACAACCAAACGAATTCACCCGGTCGATAAGCAGTTTTGGTAGTTGACGATACTTTAGATGCTACGGCGTCGTTATGACGTTGGGCTCTATCTTTCATCACTGTTCCTGGATGATAGCAGCTTGTGCTTGCGCTCTCATGTGCTTCTCAGTATCAGTCAACCTCCACTCCAATGCGTCCTTTTCCACGAGTGATGTGTCCTTGGGCGATATCATGGCTTCCAAGGTGGTTCTGGGGTCCCAACCATGTACCAAATAAATGGGAGTCTGATGATGCTGAAGATACACTGAAGTATTCGATGCAAACTCTAAGGGGGCAACGTATTCATCCCAATCTCTCTGTTCCGGATCTGTGATGTAACACTTGATTGCCTTGACCACTGTCTGCACCGATCTTTCTTGTTTTCCATTGGCTTGCGGTCGGTATGCTAACGTTGGTCTCTGCTTCTGCTTCAGCATACGATTAAATTTCCTGAAAACTGAACTCATGAATCTTGGATCTCTATCATGTCTTAACATTTCTTGGGCTCCAAATCTCTTATACACCCCCACCATATACGCTTCTGCTACATCTTGTGCAGTGGTGGTGCCCATTGGGATTAGGATCACATACCCAGAGAAAAGACATATAAAGCACAACAACGCTTCATGCCCCATTGCAGTCTGTGGTAATGGCAATGAGAAATCCATCGCTAAGATCTGAAATGGTCTTGATGCTACAATATTTTCACTAGTGCGCCCCTGGTATCTTGGCCTACCTTTTGCGGTGGCGCAATCTTCACACGCTGCAACATAGTTTTCGATATGAGCATACATCCCTCACCAATAATATGTGGGTCTCAACCGAGCATAAACCTTTCCGACTCCTTGATGTGCCCCACTTCCGATTTCCACTTGATACGCATGCAATATATTCTCTTGTAATATGGTCGGTACCACCAATCTCCACACATATTCTTTGGTTTTATCTTGAACTTTCGAGACATAGTACAGGACACCCTTATTATCCAACACGTAAGTGAACGCATGTCGAGCTATCTTTTTCCATTCACTAGCGGAATTCATCTGATCATCATCTCCTCTTAGATACGCCATGACTTTACTACACCACTCATCCTCTATCTGGGTTGCTCCAATTCTTTCAATTCGAATAACCGGTGCATTTTCATATGGGTCGTTGTCTTCTTTATCTTGAAGTCTTGAGATCTCATCACATCATTGTCCACTGAGTGTGGGTTACCAGTAGTGTCCGCCCCTTGTACAACAGTAACATTCTCTTGAGGTTGGAGTTGCTCATTACGTGGCCTTTTCATACTTCGAGTGAGCACAAATACTTGTGGTGACACATGATCGACATCCTCCCATATATCTTTCTGCTCTGTGACAACATGAGCCTCATCTGCACTGGCATACAACAAGTATGGAAGACAATTCAGCAGCTGAAGATCTGCTTTTCTCTCTTCATTGACAATTTTCCCTGCCTGCTGTTCTTTCATAGCATATTGAGTAAAAAAAACAGCTGCCTGATTATACTTGCGAGCCACGTGTATCAGACTGATTGTTTGGAATATCTCTACCAACGAGCGCACTCGGCCCAACCAAACTAATAGTGATGCATGATTGCAGCGTAGATCTCCATTTACTTGTCCAATAACCAATCTATAATCCCCACACACAATTGCTTTCGTTACATTATGATCTTGCGCGAGTTGTAATACATGAATTAGTCCATGATATTCACTCTCATTCACGGTAAGGTTGTCTTGAAAAGCATATTCCGCTGACACTACATCCCAAGTCGGTAACTCCCATATTATCATGCCAAATTCTCCTTTCGGGTCATTCTTAAGACGCACTGCACCATCAAACGATAAAACATATCCAGTGCTATGACGTTGTAGACTAGGAATTGGCTTAATGATCGGCACATCTTTCAACGATTTTAACGGAGCAATGTCTTCTAGCACTTCATTCATCTTTTATGCGGTCACAATGGACGTGGCTAATAAAGCAGGTAATCCTACAGCTTCATGATTCGTTCATATGATTTCCAATGACCACAGAGACAACATTACTGCCCATTGGATTCCTCTGCCTTTCAAACGTTTTGATGTGAACAGCCATCGCATTGTAGAATATCTTGCATAAACCGTTATATGCTGTCCAAACAAAATGTGACTGGCATTATGTAACGTTTTCAGCAACGCTAGCACCTCTTGTTCCGCCCCTGTATATCTCGTTTCCGCATCTTTAAAAACCTTGCTAACGTAACGTAACGCACTGGGTGCAGTATTCCATCATACTGTTGACACACTGTTGCTCCGAACGCCCATGGATTTTATATAGCACTATAGTCAATGGTTTTGATCGCTCGATATGTCGTAACAAAGGTGCATTCACCAGACGGTCCTTAAGCAACGAAAACGACCTTTCAGCGTGTTTCAGTTGGGTACCATCCTTCAACTGTAGTTCGGTTAACTCATACAGAGATGCAGCTAGTGTTGCAAAATTATCAATAAACCGTAGATAGTATATCAAACTTCCAGTGAATCTTTGAACTCCTTTTAATGTCCGTGGGAACGCCATTTTGACAATTGATTCCAAATTGCGGGGGGATGATCTAACTCCTTCTGCAGATATACGATGGCTCAAAAACTCCACACTGTGTTTGCCAAACGCACTCTTCGGTAAACTTATAGTGATCCGCCAATATTTAAATGATTCCAGGACATTCTTAACCATGATGCACAGTGTATCCCAACTGCTTGAGCCAAAGGTAATATCATCAATATACGATCGCCTCCTAATAATAGGTTGTTCATCAGTCATCACTACTTGGCCGTTATGAAAGACGTCTTGCGTGATGGACACTTCTGTTTCCAACACATGTGCCTCTTCACTGTCATTATCCATGTCTGACTTGCCACCCAGCAGTTTAAATTTTTATCCCCATCTGTTGTGACCGCCGTACCATTGTCCACAAAGCGTTATCCACTATACGCTGATATATTTGAGGAGCGTTCTTAAGCCCTTGAGGCATCCGAAGCCATTCGAAATGTCCTAAGGGGAAAAAATGTTGTGATCAACCGAGCTCTCTTGGTCATCGGTATAGCCCAATACCCACTCGCATTATCCATTGAACACAACCATTTTACTCCCTAAAAATTGTACAGTAAATCATCAATTAACGGCATAGAATACACCATCAATCTCGTCTTCTCATCCACCGAACGATAATCAATACACAGCCGTATGTCGGTTTTGTTCTTTTTTAACACTATGACGATCCGTGATGCCCAAGCAGATTCCGAATACCAAATTAGTCCTGCCTGCAATAAACCTCGTATCAATTCATACAACTTAGGTAACAGTGTAGGCGGTACTCTTCGTGCTCTTTGTGCAATAGGTGAATTGTCACCAACATCCACGTCACAAACTACACCTTTAGCTGGAGGTGGTAGCGCATTACCAGAACTTATAAAATCATCGGCATACTCAGACAACATGGCACGTAAATTATCTTCTTGTTCTTTAGTAGTAACTCCTGGATATCCTATGTCTGCAGTAGTCATATCTGGTGGTTCAATTGGACTTTTATCTACTTCTGGAATGAGTGCTAGCGGTTCCTCCATAGCTTCAACCGACATCTCAACTCCTTCATGCTAGTACACCTCTCTTTCCAATTTCATCTGATCCACCTTCATTGGATCTATTGAATCCATTACATACACAGCAGGAGGTTTATCTCCAACGATTCTCACTGCGTGCAAGTTAGTCCAATTGATCGGCATGTTAGCGCTCTCCATCACTTGTGTGTGCACTTGTAGGTATTCTTCTGACTTTAAATCTGCTTGTGTCATCATCGTCAATGGTTCTTCCCTGGGAATCTGACAACTTTGGTCTTTCATGTTCAAAATTACACCCGCCTTGAACAAAAAGTCTGTACCCAGTATAGATAGCGCATGTGTATCAATACTAGACCCCACATATCACAGGTTAAAACCACTGATGAGCCTATGCGAACCTTGACTGTAGCCACACCTATTGCTCCAATATTACTGTCTGTCACGCCACAAAAGCTAGTTGGGGTATCAAACATCCGAACCGCTACTTGTAGCTTTCGTGCCACACTGGTATGTAAAACGGGTATGTTTGCGCCTGAATCCAACATTAATGGTAACTCCAGATCATCAATGGCCCCATTTACATAGACTTGAGTTGCAGGCTGCTTGTAGACGGTGCGTATACGCATGGTGCGGCTAGCGCACAGAGGAAGACTTTTCCTTAAAGCGTCGTTCGCCGCTACTTAGCCGATACGCCCTTATTAAGGGATTAGTAGGAGAGAGCTCTCCTACTCGGGGCCAAGATTCCCGGGTTAGTTTACTCTAGCCTGTACTAGTGCCTTAACGGCAAGGCTCCATTACTAAGGGTGTAGCTAAGGGGAGGGCTCCCCTTACGCTACGGCACTCACTACACGCACGACCGGTCGAGGTCGTGCGTCTGTAAGATAGAGTGAAATGTAAACTGAATATATTTAATATGTAATTAGTCTAAATTAATTTAAACTAATGTAAACTATATGTAATACTAAGTAGAATATTCCTAATTCGTACCTAGCTAAATGTAGTGTACACACCTGTGTACTGACACGTGGATGGCTGATACGCCACCACACCAAGGGCTCCTGCCCTGATTGGTTAAAATAATTAATGGTTCAAAACCCTTCGAACCGGTCAATACTAACCCCAAGCGTAATGTACTCACGTACACTACGGTTGGGCCAGTAACTAAATGTGACTCGAATGTAACCATGTTACATCCTCCCCCATCAAGACTATTGCTTACGCAATAAGCAAATTTTTGTTGGAGAAGTCCAACTGCCAGTACCTCTGGCTGACCATGAGCACCTTCAGTGGTGCTATGGAAGAAAACTATTCCGATAACTCGGACGTAGATGCCCTTGGGAAGATCTCCCCAACGGCTGGCCACTCCGACAGCGCCGTTCGGTCATCCAACACATTCCCCACGCGTGGGGAAAACGCACTAACTCGTGCGCCACCTTTACCCACTAGGGGTGATACTATCGAGTCGCCGCAGGCGACCACCACCAACGAACCGTACTCTGTTCCTGAGGCCCGACGTGCCGTACGGGCACGGAAGGGGCCTCGCGACCCTCAAAAGAGGGCTAAGAACGCTGTCAAGAGGGGTCTAGCCCCCTATACCCCTGGTCCAGCGGCTATACTGCCGCGTGAAATTGCGCGCCGGAAACAACTCCGGGCACGACTGCTAACGCCTAAGCAGTTTACTGTTAAGTCCTACCGGACACGTCTCGGGAAACAGGCACGCGGTGCCCTCGTGGATGTTCTCCACGAGATTCCCTTTGTTCTCTTGCGGGAGGAAAGCGTCGAGGACGCAGAACAGGCATTCCGCATTTGGGCGGAAGGGGAGAAGTGCCTCCCCAGCTTTGATGCGCTGTATAACAGCTTTTCCGAACACGACGTTCGGGTGGTTAGGGCGCTACGCTTGGCCTATGTCCAAGCCAAAGCGCAAGGGAAATTACCTGCCTTGTACTACACGTGTCCTGCTCTCGATGTGGTGCCGGAGAGCAATGAAAGCACCGCATCTGCTTCCGGCAAACTCCCAGCTACTGGGAGTGAAGGGGCTTCTTCGGCCCGTTTGGTCGTTGACTCTCAGTGGGATTCTCCCGCTCGAAAGCGTCAACGACGTCACGGCAATCCTGCCGCAGGGGAGTCTCGGATTCCCACGAGTTCTGGGAATGTGGATACCCTTTCCACTTCACCAGGTACTGGGTCTCATCCCGGTGATGGCGTCGTGCCATCAGGCGTTCCACATGGTAATGTGGAGTACCCTCCGTATCGAGCACTGGAGGAGGGGGTCGCGCTATTGCGGCGTGACTTCCACGAGAGCTGTGATCGGCACAGCCTTCGCATCCAAGATGCTCAGGAAGAACTCCGCAACGAGGGGGGTGCGAATGAACGCATCGAGGAGCGGCTTGCCTCTCTCGAGACTCTCGTTGTGGAGCTTCAGGGTCGTATTTCAACCCTGTCGGAGATGTTCCGACCTGTCATGCCTTTCGGCTATCCAACTTCTCACCCTCCTCCAAGAGGGGAACCGCCACCGGGCTCTGGTATGGCTTAAGCATACCCACATAGAAGGTTGGATGCGTACGCATCGCCTTCGGGATGTATAAGGTGTACGACAAGCCCTTTCGGGCTAACACCTTAAAGGGACCCACAAACCTTGGGCGCAGTTTATTTCGCAACACATTTGAAACTGCATGTGCAGGAAGATTTTTAGCGTTTAATAAAACACTTTCTCCTACTTTGTACACATTTCGTTTCGCCGCCCCTTTCGGTCAGCTTTCTCCTTCTGCTTGTCTTGGCTTTCCGCCATGGCATCGCAGACGTGTCGTAAGACACTAAGGCGCGTCGATAAAAACTTATCGATGTGCTTTCGCACAGATATAGGGCTGACATCAGGGAATCCTCCCCCCTCAAGCCCTGGGCCACATACACGTGGTGTCAACGGAACCCTCGGATTTACCAATCCGTTCACGTAAAACGGGGTAAGCCCCGTAGATGCATGGACCGAATTGTTTATAGTAAATTCAACCATCGGGAGCATCTCACTCCAACTCTTTGGAGAACCCGGACATAAACTCCGGAGAATATCCTCCACAACGCGATTAACGCGTTCCGTCTGACCGTCCGTCTGCGGATGATCCGCAGTGGACATGAGGAGCTTAGTGCCTAGCACCTTAAACAACGCTCCCCAGAATTGTCCCGTAAAACGGGGATCCCGATCCGATACAACGGAATCGGGTAGAACATGCTGTCGACAGACAAGGTCTAGGAACACTTTTGCTGTTCCTTGTCCATCTATGGACTCTGGCACCGCCGCCAGGTGAGCCATCTTGCTCAACCGGTCTACAAAGACCAATATGCCGGTGTTCCCGGCCTTATCCTTCGGAAAACCGAAGATAAAATCCATGCTAATGGATTTCCAACACTCCGTTGGAACCGATAAGCTCGCCAAAGGCGCAACTGAACTTGCAGAAGGTTTAACCCTCTGACACGTCTCACAGGTGCGTATATACGCACTGACCCACTTATACTGTTGGGCCACCAATACCAAGCGCTTAAAGCGCCGTAGGTTTTATACCGACCTAAATGACCCCCTCTAGGGGTGTCATGTGCCTCAAAGAGGACTCTATACTTCAGTTCCTCATTATGAGGAGCTACCACCCGCGGAGTGTCCTCCGCACTCGTGCTATAAAATAGCAGACCGTCACAGTAACTGTAACGGTGTAAACGAGCTTTAGATCGACTTGATCGGGTTGGCTCAGACGATCCAAGACCCTTTTTTTCACCTAACGCGCTGATAAGCGCCGTACATTGAGGGTCTTTCTCATACGCCTGGCGTATGAGATCTACCACAGACGTGGTGACGAATGTCGCGTGAGCGAGCTCGTAATCGGGACGACGCGATAATGCGTCCGCAAGCACGTTCTGCTTGCCAGGTTTATACTTAACCTCAAAGTTGTACTCCGCAAAGAAGGAGAGCCAACGGGCCATCCGTTGCGAGAGATGAGGCGACTTTGTCGCTGTCCGTAAGGACGCGTGGTCAGTATAAACCACGAACGACTTAACGCCGAGTAGGTGGACCCTAAATTTGACAAGAGCATACTTCATTGCAAGTAGCTCCTTGTCATGAACGGGATAATTCCGTTCTGCAGCTTTAAACTGCCTCGACCCAAACGCAATCACGCGTTCCCTTCCTGCATCGTCTGCTTGTAACAAAGAACATCCGATTGCAAAATAGGAGGCGTCGCAGACGACACTAAATGGTTTCCCAGAATCTGGGAGAGCAAGAACGGTAGCTTTCAGCAAGCTCCCTTTTACCGCTTCAAAAGCGTTTTGGTGTTTGGGTTCCCAACACCATTCAACATCCTTCTTAAGAAGGTCCGTCAATGGCTTCGCCATTTCAGCGTAGTTCTCGCTGTACTTGTGGAGATAATTGGCTAATCCAAGCCAATTCCGTAAATCTATAAGATTTACAGGCGAAGGACACTCCACAATGGCTTTCACCTTCGCGGGATCCGCCCGCACTCCATCCTTACCGATGAAGCATCCGAGGAAAGGAATTTCCTCAGCACCAAAAATGAATTTGGATGCGTTTGTATAGAGTTTATGTTATCTCATACATTCGAGCACTGCTCGAAGGTGTATCAGATGCGTCTGAACATCAGACGAGTGGCCTTCCGCACGACTATGGACGAATATATCGTCGAAGTACGTCTGAGCGTACTTACTATGAGGGCGGAAGAGTTGAGTCACCAAGCGATTGAAAGTCGCTGGTACATTTGAAAGCCCTTGTGGCATAACAAGCCACTCCCACAGCATGCCACTGGGCGTGCTAACCGCTGTCAGCGGAATATCGGACGCTCGCATGAGCACCTGATAATACCCGTCCACCAGATCTAAGGCACTGTACACAGTACAGCCCGCCATATTGTTCTGGAGGACATCCTTCCGAGGAATCGGAGTCTGCATGGGTACAGTAGCTGCGTTCAGCTTGTTATACGCATGCACAATGCGCCACTTTCCGTTCGGTTTACGAACACAAAAAGTGGGAGATGAGTGGGGGAATTGCTCTCCGGTACCATCCCATCCTCTTCTTTCCCCTTGAAGAATGCGTCGATGACGTCGCATTGTTCCTAGGGGAGAGGCCACTGCCTAGTGACGCAGTATTTGGTTACGGGAACCAAATCAATTTCATGTCGGACTCCCCGATCCGGTGGTAACCCCATCGGCGGGTTGTCACTAATGACATCTCCAAATTCCTTTAGTAAGGAATGGTAAGGGTCCTCAGGATCCGCGAGGATCTTGAGACCGCTTCGGGAATTCAATTCCTGTTTGGTTTGCACCAAAACTGACTCGTCCATCGTGGATGAAGAGTTCAACTCCTCTTCCGGACGTAATACGACAACCTCGTCGATTTCATCTGCTTTCAAAGCAGTTTCAAATTCGTTGAAGGACATCTCCTCCAACGACAACAGTTCGCCGATCCCAGGCAACCGTTCAAGGCTTACGCCTTCTGTGACAACACCTGTCACACTATTCAGCATCCTATAGGACTGCTGACTACTGGCCTCGAGCCTCATCCCGAGACCCAGATGGGGGGAGTCAATTGCCCCATCTATTGGAAGCGCACGCGCCTATCCACAGAGTTCTCTACCTCTACCACCCGTGATTCGCCGGTCTCAACTATAACGGCGTAGTCGGAATCATTTCCGGCGTGCGAAAGAGACAAAATTCGGGTCTCTTCGCTTGGAAGCACCTCGCGCTTAACCACAGGGATCTCTACCCCTACCACTTAAGTCGCCTCAGAGGAATCAACCTCTGCCAATGGCGACCCACCAGTCTCGCCTATAACGGTGAGGTCGGAATCATTTACGACGTGCAAAAGAGACGAACTACGGGTATCTTTGCTTGGAAGCGTCTCGCGCTTAACCACAGGGGCCTCTACCCCTACCACTGGAGTCGCCTCAGAGGAATCCACCTCTGCTACTGGCAACTCACCAGTCTCACCGTTAACGGCGTGGAGATTAACCGCCGAATCCCCCTCGTTAATGAACTTCTTCCTTAACCGCATTGGGACTGATCATTTCATACATCCCAATCTCTGGAATCTCACGCCAGAATCGCTTTTTCGATCGAGCAAAGGTGGGTTCATGACTCGCCAATGCTTCACCCGACCGCGGGTGCGTTGAGCCAAATGGACTTAGACTTCCAGTCTATCCATGGCTCGTGGCGTTCCAGCCACTTCATGCCCAGAATGAGGTCAACCTCGAGTCCAAATCCAGAACTAGGCAACGTTCTAAGCTGTCGAAGTCTGCAAACTTCAGCTTAAGGTCAATCGAGACCTTGGGTACAGAAACCTATACGCCCGTCGCTAGACGGACCGTGACAACGTCACGAGAACGTGCCTCTAGGGCCTCGGCATACAGCCGACTCTTCTCAACAGAAGCTCGTCTGACATAATTGTCAGACGCTCCAGAGTCTATCAAGACTCTCCAAGGCTTATCAAAGCCTTTCACGTCCGCAAGGACTACCAGCAAACCTGGCTGGTACACCAACTAGGTGCTAGAAAGCACCGTTTCCCTCGGTGCTTTGTGCTGTCGTCCCTTACCCTGGGGATTAACAGCACTGAGGGATCCCCCAGTAGGGCGCCCCGCACCTACTGGGAGCCGTCGTTTCCCGACGGCTTGGGTGAGGGCTTTTTCCCAACCCTTGGCCCCTTATAGCGAGTATCTCGCTGGGGTTCCGCGGACATCTGTTCCGCAGATGTTCCGTGCTCCCACACTGAATGATGGCTGTAACTGGTTGAGGGGAGGGTGCCCATGCGTGTGTACTTCCACTAGTCATACCATACCCTGAAGTATTATGATGTGTCCGTGGTTGCGTAGCTGGTGTATGATACAATGTACTAGGTGCTCCTCTCATTGTATTGGGTGCTCGACTAGCTGACAAGGTCGCAGTGATTCTGGTTAATTCTTCCAAACTTAAATGCCCATCTTGCATCATCTTTACTAGGGTGGATGCCACTGGATATTGTTTAGGTGCAGTCATCCCTAGACCCTGTCTATGCACAGCCACCCCTGGTTCTTGCTTAAGCACAGCTAGTTTTGGTGTGGACATGATTTCATCGTCATCAGGTGAGAGCTCCAATTTCTTTTTAGTTTTGGTAATTTTTCTGGGTCGCAACTGTGGCACTTCTTCATACTCATCTCTATCAATGAGCTCCGACATACGCGTTGGTTTAGACTCCCTCACCGGTGTATGTACGGTATCTTCTATTATGTAGTATGTGGGAACGATATTGTCAGTTTCTTCTCGATATACCATTAATGACGTTTCCCACTGATTTTCTGCTAATAGTAGAGACACCATCAGTCCAATATCTTTTGCGGTCCGTGCCAAATCGTAATCACACGCATTCTCAAACTCATCCCGTCTGATAATTCCATACCCCAAATTTGAGAACATATCCTCCAATTCCCTCACAGATGCTTGTAGATTTCCAAATGTACTGGGATCTTCTCGTACTCTAAAGTTGGGTGCAGCGCGTCTCATCTTACGTATCTCAAATAATGAAAACCAACTGCTCGAATCAACCGGTAATCTAAGCACCTGTTGTTGATACTGCGTTACCTTTGCACAAGCTTCGGAAAATATGTAGGTCCTGTTAGTATCATCATCGGAGTATTCTAACGTAAAATGGAGATCTGGACCATCTCCTTGTGGTACTAATGCCATTGTGTAAGGTTGAATCTGAAGGTCGACGTTAGTCCCGGGTCGCGGCACCAGTTGTCGTGAATGAGTTGAAAATTATAATAAATCCACTTAATCAACAACACAAAGAGGTAATAAGCTAGTCCTCCTTGCTTTACTTCCCGGGTACTTAATAATTCCGCCCGAACCAACAAATCAATCTAACACACTAGGGACACACTTCCAAAGGCGGTTCCGGGCTGCCCCCAACACTAGCGCGCTTCAAACGGCTGCTGCTCCATTTCCTTGGGCGTTCACTCAACGCCTTCTTTGTTTTACACTTTTTTTGTATTGTATCGATAAAGAAGGTTTTCAAGGCCGCCAGAGATCTGCGCACTTCAAGGGAAATTTGGTTCTATTAAGTGTTACTAACCCCTACATCGCAGTCAATCACTTTTTATCCCACTACTTTTTGGCTACTTCAGCGCTGGCTTCAATACTTGGCATGCGGCCAGTGAGTCCCTCTGTAATCTGATTGATCATCCTTGACAGTTATTTCATAGACCCTCTGTAATCTGATTCAGCGAGGTGGCCGTCGCGAGGTGCCCGTCGCGGGTCACTGCTGATTGGCTGAAAATATCCATTTATATCCTCACATTCATACCAATCATAAATCAATTAGTCGCGAGGTTGCCGTCGCGAGGTGGCTGTCGCGG
>CM047587.1:37511216-37532852 GCA_026184515.1 Peronosclerospora sorghi | reverse complement strand
GATGTCTAGTCTACCAACACAGGTGTTGGATTGACTACGAGTGCTACAAGATGTAGCCGGTGCGTATACGCACGGTGCGGCTAGCGCACAGAGGAAGACTATTCCTTAAAGCGGTAGCTACCGCTACTTAGCCGAAACGCCCTTGTAAAGGGCTTAGTAGGAGAGTTCTCCTACTCGGGGCCAAGATTCCCTGGTTAGTTTACGACTTAGCCTTAACGGCTGTATTCCCTTTACGGGGTTTAAGTAAAGGGAGGATTCCCTCTTACCTACAACACTCACTGCGCGCGACCGGTCGAGGTCGCGCGTCCGCTAAATAGAGTGAAATGTAAACTGAATATATTTAATATGTAATTAGCCTAAATTAATTTAAACTAATATAAACTAAATGTAACACTAAGTAGAATATTCCTAATTCGTACCTAGATAAAATGTAGTGTACACACCTGTGTACTGACACGTGGATGACTGACACACCACCACACCAAGGGCACATGCCCTGATTGGTTAAAATAACCAAAGGTTCGAAATCTTTCAACCCGGCCAATACTGACCTCAAACGTGGTGTACTCATGTACACCAACACTCAGTGTTACCCGAATGTAACCCCGTTACAGCGTCAGTATGTTGACCGAGCCGCTTGAGATGTAGGGTAGTGTTGAAAACGGCTCATCTGAAGCCGGTTCAGCCGTGGCTCGAGCCGAGCCGAGCCGAGCCGGTCAAGCCGTGGATTGAGCCGTTTTCCAAATATTCTCTCTTGTATGAATATGTTCTGAATATCAAGGATGCAAGAGTATATTCTTGCCATTTTGGCAAAAACAGATTAAATTCAGAAGACTCTGACTATGATAAATATGCAAATGGTTTTTTTTTCACACTTTGATGCATTTCAAAAGTTTCTACCCAACTGATGAGAATCGGAAGATGACGTGATGGGTGGAGTGGAGAATTTCATAGAAACTTCTAGATAGCTTTGCATGTGTGTAAAAAGGCATCCCATCCGCTGCATCTTCCTGTACTGTAAACATTAATACATGCATTATCTCTCTATTCTGGCCCTGTAATGGGGTGCCATTACATAATTGATATTCAAGTTAGAATATCACAGTTGAATTTCAGACGCTTTGTCTGAAATTCAAATAATAGATTATAAGTTATTATAATCTACGAAGGAAAAGTCGATTCGGTATAAATACTGAATCATGCAGGTTAACTAATAGTACAGTTAGTTTAATACTTGATATTATTATATTAGTTAGGTAATTACTATACTGTTAGCCGCTAACCACCCATTCAATAAACACTATTAATTTTGCGTTCTCAAGCTTAAGTGAATATTCTATTTGCTTTTAATATAGGATTAGTTGTCATCAACTAATCCTACCCCTCCCGTATTGCGCGCTTCCTCGTACAACACAGTGTAAGCCTCTAACAGGATCAGTCCTGTTACACCTGGTAGCACTTTGTGGTCCGTCCTAACGACCACAGTTCCGTTCCGCTAGTTAACTAGCGGAGCGAAGATTAAGAGCCGCTCGGCATCATGTCGCGAGACATGACGCCTGCCGAGCGAAAGAGAACGCTGGAAGAGGTGACGGAACACTTCCCTCACTTCACGTCGCGTAATAAAGACGCGACGATAGAAATGGTTCGGTCCATGGGGACCGACATCCTTACTTTCCTTCTGGATAAGACCCCGGAGGAAGCGATGGAGGTGGTGCATCGCTTTAGGCGAAAACAACTCGAAACACGATCACGGCCCGCGCAAGAGGCAGCGCGGACGGCACCTGCAACGCATAGCGTTGAAGTGGTAAAGGCGCGAGTACCGCCCTTTACCGGCGAAGGGGGCGAGCCCCTTCATAGATGGTTCGCAGAGGTGGAAGATGCCATCTCTGCGCAAAATATTGTTGACGAACGTCAACAGGCGTACTTCGCTACAACATGTTTGGGCGGCAGAGCCAGGGCATGGGCGATGAGTCACAGAGCCACTGATGACTCTGCGTTCTTGACTTATCAGTAATTAAAAGCTGAGCTAAAGCTCAACTTTGAAGCTCCAGAAATGGAGCTAAGTAGTCGGCAGGAGTTCATGGAACTCCGGAAAGGTAAGCTTGACCTTCAAGCTTACGCTCAGAAGACGCAATATTTGCTGTCAAATATTGTGTATAAGCCGGAGCCCCCTGCAATGCAGGTCACTGTCTTCATGAAGGGACTCAATGATGGTCCCGTCAAACAGAGTATTTACCGGCACCCACCAAAGACTCTAAGGGATGAGTTTGATATGAGCATCCGTGAAGAGTTCAGCATGCGATCAGCGTCATCGCATGCTGGGTACAGCCGAAGGGCTCAACAGCCCTTCGCTTTTGACATACCGCAACAGCATGTCAACAATCAGCAGTCGGGCAGACAAAGTTCACACTTCGTCTCAATAAACAGCCACCCGCGCCAGAGCATGGGCGGTGGAGGTCCAGAGCCGATGGACCTATCGGTTGCGGTTGCTTCGAACTCGAAGAAACCTAAATTTAAGAAGAACATTCGTTGCAATCGATGCGCGAAAGTGGGGCATTTTGCCCATGAGTGTATGGCACCGCGTCCGGTGCCACGCAGTCAGCGGACGGAACCGTCCGCTGCACGGCGACACCAACAGGGACATCACCCTGTTGGTGCAAAAAACGTAAATCACCAGTAGGGGCGGGGCGCCCTACTGGGAATGTTATCCCACATGCCGACATAGGGCATGTGAGGGTAATAGCCCCAGACGGGACTATGTCCTGTCAAAAGTTGAAGGGTGATGATAAGCCTCTTATCACCCTGGAGGTTAAGCCGCACGGGAGCGATGTCCCCATGCGAGCTTTGTTTGACACAGGAGCCTCAAAAAATTTCGTTAGAACTCAGAGTCTAACGATGTTGAGCTTCGTGGAGGTAGAAACCCCACGAAGTATGTTGTCAGTTCGGTTAGCAACAGGTGCAACCGTGACTATTCCAAAGCGTGTGATTAAAACACGCTTCGAGTTGAATGAACTGTCATTCGAGGATGAATTCATCGTCCTCGATTTAGATGACAAGTTCGATGTGATACTTGGAATCCCATGGATGTACAAGTTTAAACCTTCGATCGACTGGGTTAACCTATCGATCGACTGCGGCGGACCCACACGATCTGATCACCCTGTGTGTAATCCGGCTGTATCAGAAGTCAACCCCAGCGTCGGACAGTCTGGTGGATAGCGATGGCACCGCCAGGTCTGTTCTGACACGATCAGCGGAAGTTACCTCCGCTGGTGAGAGTCCAGAGGGGCTACCACACGCAACAGAAGAGTCGTTGCGTGTTGGAGAGAAACATTCCACGGGTGATAAATACCACCTTGAGAATGAAGTTATATCCACGGTGGGAAACACCCACCGTGAGAATGAAATAGTATCCACAGTGGGAAACACCCACTGTGCGACCGAAGGCTCCAACACGACGAAAGAATTCCGTGTTGATGAGAGTGAACTTACGATCGAGTGCAATCGTGAGCACAACTCCGTGGTGGCCAGTGCCCACCACGTTGCGTTAGCCATGCACACGTGTGATAAAGGCCACCGTGTCGCAGAACAGGCGGCCGATCAGACGAGCACATCTGATCGCCAAGAAAATTCCATGGTAGGCAGTGGCCACCATGATGATGAGTATTCGCACACGGTGAATCGTAATCACCGTGTAGCAGTCAATCAGACGAGTGTGTCTGATTTCATGGACAGTTCCGTCGAGACGATCAACGTCTTGACGCAAACGGAGATCGGATTAGCTACCCAGTCTCTGTTGATGGAACACCCTCCGAAAGAAGGTTCGGAGGTGATGGCTCTTCCAGCGCTAAGCTGGAAGAAGTTTATGAAAAACTTGCACGATGATCAGATCAAACAGATCTGTATTATCGTAGCAACAGATGATGTAGTGGATATTCGCGAACGAATATCCACATGACAAGTGGAAAACATTGGGAAAGTGGTTCCCAATGATCAAACCAAAGTTCAGCGCTTTGAAGCGCAGAGCTGGGAGTCGCTTAAAGCGAACTCCCCATTTTATGAGGTACTTCGGGAATACGCTGACGTATTCCCAGAAGAAGTACCTAGCGAGCTCCCTAAGGATAAGGGAACTCGTCATGAAATTGACCTCGTACCAGGCACGAAGTATTGTGTCACGCGGCAATGGCCGTTTCCGCGTGATCAAGTAAAAGCGATCGACGAGTTTTTCGAAGCTCGTCGTAAAGCAGGCCAAGTGCGGGAGTCTATCTCACCGCACTCTACCCCCAACTTTTGTGTGAAAAAGTCCACAGGTGGGTGGAGAATCGTTCACGCTTACAACAAGCTGAACGCAGCGACGGTACCGGCGCAGACGCCGATACCGCGAAAAGATGTCATCATTGATGGCATGTGCGGGAGCACCATCTTTAGTGCTCTCGATCTAAGACATGGATTTTATCAAATCCTAATGCGTGAGAAGGATATCCCTCTCACGTCGGTAAGCACCCCAAGCGGTATGCTTTGGGAGTGGCTTGTTATGCCGCAGGGGCTTCGAAATTCCCCTGCTACGTTTAACAGATGCGTAACGCATCTATTACGCCCGGTGCGAGAATTTGCACCGAGTTATTTCGATGACGTGTTCATCCATAGTAAGGGTGAACACGATAAAAGCGATGTAGATGTCCATAGGGAACATCTACGTCGATTGTTAGAGCTTATGCGTAAGCATAAGATCTATGCAAATCTGAAAAAGTGCACCTTTGGTGCACCTGAGATACCCGTTCTTGGACGCTTTGTGGGCAAGAACGGGGTGCGTCCTGATCCAGAAAAGATCAGGGTGATCGTTGAATGGCCTACGCCAAACAACGTTAAGGAACTTCGAAAGTTTCTTGGGTTGGCAACATATTTGCACAAGTATTCGTGTAACTATGCCGGGTTAATACGACCTCTTTCTCAATTGCTTAAGAAAGATGTTGAATGGCATTGGGATACCCAATGCCAAGATGCTTTTGATGCAGTCAAGCAAAGCTTGACTGAAGCGCCTGTCTTGGCTATAGCCGATAACGAGCGTCCGTTCCACGTCGTTTGCGACGCGAGCGATTTCGCTATCGGCTGTGCTTTGATGCAGCATGATGACGATGATCAGGATCGCGTAATCTGCTATCAATCGCGTCAGTTGCGCCCGGCCGAGCGCAACTATCCAGTGCATGACAAGGAACTCCTTGCCATGAAGTATGCACTGGCCAAGTTTCGGATATATCTTTTGGGAGATAGACCGTTTGTGGTTTACACGGACCATGCGTCGCTACGCACGGCCGTGAATTCACCACACATTTCTCAAAGAATGGCTCGATGGCTGTCATTCTTTGCTGAATACAACTTTACGGTTGAATACAAACCCGGAAAGTTGAACGTGATAGCGGATGCGCTATCACGAAGGCCCGATTACGAGACGAAACCGTCCGTAACCGAAGGTGCCAGTGCAAACGCGATCCGTTGCACTGCTTTGTCGTCGTCAATTATACGACCAGTACGCGAGGCGTACAAAACAGACGAGGAGACACGTCTGTTGATTGATTACTTACGTAATCAATCAAGTGAGAAGCGCGACGAACTCCCAGAGTTCCTCCGCGCTTGCGTGCATCGATATCGACTGCACGATGGTCTGCTGATTTACAGCACAGACCAAAAAGATGAAAGTCGCATCGTCGTTCCAAACGACGATGATCTCAAACATCAAATAATGTTTGAGTATCATGATGCACCGATTTCGGGGCATCAAGGTCGAGAGAAGACATACGCTTCTCTCGCACGTGACTTTTACTGGCGAAACCAGTACAAGTGGATACGCAAATACGTACGCGCTTGCGAGATTTGCCAGCGCGTTAAGCCTGCGCAGTCTCCACAGGCTCCGCTGCAATCTCTGCCGGTTCCGACAGAGTGTTGGAAGTCCATTTCAATGGACTTTGTATTCGGTCTTCCACCCGAGAATAGTCGGAAGACCAGAATAGTGGTCTTTGTAGACCGTTTCTGTAGCCGGTGCGTATACGCACGGTGCGGCTAGCGCACAGAGGAAGACTTTCCTTAAAGCGGCGTTCGCCGCTACTTAGTCGATACGCCCTTATTAAGGGCTTAGTAGGAGAGAGCTCTCCTACTCGGGGCCAAGATTCCCGGGTTAGTTTACTCTAGCCTTTGCTAGTGCCTTAACGGCAAGGCTCCCTTAAAAAGGGTGTAGCTAAGGGGAGGGCTCCCCTTACGCTACGGCACTCACTACACGCACGACCGGTCGAGGTCGTGCGTCTGTAAGATAGAGTGAAATGTAAACTGAATATATTTAATATGTAATTATTTAAACTAATATAAACTATATGTAACACAAAGTAGAATATTCCTAATTCGTACCTAGATAAAATGTAGTGTACACACCTGTGTACTGACACGTGGATGTCTGACACACCACCACACCAAGGGCCCATGCCCTGATTGGTTAAAATAACCAAAGGTTCGAAACCTTTCAACCCGGCCAATACTGACCTCAACCGTGGTGTACTCATGTACACCAACACTCAATGTTACCCGAATGTAACCCCATTACAGTTTCAGTAAGATGGTACATCTTACTGCAGTATCAGCGAACGTAACTGCCGCTCAAACAGCGCGGATATTCGTTGATACGGTATTCGGTTTGCACGGAATGCCGGAAGACATTTTCTCGGATCGAGATCCGAGATTTACAGGACTTTTCTGGCAAGAAACATTCTCACGTTCTCATTGTTGGTAATCCAGTTGAAGATGTCAACTGCGGACCATCCGGAAACGGATGGGCAGATGGAACGGGTTAACCGCGTTCTCGGAGACATGTTGCGATCATACGCACATGCCTTTGAACAGTGGAGTGACTATCTGCCACTCACTGAATTCGCGATTAACAATTCGGTGCATGCTTCAACTAATCATACACCTTTCTACGTGAATGCCTAAAGGCATCCACGAACCCCAGCTTTACTTGGCGGTACGCCAAATCTATGTGGGGGAGGGACCCGCTCGATTTTTTGATCGAGTCAATGCGCAAGTTGCAACTGCAACTTGTGAACAAAACGATGGCCCTTCTACTGAAAGTACAGTAGAAGCGGAAGCAGCTTCAATTAAAACTAAAGCTGCATACGATGAATATGTGTCTGCAGCAATGGCTGCAGACAATAAGGGCAACGCATCTACTGCTGATAAATCAGTAGATGAATTCGTATTACAGCGCCAAGCTGTAATATGCTATATAAAAATGCACTTGCCTCTGCTTTGGATAAGCAGAAGCAAAATGCAGACAAGCAAGGAAGGAAGAACAAAAACTCCTTTCTGAAAGGCGAATTGGTATTATTAAGTACTACTAATTTGCCTATACATGCAATAAGCAACTTCCCTACACGGAAGTTGCTTCCTAAGTATATTGGACCTTTCAAGGTCCAAGCGATTCGGGGGAATGCATATACTTTAGACATTCCCACAGCAATGCGGCTCCACCCAACATTCTATGTTGGGTGGCTCAAACCGTATCATTCGCCTTCGTCTTACGACGAGACACAGAACCACGGAAGATACCGTGCTTCTCCAAGTCTCCCAAGAGAAACTTGTAATCGGCTTCCAGCCGTTGATGAGCAGAGTGGAGAGTCATTACCCCCGCCTTCGACTGCTCAAGATCAGCCTTGTGCCGATCTAGCTCTTCTTTACAGCGGGAAAGCTCGATGTACAGAAGATCATTCTTCTGCTGAAGGGCAGTGTGCGCCCCGAGGATGTCGCGGACATTTTCGCGAAGAGACCGATATGTCTTCACAGAGTGAGACATATCGCTGCTCAAGGAGGAACAACCCTCCTCGAGTTTGCGGAGCAAAGAACCATGCTCCGCAACAACAACGGCGAGGGAATTCTCAACCTCCGCCGCCCCTGATCGATAATCAGGGGAATAAACGATACATTCTTGAGCGCTTGATCTCGAAGCGCTCGGTTCCTTCGAAGAAGGGGCAGCGTACCGAGTACTTAGTACGCTGGCTGGGTTACCCCCAAGGGTTCGACTCTTGGGAGCCGATTGAGGTTCTGAGGGCCGACGCTCCAGACCTTTTAACTGAGTTTGAGAAGGAGGCTCAAACTCATAATGCGAAGTATCATCAACACTAGGTGTTGATGCATTTAGGGCATCGATTAAGCCCTGAATTTCGGCGGGTACGGGAAAACCACCGTACCCCCGAAACTCCTCCTCTGACAGACGAGGAGCGCCCTGCGGGCACCGCGGGCAAACAAGGTGAGAAGGGACACCACAGTTCAACCCTGCTTTGATGCAATCAAAATGGATGTATTCCATTTTGCCTGTTCGCGAGTGCTTTAGAAAGCGCTCGCGCATTACGTGAACTTTGTTCACGTCGTCATCGGGGCTTTTGTTGTAGTTGTCAACAAAGCGTTCCAACTCTGAGTCAGGGCGTCTTTATCGTCCCTGTTCCTCCTTGACCCTTTCCAGCTCGAATAATATCGAACCTTGAAAAAGAGGTCAATAAAGTACAGACGTCTATCGTCTGTACTTCGATCGAATCGACGTGACTGGATGTCTTCGCAGTCATCCAGCACGTTGATATCGAACAACGCATATTGGCAGTCCCGCTTACGGTGACCGCCACTGTTGGGGGCAATAGCCCATCCAGGGGTCCAAAACCCCACTTTGTACGGAAAATGTGGTTCCGTACGATGATACGCTTCAGAAGCGGCAGGCGCCGCTTCTGTTCGAGCTCTTTTAGCAGGCGGAGCACCGCCTGCTTCAACACCACGCGCCGGGGTTAAACCACCCCGACGTGGAGACGTACTTGGTCCGAGTGGGGCTCTGCGTTCCCGCAACCACCTGTGATAATCATTGTCGCTGTCAGATATGACAGCGACACAAGAGTTATCATCGCTGTTAGGCGATGAGCACCTAGCGAGTTTCGACTCGCTAGATCCTTTCTCGGGGACAGCTGTTCCCCAATCACTTTGTTCGGAGTCACAACTGTCTCCGAACATGGAAGAACCCTTCCTGGCAACACACCATTCGGGGGTTGCCATCGTGCGAGATGTTTCATAAGCAACATCTCCCTGTTTCTTGCCAGATGCCGCCTTAGCAGCATCTGTGGTCGAAGACGGTACGTCTTCCGACCTTTGCGTAGTTGACGCTGCTAATGCAGCGTCACCGTTGTCACTCAACACCTCAGCACCTAGTGCTGAGGCGGAGGAAGAAGCTCCTTCGATGTTTTCAGCAGCGCTCGTTAGAGCGCCGCCGCGTGCTTCGACCATCGAGTCGATGGTCAATCAGTTGGTGAATGAGAAATTCCGACCAACAAGTGCCACCTATGATTGGCCAAAATAAGAATTATTATTGGCCAACCACCTTAAGTGGGGAGTGATGTAATGGGGTGCCATTACATAATTGATATTTAAGTTATAATATCACAGTTGAGTTTCAGACGCGTTGTCTGAAATTCAAATAATAGATTATAAGTTATTATAATCTACGAAGGAAAAGTCGATTCGGTATAAATACTGAATCATGCAGGTTAACTAATAGTACAGTTAGTTTATTATTTGATATTATTATATTAGTTAGGTAATTACTATACTGTTAGCCGCTAACCACCCATTTAATAAACACTCTTAATTTTGTGTTCTCAAGCTTAAGCGAATATTCTTTTTGCTTTTAATATAGGATTAGTTGTCATCAACTAATCCTACCCCTCCCGTATTGCGCGCTTCCTCGCACAACACAGTGTAAGCCTGTAAAAGGATCAGTCTTGTTACAGTCCTTACGATACATATCACCAACTTTCAATATAATAAGTATACTCAAGCCGTGGCTAAGTGGCTGGCTTGAGCCGAGCTACATGGCTTGGCTTGGAGCTGAAGCCGAGACACATTTCATGGCTCCGAGCCGAAGCCAAGACGAGCCGACTCATTTCGGCTCGGCTCCACCCTCGAGCCAAGACGAGCCGAGCCGAGCAGAGCCGAGCCGAGCCGTTTTCAACACTAATGTAGGGCCTGTAGTTGTCGCCGCATATACTTCTGTGGTAAAGTGTACCATAAAGTTTGTGCATAATTGTGGGTGTGACTGTGGGCACAACGGTGTGTGTAGCTGTGTGCACAACTGTGTGTACCACTATAGGTACAACTGTGGTGGATATGGACGGGACAAAGAAGGTACATAGTGAGAAGGGACGACTAGGTACGGGTACCTAACGGATAGCGACGGACGACAGAAAAATCAGGTCGACTGGTCGATGGAGTACGTTGGAATGGGTAGTTCTGATTGGTTAATATTAGCTAATTTGTAGTTTTTAGGATATAAGTGCTAAAAAGTTCTCCTGTTGCGCCCAACTACTAAGGTATCTACAAGGATGGCAACTAGCGCCTCCCTTCATTAAAACACACCTCTACGTCCCGGGCGGGACCCACCGGCAGGCGTAGAGTTTTGAGAACTCGCACTTCGACTCCGCCCACTGTGTCATCGGGTTCTTCGTCTGTAAAGGTTTTCTCGGGAACTTACTTGAGCAGTGCGCTCTCACCTCTTCCCAATTGGTCCACATTTGGCCCCTAGGAGTTCGGCTGCTCTAAGCGCCCCACGATAACTCTAGGTGGATTTTAGAGGAATCTGTCGATCAACCCGTAGAACGGGCTGATCGACCCTCCTCTTAAGTTTAAGCGTAGAATACATAGTATATTGGGTATTCTATTAACGTACTAAGCTTAAGAGGCTCGGCGATCGGGTGGTGAATACTTCCGCTGCCTGATCAAGTACCCCTTCGCTGATCACCACCAAGATCGACGATCTGCAACCTGCGACCTGCGAACACCTGTTCGCAACTCGCGCCAATTCTGAGTAATCCACTAGACTGATCCGCGTTCCTGAGCATCGAATGTTTGGGCCTGATCAAGCCTAATCATCCCGATCATTGATCAACCCTTGATCATCGATTATTGACCCTGATCACCGATCATCGACCTTGATCATCCCCTGATTATCGATTAGCGGTCCTGATCATCGACTACCGTACTTAACAAAAAAAACAACTGGCCTATTTTTCAAAGGTGATTGGGTTAATACTAAAGGTGGCAAAATATGAGCCAAAATTGTGATTATTTTCTTAACTTTTTGGATCGACTTTTCAAAATTCATTTAAGCCCGTAGAATACAAACGAAGTGTCGAAAACAAGTATTTGAAGAGTTTATTACAAGAAAATCGCAGATCAGTCGAATTCTAAACATTTTTGGATTTCCAACAACGACTTATACACTTCGTTTTCCTCATGCTTGGCCAAATAAAAAAATATTCCATAAATGCGGCCAGATTGTCAGATCGATGATCTTGGTATAAGTCTGAAGGCTTGCGATATTCGTGACAATGAGGACAGATTCTCATCAACTTCCTCGAATGTCTCTTCCAGCCACTGAATTACGTCTTTGCGGTCGACTTTGTTCTTCCCTCCTGGACCTGGATCGGATCGAATTGTCCACGAGACATATCGCTTCTTGAATGCCTGTTTGATTGGCTTATTGGCTATCAAGTCGCAGATTTTAATCGGACTTGTGCAACCAGGAGGAATTGCTCCCAAGACAATATTTAACGCAGCCGCTTTTTCCATTACCTTTTCACAGAAATGATTCGATGCCGCATACCAGACCAAACCTAACTTGGAATTGGGATAACACGATCGCAACCAGTCCAGATAAAGGCAGCACCCCTCTTTATCCATCCAATGTTTTGGATGAAAAGTGATCTGGCTCGTTCCATCCCAATTAGCGAAACGTCTGGATAACGTACCATTAGGTTGACCGGTCATTATAATGTAAGGCGACATCAAACGTGATTCAAACATTTCACAGGCCACCATGACGGTACAGCCCTTCTTTTCGTCCTCACTTCTATTGGATCCAACGTGATGGACGTTCACTGGGGCAACCAAATTCAATTATTTTGGATAAAATTGAAGAAACATCTCATCTACGTTCACCAAACGCGTCACTCCAGCTGATGACATATTTTCCGAATTAGTGCAGTTGATTATTGACAAACTTGAAGCCAATGGATGCGGACAGTCTATGAGATTGACTCTTTACGGATTGTGAAATGGTGTCTCTGAAGTACTCTAGTGAGCCACTGCGAAAACGCTGGGGTAATGTTGCCTGAATGAATGCCGATTTTGAGCTCCCATTCAGTTCGATCGACTTCCGAATCGTGTCCAAACTTGGCAATGAGTAGATTATAAGCTGAGGATTTGCAGAGGGAATTTCCGGTCTCCCAACCCTCAATAACGTGTTCGATTATAAAATTCTTCTTGTTCTTGGTATTTCACTTTTCTCCCAGACCCTGCAGTCTTGGAAGTCTGGCGAAGATAAACGATATTATCGTGATATGTACTCATCTTCCTGTTTAATTGGCGGTTACCGTTTGAGGACGATGAGGCATATGTTTTTCCAGATGTGATGACGCTGAACGTTGGGTCAATCTCGACTTTACTTGACGGTTCGACGCCATCATAAGCCTCTCTGTACGAAGATGGTATCGACGGTAGAATATCAGAGACTGTAAATGACTCCACATAGTGGAACCATCTTATGAAGTAGACCTTTTGCCGAATCCAATTGTTGAACGTATTGATGTTAATACCGAACAACGAGCAAGTTAGTTCGGCATCCGCCTTGCCGAGAGATTTATGGAGATAAAAGAATATAGTTTAGACTTCTTCTCCCATGTCATGGTCCGGTACATCTCTGATGTCTTTTTCCCCAATAATCCTTTAGATTTAGCTGATTCTACTAATTCTTTCATCAATAGGCGATGCAACTGCCGTTGACGGTCGTCGAGGACGATTTTGCTGGGTATTTTGGTGACACCAGTTCGCGGATCGTTTGTGATGACAGGCTGCAGCGTCTGCAGATGCAACTCAAGGAACATTTCGTGACGAACTAGGCAAGCTAGGTTGTCGGAATTGTCTCGCCCACGCTTTCGCTGCTCTTGGGCGTCGATCCAGCGCTGATTCGTGGGATTGGAAAGGAGGAATCTCTTCATCGCGATATAGAGTAATGCGGAATCCGAGGTAATTTTTTTGCGAACTCAGCCGAACTAGTTGGTGATTTTTTTGTTAATGAAAATTTACCTTAATATTAAAAGGTGATCAGAAATTCCGGAATTGTGTTTTTTTTGTGTGGCTTTTTTGTTAAGTACGGTATTTGTATCTGATCAAGCCTGATCAATCCTGATCAATCCTGATCGCACCTGATCGATTCGGTCGATTCGTTACGGATTAATCCCAATCTTGCATTGGAACCTCGCGGGTATATGTCCCGGTCACCTGAAGAGCTGCCCACGCCCAATCCGTCGGGTACACAAGGTGGGCAAGACAAAGGCCAAGTCACAATACAACCGGAGGACCCCCTTCGTTAGTCGGCAGTCCTGGTGCTGTGGGAACGCCTGATCGAGCGTCAAAAACTTTGATCAGACGCTCCACCACCCTTCTTCCACTGTTCCCACACTTTTCCGGGGTTGGACGCTTGCGGGAGGTCTTTGAGTACTTGCTGGGCTTCTCCACGGACGGCCCCGACCACATCGGGATACTCAAGTAAATATTGTGGGAAGAGCCAGTAGCCGTATCCGTGTGGCTGATACATAAACGTAAGGTCACAGTAAGCGCCAGGTGGTCACCATCACCCTTGGGCTCAAAATATTTTGGGTCTCCATACAGTGCGGCACAGAATTCTTCCGATAGCAGAGCGTAGTCAAGTCTGTTACGGCGTGACTGGGGACCGGTGAATACACGTTCATCATGGTGGTGGATACGCCAGGAATCAACAACACCTAGTTGGCCGATCCAGCTCATGCACGCACTGAGACCTCGGCGTACAAGCAAGTGTGGATGAGACGAGTTAATACAGGGGTTGAGGGGCGTGTTTAACTCTCCGAGTACTATGTGTGTCGCATCGTATTCAAAGTGATCCGCGGAGAGATGGCTGAAAGACACTTCTTTTTCGTGATCGTCCACTGGTGAGTATACGTTGTGGATGTGCACGGGAGCACCGGTGACCACCAAATGAACGATTAGGTATCTTCCCGGGACAGTCAGCTACCGAAGCTCCTTGTCCGTATCAAAACCTGAAAAGTCATGGTGGAGTACGGTGAGAACTCCTACGGATTGGTGTGTTCTTTGAGAAGCACTGAGCGCTCCAGGGTCAATGATGAACAGTCGGTGCTTGAAGCGGGCTTGAAGGTTAAACTTAAAAGTGTCAAGGTGGTAATAATCACGAAACTTGTTTCTTGAACGCAAGAGAGACTATGCTTTACCAGCAAGTGCTCAACAATTAGGTTTCCGTTCTTTTTGATATTGTTGGTGTTAACAGTCATCACAGTGACGTCTTGCCGCGAGACCTCGGCCATTTCGGCACGTGAAAAAACCTTAGTAATTTAGTGCAAGCGGTCCAGCTATAAGCACAGGCTGACCGTCGGATTTCTTAAGCTGGAGAACTTCAGCATTTTCTGGAAAGTAATGACCACAGTCACGAAGGTACTACAGATCGTCTAGCATATCTCCTTGCCACTGGACTTGTTTCCAGGTCTTGAAACAAAGTGGGCCTAAATTAGAGCGAAGTAGGGCTAACCGCATGTTGTGGTAAAGAAGATGTCGGTTGTGCGCTGTGATCCAGGGCACTGACCATCCCGTCAGATGCTGAAGCCAATAGTCCTTCTCGAAGTTATGATGTGCTGTTCACATCAACATCAACTCGAAGTGAGACAGCGCTCTGGTCGCAAGCAAGCTAATTGCTGTGTCCAGGTTGGCCCACCAGTGCGCAACGCATCGAAACACACCTTCCCTTGTCTTAGGCACTTTAGTGCCCAGATATTTGGCCCACTTGCGGGCAAATGTATGTGTGACGGAAGGGTCAGTCGCACTCAAGATGCGGTTGAGCATGTGAAGGTGGTCCTTCTCCGTAACGTTGGGGCTCAGCTCACTCAGCTACGCAAAAGTAAAGCGTTAAAATTTGGTGAAGTGGAATCTTTATTTACAACATATAGGAGATGATATGCGGTAGTTATCAATTCACGGTATAATTTTTACCATGCCAAAGTTCTACATGCTGGCACGATTTTGCCTTTTACGCTGGTGATTGCTGCAAACACTAAACATTAACAACAAAGATTGTGTTGTGCCTTCATCTTATGAACAACGTGAACATTTAGTGTGAATGGCGCTAGTGGTGCGATGCTTCCGTCTTTAATTTATGCGTCTTGCGTCCACACAGTGTCTCAGTACATTCGTGTTGGTTTTAGCATCATGGCAGTAAAGGCTAGGGCGCTAGGGAGCATGAAGTAATAGGTTAACCAGACTATGCAAACAAACCATCAGCATCACCAAAGAAGGCCAAGACACCGGCGCAACTTACAAGCATAACGGCGTGTCCATTCATGGTGGCAAAGTTAACGAAAAGTCATGCGCCCTCAGCTCCATAAATTGTCCAATTTAACATTCCGTGGCTAGGGACGTTAGGGAATGTGGGATAACAGAGGAACCAGACTACGAAAACAAACCTTAAGCATCATCAAAGAAAGTCAAGACACATGCGCAACTTACAAGCATAACGGCGGGTCCACTCATGGCGGCAAAGTCAACGCAAAGTCATGCGCCCTCATCTCCATACACTGTCCGATTTAATAATCCGTGGCTAGGGGCGCTAGGGCCTGTGAGATAACAGGTGAACCAGACTATGAAGACAAACCGTCAGCATCACCAAAGAAAGTCAAGAAACAGGCGTAACTTACAAGCATAACGGCGGGTCCACTCAATGCGGCAAATTCAACGAAAAGTCATGCGCCCTCAGCTCCATAAGCTGTCCGATTTAATATTCCGTAGCTAGGGGCGCTAGGGCGTGTGATATAACAGGTGAATCAGACTTTGACAAACCGTCAGCATCACCAAAGAAAGTCAAGACACACGCGCAACTTACAAGTATAACGGCGGGTCCACTCATGGCGGAAAAGCCAACGAAAATTCATGTGCCTCGGTTCCCCACATTACTGGCGCGATGTTCCCGATTGTTCTCACACTGTCAAGAATTTTAATTGTGGATGTATATTTTCGACCAATCGGATGCAACCTGCGACGGCCGTCTCGCGACCGATCGGATTATGAAGGGTTGAGTGGAATTGATGGGAGATATTGTATTGTTTTAAGTGGGAGTTTTCGGCCAATCAGAAGCGACCCGCGACGGCCGTCTCGGGATGACCAATCTGCTCGATCGGATTATGGAGGGTTGAATGTAATTGGTGTGGGATATTGTATTGCTGCCTCGATTAAAACGCAATCACGCGTTCCCGTCCCGCATCATCTGCTTGTATTAAGTGGGAGTTTTCGGCCAATCAGAAATGACCCGCGACGGCCGTCTCGCGATGATCAATCTGATAGATCGGATTATAGAGGGTTGCCTAAGCAACTGTCAAGTATGATCAATCAGATTACAGAGGGCCTCAGCAGTAACTGTCAAGTATTGAAGTCAGCGCTGAAGTAACCAAGAAGTAGTGGGTGAAAGAAGTGGTTGACTTTGATGCAAGAGTTAGTAACACTTAATAGAATCAAATTTCCCCTGAACTAGAAAGATCTCTGGCGGCCCTCTAAAACCTTCTCTACTGTTCCAATACAAAAACCAAGTGTAATACAAGGAACTCGTTGAGTGAACGCCCTAGAAAGTGGAGCCGTAGCCTTTTGGAGCTAGCTAGTGTTGGGGGCAGCCTGGAACTACCTTTGGAAGTGTGTGCCTATTGTGTTTGGTTGATTTGTTGGTTCGGGCGGTAGTATTAAGTACCCGGGTAGTAAAGCAAGGAGTACTGGATTATTACCTCCTTGTGTTGTTGAATAAGTGGATTTATTACAATTTTCAACTCCTTCACGACAGAAAGCCATGGGAGCCTTAACGGAGCCTAAGTAAGTCAGCGTTTCAGGGTTGTTTGCCGTCTGGAGCGACTTGTGAAGACCGCTAATCAAGGGGTCAGCAGCGGACAAACGGTCTGGGAGCAGCAGGAGGTCTACTGGCTCTTCCGTAGCCTTCATCTCGCTGAAGATACCCTGAATAGGGGTCGGTTCTTTAGTCTTCACTACATTAGTGTGGTGCTTAGTTAGGAAGTGACTGGATTCCTTGCTCGTAGTCAGCTCAGGGGGCACTTGAACTTTGCGTGGCACAATCTGAAACCGTGTGACCTCGACCTCATTGAGAGTGGCTGGGCAGCAGTCAAACCCTACCCTCGACGGTGGTAAGCACATCAAAGTAGTTGTTGGTCGTCTCAAGCACGATCCTTAGGACGAGATTTAATCAGCATGTTATTAAAGTCCTCATCGGCACGAGAGCGTTTGCCTTTGCGCATGCGACCGGGCACTGGTACCAACGCAGATTGGGAGTCCTGTGGTGGTAGTGGTGGCGCTGAGAGCAGGAGACACTGTGACGGACGTGGACTTTCTGATGGTGACACAATTTGAGATCCGGCCGTATCGAGGGAAAGCTCACTCTGTGTTATATCATCTTGTGTAGCACAGACGATAGCGGTATTCACTACAGAATTTTCGCGTATGGTGCGCTGAAGTGAGGTTTCCTGGGTACCGCGGCGTACCACGGCGGCATAGGATGGTTGTGACTGGCCTTGGTCGTCTATGTTGGTGGTCGTGGAAGATGATACAGCTGATGTCGCTAGATCAAGCGCGTTTGTCGAGCGTTGACCAAACGACAACCGCTGAGTTGGAAACGGATCGTTCTTGGCGTGTACTGGGTATATGCGTCCATCAGACACTAGTTGATCGCGCACTGTGCCGTTTACCACAATCTTAGGGGGGCATTGGCTGGAGCGAAAATATACACGCCAAGTAGCAGTGGTAATCACAGCATCCAAATTCACATCACGGAAAGTGCCGTAGATCGGCTGTCTCAAAGAACGGCTCCAGCATGAGGTCAGCGTCAAAGTCACTGTCTACACTCGACCCATCATTGAAGAAACGGTCGGCGATGATGTCAAACTCGCCGAAACGGTACTTTCCACTAAGAATCTTGACCTCCTGTCCAGTAAGGCTTTGACAACCTTCCTTCGTTTTTACTTTGACGCGTATGTTACCACCAGGTGCTTTAGGCAGCTGGCCAAGTTGCTGGTGATCGATCTTCTGTTGGACGACGGAGTTTCCATGGTCCTTGAGCAGCGACGCGATAATTTTGTTTGGAGCGGTGCGTTGTAATGCTAGGCCAGTTTCAATTATCATCACATAACGTGCACGAGGTAGCGCATACGGACGGGCTCGGTTGATTGAAACAGAAAGTTGGCTCCAGTCTCCTCCGGTTTCATATAGAGCGTCGATGGCTTCTATATCTATCACCTTGGGACGGGGCATCGTGACACGTGGTGGGGTGGGTGTCTCAGCGCAGTCTCGGCGGATCTCCGTGGAATGCTGGAGTAGGGCACGAAGCTTCGGCGTGCGCATGGATGTGCTGGCGCGTGGATCACGATGGGGCGTGTCGGTAGAGGGTGTCTGCGCAACCTTTACTGACTCTTGCGTAGTGGGTGACAGGTGCATAGACTGGTCACTCAACTGCACAACCATGCCGTCGCTTGATTCTTGCAAATCTTGCGGCACAGAGCCAGGGATAATGCCCTGGTCTATGCTTAAACGTGAAGCGTCGATGTAATTCTGAATTCCATCAGGATCTGAATTGTTGGATGCGGACGCAGCCATGGCGGTTACGTAATCTTTCGAGGGCGGTGAGTCAGCAACACTTGTCTTGGAGCATTGGTTGGGGCCCACCTCATCTTCCACGCAAATGGCTTGTGTGGGGGATGGTATAGGTTGGCTGGCGTCGATTTCCATGGCAGGAGGGGCTTGCATAGGTGGGTAGGTAGAAAGGGTACTTCTGAACTGGCTTGGCAAGTTGATCCCGAAGAGGAAAATTAAGAAGTTATGGAGAGGTTAAGCATGATTGGTGTGAATTTGGAGTTTTGAGTGAACATTTTCGATTAATCAGAGGCAGATCTGGGCGACCGTCTCGCGACTGATCGGATTATGGAGGGTATCAGAAGTAACTGTCAAGTATTGGAGTCAGCACTGAAGTAACCAAGAAGTAGTAGGTAAACGAAGTGGTTGACTTTGATATAGGATTCGGTAATAATTAATAGATTCGAATTTCCCGTGTAACACGACAGTCGTTTGAAACCTTCCAGAAATCCTTCATCACCATTCCTATACTTAAAACAAGCCTAATACAAGCAGGCCTTTAAGTGAACATCTAGGTGGGAGAAACAACCGTTATCTGGGGCCACTAGAGTTGGGAGCAACCTGTGACTCACTGAGAAGTTTGTCCATAACGTGTTTGGTTAATTTTTTGGTTCGGACGTTAGTATTAAGAACCTGGGATGTCGTGAAGGAACTTAAATTTTCGAGACTTCCACTCAAAAACAACACAAGGAGGCGATAGAATACACCCCTCTTGCTTATACTACCCAGGTTCTTGGTACTCACGTCCGAACCTTAATACAAAGTCACTGCAAATGGGCACTTCCTGGTAACACTTCAGGCTACCCCTTTAACTTAGAGTACCGCAAAGGACCTTTATTACGCCTTAGCACGCGTTCACTTAAAGGGTTCCTCGGGATGCACTTAGACTTAGTTTTTGTATAGGTCAAAAAGGTTGGTTGGTTTAAAAACGACTAGTCGATAAGGGGGAAAATTCGATTATATTATAAGCATTGGGAAGATCTCTATCTACCTCTAATATCTTTTCACCTTGTTACTTCTTGGTTACTTCTGAACTGGCTTCAATACCGAAAAATTTTCTGGCCGTTCACAACACCGTATACTCCTTTTGAAATATACCTTCCGTATACACTCTGCTATAAATTTCAGCCACTTCACCACAACCGCCCCTTGTGCAGCTTCAGCGTAAGCGAGCAAAATCCAACAATCCATTTATATCTCATATCAATACCAATGTTTCGTTAATTCCACTTCAAATATTGACGTGCTTCAATTTCCGTCATAGTGGAGGCAGAATAAGGAACATCATATCTCCTGCACACTTCCATCATTCGATCCCAATCGATATCTTGCTCGAATACATATCACGCAGCCACAATGAATAGGTAACCACGTGATCTGCTGAGTGATACCAACGACCTCGAAGGATCCCCGTCCATAAATCCCATAGTATGCGAAACGCACCATCGTAACAATAGTAATTTCTGCTTCTCGGCCTTGACTAGAATCAGTAGTAGCCACTTCAATGTCTAAATAATCTTTATACACTCCACTCAATATCGTAACTCTCTCCTCATAGCCGAGGTTTGCAAAGAGCCCGATATAGTGCTGTCCGTGGTAGCGAACAAGACCTCCAAATGAATATAGTGAAGGTACCTCCGTGGAGGTATTTCGTCGGAAAATGTGATCCAAATCCGAAACTTACTGAAATGTTTCTCACCAACACTCTCAAGACACTATGACGATAAAATTTCCATCCACTCTTTGATATCCGCTTTGACGACATGGTTGCTGGACCGGAGAATACTAATTGAAAACACCATGGGGAGGGTTAAAATCCACCTACTCAGTGCATCCCACTTTCTGTCCACGTCTTGTGCTTGTGCTTCCAGTCTTAGCACATCTTCCAATAATCTTCTTTTCTTTTCCTGTCATTCCAAATCTTACATGATCTAACAGCTCTTGAGCATAGACCCTGTATAAAAATTCGTATTCATTATGGGCTCAGCGTTATGACCACAAAGCGAACAAACTTCAAGCTCCATCAAGTTCATCTGGAACGGTATGGAGCCACACCTTGCGATTGGAAAATATTAGCAGAAGCATCTTGGCGCAAGGATTCCGACATTTATTCCACATCATCGTGTCCGCACAACTAAACTCTTTTATGGAAACCTTCTCAGCGTAGTAGTAGCGTTCGATTAAAGGTATCATAGAGTAAATCATCCAAAATTGTTTCCGGTGTTTCTGTAGCATCATTCATTGCTCCAAACGCGAAAAATTCACCTAAGGCGAGACGTACGCAGTCTACATCCAGTACTGGTTGCCATAAACTTGAATTATCACGTTAAGAAAACAGTTGTTCGAGTCAAAATCGTTGCGTAGACTCTTGCGCGCGCTTTAACAGGCACGATGCCATCTCGATTTAGTAACCATCCTCGATATTTCGATATTAATCCAATTATACTCGGAACCTCCATACTTCGTCCGGTACTGTCGTGGTTGAATAACATTTTATCAATGTTAGATAGAAAAAAGAGTAAGAATGGAGCAAGATGATATATGGGTCCAGTGTGTACATAACCGGTACATATGTGTGGTCCACCCCAAAATATAAAATTTTGGAGGTAAATGTTTGGTATTGGCCAAAAACCACATCAAATCTTGGAGGATATCCAGTTCCAGAGGTCATGTCGTATCAGAGGTCTGTCACTTGATTAGTCCAATATCCACCCAATCCTGTGCGAACATATATCTCCATACTTTTGTATACCTGTCGTGGACGACCCTGTCGTGGACGACCCTGTCGTGAACAACCCAGTGTATATCCATACTTTTGTATACCTGTCGTGGACGACC
>CM047587.1:37430972-37509144 GCA_026184515.1 Peronosclerospora sorghi | reverse complement strand
CAGGTTTCACACCTTTAGCACCCTGACAGGTTTCTCTTCGTACGATCTCATTCATACACGAATTTCATATCTTAATACTGATTCATGGGGCACTCATAGGCTCCCTCTCCATATTACCATCGTCATAATTAACCATATTGCGTCAATAAAATTAAATTTCGACGTGACTTATCCACATGTTCCAACAAACTTCCAGTCCTTGCTTAGACATGTATCCTTTTTTTTGGTATTCTGCTTTTCTTTTTGTTATGCCACCTAATGCAACCAACTCGGGTCCGCATTCTACTCATCACAACCAACATGGGTCCGTGATAGGGATGTGCTACATCTTTTGGGGCTTCATTCTCTTGTTCTTTTCGTTTTCTTGTTATCATCTTGATATCTTCTCCGTTTACTTTTTTCTTGTTAGGCTTCTACATCTCAATCTCAGCTGCATCCTCTTCTGCTGGGTTCTGATTTCCTTTAGATCCAACAGCATTATCGTCCACAGAGTATGAACCACCATTTATGTCCGCCCCTTGTCCAACATTAACATTTTCCTTGGGTTGAGGCGTTCCATTAGTTGGCTTCTCCATACTCCGAGTGATCACAAATACATGCGAAGACAAATATTCCTCATCCTCCCAAACAGTGACTTCCGTGGTATCCACTTGCGCCTTATTACTGGGGTTACCACCATGTTCGTCCAATGATTTAGTAATCACCCCCGGGGAGTCCTCACTCTTATCCCTTTCTGGCGGACCATCTGCATTGGCATACAATAACTCTGGTAATCGGTCAACACTTTCAGTTCCGTCATTTGTTGATCGCTTGTACTCGCCCCTGCTCGCTGTTCCTCTCTTTTGTCCACCAACGTGACGTAGGCCGAGACATCCATTGTTTCTGTAGTCGCTGCCATATCTTTTTTCTTTTGTTCTTCTTCTCCAAATGTAACTTGTTTCGCTTCTTTTTCTCGTGAATTCTTCTTATCTTGATCCTCGTCCATAGTGAGTGATCTTTCCATGCAAAATATATCATTTTTCTTGTTTTCTATTACCTTGAAGGGTAAGCGCGGTGTTGCCTTCATATTGTTCAACAATGCCCCCCCTTTTCTCTCGACAGTGGTCGCAACGCACTGTGGGGTTAGGCGTTTAACTGGGCGGCTACTTCATCTTTGGTTATTTCTCCGTCCTTCAGCTTGTTCCGCATCTCGGCCATCTCCTCGATGAACCTGCGAAAATAATTCACATCATGGCCGATAATTTTGAAATGCTCACACGTTTTCAATTTCCAACACTTGTCCTTCTCGTGCCCTCGTCGATTGCAGTGCTCGCAGATTACGCCCCCGTCATTATTATTATAGGTACTCGCTCGCGCATTTTTGTCATCATAATTGGCGCGTGACCTCTGCGTAGCATGTACTTCTCCGCCCATCATGTGCACACTGGGTTGCGCATCTTCATATACCACTTCAGCACTTTTACGGGCAGTCATTTTCTTCCTGGGCCTTGTCAGACGTGCCTCATGTTTTGTCAACACTCTTTCCAACTCCTCAATACTGTTGAAAGTCATATGCTGATATTGCATTTGTATGACACGATCATGAATCGTGTCAAAGAATTGTTGAATATGCTCTTCCAACAATGAGGCGTTGTAGATGTTCCGAAAATCCATTCCCGCTCGTAACGCCGCGGCATTCAGCCGGTATAGATATGTGGTGGCCGGCTCATCTTGTTTCTGGGTCAGTTTTGAATACATGACCCGCGGCGATACTTTATCTACGCAAAACTTCCGTTGGAATAAATCAATCACCGCACTCCAATCATACTTCACGGTATCCGCCAACGGTTCATACCACCAAGACGCCGTGTTCGTCAAACTATCCACAAACATTCCTAGCCGTTGATCGTCATCCCACCGTGAAATGTTGGCCACATGAAGAAATCGTGACACCCATGCTCTTGCGCTTCCCGCGTCTTGTCTATTGCCATCAAATGCCTTTATTTAGGTATTTTGAATGATAGCAGTGACAGGCTGACCCGCTGATGACCACGCATTGTGTCTTCCACAGGACGCGTTGTATTGTGAGGATCTCTGCGGGTTGGTGTACGCCCGTTGTGGCATCGCTGATTTTTGATAAGTGGCACTAGTCGCCCCTCTCGTAGTATCCGGCGTGCGACTAGCGGACAGGGATGCAGTAATTTTTGTCAGCTCCTCTAAACTCAAATGTCCATCTTGCATCAGTCGGACTAAATTTGCCACCACTGGGTCCTGTTTTTTCTGTGTTGGTTTTGGCGGTGTCATGATCTCCTCATCCTCCGAGGAAAATTCTAGCTTCTTCCTTATTGGGGGATCATCTGAATCTCTCCACTCCACAGTATCGTCCATCTCATCATCCTTACACAGCTATTGCATACCCGGTGGTTTGGATTCCTTCATCGGTGTATGGGTGGTGTCTGCCACAATATAGTAGCGTGGACTGACGTCTGTAGCTTCTTTTCGGTAAAACATTAGGGATGTTTCCCACTCGTTTTCCGCTAATAATAGCGACACCATCAAGCCAATATCTGTAGCGGTACGCTCCAGATTAAAATCACATGCGTTGTTAAACTCTTCTCGTCGCACAAAATCATAACCACAGTTTCGAAACAACGTTTCAACGGCTTCAATAGACTCTTTTAGTCCCCCAAAGGAAGTGAGATCCTCCTTTACTCTAAAATTAGGGGCAGCGCTCGCTACCTTGCGAATCTCATATAGAGAAAACCAACTATTTGAATCGCCAGGTAACTTCAGCACATGCCGATGATACCGTGCCATTCGTGCGCAGGCCTCAGAGAAAGTGTATGTTCTCTCAGGGTCCTCTCGAGAGCGCTGTAGCTTAAAAACCAGCTTTTTCTTTCCCTCATTAGACACTACAGCCATTTTGTGATAAAATTTGTATTAAGACGACGTAAAGTCCCGGGTCGCGGCACCAGTTGTCGTGAAAAAACTTAAATTTTCGAGACTTCTACTCAAAAACAACACAAGGAGGCGATATAATACACCCCTCTTGCTTATACTAACCAGGTTCTTGGTACTCACGTCCGAACCTTAATACAACGTCACTGCAAATGGGCACTTCCTGGTAACACTTCAGGCTGTCCCTTTAACTTAGAGTACCGCAAAGGACCTTTATTACGCTTTAGCACGCGTTCACTTAAAGGGTTCCTCGGGATGCACTTAGACTTAGTTTTTGTATAGGTCAAAAAGGTTGGTTGGTTTAAAAACGACTAGTCGCTAAGGGGGAAAATTCGATTATATTATAAGCATTGGGAAGATCTCTATCTACCTCTAATATCTTTTCACCTTGTTACTTCTTGGTTACTTCTGAGCTGGATTCAATACCGAAAAACTTTCTGGCCGTTCACAACACCGTATACTCCTTTTGAAATATACCTTCCGTATACACTCTGCTATAAATTTCAGCCACTTCACCACAGGGAAGTTAAGCAAGAAGGATAGATTTATTGCCTTCTTGTGTTGTAATTTGAGTGGAAACACTAAAATTTTAAGTTCCTTCACGACAACTGGTGCCGCGACCCGGGACTAACGTCGACATTAAAGTTTCAACCTACACAATGGATTAGGTATAAAAAGGGAAAGGCCAAGAGCTCTTTTTCACGTTGGATTACTCTCAAGATGATACCAATCGAACATACACATTTTTAGAGGTCTGTGCAAAAATGGCGCACTACCAGCAACGGGTGCTCAAGTTACCGGGTCGTTCATGAAGTTGTTTCTCGCTATTTGAAATACGCGAAGTAAAGCATGCTGCACCCATATTTAGAGTGAGAGAGGATCTCAGTTCGTTTGGAGACTTACCAGAGTCTGTTGAAGCATTGGAAGTGTTATTTCTAAAATTTGGGTATGAGATCGTCCGACGTGAAGAGTTTCAGAGTGCATGTGATTTTAATTTGGAACGGACTGCAGGAGATATTGGGTTAATGGTATCCCTATTATTAGCGTAAAATTAGTGGGAGACATCACTCATGGTGTATCGGGGAGAGACTACAAGTATTAGTACCACTTATTACATAATACCAGATAGCACACATACGCCGGTTAAGGAGTCGTAGCCACTGGGTATGCTAGAGCTCTGTGAAAGAGACGAGTTTGTTGAAGCTCCAGCGTTAAGTCCCAGGAAAGTCACTAAGACAAAGAAGAAACTGAAGTTTTTTTCAGACGAAGATGATGTTATGTATTCTTCACAACCGGCTACGCCTAAGCAAGATCCAGTAGTGGCTAACCTCGTTAAGATGATGCAAGATGGGCATTTGATTTTGGAAGATTTGACGAAGATAACAGCACCTCTTTCAGCTAGTCGTACACCCAACACTATGAGAGGAGAGACTAGTATACCAAATCGTATACCGGCCACTCAACCACGGGCACATCACGGTACATCAGGTTATGGTATGTCCGGGGGAAGTACGAATGCGTGGGCGTCCTCAAGTCAGCCAGTTACCGCTGTCATTTTCAAAACACAGAAATTAAATCATTCGATGGAAATAGACAGGATGCCGGAAGCGCACGGGCATGGGTCACCCGATTTTCGCATGTGGGAAACATTTCACGTTGGGATGAGAATCAACGCTTAGGGATGTTCGTCGATATCTTGACAAGCACGGCTTCATGGTGGTATGAGCAACTAGCAGATTTTGGTGAAATATGATTGGAGTGCGGTGATAAACCTTTTCCACAGAAAATTTTGCGTGGATAAAGTGTCACCCCGAGTTATGTACTCAAAATTGACGCAAAGGCACGATGAGTCGGCAAATACCTATTTTTATCGACTAAATGCAGCAGCGTTACGAGCGGGAATGGATTTTAGAGATGTGTATAACACCTCACTGTTAGAAGAACATATTCAGCAGTTTTTTGACACTATCCAGATCTCACCATACCGATGCAGTACCAGCATATGACTTTTGCGACTATTGATTAGTTAGAGAGGGTGATGACTAAACATGAGACGCGCCTTATGAGACCTGGGAAGAACGCGGCTGTACGCAAGAACGCTGAAGTGATGTATAAAGACCCACAACCCAACGTACATATGATAGGTGGGGAAGTACATGCAATGCAGCGGATGCGACCTGCGTATGAGGATAGAAGTGTGCGGCCTAATACAAACCCCAATGCAGACAGTGGTAAGGTATATGAACACTGTAATCAGAAGGGACACGAGAAGAGTAAATGCAGGAAATTATATAAGTGTGAGCACTGTAACATCCTTGGGAATGATTTGAGGTATTGCCGGAAATTTTATTGAAGAAATGGCTGAAATGCGTAGTAAACTTAAATCGGGAGAGCTGACTAAAGCTCAGGTGGCGGAGCAGTTAAACGCCTAACCCCACCGTGCGTTGCAACCACTGTCAAGAGAAAAGGGGGGCATTGTCGAGTAAAGTGGAAACGACACCGCTGTTACCCTGCCTCAATACGAAAATCAAGAAAACTAATACATGTTGTATGAATGGATCAATCATTCTAAACAAGGATCAAAAAAATAAAATAACTCAAGAAAAATGGAAGAACACGCGACTTTTGATGAGGATAGCAAGCAAGATAAGTTGACAATTGATGGAGCAACAGCGTTATCAGCATATGTCACGATGGAGGATAAAAAATGAGAGAGCGAGAAGGATGGAAGCAGTGGACTGAAGTAAAGCAACCTGCAACTCAAGTTTACGTGAATGAAGCAATTGATTATTTGGAGCTGCCATTAATGCTCGAGTCTGGTGCAAATATACCAGTTTGCATACCAATGTGGCGAGGAAGTTACAAATAGCAGTTCGGATGTTTGATACTCTAACTAGCCTTTGTGTTGTGACGGTCAGTACCACTGGCGCAATAGGTGTGGCTACCGTCAAGATTCGAGTGGGACCATCAGTGTTGTTCAACTGTGAGATGTGGGTTGATAGTATTGATACGCATGCGTTAGCGATACTGGTCACATACGTTTTGGTCAAAGTGGGGGTAATTCATAACATGAAGGATCAAAGTTGTCAGATTCCCATGGAAAACCCATTACCATTGATGACACGAGATGATTTGTACAAGTCTATAAACAAGTGATGGGGAGTACTGATATGCCGATTAACTGGACTAACGCACATGCAGTAAGGAAGGTTGGGGATAAAACGCCCGCTGTTAACGTAGTGGATGCCATAGACCCGATGAAGGTAGATCAAACGAAATTGGAAATAGAAGTCTACCTGCATGAAGGAGTGGAAATGTCAGTTGAAGCCATGGAAGAACAACTAGCTCTTTTTCCGGAAGTGGGAAAAGGTACAACAGAACCACCTGATATGGCTACCGCGGATATAGGAGAGCCAGGGGTTACCACCAAGGAACAGCAAGATAGTCTACGTGCTTTATTGTAAGAGTATGCCGATGGTTTCATAAGTTCTGGTAATGCGTTACCACCGCCAGCTAAAGGTGCAGTTTGTGAAGTGGATATTGGGGATTGGGGATAATGTGTAATGGGTGCCATTACATAATTGATATTCAAGTTGGAATATCACAGTTTAATTTCAGACGCGTTGTCTGAAATTTAAATTAGAGATTATAAGTTATTATAATCTACGAAGGTAAAGTCGATTCGGTATAAATACCGAATCTTGCAGGTTAACTAATAGTACAGTTAGTTAAAGACTTGATATTATTATATTAATTAGTTAGTTACTATACTATTAGCCTCTAAACCACCCATTCAATAAACACTCCTAATTTTGCGTTCTTAGACCTAAGTAAATATTTATATTTACTTCTAGTATAGGATTAGTTCTAATCAACTAATCCTGCCCTAATTGTATTGCGCGCTTCCTCGCACAAATACAGTGTAAGCCAGTAACAGGATCAGTCCTGTTACACCTGGTAGCACTTTGTGGTCCGTCTTAACGACCCCAGTTCCGTTCCGCTAGTTAACTAGCGGAGCGAAGATTAAGAGCCGCTCGGCATCAAGTCGTGAAACATGACGCCTGCCGAGCGAGAAAGAACGCTGGAAGAGGTGAATAAACACTTCCCTCACTTCTCGTCGCGTAGTAAAGACGCGACGGTGGAAATGGTTCGGTCTATGGGGACCGACATCATTACCTTCCTCCAGAGTAAGTCCCCGGAGGAACTGATACAGGTGGTGAATCGCTTTAGGCGAAACCACCTAGAAAATTCAGAACGGCCCGCGCCAGAGGCAGCGCGGACCGCATCAGCACCTACAACGCATAGCGTTGAAGTGGTAAAGGCGCGAGTACCGCCCTTTACCGGCGAAGGGGGCGAGCCCCTTCGTAGATGGTTCGCAGAGGTGGAAGATGCAATCTCTGCGCAAAGTATTGTTGACAAACGTCAACAGGCGTACTTCGCCACAACATAACTAGGCGGCAGAGCCAGGGCATGGGCGATGAGTCGCAGAGCCACTGATGACTCTGCGTTCCTTACTTATAAGGAATTTAAAGCTGAGCTAAATCTCAACTTTGAAGCTCCAGAAATGGAGCTAAGTAGTCGGTAGGAGTTCATGGAACTCCGGCAAGGTAAGCTTGACCTTCAAGCTTACGCTCAGAAGACGCAATATTTGCTGTCAAATATTGTGTATGAGCCGGTGCCCCCTGCTATGCAGGTCACTGGCTTCATGAAGGGACTCAACGATGGTCCCGTCAAACAGAGTCTCTATCGGCACCCGCCAGATACTCTGAGGGATGACATTGATATGAGCATCCGTGAGGAGTTCAGCATGCGATCAGCGTCATCGCATGCTGGGTACAGACGAAGGGCTCAACAGCCCTTCGCTTTTGACATGCCGCAACGGCATGTCAACAATCAGCAGTCAGGCGGACGAAGATCACACTTCGTCTCAAGAAACAGCCACCCGCGCCAGAGCATGGGCGGTGGAGGTCCAGAGCCGATGGACCTATCGGTTGCGGTTGCTTCGAACACGAAGCAACCTAAATTTAAGAAGAATATTCGCTGCAATAGATGCGCGAAAATGGGGCATTTTGCACATGAGTGTATGGTACCGCGTCTGGTGACACGCTGTCAGCGGACGGAACCGTCCGCTGCACGGCGACACCAACAGGGACATCACCCTGTTGGTGCAAAAAACGAGAATCGCCAGTAGGGTCGGGGCGCCCTACTGGGAAAATGTTATCCCACATGCCGACATAGGGCATGTGAGGGTAATAGCCCCAGACGGGACTATGTCCTGTCAAAAGGTGTAGGGTGATGGTAAGCCTCTTATCACCCTGGAGGTTAAGCCGCACGGGAGCGATGTCCACATGCGAGCTTTTTTGGACACAGGAGCGTCAAACAATTTCGTTAGAACTCAGAGTCTAACGCTTTTGAGCTTCGTGGAGGTAGAGACCCCACGAAGTATTTTGTCAGTCCGGTTAGCAACAGGTGCAACCGTGACTATTCCAAAGCGTGTGATTAAAACACGCTTCGAGATGAATGAACTGTCATTCGAGGATGAATTCATCGTCCTCGATTTAGATGACAAGTTCGATGTGATACTTGGAATCCCATGGATGTCCAAGTTTAAACCTTCGATCGACTGGGTTAACCTATCGATCGACTGCGGCGGACCCACAGGATCTGATCACCCTGTGTGTAATCCGGCTGTATCAGAAGATACAACCGCAGCGTCAGACAGTCTGGTGGATAGCGATGGCACCACCAGGTCTGTTCTGACACGATCAGCGGAAGGTACCTCCGCTGGTGAGAGTCCACAGGGACTACCACACGCAACAGAAGAGTCGTTGCGTGTTGGAGAGAAACATTCCACGGTGGGAAACACCCACCGTGAGAATGAAGTGATATCCACGGTGGGAAACACCCACCGTGAGAATGAAGTGATATCCACGGTGGGAAATACCCACCGTGAGAATAAAATAGTATCCACAGTGGGAAACACCCACTGTGCGACCGAAGGTTCCAACACGACGAATGAATTCCGTGTTTATGAGAGTGAACTCACGATCGAGTGCAATCGTGAGCACAACTCCGTGGTGGCCAGTGCCCACCACGTTGCGTTAGCCATGCACACGGGTGATAAAGACCACCGTGTAGCAGAACAGGCGGCCGATCAGACGATCACATCTGATCGCCAAGAAAATTCCATGGTAGGCAGTGGCCACCATGATGATGAGTATTCGCACACGGTGAATCGTAATCACCGTGTAGCAGTCAATCAGACGAGTGCGTCTGATTTCATGGACAGTTCCGTCGAGACGATCAACGTCTTGACGCAAACGGAGACCGGATTAGCTACCCAGTCTCTGTGGATGGAACACCCTCCGAAAGAAGGTTCGGAGGTAATGGCTCTTCCAGCGCTAAGCTGGAAGAAGTTTATGAGAAACTTGCACGATGATCAGATCGAACAGATCTGTATTATCGTAGCAACAGATGATGTAGTGGATATTCGTGAACGAATATCCACATTACAAGTGGAAAACATTGGGAAAGAGGTTCCCAATGATCAAACCAAAGTTCAGCGCTATGAAGCGCAGAGCTGGGAGTCGCATAAAGCGAACTCCCCATTTTATTAGGTACTTCGAGAATACACTGACGTATTCCCAGAAGAAGTACCTAGCGAGCTCCCTAAGGATAAGGGAAATCGTAATGAGATTGACCTCGTTCCAGGCACGAAGTATTGTGTTACGCTGCAATGGCCGTTGCCGCGGGATCAAGTAAAAGCGATCGACGAATTTTTCGAAGCTCGTCGTAAATCAGGCCAAGTGCGGGAGTCTACCTCACCGCACTCTACCCCCACCTTTTTTGTGACGAAGTCCACAGGTGGGTGGAGAATCGTTCACGCTTACAATAAGCTGAGCGCAGCGACGGTACCGGCGCAGACGCCGATACCGCGAAAAGATGTCATCATTGATGGCATGTGCGGGAGCACCATTTTTAGTGCTCTCGATATAAGACATGGATTTTATCAAATCCTAATGCGTGAGAAGGATATCCCTCTCACGTCGGTAAGCACCCCAAGCGGTATGCTTTGGGAGTGGCTTGTTATGCCGCAGGGGCTTCGAAATGCCCCTGCTACGTTTAACAGATGCGTAACGCATCTATTACGCCCGGTGCGAGAATTCGCACGGAGTTATTTCGGTGACGTGTTCATCCATAGTAAGGGTGAACACGATAAAAGCGATGTAGATGTCCATAGGGAGCATCTACGTCGAGTTTTGGAGCTTATGCGTAAACATAAGCTCTATGCAAATCTGAAGAAGTGCACCTTTGGTGCACCTGATATACCCGTTCTTGGATGTTTTGTGGGCAAGAACGGGGTGCGTCCTGATCCAGAAATGATCAGGGTGATCGTTGAATGGCCTACGCCAAACAACGTTAAGGAACTTAGAAAGTTCCTTGGGTTGGCAACATCTTTGCACAAGTATTCGTGCAACTATGCTGGGTTAATACGGCCTCTTTCTCAATTACTTAAGAAATATGTCGAATGGAATTGGGATACCCAATGCCAAGATTCTTTTGATGCAGTCAAGAAAAGCTTGACTGAAGCGCCTGTCTTGGCTATAGCCGATAACGAGCGTCCGTTCCACGTCGTTTGCGACGCGAGCGATTTTGCTATCGGCTGTGCTTTGATGTAGCGTGATCACGATGATCGTGATCGCGTAATCTGCTATCAATCGCGTCAGTTGCGCCCAGCCGAGCGCAACTATCCAGTGCATGACAAGTAACTGCTTTCCATGAAGTACGCACTGGCCAAGTTTCGGATATATCTTTTGGGAGATAGACCGTTTGTGGTTTACACGGACCATGCGTCGCTACGCACGGCCGTGAATTCACCACACATTTCTCAAAGAATGGCTCGATGGCTGTCATTCTTTGCTGAGTACAACTTTACGGTTGAATACAAACCCGGAAAGTTGAACGTGATAGCAGATACACTATCACGAAGGCCCGATTACGAGACGAAACCGTCCGTAACCGAAGGTGCCAGTGCAAACGCGATCCGTTGCACTGCTTTGTCGTCTTCAATTATACGACAAGTACGCGAGGCGTACAAAACAGACGAGGAGACACGTCTGTTGATTGATTACTTACGTAATCAATCAAGTGAGAAGCGCGACGAACTCCCAGAGTTCCTCCGCGGTTGCGTGCATCGATATCGACTGCACGATGGTCTGCTGCTCTACAGCACAGACCAAAAAGATGAAAGTCGCATCGTCGTTCCAAACGACGATGATCTCAAACATCAAATTATGTTTGAGTATCATGATGCACCGATTTCGAAGCATCAAGGTCGAGAGAAGACATACGCTTCTCTCGCACGTGACTTTTACTGGCGAAACCAGTACAAGTGGATACGGAAATACGTACGCGCTTGCGAGATTTGCCAGCGCGTTAAGCCAGCGCAGTCTCCACAGGATCCGCTGCAATCTCTGCCGGTTCCGACAGAGTGTTGGAAGTCCATTTCAATGGACTTCGTATTCGGTCTTCCACCCGACAATAGTCGGAAGACTGGAATAGTGGTCTTTGTAGACCGTTTCAGTAAGATGGTACATCTTACTGCAGTATCAGCGAACGTAAACGCCGCTCAAACAGCGCGGATATTCGTTGATACGGTATTCCGTTTGCACGGAATGCCGGAAGACATTGTCTCGGATAGAGATCCGAGATTTACAGGACGTTTCTGGCAAGAAACGTTCTCATTGTTGGGAACCCAGTTGAAGATGTCAACTGCGGACTATCCGGAAACGGATGGGCAGACGGAACGGGTTAACCGCGTTCTCGGAGACATGTTGCGATCATACGCACATGCCTGTGAACAGTGGAGTGACTACCTGTCACTCACTGAATTTGCGATTAACAATTCGGTGCATGCTTCAACTAAGCATACACCGTTCTACGTTAATGCCTTAAGGCATCCACGAACCCCAGCTTTACTTGGAGGTACGCCAAATCTAAGTGGGGGAGGGACCCGCTCAAATTTTGAGCGAGTCAATGCGCAAGTTGCGACTGCAACTTGTGAACAAAACGATGGCCCTTCTACTGAAAATACAGTAGAAGCGGAAGCAGCTTCAATTAAAACTAAAGCTGCATACGATGAATATGTGTCTGCAGCAATGGCTGCAGACAAGAGGACAATGCACCTACTGCTGATAAAGCAGTAGATGAATTCGTATTACAGCGCCAAGCTGTAATACGCTATGTAAAAGATGCACTTGCCTCTCCTTTTGACAAGCAAGAGAAAAATGCAGATAAACAGGGAAGGAAGAACAAAAACTCTTTTCTTAAAGGCGAATTAGTATTATTAAGTACTACTAATTTGCCTACACATGCAATAAGCAACTTCCCTACACGGAAGTTGCTTCCTAAGTATATTGTACCTTTCAAGGTCCAAGAGATTCGGGAGAATGCCTATACCTTAGACATTCCCACAGCAATGCGGCTTCAACCAACATTCTATGTTGGGCGGCTGAAGCCGTATCACTCGTCTTCGTCTTACGACGAGACGCAGAACCACGGAAGATGCCGTGCTTCTCCAAGTCTCCCAAGAGAGACTTGTAATCGGCTTCCAGCCGTTGGTGAGCAGAGCGGAGAGTCGTTACCTCCGCCTTCGACTGCTCAAGATCAGCCGTGCGCCGATCGAGTTCTCCCTTATAGCGGGAAAGCTCAATGTACAGAAGATCATTCTTCTGCTGGAGGGCAATGTGCGCTCCGAGGATGTCGCGGACATCCTCGCGAATAGACCGATATGTCTTCACACAAGGAGACATATCGCTGCTCAAGGAGGAATAACCCTCCTCGAGCTTGCAGAGCAAAGAACCATGCTCCGCAACAACAACGGCGAGGGAATTCTCAACCTCCGCCGCCCCTGATTGATAATCAGGGGAATAATCGATATATCCTCGAGCGCTTGATCTCGAAGCGCTCGGTGACTTCGAAGAAGGGGCAGCGTACCAAGTACTTGGTACGCTGGCTGGGATATCCCCAAGAGTTCGACTCTTGGGAGCCGATTGAGGTTCTGAGGGCCGAAGCCCCATACCTTTTAATGAGTTTGAGAAGGAGTCCCAAACTCATAATGCGAAGTAGCATCAAAGTAGGTGTTGATGCATTCAGGGTATCAATTAAACCCTGAATTTCGGCGGGTATGGAAAAACCACCGTACCCCCGCAACTCCTCCTCTGATAGACGAGGAGCGCCCTGCGTACACCGCGGGCAAACGAGGTGAGAAGGGACACCACACTTTAACCCTTCTTTGATGCAAGCATAATGAATGTATTCCATTTTGCCTGTTCGTGAGTGCTTTAAAAAGCGCTCGCGCATTACGTGAACTTTATTCACGTAATCATCTGGGCCTTTGTTGTAGTTGTCAACAAAAGCATTCCAACTCTGAGTCAGGGCGTCTTTATCGTCCCTGTTCTTCCTGGACCCTTTCCGGCTCGAATAATATCGAACCTGGAAAAAGAGGTCAATAAAGTACAGACGTCTATCGTCTGTACTTCGATCGAATCGACGTGACTGGATGTCTTCGCAGTCATCCAGCACGTTGATATCGAACAACGCATACTGGCAGTCCCGTTTACGGTGACCGCCACTGTTGGGGGCAATAGCCCAGCCAGGGGTCCAAACCCCACATCCCACCCTGTACGGAACATGTGGTTCCGTACGATGATACGCTTTAGAAGCGGCAGGCGCCGCTTCTGTTCGAGCCCTTTTAGCAGGCGGAGCACCGCCTGCTTCAACACCACGCGCCGGGGTTAAACCACCCCGACGTGGAGAAGTACTTGGTCCAGGTGGGGTTCTGCGTTCCCGCAACCACCTGTGATAATCATTGTCGCTGTCATAGCTGACAGCGACTCCAGAGTCGTCATCGCTGTTAGGCGATGAGCACCTAGCGAGTTTCGACTCGCTAGATCCTTTAGTGGGGACAGCTGTATCCCCATCACCTTGTTCGGAGTCAGAACTCCCGAACATGGCCCTCTTGGCAACACGCCATTCGGAAGTTGCCATCGTGCGAGATGTTGCATTAGCAACATCTCCCTGTTCCTTGCCAGATGCCGCCTTAGCAGAATCTGTGGTCGAAGACGGTACGTCTTCCGACCTTTGCGTAGTTGACTCTGCTAATGCAGCGTCACCGTTGTCACTCAACACCTCAGCACCTAGTGCTGAGGCGGAGGAAGAAGCTCCTTCATTGTTTTCAGCAGCGCTCTTTAGAGCGCCGCCGTGTGCCTTGACCATCGAGTCGATGGTCAATCAGTTGGTAAATGAACGACCAACAAGTGCCACCTATGATTGGCCAAAATAAGAGTTATTATTGGCCAACCACCTTAAGTGGGGGGTGATGTAATGGGGTGCCATTACATAATTGATATTCAAGTTAGAATATCACAGTTTAATTTCAGACGCGTTGTCTGAAATTTAAATAAGAGCTTATAAGTTATTATAATCTACGAAGGTAAAATCGATTCGGTATAAATACCGAATCTTGCAGGTTAACTAATAGTACAGTTAGTTAAAGACTTCATATTATTATATTAATTAGTTAGTTACTATACTATTAGCCTCTAAACCACCCATTAAATAAACACTCTTAATTTTGCGTTCTTAGACCTAAGTAAATATTTATATTTACTTCTAGTATAGGATTAGTTGTTATCAACTAATCCTGCCCTAATTGTATTGCGCGATTCCTCGCAATTACATTGTAAGCCTGTAATAGGATCAGTCCTGTTACATAATGCACCTATTGCACAGATAGCGCGAAAAGTACTGCCTACACTGCTACCGAAGATATATGAATTGATACGAGGTTTATTACAAGCAGGACTAATTCGGTACTTAGAATCTGCTTGGGAATCACCGATCGTCATAGAACTCAAGAAGAATAAAACGGACATGGTTGTGCATTGATTATCGAGCCGTAATGAAAACGAGACTGGGGGTGTATGCCATGCCTTTGATTGACGATTTGTTGGACAATTTCAAAGGGCTGAAATGGATGTGTTCAATGGATAATGCGAGAGGATATCGGGCTATACCGATGCCAAAGAGGGCTCGGTTGATCACGGCTTTTATTTTTCCTCTACTACATTTCGAATGGCTTCGGATGCCTCAAGGTCTAAAACAAATGCACCTCAGATATACCAGCGTATAGTAGATAACGCTTTGTGGACAATGGTACGGCGATCACAGCAGATGGGAGTGACGTGTGAATTGCTGGAGAACAAGCAAGTCATGGACGCTGATGATGAAGAGGCAAGTGTGTTGGAAACAGATGTATACATCACTCAAGATGTGTTTCATAACGGCCAAGTGGTGATGAATGATGAGCACCCTATCATTGGGAGGCGATCATACATTGATGATATTACTTTTCGTTCAAACAGCTGGAAAACTATGTTCTTAATGCTTAAGATTCTTCTTGAGTCATTTAAGTATTGTCAAATTACTATAAGCTTGCCAAAGAGTGCTTCTCGTAAGCACAGTGTGGAGTTTATAAGCCATCGCATATCCGCAGAAGGAACTAAGGCTTCGCCACGAAGTCTAGAGTCTATCGTCAACATTACGTTTTACGGACGTTAAAAGGGGTTCAGAGATTCAACGGTAGTTTGATATACTATATAAGGTTTATTGACAATTTCGCGACATTAGCGGCATCTCTGTATGAGTTAACAGAACTACAGCTAAGAGACGGTACCCAATTGGAGCATGCTGAGCAGCCATTTCGTTGCTGAAGAATCGGCTTGTAAACGCGCCATTATTACGACACATCATGCTATCGAAGCCATTGAGTGTAATTTAATGCACATATCCATGGGCGTTTGGAGCAACATTGTGCGTTATGTCAGTAAGGTGATTAAAGATGCTGAAATGAGGTACATAGGGGCGGAACAAGAAGTGATGGCGTTACTCAAGGCATTACACGATGCTAGTCATATTTTGTTCGGGCAACACATAACGGTTTACGAAAGATATTCTACAATGGGATGGTTATTTTTTTTTACTTCGAAAAGTTTAACGGGAGGAGAAATTCAGTGGGCGGCAATGTTGTCTACATGGTCTTTGGAAATTATACGAACCGATCATGAGACTGTGGACTACGGGCGCTATTACCAACATCAATAGTGCCTATGGATAAGATGAATGAAGAGTGAGAAGATATCTCTACGCTGAAAACACTTAAGGATATACCGATCATCAAACCAATTCCTAGTTTACATCGCCATAGTACTGGATATGTTTTATCATTTGATGGTGCGGTACCGATAAAGAATGATCCGAAGGGTGCTTTTGGTATGAGCATATGGAAATTACCGACTTTGGTTGTAATCGTGGCAGAATACGGAAGTCAAGACAACCTCACCGTGAATGAAAGCGAATATCATGGATTAATCAGTGTGTTACAACTTGCGCAAGGCCACAACGTGAGTAAGGCAATAGTGTGTGGGGACTCTAGATTGGTAATCGGACAAGTCAATGAGGATTTACGCTGCAATCAAGCATCATTATTGGTCTGGTTAGGTAGAGTGCGCTCACTGGTAGAAAGGTTTGAAACGGTTAGTCTGGTAAATGTTGCGCGTAAGTACAATTAAGCGGACGATTTCTTGACACATTATGTCATGAAAGAACAACAGGCAGGGAAAATCATTAGTGCTCAAAGAAAAGCTGATCTGCAGATGTTAAATCGTTCGCCAGAATATCTATACGCCACTGTAGATGAAGTTCAAGAGAAGGATAGTAATGAGAGTATCCAGGAAACATCCGAGAAAGTACCCTGTGAGTATGGCGGTAATTCCAAAGTAACGAGGCTCAAGTTGTCACGAAGCAAAGAGATGTCTGGGAGAATGATGAATATTCGTCGCCGCAAGTATTTGTAATCACTCGGAGCATGAATAAACTAAATAACGGACAGCATCAGCGCAGGAGAAGTGTGAACATTGCACAAGGGGCGGACATAAATGGTGATTCATACTATGTGGAAGGTAATACTGTTGGATCTGAAGATCTTCAGAACCGGGCAAAAGAGAATTCATACAAAAATGCGCAAGCCATCAGAGTTGAACGAATGGCAACAGCCCAGATACATGACGAGTGGTGTAGCAAGTTTATGGCATATTTACGAGGAGATGATGACAAGATACATTCCACCAGCGAATGGAAAAAGATAGCCCGACATGCGATCACTTATGTTCTGTGTAACGGGGTTACATTCGGGTAACACTGAGTGTTGGTGTACATGAGTACACCACGGTTGAGGTCAGTATTGGCCGGGTTGAAAGGTTTCGAACCTTTGGTTATTTTAACCAATCAGGGCATGGGCCCTTGGTGTGGTGGCGTGTCAGCCATCCACGTGTCAGTACACAGGTGTGTACACTACATTTTAGCTAGGTACGAATTAGGAATATTCTACTTTGTGTTACATATAGTTTATATTAGTTTAAATAATTACATATTAAATATATTCAGTTTACTTTTCACTCTTTCGTACAGACGCACGACCTCGACCGGTCGTGCGTGTAGTGAGTGCCGTAGCGTAAGGGGAGCCCTCCCCTTAGCTACACCCTTTTTAAGGGAGCCTTGCCGTTAAGGCACTAGCAAAGGCTAGAGTAAACTAACCCGGGAATCTTGGCCCCGAGTAGGAGAGCTCTCTCCTACTAAGCCCTTAATAAGGGCGTATCGACTAAGTAGCGGCGAACGCCGCTTTAAGGAAAGTCTTCCTCTGTGCGCTAGCCGCACCGTGCGTATACGCACCGGCTACATCTGGTAGCACTTGTAGTAAATCCAACACCTGTGTTGGTAGACTAGGCATCCTCTGCAAAGGATGAATCAGGACGATTGGGATAGTTTGACCCTCGTCCAACAGGAAGCCTTTAAAAGGCTGTTACCCTTAACGGGGGAAGAAGGTATGAAGCTCCTAGTGGAGCAGGGCCTTAAGGCCGTAAAGGCAAGGGTGAATTCCCTCATCGCTCATGAGGAGAGTTGCGGTGGAGGTTATTCCACAGGGGTGCGCCCTCCATTATCGTTTAAGATAAAGGAGTTCACCGGAGAGAAGGGTGACAACCTTTATGTTTGGTTGCGAGAGGTCGAAACGGCCTTCGCCACAGCGAACATGACCGCTGATCACTTGCAAGTGGGACTTTCATTGACCCATCTTACGGTCAAAGCCCGTACATGGGCGTTTACATGCTCGGAATCAGTCAAGGACGTGTTTCCAACATGGAAGGTCCTTAAGCAGAAGCTTATGGACATGTACGCAACGCCTGATCTGGTTTTCCAGAATTAACTGGCGTTCCTGAGGTGCCGTCAAGGCACTAAGGACCTGGAGGTTTATATCTAGGAGCTTAAGACCCTGTTGGCAGGGATGTACGCGAAAGCGTATTCGGACGATGTGTCCATCCCCGTCTTAATGGGAGGCCTGAGAGAAGGGCCAGAACATTCGGAATTGTTCCGATGCCGACCCGAATCCCTGGAAGATGCATTCAAGATGGCGTTCAACGCCGAGAGGAACTTCCGTTCCTCCTAGGTGGGTCCTGAACCCATGGACCTGAGTCAGGTCGAAGCGGAGGAGAAACCTCCCGCTAGGAGTCACACTGACTCTTTTTCGCAGATCTTCGAGGCGGAGCTCTTAGCTATGCTACAGCGACATGGGCCGTTGAGATGCTTCCTGTGTGGAAGCACGGATCATCTGCGGAAAAGATGTCCGAAAAATCTCCAGCGAGACACTCGATACAAGGGACCAAGGGTGGGGGAAAGCCCTTGCCCAAACCGTCGGGAAACGACGGCTCCCCGTAGATGCGGGGCGCCCTACTGGGGGACCCCTCAGTGCTGTTAACCCCCAGGGTAAGGGACGACAGCACAAAGCCCCGAGGGAAGCGGTGCTTTGTAGCACCGAGTTGGTGTACCAGCCATGTTTGCTGGTAGTCCTTGCGGACGTGAAAGGCTTTGATAAGCCTTGGAGAGTCTTGATAGACTCTGGAGCGTCTGAAAATTATGTCAGACGGGCTTCTGTTGTGGAGAGTCGGCTGTATGCCGAGGCCCTAGGGGCACGTTCTCGTGACGTTGTCACGGTCCGTCTTGCGACGGGCGTACAGGTTTCTGTACCCAAGGTTTCGATTGACCGTAAGCTGAAGTTTGCAGACTTCGACAGCTTAGAACGTTGCCTAGTCCTGGATTTGGACTCGAGGTATGACCTCATTCTGGGCATGAAGTGGCTGGAACGCCACGAGCCATGGATAGACTGGAAGTGTAAGTCTATTGGCTCAACGCACCCGCGGTCGGGTGAAGCATTAGCGAGTCATGAACCCACCTTTGCTCGATCGCAAAAGCGATTCTGGCGTGAGATGTCTGAAACGATCATTCCCAATGGAGTTAAGGAAGAAATCCTTAACGAGGGGGATTCGGCGGTTAATCCCCGCGCCGATGTAGGCGATACTGGTGAGTCGCCAGTGGTAGAGGTGGAATCCTCTGAGGATAAGCGCGAGGAGCTTAGAGAAGAGACCCGAAGTTCGTCTCTCTACAGGTCGGAATTGATTCCGACCACGCCGTGTCCGGCGAACAAGTTGCGACTCCAGTGGTAGGGGTAGAGACCCCTGTGGTTAAGCGTGAGGCGCTTCCGAGCGAATAGACCCGAAGTTCGTCTCTTTCGCACGTCGGAAATGATTCCGATTACGCCGGTATAGGCGAGACCGGCGAGTCACCGGTGGTAGAGGTAGAGACCTCTGTGGATAGGCGCGTGGCGCTTCCAGTAGATGGGTCAATTGACTCCCCCCATCTGGGTCTCGGGATGAGTCCCGAGGGCAGTAGTCAGCAGTCGTACAGGATGCTGAATAGTGTGACAGGTGTTGTCACAGAAGGCGTAAGCCTGGAACGGTTGCCTGGGGTAGGCGAACTGTTGTCGTTGGAGGAGATGTCCTTCAACGAGTTTGATACTGCTTTGAAAGCAGATGAAATCGACGAGGTCGTCGTGTTGCGTCCGGAAGAGGAGTTGAACTCCTCATCCACGACGGACGCGTCAGTTTTGGTGAAAACAAAACAGGCATTAAATGCCCGAAGCGGCCTCAAGATCCTCGCGGATCCTGAGGACCCTTACCATTCCTTATTAAAGGAATTTGGAGATGTCATTAGTGACAACCCGCCGATGGGGTTACCACCGGATAGGGGAGTCCGACATGAAATTGATTTGGTTCCCGGAACCAAATACTTCGTCACTAGGCAGTGGCCTCTCCCCAAGGAACAATGCGACGTCATCGACGCATTCTTCAAGGGTAAAGAAGAGGCAGGGATGGTACGGGAGAGTAAGTCTCCCCACTCATCTCCCACTTTTTGTGTTCGTAAACCGAACGGAAAGTGGCGCATTGTGCATGCGTATAACAAGCTGAATACAGCTACTGTACCCATGCAGACTCCGATTCCTCGGAAGGATGTCCTCCAGAACAATATGGCGGGCTGTACTGTGTACAGTGCCTTAGATCTGGTGGACGGGTATTATCAGGTGCTCATGCGAGCGTCCGATATTCCGCTGACAGCGATTACCACGCCTAGTGACATGCTGTGGGAGTGGCTTGTGATGCCACAAGGGCTTACAAATGCACCAGCGACTTTCAATCGCTTGGTGACTCAACTCTTCCGCCCTCATAGGAAGTACGCTCAGACGTACTTCGACGATATATTCGTCCATAGTCGTGCGGATGGCGACTCGTCTGATGTTCAGACGCATCTGATACACCTTCGAGCAGTGCTCGAATGTATGCGAGAGCATAAGTTATATGCGAACGCATCCAAGTGTATCTTTGGTGCTGAGTAAATTCTTTTCCTCGGATGCTTCATCGGTAAGGATGGAGTGCGGGCGGATCCCGCGAAGGTGAAAGCCATTGTGGAGTGGCCTTCGCCTGTAAATCTTAGAGGTTTACGGAAGTGGCTTGGATTAGCCAACTATCTCCACAAGTACAGCGAGAACTACGCTGAAATGGCGAAGCCATTGACCGACCTTCTTAAGAGGGATGTTGATTGGTGTTGGGAAACTGAACACCAAAACGCTTTTGAAGCGGTTAAGGGGAGCTTGTTAAAAGCTCCCGTTCTTGCTCTCCCAGACTCTGGGAAACCATTTAGTGTCGTCTGCGACGCCTCCGATTTCGCAATCGGATGTGCTTTGTTACAAGCAGACGATGCTGGAAGGGAACGCGTAATTGCGTTTGAGTCGAGGCAGCTTAAAGCTGCAGAACGTAATTATCCCGTTCCTGACAAGGAGCTACTTGCAATGAAGTATGCTCATGTCAAATTTAGGGTTCACCTACTCGGCTCAAAGCCGTTCGTGGTTTATACTGACCACGCGTCCTTACGGACAGCGACAAAGTCGCCTCATCTCTCGCAACGGATGGCCCGTTGGCTCTCCTTCTTTGCGGAGTACAACTTTGAGGTTAAGTATAAACCTGGCAAGCAGAACGTGCTTGCGGACGCGTTATCGCGTCGTCCCGATTACGAGATCGCTCACGCGACATTCGTCACCACGTCTGTGGTGGATCTCATACGCCAGGAGTATGAGAAAGACCCACATGTACGGCGCTTATCCGCGCGTTAGGTGAAAAGGGTCTTGGCTCGTCTGAGCCAACCCTGTCAGGTCGAGCTAGAGCTCGTTTACACCGTTACAGGTACTGTGACGGTCTGCTATTTTATAGCACGAGCGCGGATGACACTCCGCGGGTGGTAGTTCCTCATAATGAGGAACTGAAGTATAGAGTCCTCTTTGAGGCACATGACGCCCCTACCGGGGGTCATTTAGGTCGGGATAAGACCTACAGCGCTTTAAGCGCTTTGTATTTGTGGCCCAATATGTATAAGTGAGTCGGTGCGTATATACGCACCTGTGAGACGTGTCAGAGGGTTAAACCCTCTGCAAGTTCAGCTGCACCTTTGGCGATCTTATCGGTTCCGACGGAGTGTTGGGAATCCACTAACATGGATTTTAACTTCGGTTTTCCGAAGGATAATGCCGGGAACACCGGCATATTGGTCTTTGTAGACCGTTTGAGCAAGATGGCTGACCTGGAGGCGGTGCCAGAGTCCATAGATGGACAAGGAACAGCAAAAGTGTTCCTAGACCGTGTCTTTCGAGAGCATGGTCTACCCGATTCCGTTTTGTCGGATCGGGATCCCCGTTTTACGGGGCAATTCTGGGGAGAGTTGTTTAAGGTGCTAGGCACCAAGCTCCTCATGTCCACTGCGGATCATCCGCAGACTGACGGTCAGACGAAAAGCGTTAATCGCGTTGTGGATGATATTCTCCGGAGTTTATGTCCGGATTCTCCAAAGAGTTGGAGTGAGATGCTCCCGATGGTTGAATTTGCTATCAACAATTCGGTACATGCATCTACGGGGTTTACCCCGTTTTACGTGAACGGATTGGTGAATCCGAGGGTTCCATTAACGCCACATTTGTGTGGCCCAGGGCTTGAGGGGGGAGGATTCCCCGATGTCAGCCCTGTATCTGTGCGAAAGCACATCGGTAAGTTTTTATCGACGCGCCTTAGTGTCTTACGACACGTCTGCGATGCCATGGCGGAAAACCAAGACAAGCAGAAGGAACAAGCTGACTGAAAGGGGCGGCGTAATAAAAAGGTATACAAAGTAGGAGAAAGTGTTTTATTAAACGCTAAAAATCTTCCTACACATGCAGTTTCAAATGTATTGCGCAATAAACTGCGCCCCAGGTTTGTGGGGCCCTTTAAGGTGTTATCCCGAAAGGGCTTGTCGTACACCTTAGACATCCCGAAGGCATCCAACCTTTCATGTGGGTATGCTTAAGCCATACCAGAACCCGGAGGCGGGTCCCCTCTCGGAGGAGGGTGAGAAACCGGATAGCCGAAAGGCGCAACAGGTCGGAACATATCCGACAGGCTTGATATACGACCCTGAAGCTCCGCAACGAGAGTCTCGAGAGAGGCAAGCCGCTCCTCGATGCGTTCATTCGCACTCCCCTCGTTGCGGAGTTCCTACTGAGCATCTTGGATGCGAAGGCTGTGCCGATCACAGCGCTCGTGGAAGTCACGCCGCAATAGCGCGACCCCCTCCTCCACTGCTCGATACGGAGGGTGCGCCACATTATCATCTGGAACGCCTGATGGCACGACTCCATCACCGGGGTGAGACCCAGTACCTGGTGAAGTGGAAAGGGTATCCACATTCCCAGAACTCGTGGGAGTACGAGACTCCCCTGCGGCAGGATTGCCGTGACGTCGTTGACGCTTTCGAGCGGGAGAATCCCACTGAGAGTCAACGACCAAAGGGGATGAAGAAGCCCCTTCACTCCCAATAGCTGGGAGTTCGCCGGAGGCAGATGCTGTGCTTGCATTGCTCTCCGGCACCACATCGAGATCAGAGCGCGTATAATAGGAGGCAGGCAATTGCCCTTGCGCTTTTGCCTGAGGATAGGCCAAGCGTAGCGCTCTCTCTACCCGAACGTCGTGTTCGGAAAAGCTGTTGTACAGCGCATCGAAACTGGGGAGGTGTTTCTCCCTTTCCGCCCAGGCGCGGAACGCCTGTTCTGCGTCTTCGACGCTTTCGTCCCTTAGGAGAACAAGGGGAATCTCGCGGAGAACATCCACGAGGGCACCGCGTGCCTGTTTCCCGAGGCGCGTCCGGTAGGACTTAACGGAATAATGTTTGGCCGTTAGTAGCCGGGCCCGGAGTTGGTTCCGATGCGCAATTTCACGCGGCAGTATAGCCGCTGGTACAGGGGTATAAGAGGCTTAGCCCCTCGTGACCGCGTTCTTAGCCCTCTTTTGAGGGTCGCGAGGTCCCTTACGTGCCCGTCCGGCACGTCGGGCCTCTTGAACCAAGGACGGATCATTGGTGGTGGTTGCCTGTGGCAACCTGGAGGTATCCCCCTAACGGGTAACGGTGGCGCACGAGTTAGTGCGTTTTCCCCACGTGTGGGGAATGGGTTGGATGACTGATAGCGCCGTTCGGCGCTATCAACATGGCCAGCCGTTGGGGAGAGCTTCCCAAGGGCGTCCACTTCCGAGCCGTCGGAATAGTTTGCGTCCATAGCACCGCTGAGGGTGTACAATGGACAGCCAGAGGTATGGCGTTGGAGCTCTCCAACAAAATTTTGTTTATTGCGTAAGCAATAGTCTTGATGGGGGAGGATGTAACGGGATTACATTCGGGTAACACTGAGTGTTGGTGTACATGAGTACACCACGGTTGAGGTCAGTATTGGCCAGGTTGAAAGGTTTCGAACCTTTGGTTATTTTAACCAATCAGGGCATGGGCCCTTGGTGTGGTGGCGTGTCAGCCATCCACGTGTCAGTACACAGGTGTGTACACTACATTTTAGCTAGGTACGAATTAGGAATATTCTACTTAGTGTTACATATAGTTTATATTAGTTTAAATAATTACATATTAAATATATTCAGTTTACTTTTCACTCTTTCGTACAGACGCACGACCTCGACCGGTCGTGCGTGTAGTGAGTGCCGTAGCGTAAGGGGAGCCCTCACCTTAGCTACACCCTTTGTAAGGGAGCCTTGCCGTTAAGGCACTAGTAAAGGCTAGAGTAAACTAACCCGGGAATCTTGGCCCCGAGTAGGAGAGCTCTCTCCTACTAAGTCGTTAATAAGGGCGTATCGGCTAAGTAGCGGCGAACGCCGCTTTAAGGAAAGTCTTCCTCTGTGCGCTAGCCGCACCGTGCGTATACGCACCGGCTACATTCTGGATAGAAAGGTGTTCTGTATTACGTCTCAAATGCTCACGATAGAACAAGAAAACATGTGTGGCGATTGGTGGTACCAAAAATATTGCAGGAGGATGTGCTACATGCTTATCATGTGGAAATCGGTAGTGGGGAACATCAAGGAGTTGGAAAGGTTAATGCTCGGTTAAGATCCAAATATTATTGAGAGGGATGTATGCACATATTGAAAGCTATGTTGCAGCTTGTGAGGATTGTGGCACCGCAAAAGGAAAGCCAACATATCAGGGGCATACTAGCGGAAATATTGTGACGTCAAGACCGTTTCAAATCTTAGCTATGGATTTTGCATTGCCCCTACCGCAGACTACGATGGGAATAAGGCGTTATTGTTCTTCCTATGTTTTTTTTCAGGATATGTGATCCTGATTCCAATGAGCAACACCACATCACAAGATGTGGCAGAGGCTTATATGGTGGGAGTTTACAAGAGGTTTGGATCACAACAAATTCTGGGACACGATAAAGATCCAAGGTTTATGAGTTCGGTTTTCAGGAGATTTAATTGAATGATAAAGCAGAACCAAAGGCCTACGTTAGCTTATCGACCGCAAGCCAACGGCAAACAAGAAATATCGGTTCATACAGTGATCAAGGCAATAATTTGTTACATAACGTATCCTGACCAGAGAGATTGGGATGAATATGTAGCTCCATTGGAGTTTGCATTGAATACTTCAGGGGATCTTCAACATCATCAAACTCCGTTCTATTTGGTACATGGTTGGGAGCTCAGGACCACAGTGAAAGCAATGATCCCACCTAAGGATCAATATATCCCAGAGAAAAACGCATTGGAGTGGAGATTGGCCGTAAATACAAGGAACATGAGAGCTTAAGCGCAGGTTGCTGTTATAAAAGAACAAATATGAAAAAAAGAGCCCAACGCCATAACGAATCAGTCGAGTCAAAAGTATGGTCGACCATCAAAACTGTTATCCGACCTGGAGAATTAGTTTGTTTTTATCACGATTTGGTTAAGCCAGGGTTGGTATGAAAGTTAGCACATTTGTGGCATGGACCGTATGTGGTTGATGGACGGCTAAACGAAGTGGTGTATCGGTTAGTGATACCGACCGTTGATAGTCGGATATTCCCGCTGGTACAATTGCTAGGTTGAAACCTTATATCAATAAGATGAGACGGTCTCGTGAAGAGCTTCAGATTGGGGACACTTTGGAATTGGATGAGGTGCTGCTTCCAGAAGATTCATGGTATGAGCCTGGTCGAGATGATGAATGGGAAGTGGAGCGTATAGTGGATTGCCGAATTAAATAACGGACAAGGAACGGAATGTAAATGAAGGAGTATTACGTCAAGTGGAACGATACCGATGAGACGACGTGGGAGTCAGAAGATAATCTTTCCTGTACCGTATTGCTGTACGATTTTGACGCGCAGCGAGCTTGGGAAAACTGGCACTACGCAGCCTATGCAACAGAAAAGGACACAGCCGAGGTTGAATGTAGAAGACTCACAAGATGAAAGGAATGAAGGAGAGAAAACACAAGAAATAGTAGGAAAAAGATCCCATAAGATTTATTTCATCCCTATCCCGGACCCAAGTTGGTTGAGATGAGTATAATGCGGACCCGAGTTGGTTGCATTAGGTAGAATAACAAAAGAAAAGCAGAATACAAAACAAAGATACATGTTTAAACAAGAACTGAAGCTTGTTGGAATATGTGGATAAATCACGTTGCAATTCAATCTTTGAATGGTGCAATTATGGTTAAAATTGACGATGATTATATGTAGAAGTGAGCCTATAACTGCTCAATGAATTAAAAATAAGATGTGAAACCCGTGTGTTAAGTAAGAGTGTACGAAGAGATACCCCTAAGGTCCCAAAGGTGCAAAATCTGTACGCCCAGCATAAGATAACACGAAGAAAACGTACAAAAAGAGTGAGATCGTACGAAGAGATACCTATCAAGGTCCTAAGTGTGCAAAACCTGTACGGCAATAACAAGATTATACGAAGCAATACCTGTCAAGGTCGTAAAGGTACGAAATCTGTACATCTATTGTACAAAAAAACGGAGAACCGCACAACAAGAATGAGATCGTACGAAGAGATACCTATCAAGGTCCTAATGGTGCAAAATCTGTGCGGAAATAACAAGATGATACGAAGCGATACATTTCAAGGTCCTAAAGGTGCAAAACCTGTACATCTATTAAAAACAAACCTGTGTATCGAAGGCAACCGTACGAAGAGATTCCACATGAGGTCCCACAGATGCAAAACCTATATGGAGAGTCACAAGATGTCACGAAAGAAAAACAAGACATGGGGCAAATAAACCTGAGTTTCAATGGCGTCTATACGAAGAGTTGCCAATTAAGGTGATAAAGGTGCAAAACCTGTATGGCAGTCATGAGAAACACAAAAGAAGCAGAGCATACGACATGGGGCAGGCCCAGAGAGTGTCAAATTGACCTAAAAGTGTGACGACGCAAGAGAGTGAGCAATTTGTTACACTGAGACGGGGATATATATAGAGGGAGAAATGAAGATTGACATACAGGGGTCGTAGGAGCGCCTACAGAGTAGGATCACATGTGGAAATTGTACTCGAGGTCGGAGCATATGTGTGGTTCATAGGAACGCGCGAGTTATTTCTGAGAGAGTGAGTATGGAATGTAGGGTATTGTAGTGATATTGGATTTTTGGTGAAGAGTTTCGACCAATCAAATGCTACCAGTGCCGGTCAGATCAGTGCCGGCCATTTCAAGACCGGACGGAATATGGAGGAGAGTCCGAGTATGATTGGAGTGATATTGAATTTTTGGGCGAAGGTTTTCGACCAATCAAATGCTACTAGCACCGTCCAGACCAGTTCAAGAGATATTTGAGAACCTCCCCATTTAATTGGGTAGATGTAAGCCGTGTCAAGCGCGTGCTGTAAGGGACTCTTCATTACACTTGGACCCCAACTCTACCCGGCCTTGGATTCGTGTCCACTGCGGGACTCGAACCTGTGACCTCCCGGTCCCGTGGTGGGGCCTAAACCACTGCACCACAGGGTCGGTTGCCGAACAGTTCAAGACCGGACGGAATATGGAGGGTCCGAGTATGTTTGAATTAAAATTGAAATTTGGGTGAAAGTTTTCAACCAATTAAGTGCTACTTGCTGTTTTTCAAATGATTGCAAGAGAAAATCGGATACAGCAGGACCGGCTTAGTCATGGTCGGCCAGCTCAGTCCCGGCCAAAATATCCAACGCAGGAAATTGGCTAATGAAACGCCTAACAGAAGCTTACCTTATATCCGCGTTTAATTAACGTGGAGGTAAACCCGTTAAAAAGGAGACAACATCTGTAGCCGCCTACAAATTCAACTGGAACACGAGATGAACGACCTGGATATGATAGAAACACTGTTAAGTTTGAGAGCTTCAGGGAAATTAGCGAGCAGGGTGGAGAGCGACAAGGAAGATGTCCACAACTGTGAGACTGTAATCCCAGCAACGAATCAACAACCACGACTGCGCCAGCATCTGTACTTGCCCCTAAGTGGACCAAGGAAGAAAAGGAAGAGTTATTGAGGATACAACGTACAAGTGAAAATCTAGAAACATAACTCTTGATATATATGACTTATACAGACAGCAGTGCCACAAAAAAAGATGTAATAGAGAACTGAGGCAGGGGTCAGGTCCATGTTAGAGCGACTGGGAGTTAAACGAAAGCTGGATGTTGAGTGGGATAAGAGTGAAGTGGAATGGTTGACAAGTCTGGTAGAACAAAAAGCCACTGCCACTCAAATAGTTGAGCAATATCCAGTACACTTTCCGCAATCTAAGAAGATACGCACTATATGGGCTGTGAAGAAGAAGATACAGGTATTGTGTCGCTCCGTAATAAACAAATCCCATACACAACCGGACAAAGATGGAACCCAACTTACACTTAAAGATGACATCTGGAGATGGAAAAAACAAGAGGATGATATATTGGTAGAGGCGACAAACGTGGCGAGGTGGACGCGAAATCAATCTCTAAGAAGTTTCATGGTGCAACAAACACGACCGAACACAAACTCACGCCAAGAATAGAAAGTGGAATTAGGCATAGACTCCTCCGACTAAAACATAAGCTGTATAACACCAAACACTCATTCATACGACCAACGTACCAACTGTAACAAGGAAGCCTTGTGAGAGATGATGAAGAACAGATTAATGTGGACCAAACAATGTACAAAAGCCAGAGACCAGGATCAGAAGAGGAAGACAAGTCAGAACAATCAACCGAGTTCACATTGAATCAACTGGAGCAACAGTTAATTGTCTGCGAAGATGTGAATGTGGGAGTCACAAATACCAAGTGTCATACAGTGGTGACCAAGAAAAATGAATCTACGAATGAACAGGTTGTAAAAGCGATGAACTCCAGAGATGACTTAGAACAACAGCAAATGGTCAACGAGGATGTGAATGTGGGAGCCGGAGATAAGGAGTATTATACAGTGGTGCCCATGAAGATTGAATCTACAAATCAACAAACGCTGGGAGCAACACTAGAAGATATGGAATCTAGGTGCACCTTAGAGTATGATGAAGAAGAAAAAACAGATATTCCAACAGCGGTAAATTTGGCTGATTCGACAGGAGGCTCGGGATCCAGTTCTAGTAATTGTGGTGAGAAGGACTTGGTATCCAGGGAAGATGAGCTGTCATATACTAAGGGTTGTGAGGCATCGGAATAGGAGGATAAATGTACCACGGAAGGTATTGACCCCTCTACAGCTGCAGAGAGTGGACATGAGGAGTTATGTGCAGAAGTCCTGAGTAATATTACTCCGATGATTGATTATAATAATGCGGAGGTGTCCAAAACGGTTCTTCAGAGGAAGGAAGAGATCGAAAGTACACGTTTGATAAGGTTCTGGTCACAGCAGAACGTCGAAAGGTGTTGTGGTGCAGTGAATGTAAGCCAGGATCAACTGCAAGGCAAGTGATAACACGCACCACGGATGATGAAAGAGAATGGTGCCAGGAAGTCGATAGAATCACTATTGACCCAGGAACTATTATTAGTGAAGACAAGTCTTTGAACTTACACAGAGGACCTGGTGGAAGAAGGAAAATTAGATCGATCACTCCAGAAGATTCAAGGAACGTATTATTCGTTGTTAAGCTACTGTTAAGAGATCTAGAGTCTATAGTGGTTTTTCTTCGTTAGTTCTGGGGTGGTGGTTATGGATATTGTATAGATGACTTGTGTAGTGTAAAGTATGATGTGACTGTACCACAGATCAACTATCAAGGAGAATGCAGGCATTGGCTATATATCAAACTCGGGAAGTGTACTTGGACAAACTTACGTCGGTAATGACTACCTTCTCACTATGTGTTTGATAACACATTTAGAACCAGTTTGTGTTACCAACCCATATCAATACGAATGGGGGGCAATAGATGTTGTATCAACCATTGATCTTCCTGTTTGGTCGTATGTAATTGGGCAGTGTTTAGCCAAACGATGGAATACCATCAACAATGACCGCCGTACCGACCATTTCATGCCATTAATGAGAAGAGTGAATTATCTTCATATAACTGGAAATGTCGCGAATGAACACACAACCACAGACACAGAAGGCTTACAGAGATGGGATTATGGAAAATCTTGTATCCTACCGTAGAATAAGCTGAAGTTTTTGGATTGGGGAATAGTATGTTCCATCGAATTCTGATACGTCATTCTAACCACCACTAGTGGAGGAGATATACATAATATTATCTACAAGTTAAGATGGTTATTATGAATTATTTCAGAAGATTTGGCATGGTAGATAAATTAACTAGAGAGCCGCCGTCATCATTATTACAATTGATGATTAAAAGAGAGACTGTTGAGTCGCTGATGGCTGCATCGGTGATGGATGAGGCGGAATAGACACGTGTGTATAAAGAATTTTAACGCATGTTAGATAAGGACCAGATGAAAGTGATATGGGCAGACGTGGAGACGAAAGGGATTGTTTTAGCTCGTGGTCCATAGGATGTGGGAAGATCTCTATCATTACAGCTATTGGTTAACATTATTAGCAGTATTCCCGGATTATCGGATTGCTATCGCTTCAGCAACTAATGTAGATATTGATGAAAATCTAGAAAGGTTGATGGATTCAAATCAGATAAAGGACCATGAAATAGTTCGTTTGGGTGGGATAAAAGGCACCATGTTGTTGCCAGATGCTGAACGATATTGACGGAGGTTTCTTCGGAAATATTGCAGCAAAAGCGGCATTCATTGGAAAGTTATGTGAGCCGAAAGGAAATCCCTCCAAGATTAAAATTGAAGGAGAACAATACAATGTAACAAGAACGCGCAATTGTTGCTACGTTGGCGAAATTTGGGAGGCCAGATTTAGATGAAAGATAGACATCGGTTTCATTGTGGTGCTCGTCGTCACAAATTACATGGGGATTGTTACACTCCATAGAACATTTTCGCGCAGTCCGAAAGTTAACACCTGCATTTCCTGGGATCACCATGACCACAGAATTCAGGAGTCATCCGAATACAAGAGAATATTGCAAGTATTATATCCCTATAGTATTCGAAATAAGGCAGCTAAAATACGGGATTATTTGGATGCGATGAATTTAAATAGTGTAGACGTTATCGATTGGATCAGACCAAATGATCGTGACACTTCTAGGAAGCGGAGAATCACGTGAAACCGAGTTTTATGGATTATCTTTCAGGAATGGATGAAGAAATGCATCCGTCAAGAATACAGACATAGAAACGTTATCGAGCTGACGGTCATTATGTACTTATTGGATATGAGTGTCGTCAAATTAAAGGGCCCTTAAGTCTGATTGTTTACATTGCGGATAAACGGAGATTTGTGTGCGACTCGTCGAAAACAACATTTCGAGAAAAACGAGTTCAAAGGTTTTCAACTTTAAATCCTTATATTTTCCCCCTCTTACCCCCCCCCCTCTTACCCCTCCTCTTCTCCCCACTCTACTTCCTCCTCTTCCCTTTCACCTGCTGTACACGATTCATGATTTCAAGGCTTGGATCCGGACACAGTATGTCCTTGTACTGGTCGGGCGCGAACTTCCTCATGATCTTGTACATGTCGTACTGCTTCTCCTCCGACATGTCTCGAGGAGGGAGCACAGCAGGATGGGACTCCACGATCCTTGTACCAACCTTCCGTATATCGAACGATAGCTACTCGTCCGCCGGAACATTCTTTGCCATGACGGTACCTGGATGGTCCTTCGAAAACCGGAACAGGTGGAACTTCTGAATTCCGTCGAACTTCCTATACCGCTCATCCAGAAAGGTCGTCCTATCGTGGAAGTCCACACCTTCCACTCTCTGAGCGTGGTTGCTCGTGGAACTCCTTTCGACCACATCCACATAGTAGTCCAGGGACCAGAAGTCGCTCTTGCCAAAAAGGGTCTTCGCGTACACAAGGCCCCGATCGACCGTGTTTCTGGTGTGGCATTTGACCTGAAATTTGTAGTCGATTTGGTCGAACCGACCAGAATCCACCAGGGACAGGAAGAACTGCATCATCTTCCGGTTTTTGTTCTGGCCTACGCAGTTATCCGCCCAGAAAACCAGATTCCTCACAGTGATGTGTATCGTGGACAATGCATGGTCCACAAGCGACGCAACTTCGCTGGAACCCTTTCCAGCCTTGCCCTCCGTGTACAAGAAATTGTACTGCACATTGTGGCCTTCGTCCGCAAACCCGAAGTGGTAAAAGTTCGGTAATGACAACTAGTACCACCTACCTGGCTTCTGCGTGCTGTACAGAATGGGTACATTCTGCGATTAATCAAAGGCGAAGACAGCGGACGATCCTCCCCTCATCGCTTGTTCGCGATCGGTTTCGTACTCTTGCCGAAGCGCCTTGTAGGCGCTGACGTGCTCCGCCTGGTTGCCGCAAACCCTTCAAACTCAAGCATTGAGGCCGTTCCGGCCACCTTGTTGCAAAAGATGAAACATTCATCACAAACGTCCTTCGCCGGGTTCCGGATCTTGAGCTTCGCCAGCACGTCGTTACCGCCCCATATCTCCTTGGAAGTATTGATGTATATATCAAAGGCGTTGTTGTGGCCGGACTTGAAGGCACCGAAGAGTCCAGATCGGGTGAAAAATGACGGAAGAAGGATTATATCGTCCCTCTCCCAGGTGGTCTTGATGGCACCGTCATCCCCCTTCCTCCTTGTGTACTTTTGGGTATCCACCGCCTCCCTGTATTTCCGTGAAGTTTCAAACAGAAACTCCTCCACGGCTGTACAAGCTTCGACGGAGGTTGCCGCGTTCCGCCGACCACAGATACCATGTAGTTTCGGAAGCATTGATCTATTCTTTCTAACGTGCTTCAAGATATTTTTGATGGTCTTGTCACTGACGTTCCAGAAGCGCAGGAAGTGCGTCTTGCATACTTCTCCAAGTCATGGAAGGCTGTAGGTTGGGCGCAACCGTTGCGCGTCCGGCAAGGCCGAAGCAAGGCCGACGGTGATGATTGTCACCATTGCTGCCTTCTTCTCCTTACGAGTCATGCTCTCGCAATCGAGGAGCAGCCTACGCGCTTGACCGAAGAACGATTGCCCACCTAACTTCTCGTGGCAATTTGACTGGAAGCCACAAGGTTTTTTCGACAGGTAGGAGTATCTCCGGTCCAGGGTCTCCGTAAATGCTTCGGCCGGAATCAAGGTCCGACGCTCATCGCTGACATCCACGGCAACTCCGAAAAGCGGGATTTTAGACTCGTTGTCCGTGCCACTCATTCTCGCCTCATTGTCATTCCACTCTCGTTCACTCTGGACCTCATCCATCTCCTCCTGTTGGACAGCAAAAATGACCACATAGAGTCGATAATCTCCCATGATTTGCCGGGATTTGTCATCGCTGGAAGAGTCAGGATGATGCCAGGCGCGTAATCAGTGATATCGCACTTACTGTGAAACCTATGAAGGTCGGACCAAGTGCAAAAGAGAGTTCCCAAGCACCGCTATTGATTTCTGACCATAACTCAAATTCGAGGGGTGGCACCTTATAGGCCTTTGAACGCCCACAAAATTGCTTTTTACTAATTGGCTCGAGAAACGGACAACGGATCTTGATTGCCCTCGACGATCCCTATCCAGTGGTATATAGCACTCCATATTGCAAGGATTTGTCATAAGGGCCCTTTGTTTTACTAAACTCATATAATACACGCCGTTTTGATGAGTAAAATGCTGGAAACAAGTAATGTAATTCGAAAGTCAGTGCCAATAATTTCACCTTACCAGAAACAAGTCACAGCAGTATTGGCGGAGCTACGACATTTGAACTATGTGCACGAGGATTGTATGGACATTGATGTAGCTACTACCGATTCCAGTCCAGGTTGTGAGGCTGATATTGCTATTGTGGCGATGGTTCGGTCACATACGCTAGGATTCTTTGAAGGATATCCTTCAAGATCTTTGGTCACTCTCAGAAGAGCGCGTGATTATATCTTCATAGCGGCTGCTCGCTATGTTTTTGAACAAGAAAGTAGTTGATACATGTATGCAAGGAAGTGACGTCCCGTGTTATGCCACAATTATTACTGCCGATGCAGCGCGTGCGTATCTGAATGGGGTTAAGAAGTTGTTGTGTGCGTGGCTTTTGCTTTTCTGCGCTGAAGTTTACGCAAGGGGCGATTGTGGTGAAGTGATTTTTCAGTTATGGAAAATGCGGACATGGTACATGTATTGAAAGGGTATAAGATGTTCCGGTTGGCTAAGAAGTAACTATCGAGCATTGAAGCCAATACTGAAGTAACGGAGAAGTAGTAGGCGAAAAAGTGTTTGAAGTGGATATATGATTTAGTAATACTTAATAGATTCTAATTTCCCCCTTAGCCCAGCAGTTGTTTGCAACCTTACAGCAATCCTACCTTACCGTCCTATAGTGAAACCAAGTTTAACGCAAGAAGGTAGTTAAGTGAGAGGGGCAACTGTTATCTGGGACTAATGAAGTTGGGAGCATCCTAAGACTCTTTGGGAAGTGTTTTACAAAGTGTTTTGTGACAATTTGGTTCGGACGTTAGTATTAAGAACCTGGAAAGTTTGAGAAGGAAGGATAGATTTATTGACTTCTTGTGTTATAATTTGAGTGGGAACACCGAATTTTAAGTTCCTTCACGACAATCTCATTCACATAAGGGCATCTTCTGCTTTAAGGCAGCTTCTGGTTTCAGTTCTTTCAACGCCGCAAGGTGTTCCTTGAAACGTTCTTCTGTATCGGCATTGGCGAATTGCCAAAATAACCTAGAAAATAATAACAGAATTACCTTAGACCCACCCATCTTGCGCCAATATTGCAATAGGATTCACGTTTTAGCTGCAAGGACGTATTTATTTTGAACATAATACACAATATGTTAACAACACCAAGCATTAAATGCGACGGGAAGTTCTTCAGTAACGGCCGTCAGAAGCCCCTTTCACGATCATTGATGATCACACAATCGGAAGAATTCACCAGCGTATAGGCCTGCTTGAAAAATCGCATGCATGCCCTCCAATTCTCTCTTTTTCTGTGGGACTAATTTTCCAAGAAAGCACGACAAAGCTGTCGTTACCATCCATCCCGGACAAACTGGCTTTTGGTGAAAGTACCATCAACAACGACAAGTTTTCTCATCTGCGAGAAACGTCTGACGGGCTGATCCAGGGTAAACGAAAAGCGTATAAAACCTTCTAGCACTATCCGGGTTGTTCGAGACAAAAACCCCTGCGTATTAATCTCTGCCGAAGTGACTGTATCCGTATTCCTCAACTCATCCCTGAAACCGGTCAGGAGTTGGAATTGTTGTAGCCGAGGATCTGGGCTTTCTTGCATTAAGGACTCCATGCTTATGCACCGTGATGTAGTAAATATTAACGCCCAACTCCGTTCCAAGAAATTCATTACATGAGCCGGCTTTGTCTAATCGTCAACATGGAAATCATCTTGCTGCAACGAGACCAGATATTCGTGATCCCTCTGACTACCCTGGGATTTTTTTAGGGTACCTTGTCAACTGTGATTGTAGTTTATGACTCGGACACTGATAAGATCAGTCTTCATCGATTTCAGGATCCAAATGTACGTAGGGCATTTCTCTATGTGTACTCTCTGGTCTTATCACTATATATGCTGTAGATGACCGCTGGGTTTGATTACAATGTCGAACCGCGTTGATCTTATCCTCGAAAGAATCGTAAGTTAAACCGACAAATAAAGGAGGCAGTCTGCTTAGAGGAGTAGTCATCAAGTGTAATTAGCGTGCCCCTTTACAGAATTTGCTGAGATATGGTCCTAATATCTAACTGATGATCTTGAGTTTTTGAACTTTTTGACTTTTTGACGCGGTTTTATTACTTGCGAGGCGTAACTCTAACAGAATCGTGGGTTCCTGTGAATTTTGAAAAAAGGGTGGGTTTTGTGAATTTTTGTGGGAACCGTGGTGTCCTGTGTAATTAATTTAACTAAATTCATCTCGCGATCCCGTACCTAATTGAATTTAAACAATACTATAAGCCGTATCTAATTGAATTGGACTTTATCATTGGTTATTAAAAATAGCGGTTATTTCTCTTTCAGTACAATAGCAGAATTCATGTCGCGATCCCGTGCCTAATCAAATATCTCAATCTATGTATATAACAGAATAATGATCGAGATCCCGTACTTAAACGAATTTGAACTATACTATAAGTAGGACCTAATTGAATTCGACTTTATCATTGGTTATTACAAATAGCTCCAATAGAAATGATCCTGTGTAAGTAAGATCTTATGCAATTAGAGCAATATATCCCACCTGCCTCTTCCCGCATTGGTTCATCTCCCTCACAATGCCATCGCAAGCAGAGAGTTCACGTTACGGCGAAACCGACTGGCTCGGGAGCGTCGTTTTCGATAGCGTGCTCTATAGACTCCAGAACAACAAGAACAATTCTCAGCAAACCCTCTATGACACCGTAAGCATAGAGTCCATGTTAACGGCAAACCAGACTGGATTGGTAGCGCCGTGCACGACAACGCGCTGTTGAGACGCCATAACAACAAGAACAACGAAAACGACTAGATCGGTAGTGGCTTGTTCTAGAACGTGCGGATGAGACGTAAGAAGAACAAGAACAACGACGCCAAGCTCAGGCAGCGGCAAGATGTGCTTAACATGGACGGAAGCTTACGGAAGACTGTTTGCGTGCTGTTGAACTGGGGTTCCCCCTTGCACGTCAGGAGATCCCCGCAAATTCCTCCTCGCAGCGCTTCAACTGGGCTAACGTCTGCTGCAACAAGTGCGGAGCGTGGAGGAGCGCGTGAAGGGTCCTGGATCAATCCTATCACGCCATGTGTTGCGACCGTGGCAAGGTGACCAACCTCCCACCATTGTCACAGCCACCAGATCCGCTACGGTGTCTGATACGGGATCAAAACACCTATTGCTCGGTCGTTCCGCACCAACATCAGGGCGTACAACAGCGCGCTGTCGTTCAAGTACCTGGTTGCGAAGTCGGATGAACGGTTCATATAGGGAAGGGTGTACGCCATTCGACTTCAATGTACCGAATGGGTTCGCGGTTGACGGAGCCCGATCACACAAGGAAGTTCTCGCACTTTTATATCACCGACAACGTATGGCGCGTGGTTGCCGCATGAATGTCTTTCCTCATCTGGATTTGCGCATCATGGAGAAACTCCCCAGCATTGTTCGAATAGCACAATCCTTGTACAAGTAGGTGCGGCAGCGGACGGAGGGGGATCAGGTGGAGGATCTGGAACTCCGTCTGCTGTTCCTGCAATCAAACGACAGAAGGAAGTATAACACAACGAGGTCGACTCCAGCACAGTGCGAGATTGATATGACGGCAGTATCTCGTATGGACAGTTGTTCGTTTTCACGGTCGACAGAACGGGAGAACATCTCCGTCCTTTTGGAAACTGAGTCTGCAGAACTACGACTAATGCGCAACGTCGTTTATGACGAAGCACTACGTTGAATGAGTCTGAAAAATCTCGCAACGAAGAGATCAGACAGTTTCCGATATTGCACACGCAGTCGTTGACAGCAAAAAATAAAACTCTTTTCATTTGTTTTAAAGTAAATGTACATATTTTTACGTTTGGGAAATGATGAGAAGGACTTGCAGTCGAGGCTGCAAAACTAAAAGTGATGTTTATGCATGTGAATTATCTGTCGTTGCTCCTAGCCACTTATTTTTACCTATCTGTGATTGGTTAGTTTGCCTATAGTAATTACTAAGTAAAAACGTTATGGCAACTTCAACTTCAATGTAAGAACCTAACAGAAAAATATAAAAGATGGAAGGGGACGTAACTTCCGGGGGAGGAGCCCTGGTGAACCCTAAACACCAGTACCAATATTCAACTTTTCCATTGTGGGAATCGAACCCGTGGCAAGTGGTTGGTCTGTTAACCCCCCGGTACCAACCACTTGAGCAAGGATACGATTGTGATATTCGGAATAATAACATAGTATCATGCACGAAAATATCACCTTCAACACATATGCTGTATTTTCAACGAAACCATTCGTCGGAACGACGGGTACCATCGACTAGTGTTATAGAAGTAGATTGTTTTTCACTTCAATGTTAAAGCGCTATTTAAAATCGATTTCATTAGGTCCGATATAGTATAGCCTTTCGGACGGACCGAAATCGAGCTTAGCTGATTATGAAAGTTTTAAATACACTTTCATACTTAAAAGCGCGTTATTAATATGAGAAATTTTATCGAATAGGACGCGTTTTGGCAGAATTTCACAGATAGTACACTTTTTAAAGGGGTGGTACATTTTTGGTAAATCCACGTACTGAAACATTCCAATAGTAATATCAATAGTAATATCCAGTATTTCGTAATGGCGTATAGTGAATGGGTTCTGGATGATTGATCGTGATTGTGAGGTATATTCAAAAGTGAGATTTAGGTCCTTAGTTCGCTATTTGGGCTACTTCTAAGCCTATCCTTCGAGAAGGTGCTATAGTGGCGTACTCTATAACCTACGACGTCATGAATTAGACATGTAAATATAATATATGTATGTCCTAACCTATTAGGTACGTGATAAATTAGAATCAAGTACCCCACGATCTGACATCCCCCCTGACTTGACTTCGCGTTGGCTCTCTCGAAAGTCCTTTACTAGTTGTTGCTAATGCGAAACGTGGCGGATATCTTTCTTGAGAAATCAGATTGGATATTTTTCTTCCATTATCAATCTAGAACGGGTGACCTTGGTAGACGCATTCACCGATGTGGCATGTGCGTACTCTATAGTTCCAAGTATTTCGGCCAAATTTTCTCCGCTGTATGATACCAGACAGCGTAAAGCGTCTTCTAACACCAAGTTTTTGCGTTCCGTTTGACCATCCTCTTGTGCTCTATGAGCGGTCGTCATGCTTATCTTTACACCCATTATGCTCATTAGTGACTTCCAGATGTTTGCAATAAAATTCGGATCTCGATCGCTGATAATGACTTTCGGTAGTCCATGATGTCGGACTACAGCGTCAAAAAACAACTTTTCAGTGTCTTTCGAATCGACATTCGTGTACGTTGGTGCATAAATAGGTCTTTTGACAACTTGTCTACAACTACAAAAATAGCGTTATACCCTTCTGACATGGGTAGACCAGTAATGAAGTCCATTGACACAACTTCCCAGCATTCCTTCGGAATGGGGATAGGAATCATTAATCCTTTCTTTAGCTTGCTATTTGACTTCCATCGAGCAAATGTTTCGCATATCTCGACGTACTTCTTCACGGTCTCGAGTAACTTAGTACCATTGCTTTAACTTCATATAAGTTCTTCGAACTCCTGGATGTGATGCTGTTGCTTCATCGTGAAACTCGTATAGTATCTTCGTCTTTGTATCTGGTATATCCGGAATGCATATTTGCTGCATTGCTTCATCTTGCCTCAGATATATGAGCCCTTTGTCGAATATGAAGTTTTCATTCGACTCCTTTGTTTTGCAAATATCTTTGAAGAACCTTTTCTTACTATAACTTTGCTGAATCGCTTTTCGCACTTTGGCACTGGTATGTGCGCGTACCACGTAAAATTCGGCGTTGTTGATTTGCTCCTGTGCGTATCCTATCGGAAGACTCTCCCCCCCTCCGGAACTCTACTTCGTCGAGTAAGAGTTGGGAAACGTCCAGCGGAATGTTCTGAATGAGGGAGGAGTGAACCATGTGTCTTTCCAAAATTTTGGAATGTTGAGCTCAGTCTTCGGTACACTCATGTACGACGTGAAACATATCCGGAACATGGGACGGAGTCACAGCAATATCTTTCCCAGACACAGCTGAGCGCGTTTTAACGTGTCAGCCACGACATTTGAACTTCCTTTGACATGATGTAAGCAAAGTCAAACTGGGAAAAGAACGTCAACATGCGTGCCACTTTTGAAAACACTTTTGGATGATGAATAATTCTTTCGCACGCTGAATTGCCGGTATAGACTGGTTTTACATGGAGATACGGACGCCATTTCTACAGAGAGGTCTTGATGGCTAAGAGTTCCTTCTCGTGTGCAGGCCATTTTAATTCATGGGGACCCCAATGTTTTGAGTAAAACGCGATGGCGTGGTCTTTGCCGTTTATACTTTGTGACTGAACTCCACCGATGCAAACCCAGAAGCATCCGTTGTCACAATGAACGGGTTACTGAAGTCCGGCAACTTCAGAGTAGGCAACTTTCAATGTTGCGAATGCTCTTTGCTGATCCGGCCCAATTAAATTGGGTATCTTTCTTGGTTAGCTCTCGAATGGGACGCGAGATCATTGAAAAATTGCGGATGAATTTGTGGTAATATCCATCTCATCCCAGAAAACTGAGCAACGCTTTGCGAAATGTTGCTACTTGGAACGTTGCGATAGCATCTGTTTTTGGGGTCGACCCGTAGACCATCTTCGGAAACCATGTGTCCTAATAACGCGATTTCTTTACGGCCAAATGCACATTTGGAGTCGAGCATATAGTTTCTACTTGCGCAACACATATCATACTGCGCGAAAGTGCTTAACGTGGTCTTCCATTGTACGCGAGAAGATGCATATATCGTCGAGATACACGACAACAAGGTCTCCCAACTTATCGAACAATGTTCGCATAGGACGTGACCAGACTCCAGGCATTCCTGATTCCCATTGGTGCAACACACCACTGATACGTTTCGTTTTGGGTTCTGAAAGCCGTTAACGGTCGACTTGACGGGATCACTACCATTTGATGGTATCCTTGTGCGATATCAAGCAACGTAAAATACTTGCATCCAACCATACGATCGAATAAGTCTTCGAACAATGACAAGGGATTTTTTTCCACGATTGACATGCTATGTCACATAGCGATAGTCAATCACCCAAAGAGTGGGGATCTTCGAATTCCCACTTCGAATCCATTCTGCGCGATTTGGGAACCTTCCTGTTGCAGGATATTTCTTGGGAATTCCGAAAATATTCGAGACCCATGGAGAGTTTGACACTTCTATCCATCCTTTTAGTATATTCTGTTCCACGAATTAATGCAATGCTTCCTGTTCTACCTTCGAGAGACGGAAGGGAGAACGGGAACTCGGCACTGCGTCAGGCGTTATTTGCAACTTGAAGCTAACTGCTCTCTTAGGCTCCATTTCATTCGGCAGCTGTTCTGGAAATACGTCCTTAAATTCGTCTAGAGCTGGTTTCAACTCCTGCGGTACTTCTGACGATTGGACGTTGGATATCTTGAAATGATATAACTCATCCTAGACCCCACTTTTCATCTTTTGTTGGAAGGTTGGACCATCTTGGTCTTCGAATTTCGTAGGAGCTGCAACTTTAATCTGTTGCGTGCGTCAATCTATCTGTGGATTGTACTTGGTGAACCACGGTTGATCAAATATCACATCATGTGTTTCCGGTAGTTCCCATTCATTAAAATGTATCTTTGGAAACTCAATACCATCTACACGAATGATATCTTCCAGTTTCTTCGTGGGGTGACTTGATGTCCACGTTCCATTAAAACGACGTGCTTGTACCTCTTGCGTGTTTAATATCTTCGAGGCCAAGCCAAGTTTGATAAGGTTTGTTGACTCACCAGAGTCGATTAAAATCTTATCTGATTTATTGCGAATGATTTTATTACGCACAAGCAGTCGACTTTCCGATTGTGGGTCCGATTCAGAGTTGTTTTACTCTAAGAAAACAGACTGAACCTCGGCCTTTCTTTGTACATTTGCGGCATTAATCGTGACGCGATCGTACACGGTTGTCTCTTGTTCGTCTTCACGGCTGTCCATATTGTTGACATGCTGACGATTACCATGCTGTTGATTGCTGCGGCCTGGATGATTATTTCCTCTGTCGTTGCGCATTCGGAGTTGATTACATTTAGCAGATCGGTGATTTGGATTTCAACACTTATAGCATAAATTTGTGCGGCGGCATTCGTCACGAGACGGAATCGGAACGTTACTTATGTCCATCGGTTCTGGAGCATTTTTTGAACGACTTTTCCCACTGTTGTCATACGAACTGTACCTCGGCCTGTCGTGCGAATTTCCTCTCGAATATCTCTGAGGAGGAGAGCGGTCAAAGTCCAACGCAACGGTAATTGCCTCGGACAGCGTTGCACAGCGACGATACTGAACCCCTTCCTTCGTACGACTATAAATTATACGTAGGAAGTACATAATCTGGCCCAAAGCGCTCATGTCTCGGACGTGGGTGTTTGGGTGCCGACATTTTCTCACATATTCTGGCAAATCCTTGAATTCGCGCTCTCTGATATTATTCATATCTTCGCGCAAATGTTCTTGCAAATCAGCAGGCATGAATTCTCGTTCGACTTTTATTAAAAAGTCATCTACGGATGTGATATACCGCTTTTGCATCACATACCACTGAGCGGCACCTTGCTTCATTGTTCCACCTAGAACGGCAAGAATTCTTTTTGCGAGCTCTTGGCTCTTCCAGTCAACTCCTCTAGAGAAGAAGTACTGCTCCACTTGATCTTCTTTATAGATCTGGAACGATTCGTCCAATCTCCCTCCATATGTCGGAAGCTTTACACCTTCAAGCTTGATTTCCAATAACTGTTTTGACTTCTGCATCTGTTCCAGTAACTGCGCTTGTTTTTACATGGTGGCAACCATAGTAAACAGCAATTGGGCATGCAGATCAGGAGTCATTGGAGAAGACATGATTTAGCTAATATCAGTTATAGATTGATATTAACTACTTAATTACTTCTCTTGAAAACTTTTGGGCCAGGTTTCAAGGACTTCTTCGACTTGGCGACCAAGGTGCTTTTGGCATTATGCTTAGCAATCTCCCGAGAGATTAATAATCTTACAGTACTTTCAAAGCTGAGCAGTTCAATGGCTCTCGCTAATAAACGAGCCTTAATGTTCTTGCGTGAGTCGGTGCGCTGAGCCGTATCCAAGTGCTTCTCGAACCGGAAGAGAATGCGGCTGGTTCGACGGATTGACTCGATAAGATCGGCGCGCCACTTATCAGCGGCGTCCGGCTTCTGCACGGAAGGCAGGGAAAACGAGTCGCCGGTGTTTTGCTGCGAAGGTTTCTTGTGGAGTGGCGGGTCATGAACCGAAGCGCAGACATTCCGTTAAACAAACTGACTTATTACCGAAACAATACGATTCGTAGTCTAAGGACAACGTCGCGATAACGGCGGCAGTATCAATGGCCCGGTAGGATTACAGCCAATGAAAAGGATCCCCTGCCCTCAAAAAAGATCGGGACTGACGTGGGCTTTCCAAGACACTGCTCTTGAGCGGCTAGCACGGTGGTGCTGCGGGGACGGCGGTGCTGCAGGGACGGCTAGCACGGCGGCAGGAACGGAAGCGGGCGGCGGGGGCGGCGGCGGGTGTAGGGGACCAACAAGTGCTACCATATGTGAGGTATATTCAAAAGTGAGAGTTAGGTCCTTAGTTCGCTAACTGGACTACTTCTAAGCCTATCCTTCCAGTAGGTGCTATAGTGGCGTACTCTATAACGTACGATGTCATGACTTAGACATGTAAATATAATCTATGTGTGTCTTAACCTATTAGGTACGTGATATATTAGAATCACGTACCCCATGATCTGACAGTGATACGATCGAAATAATACCCTATAAGTTGATCGACAAGACAACAATACTGATGGTGGATGTATGCTTGATAGCGGCACGACATTCTTGTACGTACAAGAGAGCATAAAAACGTCGAGAGATTGGAACTTTTGCTTTTATCCCATTGCGAGATTCCATGACACCAGAAATATAGCATAAATACCCGATATTATTTGTTTATGGTTTCTAATTCCGGGCACAATTGTATCCCATCCAGTCGATACTTTGCTCAAAATTGAGATGGAGTGTACATTGGCACAATATTTTTTGTGGAATGAGTTTTAGGAATGCTTTGGAAGGAAACGATGTTTTTATGATGTGGAGAACCATCTCGTAGGAATCGCAAAAGAGACGTGTGATTGACCACTGCAACCTTAGACGAAATTGAGTCTGTATCCTGGTGGAGAGAAAAATTCAAGCACAAGTTGACTATTCTATGTAAAATCGTTGGTAGGAGTCATTTTGTTGGCGTTAATTGGTCTTGTGAATGCAATCTGGATAGCTACAGCAACTACAGACGAGATGAAGAAAAAAGACGCGAGCTAGAAACATTTACGGCGTGTTTTCATTCTCTTGATGCAGTACGATGATTTCCCAAATACTTAGCGTGACACAAAAAGTGAATCACTAAAAACTTCTTCATGACACGAGTCATTAAGTTTTTATACCTGATTTGGTCATAAAACGAAATGAGCGATTTTTTCTTCTATCCAAGTGCTACGTCATGACCATCATCATGAAAAAAACAATAATAGTACCATAGTCGCTAATTTCTGATTGCCACATTGTGTCGTTTCCGGTATAAGATCATCCACTATAACAAAAATCATCGCCCCCGCTGCAATCGATAGTGCATAAGGTAAAATCGGCTGCACATATAACACCGCTCCTGCCCCGACCAACTATATTTCAGCACGAAAAAATACAATCAGTAAGCTATTATTTTTTCTCGGAAAGATATCGATATACAACTGACGCCTCCAATCAGTTCCACAAGTCCACTTACTTGCCCATATAAAAGCGCTCTCCAAGCTGATGTTCCTTCTCTTCTTAACGGCATGGTGGGTTTTTCATGATTTTCAGTCTGAAAATCATATCTATTTTCGACTGTTTCAAATCCTCGTCCGATACACCCATTAACTTCTCAAGAACAGACAAAACTTTTTCGGTCACCAATAAGGTCAATGCACCAGAAATAAACCACACCGCGGCTGGTTCGACAGACCAGCGACCATTTGGGCCATAAAATTCCGAGTTATATGGTATTATTTCGATCGTATCGCGGTATACGCCCTTACGCAATACTGGATATTACTATTGGAATGATCAGTACGTGGATTGACCAAAAAAGTACTTGGATTTACCACCCTTTAAAAAGTGTCCTATTCTGTGTAATAAAAAAAAGGCCTGTTCTATGAAATACTGCCAAAAAGTGTCATATTCTATAAAAAGGGAATTGTTAAATTGACTCCCTTTTGAAGTTATTATTAATTTTTGTTAAATCGACGCCTTTTTTCCATCCATCTATCTAATCCACCTACTATATATACTCTATATACTCAAAGGCCGACGACGGATCGAGTCGCACGTGTTTCATGGCCATCGTGGCCACGGACGCGCGCGCGAGTTGGGCGTGAACCTTGCCGTGCGCTCCAGTGTACGCTGCATCTCGGTCTGTATCGAGTCGTGCCTCGTTCTGGCAACAAGAAGGCCATGCGGGTCTACGCCACGCGCAATCGTGCATGGCATGGACTATGTGTGCTTGGATGCGCCGTTGGAGGATCATTTCAAACACAAGCAGCAGGCTGCCACGTGGTGCCAGTGCGAGCCCGAGACGGTACAGAAGACACGTGAAACGCCGAGAATCCAGAGATGATGACCCCCACCATCTCGTCTGTGCGCGTCCTTGTATTCAAACGCGTCCGAATCCACGGACATGGATTCCTACGTTTTGGGAGCGTGGATGGCGTGGTGAAAGACGTGGTGGCCCGACAGGTTCACGAGACAAATCTCGAGTAGTGTCTCGAGGCAGCAACTCATGACGTGAGGGCACATCCGTGAGACCTACACAGTGTTCGACAAGGACAGCAAGTGGTCGACAAGGACAGAAAGTGGTTTCGAAGCAATTGCGGCTGATCGAGCGTTCTATCCAGTCTATCCAACGGCTCTCGATCTCTCTATCAAGGGCAAGGGAGACTGTTGTGGATCTAGTCGAGGCGAAAATACGCATGGCGCTGGTCGAAAAATGTCCGGCCACGCTCGACAGGTTTACCATGTGTCGGGATGTCACCGATGTCGACGTCGTGCGGCTGCACCGCACGGCGCCGCTCGAACCTGGTACTCTTGTGCGTCTGGGTGTCGCCACAGTGTCGATCACGACGCGCGTGGTTGGATCAAGGGTGTTGCCCAAGCGCACGATGCGACTAGTACGCATGCATGAGCTTGCATGGCCACGGATGCACGCGTTTGGAGACACCGTGTGGCTCGCGTTGCCCGTGGCATTGCGATAACAAGTGGAAGGTCGGGAGAGATCGTGCATTGCAGCGCGGCATGGAGTCGGCGGCCACGTCTTGCTCGCGCTCGTGCGTTGGTTTGTCATGTGTGGACGCGTAAGATGTGGGTACGGCGCATGGGCATGGATTTGAACGACGAGTCAAGGTTGAAGGTGTCTTTATTACTAGAATAAGACGAGGCTACTTCTCAACCTATCTAGCTAAATAATGGGATAGAATAAATAAGAGTATTACATGCATACCTTCGGATGACCTTCCGACAACATTTAGGGGATGTGTATGGGGGGGTTGTTGATCCATCACCGATGTCGCTCGGTGGCTCGAGGAGCAACCGCAGTGTGTCTTTCAGACTATGTTCCACGTGTTGTAACAACAGAGGCGACGTTTCGTCAATGTTCCCTGCTGTCCGTGGACAAATTTGAAAGAAGAGATTGAGAACATGACGGAGTTCATGCGCTTCTCGGAGTTTAAGAGCCAGTGCGTAGTGAATTGGGTCCATCAGTTGGGAAAACGAATTCATAATCATTTCGTCCGCCGATCCAATCAGCGAGAGCAGCGCGTCGATTACGCGCTCTTCCATGATCACATCTTTTTTAAAAAATATTTTGCGTGACGGCGACGTTGCCGCCGTCATCTTTCGATGCCACCAGCAGCGTCTCAATCAAATGCAAGAGGAAATCCAGTTTGGCCTCGAACGCAAAGTCGCACGTGTCAAGGACGTTGAGTGCACCAGCCATTCCGTCTCGTTTATCGAAGATTCCATGAGAACCACGTGCGTAACTGCGTCTGGTGACGTGAAGCATCTCTTCCGTGTACTGGGTACGTGGTCGCCATAACACCGCGGGTTCAAAACTTTTGAGAGACGCGACAATCTGAGATCGGATCACCGAGTTGGAAAGATGCTTCATTAAAGATGCAAAGAGCAGTCGCAAGTTCCGGGGGCTGTTGGAACAACACTCTACAGCTGCTTGGACGATTGCAGTCGTGGAATAATGAAGTAGATACACAAGAAACCCATCTCTGAGCAACTCGGGTAGCTCCCTGCCGACAATCTTTAACCCGACCACTCGTGCTTTCAGAGCATTTTCTTCGTGAAGCAATCGTTCGACAATATCATTTTCTTCTTCGTCCATCCAGTCGGATAAACGCAGTAATGCCACCGCAGAGCACACAGTGATCGATTTGTCGTCCTCGCCACCGAGAAGTTTATGAAGCATCTCAACGCACTGGCCCGCGTTCATGCTGAACTTTTCGTAGCCGCACGCGAGAATCACCGCAAGTCGGAGCTGCCGAGGGACTGCCCCTTACTTGTCGTTGACGAGCATCATGAGATCCATGGTGTTAAAAATACCCGCTGGAAACGTCTTGGCCTCTGGGAGGAAGTAGGATTCTTCGGCATGGAGCGCGAATGCACGCTTGGCTGCGGTATGAAGATTCAACAAGCGCAGATTTGTGTGCAAAGGTGTAAGGGAGACCCCGTTTTCGTCTTTTTTGTGGAAAAACGCTCGAAGTTCCTGAGCATACGACGCAATATGTTTGTGGGATAACGAATTCAAGACAAAGTGCGCCTGGTTCGTTTCTCCATTCACCGACGTTTCCTTCACTAGCTGAATCTGGTCCGGTGTAAAGTCCAGGATGATGACGTCAAATCGAGATGTCCTTGCCGTAACGAAGCGTAGAATTCGGACGCATAGGATTGTCGAGCTGCCATGGCGTCCAGGATTCACAGGATCGACGTGGCAATCATCAAAACACTTGAACAGGACGCGCCAACCAGCTCAACGATGAAACTCGTCGTCAAAACCATGGAAAGCACTGCGCCAACAATGCGTGACAGGGAACGAACCGGCCCCGAGACAAAATTCTGAAAACGACGTCGCTCGTTTTCCTGAAACGGTAACCAAAGCAATTGTCGAGCTGGATTGAAAATGGCTTGGGAGACGTCATTATAAAGTGCACGTGTAAAAAGCACCGTCTGGATCGACTTTGGAAAATACGTGGACGAATCAAAGCAAATATGTTGAGAGGAAGCAGCATGATGCTATACATGACGCCAAAATGGGTGAACATCGTCCCCGAGCCTAATTGCATGGGCACCATTAAGAAGCTCTGGATCGCAGTGATCATAGACAGTGACGCTTGGAATTGTTCTTTCGCCCCCAAGTCCGTGATCGTCTCATGGGGAAGAATATGACGCCCATCAAAGAAGAAATCAGGTTTCGTCATGCCTTGATAAATCTTGGCATAGTCCAACGTCTTGAACTCGTCCCACTCGGTCAGTGCTGCCACGGCGTGCGAGTCCTTTGCAGCTTCATAGACGAGAGTGAGTGTCGCTTGTTGACGTGGTAGAATCGATGCATGGCCAGTTTCCGCGGTGTTAACTGCGGGTTCATACCCCGCTGCGGTCGAATGTGATATCAGGTCGGATCGAAGCGTGTTGTAGACCGTCGTGGCTTGGCCTCGATAGCCCAGAAAGGCAGGGCTACAACACACGTTGTTGTCGGACCCTAAACAAATCACTGTGCGTATCCATAAACTTGTTAATGTTGTTTGCACTCTTCAGTTGATTGAAGACCGCCATGACTGATGCGATTTTGTCCTCGTTGGTATAGATTCGTCGAAGATAATACCTCCAGTGAGCACTGAACGTCGTCAATATCACTGCAAATGCATGGACCGCTGGAGTAGACTGGCGACCCTCAAAAGAACATCGGTTGCGGTCAGTACAAATGAAGTGTAACGTCACAGCACACAGGATGCCCCACAAGTCATACACGACGCACTTGCTTTGATTCCATCTGGGTCGAGCAGGTGGAAGCTTAGCGATGGCGATACCATCCCACGTTGGGCGGGACACAAAGAAACACGTCCATGCTGGATAAAACATCGACCACAATTGCCGTGCGAGTGTGAATTCAAAAAACAAATGTTTGAGCGTTTCCACTGCTTTGAACCCGTCACGCACACAGCAAATGATATTGGGATTGGTGGACTGGAAAAACCAGAAGCGGGAGCGCACTGGGAGAAACTGGAAGGCTGGACGAAACTGAAGGTCCTCGAAAATCTGTAAAAAAAGGCGGCACAAGCGCTTCTGTCTGCCAAAAACCCACGTAATCGTATCGTTCCCATTACCTTGGCGAGTAGTATGCATTGTCACTGGGTGTGGCTTCTGCGGGATCTCCGGTGACCATACCAGATCCTTAAGAAATGTCCTGGGGATTTTTGGTAACGTGAATATTCCCGTCGACGTCTTCACTCCATAATGCAATGTTGTAGGCGTCGTCGTAACTTCGGGTCGGACACGCAAGGGACAGACACACTCTACCACTTGTGTAAGCTCCCGGTAAAGCCGCTTCAACATCACGGACTGTGTGTAGACTGGAGTACCGAGCAGGCCATAGTCGACAAAGGCTTCAACAAACACATTGGAGCATGGCCACACGTTACATGAACCGAAGAAATCAGACAAACTGCGAAGCTGGAATCGGCGAGCGACATGCTGTCGGAAGCTGCGATCGGGTTCAGGGACCATACCGATAGATCTGTAGCTGGGAATGTTATCCGTAGATCGAGTCGGTTTTACAAATTGAAGTCCACGGTCAACATGTAGCCAGATCGGCTGGTGTAACAGATGTACGCATTTGTCTAAGTCTGGTAGAGCGGCATACGTCACGGACCACTTGACATGATGCCACCAGACACAGGTTTGTTTCCACCACGCAGACATTGCGTTCCATCTTACCATTTTACCATTGACACATGTCTATACGGAGATATCGTCAATAGATCCAGCGGTTTCCACGGAACGCATTCTGGAAGCACCCGTTTCGTCAAGGCAACTCCGGGCTTTGTCCAGTTTCGATCCATAGTTTGGGATGCGCCAATGAACTGCTGGATAAACTGAAGCCGTTGTTTCTTTATATGGGCTTCAATACTGGGTATTTGGAGGCCACCATCTTCACGGCGATGGTAGATAAACTCCTTCGGGATCAAGTGGAAATGGTTACTGGCTGGATCATGTTTGCGTGTCAGCACGAACTTGTTCAGCAGCTCCTGCCACCTCCTTATCGTTGGGCCTGCTATAGGCACATGTACTGTGTAATGCCACAGTCGTGAGAGCACCATTGTGAGCGCAACAAATAGCCTTCCTCTGAGTGTGCGTGCACGACGGAACCATTGGTGAAAGCCATCGAAAAAACGATCCTCAAGAAAACGCGTTGTCTCCACTGCAACTGGTGTTTGACTGAAAGGTATTCCAAGATACTTCACCGACTCAGTGCGATTCAAGGATCGTAGGCCGGGCACTTTTTTAGGACATACTTCGGAACGATGTAGTGCCATCACAGTCGATTTGCCCAGATTGAGTTTTGCCCCCGATCCATCACAATAGACTTGGACCAGCTCGAGCTGAGCGAAAAGGTTGCGATGGAGCTGTTGAGAAGCGTAGAATCGTCCGCAAAGAATATGCCTGTGACAGTGTCGTCTTCCGTCAAGCAAATGCCGTATTTATCGTGTGCTCGAAGAAGGTTACCGAGAGGGTCGATGACCATCAAAAATAACAACGAAGACCATGGGTCGCCTTGTTTCACGCCACGAGTGGGGTGAAGACCTGGGAGAATGTTGCCGTTGATCATAATCCTTGCCTCTGGGTCCGTGTAAATGAGACGCACCCACGCGATAAACGAGCCACCACATCGCATCCTTTCGAGGACGCGAAACATGTACTCCCAATTCAAACAATCGTACGCCTTCTCAAAATCGAGGAAAACTGCGTACGCTTCTGTGTCAAAGCCGCTCACCAAATCTTGAAGGTCATACAGAAAGCGAACGTGGTGGTGCATCGAGCGTCCTTTTACGAACGCCTTTTGGTCGGGGTGGATAAGCTTGCTCAACACCGAATGCAAACGAAACGTGAGTGTCTTGGTGAGAACTTTTGAATCGACACAGATCAGTGCAATCGGTCGGTAATTTCCAGGACACGAACGCGTCCCCTTCTTGTACAGTAGTGTAATGTCGGATTGGCGTTGTGACTTGGATAAGCGTCCCGCTTGAAGATGATGGTTGAACACGATGCACAGGCAGTCACCGAAGATATCTGGGGCGACCTGGTAGAAAGCGGCAGTGAGTTTATCCATTCCGGGCGATGAATTGGGTTTCATGTGCTTGATTGATGCTGCAAATTCATCAGCAGTCAACGGACTTGAAAGCACGTCTTGTTCTTCCTCGGAGAGGCTTCTATTAATCGAGTCGAGTAGCTTGGCTTGCGCTCGGGAGTCCGGGGTCGGTGCACCGCCTTCCGAGATAGAAACGTCACCCATTACGGACCCCCAATGATCCATGAACTGCAGGTTAATAGCTTGAGGCACGGACGATAGAGACCCATCCGGCATTTGGACCTCTTCGATCGACACGCGAAACGCACTTGAGTCCAGTGGACGAAATAAAAAGCGATTTGTATTGAGCTTGGAAATCAAATGCCTTGTCTTGGTTGTACTTGCTGGTACGTGTGATAATCGTGATGTTCCCGTACTGCTTGCTCGAACACCTGTTTGGAGCTCGAATCACGCTGATGTTTGTACCTGGTCGCTGCTGTATCCAGAATTTGACGTGCCGCATCTACCAAGGCAGCGTTGCTTGTACGCAAGCTTGCCTGGAGCTGTCGGAGTAAGAGTTTTATGTGCTTCTTCCACTTCTCCCAGTCACGACCAGGGTTGGTCGACACACGGAGCTGGGTTAGAATATCTGCATCTTCCTGTTTAATCGCTTGGACTATAAGCGGATACTCCAGGAGATATGATGGAAACTTCCAATACCCACGTCCATGGGCCAGTACACCTTGACGAAACGCAACCGAGTGTGCTAGATGATTTCCGGCATGCGCTGGGGTGAAGTATGTGGAGCTTCGGTAAACATTCTCAAACAGACACTGAGACAGAAACAAGTAATCCAGTCGGTTTCTGCGTGGCTGCGGTCCCGTGAATACTCGCGCACTGCCATGCTCAATACGCCATGCATCAACTACACCAAGCGTCGCAAGCCATTATAAACACAACGAACGCGCTTGGTTAGCCTGTGTCGTGATCGTAGTAGCGTCCACGGTAGGATTCATCGGAAGATTGAAATCGCCCAGGACAATATGACTGGCGTTGTCTTCGAATGTTGCAGCTCCACTGACTTGGGCAAAGAAATTTCGTCGCTCTTGTTGATACACTGGAGCGTACACGTTGTGGACATATAAGGGTGAACCATCGACTTGGACGCGCACTACTAGATAGCGATTGCGGATCGTGGACGTATGCACCATCTCGGCACTATCAAAACCTGGGAAATCTGCACGTACAACTGTCACGACTCCTCCACTTCGAGCAGCAGTTGTGTGTTGACTGGTACTATTGTCGTCACTGACGAACAGTTTGTGTTTGATGGAGGCGTCGAGATGAAATTTGAACTTGGCAAATTTCGCTTGATCACGAAACTTTGACTCTTGAATACACGAGATGGAATATTTGGACACAAGTTTGTCAACAAATAAATGGCCTTGTTTCTTGACCCCGTTGGTGTTGACTGTTAACGCAGTAACACAGCTCCACGATATCTTTGTTGTGAAACAACCTTATATGAGAAGCTGGCCAGCAACTAGGCTGGTTCGTTCGTCAACTTTGAGTTGCAGAACAGCGGTATCCATATCAATAAAACCGCAGTTCTTGAGGTCTTCCAGGTCGTCCCATAAAGTGCCGTGCCATTGTGGCTGTTGCCATTGTTGCAAACACAGTTCACCCACACGTGTGCGAAATAGCGCTAACAACATGTTGGGATGAAGCAGTATGGCATGACTTACTGGAATCCAAGCAACCGTTAATCCAGAACAGTGCTAAAGGCAGTAGTCCTTATGGAAAATCTTAGGAGCTGTGCACATGAGCATCAGCTCAAAAAAGGCTAGGTTTAGGTCGGGCAAGATTGGCAACCACGCGTTGCAAGGCCGAATCAAATGGACGTTTGGCTTGTTGCGCGGATTGTTTTGGGCGAGATCGGGCTGACGGGGGCTGGACCGAATTTCAAGGGGGTGGAGGGCGGTCGGTTAAGTCGATGGCACGAAGAGAGCGATAGCCAAACGGCAGCCGCTCGGATCGAAACGGCGCATTTTTACCATGCGCTGGAAATAGTCGTCCGCCAAAGATGACTTGGTCACAAACAGATCCTTCGTGTAACGGGGTTACATTCGGGTAACACTGAGTGTTGGTGTACATGAGTACATCACGGTTGAGGTCAGTATTGACCGGGTTGAAAGGTTTCGAACCTTTGGTTATTTTAACCAATCAGGGCATGGGCCCTTGGTGTGGTGGTGTGTCAGCCATCCACGTGTCAGTACACAGGTGTGTACACTACATTTTAGCTAGGTACGAATTAGGAATATTCTACTTAGTGTTACATATAGTTTATATTAGTTTAAATAATTACATATTAAATATATTCAGTTTACTTTTCACTCTTTCGTACAGACGCACGACCTCGACCGGTCGTGCGTGTAGTGAGTGCCGTAGCGTAAGGAGATCCCTCCCCTTAGCTACACCCTTTGTAAGGGAGCCTTGCCGTTAAGGCACTAGTAAAGGCTAGAGTAAACTAACCCGGGAATCTTGGCCCCGAGTAGGAGAGCTCTCTCCTACTAAGCCCTTAATAAGGGCGTATCGGCTAAGTAGCGGCGAACGCCGCTTTAAGGAAAGTCTTCCTCTGTGCGCTAGCCGCACCGGCTACACTTCTACCATAAGAGCATCAGGACAGGACGTCGACACAAAGTAGACACGCCACGCGGCTGTTGTAATACCTGTGGCAACGTTTACCTTACGGAACGTATCATAGAGAGGTCGGCATCCCAGCTCATACAAACACTGCATCATCGCGTCCGTGTTGAGGTCACTACGATACTTGATATGTCGAGATAGTACTTCTCGTCTAACACATCAAATTCCTTAAATTTGAACGACCCACCCAGTAGTTGAATGGTTTGTCGCTCTAGCTTCCTGCAGGCTTCGCGTGTCTTGACCCTCAGCCGCAAGTTCCCGCCAGGAAGCTTGGACAGTTGTCCAACGAGATTATCCTGCAAAAGTTCTGCGAGCACAGGATTGTTATGATCGCGCACGAACGACTGCAGGAGCTTCATAGGGGCGGTTTTCGAAACGGACGCGCCAGTTTCCAGCACGAGAGCGTAGCGCGCGCGAGGTAGCTGGTACGTGCGGGCTTGGATAATGTTAGCAGCGATTTCCGACCATGGCGTTCCTTTCGAATAGAGCTCTTCAATAGCTTCTACGTCGCTCGCTAGAGGCTTTGGAGTTTCTACGCGCGTGTGTGCAGCGGTCGAAGCGGCTGTGTCGCGACGTAGTGCAGAAGCCTTGCGGATAACATCTACAAGGCGAAGCGGGCGGTCAACGTTAGCATCGGCAGCTGTCTCAGTTTGAGGGGCATTGGAATCAACCTCCAAATCCACAAGGCGAGGCTGACGGTCAACGTTGGCGCCAGCAGCTGTCGGGGATGGAGGGGCAGTGGAATCATCTTCCACATCCACCTTCGCCGCAACCGCTTCCATGGGTGCATCAACAGTTCCGGAGTACAAGAGAAGGGGCACGTTCGTGTTGTCCTTATAATGGTCTGAAGCCGTATCAGTCAAAGGAGCCAGTGTGGCGTGGACAGGCGGGTTGGATAGGCGGATTTCAGATGGCTGATCCATTGGGAAGGCTGGTAGAGAGAGAGAGAGAGGGTGTTGGGGGGTACTTCTGATGCTTTGACTTGTGCAGTAGCCGGCAAATTGAGAAGTGAACGACGAGTCAAGTACGTGCGTGCAGTCTTTTCTCGTTGATTCCTTTTAGCCAATCCGTCCCTTGTAACGTTTTTCTTTTTGCCAATGACAATCATTGTGCAACTTGACTTGGGTTTTGAAAGGCGTCGATTTAACAGCGCGTCGATTTAACAAATTTTAGGTGTCGATTTAACAATTCCCTATAAAAATTCTCTTAATATATACAACACCAAAACTCATGCATATCAAATCCCTGAAGTATCCACCATGGAGACAGCAGCGAAGCAAACGAAAGAAATTATTGAGCGCGAATTCTCGATGCCCTTCTCGGCCACAACAGTCGTCCATAATGCAGCCGCCTTCGATCCTGTGGCTATCGGCCTCGAGCCGGACTTTGTCCTAACGAACTTCAGTGCGCTCAAGGGCTGCGGATGTAAACTTCCTCAGGCCAAGCTACTGAGTTATCTGGATGATCTGGCCAACGACCTTAAACCTAATGAAACACCAGGAATGGATTCGAGTGTGGTGAAGATATCGCACGGGACGGACTTGTATCTCGTCTCCACCACCGATTTCTTCTTCCCCTCTGTCCAAGACCCGTATGTCCAGGGCAAAATCGCCTGTGCCAATGTGCTATCGGATGTCTACGCCATGGGCGTCACCGAAGTAGATACAATGCTCATGGTTTTGGGTGTTTGTCGCGATATGAACGAGAAACAGCGCGACATTGTCACCACGCAGATGATTCGCGGCTTCAACGACTTGGCGCGCCAGGCGCACACGAATGTTACTGGCGGCCAAACGGTTATGAATCCGTGGCCTATGGTCGGCGGTGTCGCCATGAGCGTGCGCAGTGGTGAGTGGCAATGTTATATGTTGACTCGCGTCTGATAAACTGGCTAATTTTCGCTTAGGGAGTCAAATCATCCGTCCAGAGAATGCAGTTGTGGGAGACGTGATTGTTCTAACGAAGCCGCTCGGCACCCAGGTCGCTGTGAATCTTTTTCAATGGAAGAAAAAGCACGAACACTGGCAGCGTGTGGACCAGATTGTTACATATCACGATGCAGACGTAGCTTTCCAAATGGCGTCAGAATCGATGAGTCGACTCAATCTAAACGCTGCAAAAATGATGCATAAGGTCGATGTATAGCCAAATTAGCTATATACGATATTTAAAGCTGACTCCTTTCGTTTGATTTGAACAGTATTTTGCGCATTCTGCAACTGACGTAACAGGTTTTGGTATTCTTGCCCACGCGCAGAACCAGGCCAAGTCTCAGCTTGCTGCGGTTTCCTTCGAGCTACACACGCTTCCGATCATTAAGAATATGATGAAGGTGACCGAGGCAATTGGCAACTCTTTTAAGTTACTGGATGGTCTAGCAGCCGAAACGTCGGGTGGTCTTTTGATCTGTCTGCCGGCTGAGAACGCTGAAGAGTTTATCAAAGAGCTATGTGAAGTGGATGGCAAGCCTGCATGGATTGTCGGCCGCGTCCTTGCTGGCTCAAACGATGCTTACATTGTGCCGAACCCAACGGTCATTGAGGTTGCCCCGTAGAGCTAAAGACCGTTCGTGTTTTATTGATTGTATTGTATATATCGTCGATTGTAAATCACCATATCATGCCGGGTCAATTGGTTTTGGAAAAGCATCGTCAAAATATCTTAGAAACAGAAACAAAGAAGCCGTTTGCGGCATAGTAACCTTAAAGCTCCCTCGAACACTAAGAGTAGTGCTTTAACAACGTTGCGATAAGGTCATAAGAATTTTTCATTAGAAGACAATACACCTAGGAAGCATCGTTCCAACTTCACCTTCACTTCTTCTGAGTTGATAATTCCGCACTTTAGGTACACGACAAACCATAGCGCGAATTGTCATAGTGCCATTATGTTGGAAAAGCTATGCTGAGTGTGTTGGAAACCGGATCTGGATGTTATCCGGATGGCGGTTGGTAAGTTGAAATGTCCGTTGGGCCCAGGAGTTTCGTGGAGAAGGGTCAAATGCATATGAGGTTGTGTGTAGAGCACGAGTAGGCAGAACCACAGCTATGTATTCAATCAGTTCTCAAAAGTAAATCTGCTGACCACTTGCTCTCCTGTCTAACAGGGTTATGAGCCCAAGACTGCGCTACAAATTCAAGGATCATGAACGGCGAACCAAAGACAGAAGGACTCCCCTACTGGTGGGACGGCAAATATTGGCGCACGTACAAGTGGACGATGCGGGTCATCTTCCGTGAACACGGGCTTCTGGATCTTCCTGAAGGCAAGATAGATGCCACCTGCTTGAGGAGCGAGTCGAAAGAAGTCTACGACAAGAAGCAGTGGAAGGTCTTGCGTATGATCGGTACAACTATCCCGTCGCACCGATTGCAACAACTCGACCAGTATGAGCGAGGGTCGGATATGTGGGCGGCGTTGTGTGAAATATACGAGGGACGTCATAATCTTACGATCCAGGAGAGCATCATTCTGCGAAGGTCGGAAGAGTTGCGGGACATGAAGTGTCCACCCTCTGGAGATATCGAAGTTCACATGGCTAAGATGTTCCGACTTCGGAATGCTGTCCAAACAAAATGTGACTGGCATTATCCAACGTCTTCAGTTGTCGAGCTACGGGTACGAAGTGAACTGTATCAACATGAAGGCTATGATGTTGGACAGTCTTCCAGACCAGTACGAATTTGAGCAACTACGTGGTGCAGTTAAGTACGGTGGATCTGGTGGGTCCATGACGCCGGAGATCCTCCGTATACTTATTAAACAGGCGGCTGAGCGTCAATCGCGACGCAAGGAACGCAGTGCCCAAGGATATGATGGCGGCGGACGTTCGACGTCAAAGAATGGAGGAGGTCGCAAGGAGCGCGATGGCGGTGGTGAAGGCCGTCAGGGACGCGCAGGTGGCGTTGGAAGCGCCCACCAGAGAAAGTATTTTAAGTGCGGCCATACCGGCCACTTGAAGGTCGACTGCCCGCAGCAGACCCAAGTAGGTGATGGCATCGGAGGCGGCAAAGCTACAGGCTTTGGTGGCTGCGCCCAGGCCAGCGCACGAATTTCACTCGGGGCCTCGATCCAACAGCCTTTCCAGTGCGTGTGAAGCCTTGTGTTAGGACTGGAGTCGTTGAGGAGAAAGCAGCTTCAATGAAGCTCTTGGGAGAAGCCGATCAGACGGATGATGTCACGGTCTCGTCGGATAGGTGGTGTTTCGACACTGGTTCGACTGTTCATATCGTTGGCGACAAGGACCAGTTTGTGCATTTCGAGGAGATCAGGCCAGATGATTTCGATACGAAGGTGCATAGTGTGGCGGCCACTACACTCACCAAGGCTTTTGGGACCGTAACGGTCAAAATTGTCACAGAAGTGAATGGTCGAGAAGTCGAGCTCTTCATCGATGATGTTCTATATGTGCCGGATGAAAACACGGTCTGTTCTCGACTAGTCTCGCCGTGGATCAAGGCTTCGAGATCGAATACGATAGGAAGACGAAGGCGTACCGCGTTCACAAGGATGGTCAACACGTTATCCATGATGTGCGTGAGAACGGGCTATGGTTGTTCTACACAAAGGGTAGCGCGCGTAAGAAGTCGATTCCGACAGCAGAGCGGGATGTCGTGAACTACGCCGCAGTAGATGGCGTTGGAAATCTTCACGTGTGGAACGAGCGGCTGGCGCACGTCAATGGGCAGTACCTGAAGGTGATGATCGACCGTGGTCTCTTCAAGGGAATGATGCTCACCCAAATAAAGCTGAAGACTTGTGACGCCTGCCATATAGTCAAGCAGAAGCAGAAGCGACGTCAGCAAAAATTGGATCGTGACATCACAGCCCCCAACCGGATCGTCTATGCCGACTTGTTTTTTTTTCAGATCAGAACAATGGAACCAGATACTCGGCGATCCTAGTGATTATGGATGGGTGGAGTAAGTTTATCACTTTTCAGTTGCTGAAAGTTAAGACTGGTGCGACCGTGAACCGGCATATGCAGCAATACGTAGTCTGGTCCGAACGACAGGATGGCAGGGGCATCAAAAGTCGTAAAGCGTGAGTACCAGCACCCGGCGAGCACGACGTTCACGCTACAGCGCGTCCTCACTGACAAAGGCGGCGAGTTCACCAACAAAGACATCGAATCCTGGTACGCGGCGCGTGGAACCGAGCACATGACAGTTGTGCCGGAAGGTTCACACCTGAACCCATGCGAACGAGCTCACCAGTCTCTGATCGAAATGGTAAAGACACAGATGCAAGCGTCTGAATATCCCCGTTCTTCCTGGCCGTATGCACTGAATAACGCAGTGTACATCAAGAACCGCGTCTACAATAAGCCAGTTGAAATGATACCGTACCAGCGACTCTTTTGTGTCAAGCATGACATCCATCACATCCGTAAGTCTGGCGCCCTCGTCTACGTGCACATTCTCGTCTCGCCAGAACGCCAGAAGCACGACAATAACGCGATCGTCGCGTTCTTACTTGGCTACTAGTAAGACAAGGTCGGCTGCGAGGTGTTCATACCCAGAGGGAACACGGTAAATTTGTTCCTGAGGTGCGAGTGCGTGAAGAGGCGACGTACAGCGATCATCACCACATCGATTCTGAAGTTGAGTACCAAGCGTCGTGGCTACGCTTCTCGACCAAACCGCCAGCTGGTATCTACCCTTAGACATTGACGCAGATGGTAATGACGCGTATTATGACTCGAAAGATAATTCCTCGTCCTCAAATGTCTCCATTTTGTCCACTGCCGAGTTGGTGGGCGAGTTCGGGGACGTCAACTCGTCTGTGTCCCGTAAATGCAGCGAGACGGGTTTGATTCTTTCTGTCCACAGAGCAGTCAGCGGCCAGGAGGTTGGTAATCACAGCGAGCGAGATGATTCCAGTATCTCCAAGGTCACAGACGCCGCCGAGGAAGAGTACGACGCGTCCGACAGTTCAAGTGACCACTGATCCTTTCAGTCGAATGCGGTTCAAATGTTGGTTTGGACGACAATCAATTCACCGCAGAGGACGGAGGTGGCGTAAATGAGGAGGAAAAGCCTGCTACAGCTACGGCGGCTGACCCATAGCTGAAGAAGCATCGGCTGATGGAGCTATGGCAGAGACCCCAGAGCCTGAGCGTGTTGTGGTACCTGAAGGTCTGGGCAAGCGCCTTACACGCGATGAAACACAATCAGAAGCTGAGAGAGTCCAGCTTGGGGACGCAGTGAAGATGCGTCGAACCGGTCTACTTGAGGCTTCAACACGCCGGCCTCCTTGAAGGTACAAGGACGACGTGTTGTTTGCGAACGTGGCATCCAGAATCATCGGTAAGGACGGGCGACCAATACTAGCTGCAAATTCAAGATACCAAGGTGCCGGCGCGAGGCGATGCGGCGGATTTGAGGTGAACGGCCGAGCTAGAAGAGATGACGGCACTGAGAGCCAAGTGTGTCTTGGAAGAGATCGAGGACACGGTGATGCCCAATGGTGCTCAGGAAATCAGGACGATGTGGGTGTACTCGTATAATACGGATGCTCAAGGGTTCATCATTAAAATCAAGGCAAGACTTGTCGCGCTCGGAAATTGGCAGCGCCCTGGGATCGACTTCGTGGAAACGTTCGTGCCGGTAGATCGAATGTCGTCTTTTTTTTCGACTGCTTCTGGAAACATCGGCCGAGCTAGGACTCACAGTCTACGGTCGAGATGTCAACACGGCGTACCTAAACGCCAAGCTCGAGATCGAGCAGTATGTTCGGAAGGTTGAAGGGTTCACGTGAGAAAGACAATGCCATTTCTACGTGGTGAAAAATGACCTGTATGGGTTGCGTCTGTCTGGCCGCGAGTGGAACTCGGAGATCAATCGTTGGCCGCTCCAACGTGACTTCCAGGGGTGCTCCACAGAGCCCTGTCTCTACTACCAGATAATCGACAAGCGCATCGCGTTTGTCGTACTTTATGTCGATGGCATACTCTGTGCTACCAACGAAGAAGCCTTCAAGATCCAGATCTTCAGGAACCTCGATACTTCCTACGGCTTGAAGGACCAAGGGGAATTGCGTGAGTACCTCGGTGTTGAAGTCACGCAAACTGCGGAGGCCATCAGCATTGCTCAGCGAAAGTACGCTCACGAGATCATCGGCAAATATGGTACACGACGACACCGAACTGACTGGAAACCCGATGGAAATTAATGCCAGACTCGCTCCAGCCACGGAAGACGACAATATTGACTCAAGTTTTGACTATAGTGGGGCGATGGGCATGTTGATGTACCTGTCTACCAGTACCAGGCCGGATCTTGCCTACTCACTCGGCCAATTGAGTCGATTCGTGGCCAAGCCCTCGTCGAAGCACGTCGGAGCGATCAAGCGCATCCTTCTATACTTGATCGGCACGTGCGAATACGGGATCAAGTACACTAAACGTGAGAGAATTGCGTCAGATCGTGTCATTATGCTGAGTGGATTATGCGATAGTAACTGGGGGGGCGACCCTGAGACGCGGAAGAGCACTAGTGGCTCAGTGTTTACGCTGGCGGGTGGTGCTGCGGCGCAGACGTCGCGCCGTCAGCCGATCATCGTGTTATCGACTGCAGAGGCCGAGTATGTCGCACCGTGTGAGTCCAGCATGGAGGCCATGGTGGAGAGTAATGTACTCACGGAGATATTACCATCCTACAAAATCGAGCCAGTCACCGGGGTCGACAGCAGTGCCGCACTCACCATGGCAACAAACCCGACCTACAGCAGGCGCACACGGCACATCGAGCTCCACTGGCATTACGTTCGCGAGCAGGTACAGCGTGGGTCAATCACGCTGGTCAAGGTCCGTGCGGAAGAAAATCCAGCCTATGTCTTCACGAAACTGCTTGATAAGGCTCGACTCAAGACACTCGGTGCGTTTATGGGCATCACTGCGGTCGACTAGTCGTTCGAAGTGTGGCTTTGAGAGGGAGCGTGTTGGAAACCGGATCTGGATGTTATCCGGATGGCGGTTGGTAAGTTGAGGTGTCCGTTGGACCCAGTAGTTTCGTGGCGAAGGTTCACATGCATATGAGGTTGTGTGTAGAGCACGAGTAGGCAGAACCAAAGCTATGTATTCAATAAGTTCTCAAAGGTACATCTGCTGACCACTTGCTCTCCTGTCTAATAGGATGCCAAGGATAAAGCTTTTCAAAGGACGAAATCGCAGTGGTTTAAGGTCGTATATATACATGCAATTTGCGATTAAACATTTGAGACTAAATTTTGTGATTAGGTTTTGGGACTAGTTTTTTTAATTATATAATGGGTTATTCCTCGCGCACACCAAGAAAAAAATGATTGGCCAAGCCAATTTCGCGTCTCGGACGTACGTAAAAATGCATAAATAAAGGACATCCCAGGTGCTTTAAGACTACAAAGAGACTAGAGAACCGATGTTATCGAAATATAGGGAGGTCGGGAATGGGGAAATTGGGGTGGGGAATGGGAGCATCGTATGTGGAAAATTGCTTGTATATTCCTACGAAGGGTGATGTCCTCAATGCAGGCTGGATTAGGACTGGTGAACGAAAAGTTTTGGACCAATCAAAGGCTTTCATTTGGTGTGCGCGAGGAATTTCCGTATAATAATACACTTTTTTATCTTTTATCTTCACCTAATATCTCAGCCCCGGCGCTCTGAACTTACACTCAGGGAGCCCTTCCTGCACGCGTATGAAAGATCAAGCACTAGCCGGCTTGAACTGGAACAAGTTGTTCGCACGCGACCCCAAATCGTGTCAACTTCCCACCGATTATGAGCCCAAGGGCGTTGAGATTAAACGATTTTGATTGATTGGAGGTTACGTACTAAGTTGTTTAGATTGTAATTTTCTCGTGGAAATTCAGATTGAAGTCCCCTGCTTATGGAGGGTTTATCGCTGTCGATTTTGTGTTTATTGTGATTTATATCGTTTCATTCCCTGAATATGGAAGAAGAAAAGGGTGATCAAGCAGATGTCTTAAAGGCACTGCTTGATCAGATGGGTCAGATGAATAAAAGTCTCGAGGTGATGGAAGAAGAGCACTATCAAGAGTCCAGTACATCACCTGTCTCCAGAAAGGGTTTGCCGGTTGTAAGAGGAGACAGCCCTTTCATGGAAAGCTTGAAAAAGTTTGGTTTGTTTGGTTGTCAGATGACCATGAATGACATGACCGGGGAAAAAGGAATTGAGCGTCCAAGCATGCAGCATGCGGGAGCGCGGCATTCACGCCAAGGTGGACTAGTTGTTTATGGTGGTGTGGATGAAATTAATCCACCACCTAAAATGTGTTCGGAAATCAAGCTGCGTACCAACCTGGTGCGAAGATACCAACGTTGACGATCCAGAAGTTTACAGGAGCAGAGGTTAACACTGGACTTGGGTATGGATTCCAGCAATGGTCTTTTCTCTTCATAGAAGCCCCCTGCAAATCGACGAATTGACATCGGGTTTTACATGGATCAAACATATGAAGGCAAACAATTTTGGAGAATATTTGGGCGGAGCAGCCGGCCAATATTTCAGGGCGAATATTGGCACTTGGTGGAGATCTAAATTACGTGCTGGAGCAAAAGTGGCAGCGTTCAAGGTGAATATATCGCACCAACAAGCCGCATCACTGTTAGCAGCGGAAAAGGACCCCAGGCGAACCAGGGATGAACGTTTCTTGTACTTGGTCACCCTAGGTCGTTGAGAGCAGTTCGAGTGAGAGGCTGATAGTTGAAAACCTCGTGAAATATGCTGAACCAAGTATGAAACTTGCCATGATGGTCCCGTATGACCCCAATAGAGTGGATTACATGCCGCACGCTTAAGAACTGATGGCATGGGCTCAAGAAGTCGAAGAAGATAGTGTCAAAGGTAGAAGCGCATTGTAACAGGACTGATCCTGTTACGGGATTACACTGTATTTTGCGAGGAAGCGCGCAATACAATAAGGGCAGGATTAGTTGGTAACAACTAATCCTATACTAAAAGTAAATATAAGTATTTACTTATTCTTTAGAACTCAAAATTAAGAGTGTTTATTATATGGGTGGTTAGCGGCTAACAGTATAGTAATTACCTAACTAATATAATAATATCAAGTATTAAACTAACTGTACTATTAGTTAACCTGCATGATTCGGTATTTATACCGAATCGACTTTTCCCTTGTAGATTATAATAACTTATAATCTATTATTTGAATTTCAGACAACGCGTCTGAAATTAAACTGTGGTATTCTAACTTGAATATCAATTATGTAATGGCACCCCATTACATCACCCCCCCACTAAAGGTGGTTGGCCAATAATAATTCTTATTTTGGCCAATCATAGGTGGCACTTGTTGGTCGGAATTTCTCATTCACCAACTGATTGACCATCGACTCGATGGTCGAAGCACGCGGCGGCGCTCTAAAGAGAGCTGCTGTAACATCGAAGGAGCTTCTTCCTCCGCCTCAGCACTAGGTGCTGAGGTGTTGAGTTACAACAGTGGCGCTGCATTAGCAGCGTCAACTACGCAAAGGTCGGAAGACGTACCGTCATCGACCACAGATGCTGCTAAGGCGGCATCTGGCAAGGAACAGGGAGATGTTGCTAATGCAACATCTCACACGATGGCAACTTCCGAATGGCGTGTTGCCAAGAGGGCTATGTTCGAGAGTTCTGACTCCGAACAAAGTGATGGGGATACAGATGTCCCCACTAAAGGTTCTAGCGAGTCGAAACTCGCTAGGTGCTCATCGCCTAACAGCGATGATAACTCTAGTGTCGCTGTCATAGCTGACAGCGACAATGATCATCACAGATGGTTGCGGGAACGCAGAGCCCCACCTGGACTAAGTACTTCTCCACGTCGGGGTGGTTTAACCTCGGCGCGTGGTGTTAAAGCAGGCGGTGTTCCGCCTGCTAAAAGGGCTCGAACAGAAGCGGCGCCTGCTGCTTCTGAAGCGTATCATCGTACGGAACCACATGTTCCGTACAAAGTGGGGTTTTGGACCCCTGGATGGTCTATTGCCCCCAACAGTGGCGGTCACCGTAAGCTGGACTGCGAATATGCTTTGTTCGATATCAACGTGCTGGATGACTGCGAAGACATCCAGTCACGTAGATTCGATCGAAGTACAAACGATAGACGTCTGTACTTTATTGGCCTCTTTTTCCAGGTTCGATATTATTCGAGCCGGAAAGGGTCAAGGAGGAACAGGGACGATAAAGACGCCCTGAATCAGAGTTGGAACGCTTTGGTTGACAACTACAACAAAAGCCCAGATGATTACGTGAATAAAGTTCACGTAATGCGCGAGCGCTTTTTAAAGCACTCGCGAACAGGCAAAATGGAACACATCCATTTTGCTTGCATCAAAGAAGGGTTGAACTGTGGTGTCCCTTCTCACCTCGTTTGACCGCGGTGTCCGCAGGGCGCTCCTCGTCTGTCAGAGGAGGAGTTGCGGGGGTACGGTGGTTTTTCCGTACCCGCCGAAATTCAGGGCTTAATCGATGACCTAAATGCATCAACACCTAGTGTTGATGCTACTTCGCATTATGAGTTTGATACTCCTTCTCAAACTCAGTTAAAAGGTCTGGGGCGTCGGCCCTCAGAACCTCAATCGTCTCCCAAGAGTCAACTCTTGGGGATAACCCATCCAGCGTACTAAGTACTCGGTACGCTGCCCCTTCTTCGAAGGAACCGAGCGCTTCGAGATCAAGAGCTCGAGAATGTATCGCTTATTCCCCTGATTATCGATCAGGGGCGGCGGAGGTTGAGAATTCCCTCGCCGTTGTTGTTGCGGAGCATGGTTCTTTGCTCCGCAAACTCGAGGAGGGTTGTTCCTCCTTGAGCAGTGATATATCTCACTCTGTGAAGACATATCGGTCTCTTCGCGAGAATGTCCGCGACATCCTCGGGGCGCACACTGCCCTTCAGCAGAAGAATGATCTTCTGTACATCGAGCTTTCCCGCTGTAAGGAAGAGCTCGATCGGCACAAGGTTGATCTTGAGCATCGAAGGTGGAGGTAATGACTCTCCGCTCTGCTCATCAACGGTTGGAAGCCAATTACAAGTCTCTCCGGGGAGACTTGGAGAAGCACGGTATCTTCCGTGGTTCTGTGTCTCGTCGTAAGACGAAGACGAGTGATACGGTTTGAGCCGCCCAACATAGAATGTTGGGTGGAGCCGCATTGCTGTGGGAATGTCTAAAGTATAGGCATTCCCCGAATCTCTTGGACCTTGAAAGGTACAATGTACTTAGGAAGCAACTTCCGTGTAGAGAAGTTGCTTATTGCATGTATAGGCAAATTGGTAGTACTTAATAATACCAATTCGCCTTTTCGAAAGGAGCTTTTCTTCTTCCTTCCTTTCTTGTCTGCATTTTGCTTCTGCTTATCCAAAGCAGAAGAAAGTGCATCTTTTATATAGCGTATTACAGCTTCTCGCTGTAATACGAATTCATCTACTGCTTTATCAGCAGTAGGTGCATTGTCCTCGTTGTCTGCATCCATTGATGCAGACACATATTCATCATATGCAGCTTCAGTTCCATTTGAAGCTGCTTCCGCTTCTACTATACTTTCAGTAGAAGGGCCATCGTTTTGTTCACAAGTTGCAGTTGCAACTTGCGCATTGACTCGCTCAAAATTTGAGCGGATCCCTCCCCCACTTAGATTTGGCGTACCTCCAAGTAAAGCTGGGGTTCGTGGAGCCTTAAGGCATTCACGTAGAACGGTGTATGCTTAGTTGAAGCATGCACCGAATTATTAATCGCGAATTCAGTGAGTGACAGGTAGTCACTCCACTGTTCAAAGTCATGTGCGTATGATCGCAACATGTCTCCGAGAACGCGTTTAACCCGTTCCGTCTGCCCATACGTTTCCGGATGGTCCGCAGTTGACATCTTCAACTGGGTTCCCAACAATGAGAACGTTTCTTGCCAGAAACGTCATGTAAATCTCGGATCTCTATCCGAGACAATGTCTTCCGGCATTCCGTGCAAACGGAATACCGTATCAACGAATATCCGCGCTGTTTGAGCGGCGGTTACGTTCGCTGATACTGCAGTAAGATGTACCATCTTACTGAAACGGTCTACAAAGACCACTATTCCAGTCTTCCGACTATTGTCGGGTGGAAGACCGAATACGAAGTCCATTGAAATGGACTTCCAACACTCTGTCGGAACCGGCAGAGATTGCAGCGGAGCCTGTGCAGACTGCGCAGGCTTAACGCGCTGGCAAATCTCGCAAGCGCGTACGTATTTCCGTACCCACTTGTAATGGTTTCGCCAGTAAAAGTCACGTGCGAGAGAAGCGTATGTCTTCTCTCGACCATGATGCCCCGAAATCGGCGCATCATGATACTCAAACATAATTTGATGTTTGAGATCATCGTCGTTTGGAACGACGATGCGACTTTCATCTTTTTGGTCTGTGCTGTAAAGCAGCAGACCATCGTGCAGTCGATATCTATGCACGCAAGCGCGGAGGAACTCTGGGAGTTTGTCGCGCTTCTCACTTGATTGATTACTTAAGTAATCAATCAACAGACGTGTCTCCTCGTCTGTTTTGTACGCCTCGCGTACTTGTCGTATAATTGACGACGACAAAGCAGTGCAACGGATTGCGTTTGCACTGGCACCTTCGGTTACGGACGGTTTCGTCTCGTAATCGGGCCCTCGTGATAGAGCACTCGCTATCACCTTCAACTTTCCGGGTTTGTATTCAACCGTAAAGTTGTATTCAGCAAAGAATGACAGCCATCGAGCCATTCTTTGAGAAATGTGTGGTGAATTCACGGCCGTGCGTAGCGACGCATGGTCCGTGTAAACCACAAACGGTCTATCTCCCAATAGATAGATCCGAAACTTGGCCAGTGCATACTTCATGGCAAGGATTTCCTTGTCATGCACTGGATAGTTGCGCTCGTCTGGGCGCAACTGACGCGATTGATAGCAGATTACGCGATCCAGATCATCGTGATCACGCTGCATCAAAGCAAAGCAGATAGCGAAATCGCTCGCGTCGCAAAAGACGTGGAACGGACGCTCGTTATCGGCTATAGCCAAGACAGGCGCTTCAGTCAAGCTTTTCTTGACTGCATCAAAAGCATCTTGTCATTGGGTATCCTAATGCCATTCTACATCTTTCTTAAGCAATTGAGAAAGAGGTCGTATTAACCCAGCATAGTTGCACGAATACTTGTGCAAATATGTTGCCAACCCAAGGAACTTTCGAAGTTCCTTAACGTTGTTTGGCGTAGGCCATTCAACGATCACCCTGATCTTTTCTGGATCAGGACGCACCCCGTTCTTGCCCACAAAGCATCCAAAAACGGGTATCTCAGGTGCACTAAAGGTGCACTTCTTCAGATTTACATAGAGCTTATGTTTACGCATAGTCTCTAACACTCGACGTAGATGTTCCCTATGGACATCTACATTGCTTTTATCGTGTTCACCCTTACTATGGATGAACACGTCATCGAAATAACTCGGTGCGAATTCTCGCACCGGGCGTAATAGATGCGTTACGCATCTGTTAAACGTAGCAGGGGCATTTCGAAGCCCCTGCGGCATAACAAGCCACTCCCAAAGCATGCCGCTTGGGGTGCTTTCTACCGTGAGAGGGATATCCTCTCACGCATTAGGATTTGATAAACCATCTCTTAGATCGATAGCACTAAAGATGGTGCTCCCGCACATGCCATCTATGATGACATCTTCTCGCGGTATCGGTTTCTGTGCCGGTACCGTCGCTGCGTTCAGCTTGTTGTAAGCGTGAACGATTCTCCACCCACCTGTGGACTTTTTCACACAAAAGGTGGGGGTAGAGTGCGGTGAGATAGACTCCCGCACTTGGCCTGATTTACGACGAGCTTCGAAGAACTCGTCGATCTCTTTTACTTGATCACGCGGCAACGGCCATTGCCGCGTAACACAATACTTCGTGCCTGGCACGAGGTCAATCTCATGACGAGTTCCCTTATCCTTAGGGAGCTCGATAGGTACTTCTTCTGGGAATACGTCAGCGTATTCTCGAAGTACCTCATAAAATGGGGAGTTCGCTTTAAGCGACTCCCATCTCTGCTCTTCAAAGCGCTGAACTTTGGTTTGATCATTGGGAACCTCTTTCCCAATGTTTTCCACTTGTAATGTGGATATTCGTTCACGAATATCCACTACATCATCTTTTGCTACGATAATACAGATCTGTTCGATCTGATCATCGTGCAAGTTTCTCATAAATTTCTTCCAGCTTAGCGCTGGAAGAGCCATCACCTCCGAACCTTCTTTTGGAGGGTGTTCCATCAACAGAGACTGGGTAGCTAATCCGGTATCCGTTTGCGTCAAGACGTTGATCGTCTCGACGGAACTGCCCATGCAATCAGACTCACTCGTCTGATTGACTGCTACACGGTGATTACGATTCACCGTGTGCGAATACTCATCATCATGGTGGCCACTGCCTATCATGGAATTTTCTTGGCGATCAGATGTGCTCGTCTGATCGGCCGCCTGTTCTGCGACACGGTGGCCTTTATCACACGTGTGCATGGCTAACGCAACGTGGTGGGCACTGGCCACCACGGAGTTGTGCTCACGATTGCACTCGATCGTGAGTTCACTCTCATCAACACGGAATTCTTTCATCGCTTTGGAACCTTCGGTCGCACAGTGGGTGTTTCCCACTGTGGATACTATTTTATTCTCACGGTGGGTGTTTCCCACCGTGGATATCACTTCATTCTCACGGTGGTCTTTATCACCCGTGGAATGTTTCTCTCCAACACGCAACGACTCTTCTGTTGCGTGTGGTAGTCCTTCTGGACTCTCACCAGCGGAGATACCTTCCGCTGATCGTGTCGGAACAGACCTGGTGGTGCCATCGCTATCCACCAGACTGTCCGACGCTGGGGTTGTATTTCTGATACAGCCGGATTACACACAGGGTGATCAGATCGTGTGGGTCCGCTGCAGTCGATCGATAGGTTAACCCAGTCGATCGAAGGTTTAAACTTGTACATCCATGGGATTCCAAGTATCACATCGAACTTTTCATCTAAATCGAGGAGGATGAATTCATCCTCGAATGACAGTTCATTCAACTCGAAGCGTGTTTTAATCACACGCTTTGGAATAGTCACGGTTGCACCTGTTGCTAACCGGACTGACAACATACTTCGTGGGGTTTCTACCTACACGAAGCTCAACAGCGTTAGACTCTGAGTTCTAACGAAATTGTTTGACGCTCCTGTGTCAAACAAAGCTCGCATGGGGACATCGCTCCCGTGAGGCTTAACCTCCAGGGTGATAAGAGGCTTACCATCACCCTGCACCTTTTGACAGGACATAGTCCCGTCTGGGGCTATTAACTTCACATGCCCTATGTCGGCAAGTGGGATAACATTCCCAGTAGGGCGCCCCGCCCCTACTGGCGATTTACGTTTTTTGCACCAACAGGGTGATTTCCCTGTTGGTGTCGCCGTGCAGCGGACGGTTCCGTCCGCTGACTGCGTGGAACCGGACGCGGTGCTATACACTCATGGGCAAAATGCCCCATTTTCGCGCATCGATTGCAGCGAATATTCTTCTTAAATTTCGGTTGCTTCGTGTTCGAAGCAACCGCAACCGATAGGTCCATCGGCTCTGGACCTCCACCGCCCATGCTCTGGCGCGGGTGGCTGTTTCTTGAGACGAAGTGTGAACTTCGTCTGCCCGACTGCTGCTTGTTGACATGCTGTTGCGGCATGTCAAAAGCGAAGGGCTGTTGAGACCTTCGGCTGTACCCAGCATGCGATGACGCTGATCGCATGCTGAACTCCTCACGGATGCTCATATCAATGGCATCCTGTAGAGTCTTTGGCGGGTGCCGGTAAAGACTCTGTTTGATGGGACCATCATTGAGTCCCTTCATGAAGCCAGTGACCTGCATAGCAGGGGGCACCGGCTCATACACAATATTTGACAGCAAATATTGCGTATTCTGGGCGTAAGCTTGAAGGTCAAGCTTACCTTGCCGGAGTTCCATGAACTCTTGCCGACTACTTAGCTCCATTTCTGGAGCTTCAAAGTTGAGCTTTAATTCAGCTTTTAATTCCTGATAAGTCAGGAACGCAGAGTCATCAGTGGCTCTGCGACTCATCGCCCATGCCCTGGCTCTGCCGCCCAGACATGTTGTGGCGAAGTACGCCTGTTGACGTTCGTCAACAATATTTTGCGCAGAGATGGCATCTTCCACCTCTGCGAACCATCTACGAAGGGGCTCGCCCCCTTCACCGGTAAAGGGCGGTACTCGCGCCTTTACCACTTCAACGCTATGCGTTTCAGGTGCCGTCCGCGCTGCCTCTTGCGCGGGCCGTGCTGGATTTTCTAGGGGGTTTCGCCTAAAGCGATTCACCACCTCTATCGCTTCCTCCGGGGTCTTACCCAGGAGGAAGGTAAGGATGTCGGTCCCCATGGACCGAACCATTTCTACCGTCGTGTCTTTACTACGCGACTAGAAGTGGGGGAAGTTATTCGTCACCACTTCCAGCGTTCTCTCTCGCTCGGCAGGCGTCATGTCTCACGACTTGATGGCGAGCGGCTCTTAATCTTCGCTCCGCTAGTTGACTAGCGGAACGGAACTGTGGTCGTTAAGACGGACCACGAAGTGCTACCAGGTGTAACAGGACTGATCCTGTTACGGGCTTACACTGTATCTTGCGAGGAAGCGCGCAATACAATAAGGGCAGGATTAGTTGGTAACAACTAATCCTATACTAAAAGTAAATATAAGTATTTACTTATTCTTTAGAACGCAAAATTAAGAGTGTTTATTATATGGGTGGTTAGCGGCTAACAGTATAGTAATTACCTAACTAATATAATAATATCAAGTATTAAACTAACTGTATTATTAGTTAACCTGAATGATTCGGTATTTATACCTAATCGACTTTTCCTTCGTAGATAATAATAACTTATAATCTATTATTTGAATTTCAGATAACGCGTCAGGAATTCAACTGTGATATTCTGACTTGAATATCAATTATGTAATGGCACCCCATTACACGCATCAACAATTTCTTCAAACTCAGTAAATGAAGGAAGACGCAAGCTAGTATGCTATGGGTGCGGTGACAAAGGCCACAAGCGTTGGGATTGCCCAAAAAGAAGCAACCAAAAAAGGGCAAGGAGGAGGGCGAAAGAACCCCAGCGGAAACGGAAAACAGTACGTGCTGATTGCTACGGAAGCGAACAAAGACTTTTCTGGAGCTTTCGCCTCAGATAGGCTGTCTACCGGCGACTGATGGATAGTCGACAGTGGGGCCACCGGCATTTAGTGTTCGATGAAGGTTTCTTGGTAGAAAAAAAGGACTGTGGACCTGAAGAGTGTCTGACACTCCCAGATGGAGGCTCCCTGGCGGTGAAGAAGGTCGGAAAAGTGCGTCTGAAGAGTAAACATGATTCATTTCCGATAATCACGCTCACAAAAGTTTATTTTGCTTCCAAGTTGACGATAAATTCATTTCTCTTGAATGCTTAAAGAAAAAGGGGTGCATACTTGTCGACGATGGAAAGAACATGGCTCTTTTGCTAAATGGAGAGGTATTGTTCAATGCTGACGTCTGGGGTTTAATTTTCGAAGCAAATGTGGTGCTAAAAAACTATCGAAGTATGCTTTCTGAATTTAAATATACCTTGAAGAATGTTACCACGGGAGCGGGTGATGATGGTACACAGGAAGGAAGCCTGTGCCATTTCCACCTACGGCTAGGTCACCTCGCCTACGACACTATTGAAAGGATGACCAGGGACCCCAGGTCAGGCATCCAGTTTTTGGGGCATAAACGGGCGAATTGCCTGATCTGAGCCGAAATTAAGGGGGTAAGATAGCCCCAGCCTAAGAGGGATAGCGGCAGAAACGCATCAATTGACCGCATTGGTGGCGTTATATGTAGTGATTTAAAAGGACGGATCTCGCCACGTGATCGGCGTGGCAACAGGTATTTGGTTGTGTTTGTCAACCATTTTTCAAACTACGCCCGTGTGTTCGCTGCCCGAATGAAAGCAGGGCAGCGAAAAATTTCGAGAATCTATTGGTATGGTTCGAAAACGAATTTCACTGCCGGATTCACGTGTTGTGAACCTATCGAGGCGGAGAATTTCGGGCGGTCGATTTTTTGTGCAAGAAGACGGGGTTGCGTCGGCAAGTCACGGAAGACGTGTACACAGCGTTGAATGGATAAGAAGAAAGGGTAAATCGGACCATTTTCAATCTGTTCCGATGCATGATCTTTGCCTCACTGATCGGAGGCTGCCAAATATGCCAGCTACATTCCAAATCGTAGTCCCACCAGGTATAATCTAGGAAGGAAGGCGCCAATCAAAATGCTGAGGAAAAAGGCACCTCAAGTATCGGATATCGTATTTTTGGGTTCCGTTGTATAGTTTGAAGGAACCCAAAACACAAGTCCCTGAAAAAAACATGCTGAAAAGGCGTTGATTATTGGAAAGAATGATGAGGTAAAGGGATAAAAGGTGCTTCTGCTGAAAGACCGAGTAGTTACGACTACTCGGCATGTCTTTGAGATCGAGAACCTGGATTACAAAGAAAGTGAGCAGATTACCCAAGGTCTGACTCGAGGTGATGCAAGCGAGGCGAACGAAGATGAGGTTACGGAAGAAACAAAACGTATAGAGACTCATGAAGAAAAGAGGTCAGAGGACGTGATAACTCAGACAAGTGGTCCTCAAAGCCAAAGATATAGTAGAAAACTAAGTAAAACACCGAAGGGTGCAGTCTACGATGCGGGCAAGCGAATGAAGAAGACAAGAGAGAGGAATTTTCGTTGGAAGGAGCGCAAGAGGGGTATATACAAAGCAAGGACACGAAAAATTTAGAAGACCGAAAAGCATTGGTCGCATATGTAGTGTCCGAAGTGATTCGCACAGGTGAAGTGTGTGTCTCGATTCTGGAACCCATGTCTCATGCTCAGGCGCACCAAAGGACGGACGCGGACATGTGGACGAAGGCCGAGGAACTCGAATCTCTTGAAGCAACAGGAACCTGGGAAGTAGTAAGAAAGCTGGAAATGGACCCACGGCCGACGGATTGGGTCTACAAAACCAAGCTGAAAGCCGATGGATATGTGGAGAGATATAAAGCGCGTTTGGTGGCGCATAGTGGCAAACAAATATTCGGTGAAAATTTCTTTATGACTTTTGCTACGGTGATGGACGTCAGTAACATGAAGGTGTTACTAGCGCTCTCACAAGTATGGGGTGTTCCGGCCAGGCAAAGGTATGCCCCCAGTGCGTATCTAAAGGCTGTCGCGGAAGAAGGATATGAAATTTATCTGATTGTGCCGCAGGGAATGAAGATACCACAAGAGAAGTTAAAAGATTTTGGAGTAGAATCAAGCAAGTATTTGGTGTTACGCATCAAGAAGAACCTATATGGATTGAAACAAGCTGGAAGTTTGTGGTACGAATTGTTACGAAAAACGTTGCTGGATTTGAGACTGGTACAATGCATGACGAATACATGTACTTTCGTTAAAAGGGAAGGTAACCATGATACGGTTATCGGTGTATATGTGGACGATTTACTGGTTACTGGGACGTCGCAGCAAGTGATGGACGAATTTTTCTTAACATGGAAACACTACAGCTGAAGGACCTTGGTGTTGTCGAAACATTTCTCGGGATGCGATTAATGGGTGACCCCTGGCAAGGGTATACGATCGACCAAGAAAGTATGATTGATGAGACGCTAGGGAAGTATGCTTTAGAGCATTCAAATGCTGTGCGTACACCTATTGCGTATTAAAACCATTGCGAAGCACAAATAAATTGCTGGTTGAGAAAGCCAATGGAAATTCACCGACTGTAAAGGTGTTTCAGTCGATTGTTTGGAGTATTCTGTGGGTTTCACGGTGCAGCCGAACTGATATAGCGTTCGCTGTTCATAAAGAGACGAGGCGCACTCCCACGACAACTTGTGGAGACTACAAGATGACGAAACGAATACTACGCCATCAGAAGGGATACAAGGATATGAAATTGTCGCTGAAGCACGATGAAGACTTACCGTTGCCGTTACGTATTGTGGCGTATACTGGTGCTGATTTTGGAGCAGACACAAACTTTCGGAAAATTTTTAGCACTGTGTTTACGTATGTGAATGGTATTGTGGTTGGGTGGAGCTGCAAGAAGCAGATCTCAGTTTCACTCTCCACTGACGAAGCCGAATTTGTAGTAGCTACGGCAGGTGGAAAGAAAATGCTAGGACTATAAGAATTGTTTGGAGAGATTGGTTTTAAATCAAGTACGACTATGGTCTTACGCAACGACAGCCAAGCTGCGATTAAACAACTGGCGACTGAAAGCAGCGAGTCCAGCGCCAAGAAAGTGGATGTGAAACTGAAGTTTCTGAAGGATTATGTAAATAAAGGACCCGTGAAGTCTACGCATGATGCAAGTGACGTTAGGGTTGCTGATCTCTAACGAAGGCACTGAATGCACCAAGATTTGTGGAATTATGCAAACAAATTGGTTTGTTTTAAACTACAGCGTTTTTGGAAGGAGTTTTGGAAAGCTTTGCTGGATGCTAATGATAGAGCTTTTCAAAGTACAATCGCAGTAGTTTAAGGTCGTTTATATACATGGAATTTATGATTAAACATTTGGGACTAAATTTTGTAATTAGAATTTGGGACTAAATTTTTATTGATAATAATATTTTTTTATCTTTTATCCTCACCTAATATATCAGCCCTGGCGCTCTGAACTTACACTTAGGTAGCCCTTCCTGCACGCATATAATGTTAAAACTCAACAAAAATAGCTGAGTGCATTTCACCAATCAAGACTCACCTGCTGACGAAGTTTCAGCGCGAGAGGATCAGCAGAAAGTGTAAAGAGGCGTGCGTCGCGTAGTGGACACAGAGAGTTCAGTAGGCGTACTCTTTAGATAAATGCAAAAGGAAAGTAAAATATATTATGTATGGTTACTTAAGTATCTATCCAGTACTAATACAACTTAATCTTGTAACCGCTATTATATGCAATAAATTTATGGCCTACCTGAACAGCCAATGGGATTCCACTATTCGGAAGAGTGCAAAGTCCAAAATGGATACACACTCTTCCAACACTCCTCCTGGAATACCGGAGGCTTTGACACCATCCCTGCAGGCCTAGAGATGCACGCAACACTTGAATACGCTGCGCTCACAAGTCCTTGGTCAGTACATCTGCCAACATCTCTTCGCTCGGCACGTGGCTCGCCAAAACAATGCCCTTCTTGGTATAGTCCTTCAGAAATTTTAGCTTGATGTCCACGTGCTTCGAGTTCACCGCACTCGCGTCATCTTCCAATTGTCGAATTGCAGCTTGATTATACATTTTAAACATGAGCGGCGTCTTGGCATGCATGCCAATTTCAGCGACCAGCTCTCACATCCCTAATGCCTCCTTGCCGTCCATGGCTGCCGCAACAAATTCAGCTTCTGCGGTTGATAACGCAACCGCCGTCTGCTTTTTGCAGGAACAGCTCACGAGAATTCCATTCACAAACACTACCATCGCCGAAACACTTTTCCGGTCCACCTTGTCAGCGGCGAAGTCCGCATCGCTGTAAACCATAATCCGGAGCGGCATTGGTAGATCATCATCATGTTTCAGAATCAACTTGAGATTACTCGTTCCCTTCAGGTACTTGAGGATCCTCTTGGTAATCTTGTAATCGACCAGCGTGGGTGCATGGGTCTTATGTCTCGGTGCACGGCGAACGAAATGTCAGGACGCGTGCACCGGGCGACCCATAACAGACTGACCACAAGCGATTGAAATTGCTTGATGCTTGGTAAATTCTCCTTTGGCTCCACCAACAGAAGTTCTTGGTATTCCTTAACGTCATCCAGTGCCAGCACCGGAGTCTGAGCTGGGTTCATCTTCTCCAGCCTGTTCATCTTCAGTATTTCCTTGATTGTGCCTTCTTGATCCAGCACGTAACCGCTCCTCACGTAACCGCTCCTCGGATCACCTTGAATCCGGATGCCCAGAAACTTGGTAGCACTACCCAAGTCTTTCAATTCCAAAACTAGCATGTTCGCAAAAAATTCCAGCACGATCCTCTCACTGGTTCCAGTAACCAGGAGGTCGTCAACATATGCTCCAACTACCACCGTTTCGGCTCCTTAGTGATTGACGAAAATACATGTGTCCGTGACACACTGCGTGAATACAAACTTCATTAACGTTTCACACAGGCATTGGTTCCACAGGCGCCCAGCCTGTTTCAATCCATACAGGTTGCGCTTTAATTTCAGCGCGATATCCTTTGGTGATTTTACACCGAAATCACGCAATGTATCCATCGTTATATCCATGCCTTGCGGCACCTGCAAGTAGATATCCACATCGTCTTCAGATTTGGCCTTGGGGTAGACACTTGGTACATCGCCGTGGCGTGCCGCTACCCCCCACACTTGCGTCAACACAAGTATCAACTTGACGTTATTGTCGTGAAGGGGTTGAAAATATTATAGTTCCACTTAATTAACAACACAAAGAGGTAATAAGCCAGTCCTCCTTGTTTTACTTCCCGGGTACTTAATACTTCCGTCCGAACCAACAAATCAGTCTAACACACTTGGGGTACACTTCAAAAGGCTGTTCCGGGCTGCCCCCAACACTAGCGCACTTCAAATGGCTGCTGCTCCACTCACTAGGGCGTGCGCTCACCGACTTACTTGTGTTACACTTGGTTTTGTATAGAGTAAAAAAAGAAAGGTTTTTTGAGGGCCGCCAGAGATCTTCGTAGTTCAGGGGAAATTTCGTTCTATTAAGTATTACTACCTCCTACATCAACGTCAATCACTTTTTTCACCCACTACTTTTTGGTTACTTCAGCGCTGACTTCAATACGTGGCAGTTACCGCTGAGGCCCTCTGTAACCTGATTGATTATCCTTGAGAGCTACCACTGATTCCCTCTGTAACCTGATTGATCATC
>CM047587.1:37419130-37430387 GCA_026184515.1 Peronosclerospora sorghi | reverse complement strand
CCGTTGTGCTGGTAAGTTGCGCCTATGTCTTGACTCCCTTATGCAATGCTAACAGTTCATCTTCACAGTCTGTTTGCCTCGTTATATCGTGGGCCCTATCACCCCTCTGTTGTTGAGTATGAGGCCAAAAGCGCATGAATTTTCGTTGGCTTGGCTGCCATGAACGAATCCACCGTTGTGTTGGTAAGTTTCGCCTATGGGTTGACCCCCTTATGCAATGCTGACAGTTCGTATTCACAGTCTGGTAACTTGGTTTTTGATGTGCCTTAGTGCACCTAGTTGTTGGACCTCGAATTAGACAGTTATGAAGCTGAAGACGCTCAACTTAGCGTTTAGCGTCACTGCCATGATGCTAGAGCTAACTCAACTGTGTCGAAACATTGTAAAATGTGGGAAGCATCACTTGGCACTAGTAATGAATTGAAGCATCTTTCTATAAGACAGAAGCTTCGCACTACAGCATCGTGTGACACTAAGTGTTCGTATTGTTCACCTATTGAAGGCATAACACAATCTTTGTCACTAATATTCAGTGTTTGAAGGAATCACCAGCTTAACAAACGTCATCGTGCTAGTATGTAGAGTTTGGCGAGATAAAATATACCACGCATTGATGACTACCATAGTCCATCTTCTATGTTGTAAATAAAGATTCCACTTCACCACATTATTCAACTCCATAACGGTTGAAAACGTGAAAAAAAATCGGCTCCAAAAACTTGCTTGTCCCCTCTGGCGACCAGCCTCGCCTTGTACCTCTCAACCGACCCGTTTGCACTGACTTTCGTCTTGTTTACCCACATGGTCGAGAGAGGTACCTTACCCTCAGGGCGGCGAACGACGTCCCACGTTTCGAGATCTTGGAGGGACTTGAGCTACTCCATTTCTGCCTGTTTCCAACATCTTCGACTGCGGGCCGCCGTGCGCCTCACGATAATTTCTTGGGTCTGGTTGAATCGTTGAACCACTTGGTGGCTCGCAACCAGGCTCACACATCGCATACACACAAAAAGCGCTTTCCACATTCTCGTCAATTTTTTCCGTAGTTTCATCACTTGAAGCGGCCCTTTTGGCCCTAGACGCTTCGTATTCTTGACCTTTAGCCGTCTTCTTCGACTTCCTTGGCTTGGTTACAGCCTCCGGTGTTCCGTCACTTTTGCGCCCTGAATTGGCGTATTTAAATCAGCGTTTCTTGAACGCGACTCGGCCATTTCTTCGAGTTCTTGGTTGCGTTCAGCTTCTAACACCTTGGTCACTTTGTCGCTGGTCTCAGGGCTGAGTGTTTCAATCGCGGTGACGTGCATCGTCACCAGGACCACCCTGTCTTTAAGCAATAACACCTTGAAACCTTTCGTTTCTTAGCTCTTCCCTAGAATTAGGGACCGTTCGGCGTGCTTCGCCAGCGTCTTCTTCTTTGGGTCCCGCCAAACCATGCACGGGGACCCGAAAACCAGAATGTCATTTACTGCCGGCCGCTTGCCGATCAGTACTTCCAGCGGCGAAATTCGCCCGATATTCGATCTTGTCGAAGTACGGTTGAGTATGTACGCAGCATACTCAGCCGCCTCCGTCCAATATGTTAGGGGTACACCTGACCCAAACATCATGCACCGGACCATGTTGAAAATGGTCCGGTTCATTCGCTCTGCCTTCCCATTTGAGGACGGATTTCCTGGTTCAGTCACTTGGCGGCAGATACCGGTCTGCTTGCAAAACAGATCGACGTTCCGATACTCTCCGCCACCATCAGTGCGCAACACGTGAACTCTGCGCAAAAACTCATTCTCGAACCAGGCGATGAAATGCCCAAACATCCTTGCCGCCATGTCCTTGGTACGCGCCGCAAATACCCTTACGTAATTGGAGTGATGGTCCACAAAAACGACCAAATACCGATTGCCTCGCCTGTCGCGGGGAGTGATCGGACCCTTGAGGTCACTGCAGATCACTCCTCTGATGCGGTCTATCGGGGCGTTGCTGCCCGAATCCACCTTCGATTGTACCTTCCTGGTTTCCTTCCCCTCGGCACACGTAAGGCAATTTAGCCTATTCGTGTCCGTCAAAGCAATACCACATCTGGGGTCCCTGGCCAAATTTTCAATGGTATCATAGGCCAGGTGACCCAGGCGCATATGGAAGTGGTGCAGGCTGCCAGTGTGGACGTCTGGACCGACATCTTCCGACACACTATTGGCAACCATGTCACCGCAATCCTTCGAAAAGCTATTCGCCCTTTCCGCTTTCAACTTGGCAACAAAAACGGATCCATGCGTCGTTACATCGAAAAGCTTTTCGCCATTAATCATCACCCGCATCTTGCGGCCATCGTCGACTATTGCGCAACCCTTTTCACGCAGTCGACCAAGTGAAATTAAGTTTCTGGCTAGTTGCGGTGCGAAGTATACTTCGGTCAAGATAACTACCGTTTCACTTTTGTCGCACGTCCGCAACGTAAGCCGTCCGACCTTGGTTGCCTGTAGGGTGCCACCATCCGGCAAGGCGAAACTCTCATCAGGACCACAGTCCTTTGCATCTTCCAATAAATTCGCGTTCGACACCAAGTGTCTACCAGCACCACTATCGATAATCCAAACATTTTCAATGTCGCTTTCATTACCACATGCATTTACATAAGCACCTATAGTGGTATCCATGGTTGAAAGCACGAAACGCTTTGACGACCTTTCACTGCCGCTACGGCTCGTCCCTTGACTGCGATCACTCCCACTCTTTCGTTGCTTCTCGGGGCAATACCTTATAATGTGCCTCTCGCCACCTCAGGCGTAGCACACGCGCCACCCCTTACCAGATGTTGCTGCATGCGCGTGCAACTTAAGGGCGGGCTTAGCCGTCACTGCATCGTCCTCCAGTTCATGCGCCCAGGCAATCAACTCTTGCGCATGGCTGAGGTAATCCCCCCTCCTTGGGTCATACCTTGCCATCAGCATTATTTTCAGTCGCGGCGCAGCGTAGTTGACGATGTTTTCGACAATTAACTTTTCACTCGACACGCTTTCGCGAGCCGGAGCTACTCGGTACAAATAATGCTCCGTCCAGCTGCGCCGCGCATCCTTTTCCATTGCGAACCTGGTAGCAGCTTGGTGGTGGGATATAGTCGTTCGGAATCCCAACCATATCTGGTCCATCACGTAGATTAGCGTCGGTCGCACCCGCCACCACCATGCAACATTTGTCCGGTAGTACTCCGCGGAGGTGCCTTCGAAATTCTCGCCAAACTTGTTTACTTTTAACCGTTCGCTCCATTGGAAACATGAAGTCATCTGTGAAATCTCGATCGCCTCTATAAACAGGTAGGCCCATTGGCGGTAGCCTGCACCCAGACCGGGATACAGCTCGCGCCCTGAAAACTTTTCAATACTTGGTTTAGGTATTTTGTACCCGGTGTATTGCACCGGTACATTTCCCTGCGCGGCGGCACTCCGGCACCGCCTGCACCTTGCGCCGCAGCGGGCGCCTTGCTGGGTGCTGCATGTACATGTGGGCGTGGCCGTGCGCCAGATTCTACCCCTTCGTCTTCAGACAGGTCATCAACGACATCTGCTGGCCGAACGGACGGTAATTCTGGAGACTCTCCCGGAACTCGGACTGCGGTATACACACCGGTGCCTCCCTCTTAAGATTGGGGGATCTCTTCGAGGATGCTGGCCTGGCTTGCCCTGTATATGGGTTGTTCTCAGTGCCCGCGACTTCCCTCAAATCGCCCACCAGCGTCCGAAATTCATCCACAGAGGGCACATCGTCTCCATCAGAATCAAACATCATAAACTTAATACAAAACCTTCAGTCACGTTCTTCAATCACTACCCCTTCGATGGGGGTCTTTCCACTAGCTCCACAAAACGTAACAACGAGAAAATATCCAAGAGAGCACACTCCAATCACCAAGAAAACTCCACGAGATTATTTGACGCAACTTGGGCTCATAACCTGTTAAAACTCAACAACAATAGCTGAGTGCACTTCACGAGATCAAGACTCACCTGCTGACGAAGTTTCAGCGCGGGAGGATCAGCAGAAAGTGTAAAGAGGCGTGCGTCGCGTAGTGGCCACAGAGAGTTCAGTAGGCGTACTCTTTATATAAATGCAAAAAAGAAATTAAAGTATACTTTTATGGTTACTTAAGTAGCTATCCAGTACTAATGCAACTTAATCTTGTAGCCGCTATTATATGCAATAAATGTATGGCTTACCTGAACAGCCAATGGGATTCCACTATTCGGAAGAGTGCAAAGTCCAAAATGGATACACACTCTTCCAACATATAAAAGCTCAAGCACTAGCCGTCTCGAACTGGAACAAGTTGTTCGCACGCACACTCAACTCGTGTCAACTTCCCATTTATTAACTGTGAGAAGCTTGTCATAATGTGTCTATTTCAATTCAGCAGGTCTTTCCAGTTTGTTCGATTTTTTTACTTTCGTAAGAGCGCAAATCGAACATTATCACACATACAGTACATTTTAGTGGAGGAAATTGTCATTTGTTTTCGGATGAGAACCTACGGGAAGATTCAATGGATGAAATTCATAATCCACCCGACATCAAGGTTTATTTCGCTCCCAAACTGGCAAATCGTTTAATTTCGCTTGTGTATTTTCGAGAGAAAAGCTATTCATTAAGAGAGAATGGGAAGAAAATGGGTTTGTCGAATGACATGTTGTTTTACATTGAAGTATTCGGTTCTATCTTTGTCGCACGTCTAAAGACAAAAAAGATGCAGAGACACACGGCAGATAGTTTCTATAACATGGCAATGAACGTTGTGGCTGAAAACAGAAGTGATAATCACTGTATATCATTTCCATTCGGGCCTGGGTCACGGAATGATTCCATCAACCTCTTGGCGTCGGACCCCAGATCAGGCATCGAGATCAGGGACTATCCTTATCCTAATGCCTGATCTACGCCGAGTGAAACGACATAGAATATAGCTGAAGGAACGCTTCCACTGAACTAATTGGTGTGGTAATATGCAGTGGTCTCACGGATCCAAAACCCCACGTGACAGGCGTGGAAATAGATTCCTAGTGGTGTTTGTTAATTATATTCAGAATTTTGTACGTTTTTTGCTGCAGACGCGAAGGAACAAGCTGATGCTTACACATTTTTTGGCTTAGTTCGAAAGAAAATTTAACTTTTGCACTCATGTACTACGCACTGATGGAGGTAAAGAAATCAGAAGTGGATATGTTCTGCAAAGACTGGTGCGAGACGCCAAATTACTGAGCCACGAACCGCCTCAAATGGCAAGGCGGACCGTATAAATCGAACCATTATTAATATGGTTCGATGCATGATTTTTGGATTAGGGGTACCATTAATATTGGACGGAAGCAGCAAAGTATGTCAGTTACATATTTAACTGCAGTCGTACTAGATCAAAGCATCGACGATCCACATGTAGGCTGGGAAAAACAACATTTTTATGCGACATAGTCATTTTCGGATCGCCGTGTATGGTCTGACGAGGCCGAGAAACAAAAAAGCTTCAAATGTATGCTGAAAGGTCATAAATTTGAAAGAAAAAGATGAAACCAAGGGGTGCAAGATTTTGTTTCTTAAGGACAGAGTGGTTTTGACTACCAAACACATACTGAATGTAGCGACGTTAAGTGAAGACTCAAACCAAAAATTATTGGAATCTAAAATCGCGGAGGAAGGGTACTGAATCCCAGAAAAGCAAGCGAAGACTCCACCGGAAGACCGAACAGAAAATAAAAATGTTCCCGAAGAAAGTTGAAAGACAGGTTGCAAAAAAGGGTCAAGGAAATATAACAAAAGATTAAGAAAACACAAAAAATAGTTGCATTGGAGCAACAAGAAGATGAAAGTGAAAGTTAAACAGGTCCCTGTAGTCGAAAATATGCTGGAGAACATAGGTTTTGGATTTGTTTTAAAAAAAGATGTAGAAAATGAAGCCAGTATATTGACACAGAAAGGACGTTTTCTTTGCGCTTTCGAGGTGACAGATGAAAGGATCTTGAGAACCGAAACACTAGCTGCAACCCGCGACCCTAAGAGCTATTACGAAGATCATAAGATCAGCCAATCACAAATGTGTGGAACAGAGAGAATCGTTACGCTAATTGGATGAGTTAGGCACGTGGAAGATAAATCGTAGAGACGAAGACAAAAAACATTTCAAACGAAGTTGGTTTACAAGGCCAAACTAAAGTCTGGTTGAACCGTGGAAAGATACAAAGCAACAATCGTGGCGCTTGGTGAAGAGCAAGTGCTCGGAGAAGATTTCTCTACCAAAATTTTCCCGTAAGAGCAGTCTTATTGTAGCTATTATGTGGAGGTGCGAGCGTGCCGCGGCGATATACCAAGCGCGTACCCTAAGGCCGATACGTAACAAGATACATCCGCAGGTTTTAAGGCATGGAAATATAAGCAGAAAAATTGAAATAGGTAGGTGCTAAGAGCACCAAGAAGTGGCTTTTAAAGTTGAAGATTATTTTTACGGCCTGAAACAGGCAGGTCGAATATAATATGAATTGTTGAGGAAGACGCTTTTGGAATATGGTTTCGCAAAATGTCTATAAACACTTTCGTCTTTATGAAGGAGGATGATCACGGAGTGACGCTTGTTCGCGTTTACGTGGATGATCAGTTGGTTGTGAACGGGACGAGAAAAGATTTCGTGGACAAATCTCGATGCTTTAAAAGTACTTGAATCTGTACACCTAGGGAATGTTGAAAAGTTCCTTGGCATGAACATTGGAGGAAGACTTGAATCGAGACGCACCATCGATCAAGAGTTGGCAATCCATGAAATGATTTTGATAAACGTTGTTTGGAGGAATCAGGAGGTAGTGAAGACTTAAAATTGATAAAAAAGATATAAACGGTGGTTTGGATGAATTGTTACCAATATCATCTTGTGGAAATTACCATCTATTCAAAGATTTTTAGTCGCTTGGGGAAGTTAACTGTGGGTATCACCGTGTTTGAGCCATGAAATATCATTTGCAGTACACAGGATGACGCGATGCATGCATGCGCGAACTTTTCTCGGTAAAAAATGTGTAAAAGATACGAAGAAATTTAAATTGTTGTTGAAATGTGATGATGGTACATACATATTGAGAGTCGTAGAGATGCGACTGATTCCGCGATGAGGAAAAATGAGTGTTAGATCAACTTTTTCTATGTCCATGGCATTGCAAGAAGCAAGCCTCAATAGTGATATCCACACTTGAGGCTGAATTTATTACCGCCACGATTGGCGAGAGACAAGCTCTTAGGATGAAGAACTCTATCTGGAATTGGGATTGAAACTGGGGCGCTGCTCATTTTAAAAGTGGATAATCAAGCTGCAATAAAGCAGGTGTTAAACGTAATGAGAACAGCAGCGCAAAAAAACATATCAAGTTACAGTCTATGTATGCTAAGAAGGAAAAGTTGTGACCTGAACATGCATAAGTGTGAATATTGTGGCCGATCTCGTTACGAAAACATTGAACGCGTTTAGAAGAATTATGGAATAAGAGCGCAAATTGATTTCAAATAAAGATTCAGTTGATCGTTATATTGATTTCGTAACGATTTATGGAAGTTTAGGAGAGCTGAGACCCCGATAAAATGTTGAATTCGCATGGTGGCGCAAATTCATGTTATACGAGTTTTGAGCCATTTAGCAAGCTAAATGATTGCGCGGTGAGAGACCACGTAGTGGTGGTGTCTATTATTTAAGTCAATGTAGAATAGAGAATGTTCTAAAAAATTCACTATACCTAGTCTATCGAATCTTCTCACTAAAATCTCTGTTCCCGGACTTCCGCAGCGTCGCTAGGTATTCCGATAGCGTGCGGACGGGGGGAGACCCACTTTCCCGTCGGCGTAACACTTGATGTATTTTAGTGTTGCTTTTGATCCGCCTATTCTCTCCTGTTGGAAGTGCGCGCTTTTTGCGCTGCAGCTCGTGTCGCCATTTTGGCTTTTTAGCGACTTTTCAGTGAAAAGGTGATGTATTGTACATAACTTTAGGTTAGGTACAAAACATTGTGTATTTTCATATTATTAGTTTTTAGGTTCAAACTTAATTCTAATAAATCACTTCTGAATCCAACGCGGTTTCATACTTTTGCTCATATACCGGCACTAACAGGTCAACCTGGAATCTACTCAATCGACTAGAGGACTTACTTGTACAAACTGTGAAACGGGACTGGAACAGAAGTGCCGACTACCTCGCGACCAAGGCCATGCAAGACCAGACCGGGGCTACGATCACCGAGGAGGCCGTTATTGATGAATTGATGAATATAAACAGGCTCCCCGAGGTGATCGGACCCAAGAACGCTCCGGACCAGGTGCATGTGATGGTCGCGACTAGACCGAAAGCTCGGAAGTCCCACCAACCGTTCCTTTTTGATTTCTTTTCGTTATTACGTGGAATAGTGGAGCACAAGTACGCTGCTGACTGCAGCCGGAATTGTTTCGTAAACAAGTGGAGAGGGTTTTAGTACGCTGCAAGGGCAGCTGGAATTGTTCTCTTGTTCTCGTTCTCGTGGATAGTGGATTGAGTTGCTGACCTTAAGTTTAAGTCGCATAAGGAAAGTGGAGAATTAAATTACGTTTGATATTTGATTGTTCGCTGTTACGCTAATTACTGGATCTATCTGATTGTATTGGAATATCGCACGTTAGTACGTGGTATCTGGAACCCGTGTGACGTAGTACGTGCAACCGGATGGACGTCGAAAACATTCAACAGGTTATGAGCCCAATTGATGCCAGTGACTCGTCGAATCAGACAGTCAGCCCGGAAGATATGATGCGATTGTTTGCACATATGATGAATCGCTTTGACGATTTGGAATCGTCGCTAAACAAGGTGGCGCCGGCACGAATTGCGGTGCCGAAGTCAAAGGGAGACACCAAGATGAGCTTGGCCTCCCTGAATGGAAGAGACGAAGAGAAAGACGATGCTAACGTCGGAAGTGCGGGAAAGATGTGCTTCAAGAATATTAGCAAGGCGGGCAAGGACGTATTCACTAGGGGCGGGGGTGCTAACCCCGGTAACGCCTATGTTCAACCGCAGAAGGCGTTTACGCAGCAACAATCCGCGAATCAGTACCAGAATGCATATGTAGCTCTTGGGACCTTCAGCAGGCGTATGCGGCACCTGGAAATGTCCATCAGGCGTATGCAGCACCCTTAAACGCTCAACCGGCATATGTAGCGCCTGGAAAATGTTCATGCGCAGCCATACCTGATGCCAAGACCACCGACGGCCAAGGAGAAGAGACTCCAGATCCGGCCGTTCGATGGAACTGAAGCATATAAGGGTCTTGGGCCTGGTTTTTGGGGCTGGGGAACCAAGTTCTTCAGGCAGATATTGATCGATGAAGAATGTTGCGGTTTTAGATGGACGGAGGACATCAAGGTCGAATTGCTGGGCCATTATCTGGCTGGCTCAGCGGAAGCATACTACGACCGGTTTGCGGAAACCTGGTGGAAACAAGAGCCAGCGTTATGGCACATCATGAACAAGATGTATGCCGCTTTCAGTGTGCGTATAACGCACGCGGAGGGGATGAAACTCCTAGGGGCGCGCAAGGCACCAGGAAGGAGTTGGACGGATCATTTTTGGTAGCTCACGGCAGTGGCGGTGCAGTTGGACCGAACTGCGATGCAATGGTGTTGGATAACATCATTTACCATGCCGTGCCAGAGATGTCGTGTGTGCTGATGTCCCGTTACAATCATTTACGGACGGATCATCTGCAGCAAGCTGACGAAATCTGTCAGTTTGCACCGGCTGTTGAGTTCAACAGCCGGCGGAAGAAAGGTCACCGCTCAGGATCAGTGAACATGATTGTGGAGAAGCCTAAAAAGGCTGTGGCGATAAAAAATCGAGGTTGCTACGGATGTGGCGAGCGGGGGCATATCAAGAGAGATTGCCCAAAAAAGAAAAAGATGCCGAAATCGGATTTCGCATTAATGATCGGCGGAGATGACGTGCCATCCGGTCGAGACACATGTATCCTCGACAGCGGTGCAAGTGTGCATCTGACGACGGATCTCACGTGATGGATTGATGTGAAAACTGTGGATCGACAGTGTCACCAAGTGGATGGAAAAACTTTCATTCTTAATAAGAAGGGCACGATTTACATTCGTTTTGTGCATGGAACGCGGGAAATCGCGTGAAAATATAAGATGTTTTCTACGTAGAAGGAGCAGCCCGAAACATTTTGTCGTATGGTGTTTTCGAAAAGGGCGGTTTCGTGATTGATTACGTGGATGGAGAAAGGACGCTTGTCAGACATGACACGCGCCTTCCGATCACTCGAGTGCACTCGGTGAATAATGTGTTCATCGTGGAGGGTGAAGTGTATCGCCCAAAAAAGACATACAAGGAAATGATCATGTCGGTGCAGTACCCGATGGAAGACAATTACACGCCCGAAGATGATGTTCAAAGTGGTTCGCTGATGCACTTTCATGTGCGGATGGGCCACCTCATTATGATACAATTTTGAGGTTGGCAAAGGATCCGGAATATGGAATCCGGATCACAGACGAGACGCGCAGGCACTGTGTTACCTGCGCGCAAGGCAAGCAAACCAAGAACGATCAGTCGAAGAAGGACAGCGGTAAAAACGCGCCTGTTGATCGGATCGGTGGTGTGATTTGTTCCGACCTTAAAGGTCCAATCACACCGAAGGATTGTTTGGGAAACCGTTACTTGGTCAATTTCATTGACTTCAAGAGTAACTAAACCAGGATTTTTTGCCAAAAAGTAAAGAAACTGCGGCCAAGAAATTTGAACATTTTCTGGCATTTTTCGAGAGAACTTTCGCATGAAAGATCACGTCCTTAGGACTGACGGAGGTGCGGAATATCGAAATGTGGACTATTTTTGTCGTATTACCGGCATCGCTCGGCAGATAAGCGATGCCGGGAATCAAGCCAGTAATGGGAAGGCCGAACGCATGCATCGGACGGTGATGAATATGGTCCAGTGCATGCTGTTCGGAAGTGGATTGAATTTGTCGTTTTGGGGGGAAGCGGCAGAGTGTAACAGAGTTACATTCGAGTCACATTTAGTAGTTGGTGTACGTGAGTACACTACGGTTGGGGTCAGTATTGACCGGTTCGAAAGGTTTTGAACCATTGATTATTTTAACCAATCAGGGCAGGAGACCTTGGGGGGTGGCGTGTCAGCCATCCACGTGTCGGTACACAGGTGTGTACACTACATTTTAGCTAGGTACGAATTAGGAAT
>CM047587.1:37396468-37419120 GCA_026184515.1 Peronosclerospora sorghi | reverse complement strand
ACATATAGTTTATATTAGTTTAAATAATTACACATTAAATATATTCATTTTACATCTCACTCTCTCATACAGACGCACGACCTCGTCCGGTCGTGCGTGTAGTGAGTGTCGTAGCGTAAGGGGAGCCCTCCCTTTAGCTACACCCTTTGTAAGGGAGCCGTGCCGTTAAGGCACTAGCAAAGGCTATAGTAAACTAACCCGGGAATATTGGCCCCGAGTAGGAGAGCTCTCTCCTACTAAGCCCTTTATAAGGTCGTATCCGCTAAGTAGCGGCGAACGCCGCTTTAAGGAAAAGTCTTCCTCTGTGCGCTAGCCGCACCGTGCGTATACGCACCGGCTACACAGAGTATGCAGCCTATGTGCTGAACCGCACCCCAACAAGTGCGAATCCCAAGAGGATGTCGCCGGTGGAAGTTCTCACTGGAAATAAGCCGAATTTAGGCGCTATCGTAACTTTTGGCTCGCCGTGTACCGTGTACAGGAACCCCGGGAAGAAGACTCTTGCGCACCGTGCGCAGGTCGGGGTTATCATCGGTCGAAGCGAGGAGACAAAGGGCTTCAAGGTATATCTGAAAGCCGAGTGGAAGGTGACTATCACCCAGCATGTCAAGAATGTAGACACGCTTACAGACGTGCATAACCGGAAGTTGAGGATCGGTGAAGACGAAGAGTGCAAGGCAGAAGATCCACCAAGAAACCGGATTGGTGAAAGATAAGAACGCAAGACAGAAGCTCCGGCAAGTGACCGAGGGTCAGAAGGAGCCGTTGTGACGCCAGGTGTGGAGCAAGTCGGAAGAAAGCAGACGACAAGAAAGCTGCGTTGGACGAGGGATCGTCACGTCACGCGCCAGTACGCCGAGCGCATGGCTCAGGCGGAAAGCAAGGAAGAGGAAGACGATGATGTTGATGGAAATGAAGCAACAATTAACATGCTAATGGAGGGCAACCCGAGGAATTATCGCGATGCGATGGGTCGCCAAGATGCTGATAAGTGGATCGACGCGATGGATCAAGAAATTAAGGCCTTGGAAGGAAATGAAGTATGGGAAATTGTGAAGAAACCACCCAATTCCAAGCCATTGCATTTGAAGTGGGTCTTCAAGATCAAGACCGATGCCAATGGACAAGTGGAACGATACAAGGCGAGGTTATTGGCCTGCGGAAACGAGCAGCGTTTCGGGGTCGATTACGAACTAACCTTTGCCGCCGTGATGGAAATGACCACTGTACGGTTCATTCTGATGCTTGCTCGTAAATGGAGAGTACGAGTGATGCATGGGGACATCCCCAATGCTTATGTGAAAGCGTTGGAGGACGAACATGAAATATATTTGTTCACCCCTAGCGGAATGAAGGTGGAAAAGGAAAAACTCAAGGATTTTCAAGTTGTAAACCCAAGTGACGTGGTTTTAAAGTTGAAGAAAACGGTTTACGGTTTAAAGCAGGCCGGGAGGCAATGGAACCGCCTCCTGCACTCCAAGCTCCTAAATCAAGGTTATAAACAAAGTTTCACGGATGGTTGTCTATATTTCAAGAAGCTTTGTGGTGAAACAGTTGTCGTAGGAGTATACGTGGATGACCTATTGGTCACGGGAACGAAGCAGGAACATGTGGAAATTTTTTTCGAGGAGCTCAAGGATTTGGAGATAAAAAATTTGGGCTAAGTGACGAAATTTCTAGGCATGCGAGTGGAGTACCAAGAAATTCGTGGTTATTTTCTCGATCAAGAAGTAATGATCAAGGGCCTCCTGAAAATATACGGCATGGAGGAGGCAAACGCGGTGAAGGCACCCATCGAAGATGAATTAGAAAAACAAAATTTGAAGGAACAAGACACGCTAACAAGTTGTGGAAATAATGGATCGCCAACGATCAAGAATTTCCAATCGTTGACCGAAAGTTTGCTGTGGATCGCACGTTGTTCCAGGCCAGACATTGCGTACGCAGTGCACAAGGCCAAGCGCAGGTAACATGCGCCTTAGAAGCCGGATTGGATGACGGCCAAGAGGATTTTACGATTCCTCAAAGGCACGTCGAGTATGAAATTACGTCTGGAGGCGAATCGAAACGCGAAATCGAAGAAAAACGATGAACTTAGTGTTGAAGGTTTTTGTGATGCGGATTTTGCTGGTTCCAAAGAAGACCGGAAGTCCACGAGTGGAGGTGTGTTTTTCGTGGAAGGGTGTATTGTGCACTGGGTATGCAAGTGACAGTCTTGTGTTTCGCTTTCCACAATGGAAGCCGAGATTTATGCGGCCTCAGTGGCTCTATGTGAGCTGACAGGCTTCAAGGAGAGGTCGGCTGAAGTCGGATTGAAGGTTGCTCTGCCAGTGAAGTTTTTTTGCGACAACCAGGCGGCGATTAAAATGTTGGAAGGTGATGGCAAGACGTCGAAGACAAAACACATGGATGTTCGGGTGAAGTTTTTACTCTCGAGAAATGGTGTTATCAAGACAAGCTATCGACCAACGGACGAGATCTTGGCAGATGTTTTTACGAAGCCGTTGATCCTGATAAGCTGAGACGTGCGCAGGAGGGTCTTGGACTGGCAGCGATTGCGATGGAGTAACTGGTTTTCACGGGAAATTCGAGAAGGAGTGTTGGAAGTGCGCGCTTTTTGCGCTGCAGCTCGTGTCGCCATTTTGGCTTTTCAGCGACTTTTCGGTGAAAAGGTGATGTATTGTACATAACTTTAGGTTAGGTACAAAACATTGTGTATTTGCATATTATTAGTTTTTAGGTTCAAACTTAATTCTAATAAATCACTTCTGAATTTGATTTCTTTTCGTTATTACGTGGATTAGTGGAGCACAAGTACGCTGCTGAGTGCAGCCGGAATTGTTTCTTAAACAAGTGGAGAATTTAGTACGCTGCAAGAACAGCTAGAATTGTTCTCTCGTTCTCGTTCTCGTGGATAGTGGATTGAGTTGCTGACCTTAAGTTTAAGTCGCATAAGGAAAGTGGAGAATTAAATTACATTTGGTATTTGATTGTTCGCTGTTACGCTAATTACTGGCTCTATCTGATTGTATTGGAATATTGCACGTTAGTACGTGGTATCTGGAACACGTGTGACGTAGTACGTGCAACCGGATGGACGACGAAAACATTTAACATCTCCTTTATCCAGAAGCGCGCTCCACATGAGGCACACTCCCTCTCCATTGCACCAAGGATTTTCCGCTCTACGTCGGGATCCGCCAAGGGGATCCCAATGTCTCTCAAGGCGCGCCGGCGAGCATTTTCTGCCCGGGCGTTGTTTTGACGGTTCCGGCGGTGTTGTGCTGCGTCCGCGCGAGGTTCTTCATCGTTGGTTTAGAGACGTGGACGACCATGACGTCGTCCGCCACGTCAGCGCGCAGGAAAGGATGCCCCCGGATACATCGAGATGAGCGAAAAATCCAGGATAAAGGGCACTTGAAGTTTCTGCAGACCGTCCTCGGCATCTAACTATGGGATTTTGTATCCTTATCTCGAACTTGAGTTCAGTAGGCTGACTCTTACCACGTCGGACACGACGTCGAGCCTGAACGGGCTGCTCTGAGGAGTGCGATAAAATTGTTAGGTTGGAGGCTGTATTCAAAGTGTTAAGAGTTCTGTAAGCATAGCATCTGCCTTGATCTGTCCGTTTCCGTGTTCAAATCTTGCATTTGCTGGTAGTGGGTTGGTGGTTGTTTTGCTGGTGTGCAAGGACAGCCAATCACAAAAAAACGGGAAAAAAATCCAGTCAGTCAGTAAGGGCAACATTGTAAAAGAATCCAGCCAATAACTAATTTTCGTGACGCCTATTTGTTAATGGGAAGTTATGCGGACACATGCTATTCAGTTGCACGCACACTAAAAACTCGTGTGGGCACACTATTTAGGCAGGATAGACTAATAAATATACAATATACCAGACATATCACGTATAACGAGACATATTGCCAGAACCAAAGCTTTCACAGTTTATTTTCGATTGATGATCCTCCAAAGCGGTCCATCTGCCCTCTTCCATCAACCAAAACCGGTCCTGCAACCCAATGTTGTTCTGCCCTGGCGGGTTGCCCATCAAACGTTGTGCCCTGTAGTCGGGACAAACTGGTATCCCACTTGAACATCGGACGCAAATGAAGACCCCTGCGGCCCGAAAAAACGCTGTTGATTATCTTGTTGCGAAATTTGCTTCCGATGATGCTTCTGGTGCCACGTTCGGAGGACGATGAATTGAGTTGATTGCCGCCGGCGGCAAGGAGGCAGAGGTCCCCTTAAACGGACACTTTTGGAACTGTTTCTATGTTCCAATCTTCCACAAGCCCCACACTTCTCGATTTGGCGTTTATTTTTGACTGGGTTCGATATACTCAAAACCGGATGGGTCGCGCCGGTTCGATGAATCGTTTCTCTGGGCTCCAGTATTCGTCGGTCTTCCTTTCGTTCGAGCAACGTCAGGATCTCGTAGCTGCTGGGTGACTTGTTTGACAGTTTGTACAGATCTTCAAACATTGCCTGCTGTTGGTGCGTAGGGAGATTGGCAAATTTGGTCTTTACATTTTGCAGTACAACCGAAATGGGTCGCTTAGGGTTCCGCAACCTGCGCCGGGAGGAGTGATACATTTTGATGAAGGTGCCAGTGATCATCTAAGTCTTTCTGCTCTATTTTCTTTCCTTTGGCAACCAGCTGTCTCAACACGTGCTAGCATGGTAATCCCCAGATGGTTTTAAAAGGAATTTTTGAAATATGTCCGTCCTCGGCCTAAGTGCTGCCTGAGCATACCTCGTGACTTTCATCTATTGCGCGTCCAATCTGCTTTGTGTTCCGTCAGAACGTTTTCCATGGATTGCTTGATGCGTTGGGAAGTCTCCCGCAAATCAAACATGCTTTTTTCGATGTATTACTTCATACGAGATTGTGCGCCTTTCCCTCGTGACGTCACGATATGTCCAAATGGCGAAACCGGTCGGTCCATGCAGCCACAAGCTTTTTCTTATATGGGATGATCCACTGATCGACAATGTACTGAACAACGTCGCCTCGCGAACGAATTTTTTTTGGAAGTTGTTCCAGGCGTTTTGAACGCGCCCTCGGTCTTTGCGCAGCCAACCTATTGATGGAATTCAACTTCACCGTTTTAACGAAAAAGGTAGTTTCACATGAAGACGTACCAAGTTCAAATCTCTCATGAACCCTTCCCAGGCCTCTTGCTCAGGAAATGTAGACTTACATTTCTTCACCAGATTTTTTCGATGTGCCAAACGCAAAGCAAAATGGCGGCGATTGGAAATTATTGATGCAAAGCAGCTATCAAAGCGTCTTCACATTGGATCACAAACCCGGATGGTATTTCATAGTCGCTGAACATGCCACGCAGGTATTCAGAAGCAATGGAGTACGAAGAAATGTTTTCATTCTTCATGAAACTTAATGCACCGGAAAATGTTTCGTGCATAAAACCGTCGATCTCACAAAATGTAGCAAAGGCAACTTCTTTTGTGTGTTTTGTAAGTACTGACCATTACAATTACTTTATAGTTTCTTCGAAAGACGTCGGCGGATTCCGGATGTGCAAAGAAGAGATGGGTGTATTTTCCATCAGCATCAACTTTGATATAGATCCCATAGTTTTCCTCTTCAAAAGCGTTCCTTAGCGCATCCAAGGTTCTCTTCCATCGACACCATCCTTTTCCTCTGATTATTTTAGAGTTTCCGGGCAGGAATCGTGGTGCCTTGATCTCTGAGAGCCGTTTGGATGTTCTTTATGAGACCTTTGGCCTTAAGCATACCATTAACTGTCACTTCTTGCGCAGGTGTTAGGAGTCGGTAAATCGCATGTGTTCTGAAGCCGGATGAACATGTGGCGGGTTCGAGATGGTGAAAGTGAACCTTCCCTCCCCATCTTCCTTCGCTACCAGCAGGAATTTACACCCACATTACGTGTTGCGGTGTTCCGTTGCCGATTGCTTTCATCGATATTATGCGTCTTTTGATAGGTGCCACGCGACCGCGTTGGAAGTTAATCTTTGAACGTCTCTTGAACGCCTCGTATTTCACTTTCTTCGACGTCTTTACCGAAAGTGCATAGCCTTAAGCAGCATATGCGTTGAGAGATTGCTCGAGATCACCTCTCAAGGCAAACGTAGTTTCAAGAGACTTGTCGGTGGCTCTAGCGACAATGTCGTTGGTGGTCTTTGCGTTAAAAGTTACACCCGATTAATATTGTTTTTCTTTGGACTGGCTTGAGTCTACAATGATGTGGTTTCAGACGACGTGAAGTGGTCACGTAAGGGGCGGAAATTTTTTTGCGACCTTTCTGCTGTTCTTGATCTGTCTGATAGTGCAAGTTGGTACAATGACGTATGGCATCATATCACGTTGGAAGCGCGCGCTTTTTGCGCTGCAGCTCGCGTTGCCATTTTGGCTTTTCAGCGACTTTTCAGTGAAAAGGTGATGTATTCTACATAACTTTAGGTTAGGTATAAAACATTGTGTATTTGCATATTATTAGTTTTAGGTGCAAACTTAATTCTAATAAATCACTTCTGAATTTTATTATTGACTCTCGTGTGGATTCTTTCGAGTGGAGAACAAGCGCGCTACGGTGCGCGGCTTGTTTGGAGTTTGTTACGTGTACTACTTGCTACACTGAAGTGGCAGTCGGATTTGTTTTCACGCATTGAATTCTCGTATCACGCGATTGTTGGTTTGAGTCGCTGCCTTTACGTTTTAAGTCGCACAAGGACAGTGAAGAATTAAATTACGTTTGGTATTTTATTGTTCGCTGCTACGCTGATTACTAGCGCTATCTGATTGTATTGGAATATCGCACGTTAGTACGTGGTATCTGGAACCCGTGTGGCGTAGTACATTCAATTGGATGGACGACGACAACATTCAACAGGTTATGAGCTCAATTAAGGCCATTGACTCGTCGAATCATACAGTCATCCCGGAGGATATGATGCGATTGTTTGCACATATGATGAATCGATTTGACGATTTGGAATCATCGTTAAAGAAGGGGGCACCGGCACAAATTGCGTCGCCGAAGTCAAAGGGAGACACCAAGATGAGCTTGGCCTCCCTGGATGGAAGCGATGAAGAGAAAGACGAGGCTAACGTCGGAAGTGTGGGAAAATTGTGCTTCAAGAGTATTAGCAAGGCGGGAAAGGACGTGTTCAGTAGGGGCGGGGGTGCTAACCCCGGTAACTCCTATGTGCAACCGCAGAAGGTGTATATGCAACAACAATCCGCGAATCAGTACCAGAAGGCATACGTAGCCCCTGGGAACTTTCAGCAGGCGTATGAAGCACCTGGAAATCTCCAGCAGGCGTATGTATCACCCGTAAACGCTCAACCGGCATATGTAGCGCCTGGAAATGTTCATGCGCAGCCATACCTGATGCCAAGACCACCGACGGCCAAGGAGAAGAAACTCCAGATTCGGCCGTTCGATGGGACTGAAGCGTATAAGGGTCTTGGGCCTAATTTTTGGGGCTGGGGAACCAAGTTTTTCAGGCAGATATCGATCGCTGAAGAATGTTGCGGTTTTTGGTGGACGGAAGACATCAAGGTCGAATTGCTGGGCCATTATCTGGTTGGCCCAGCGGAAGCATACTACGACCGGTTTGCGGAAACCTTGTGGAAATAAGAGACAGCGTTGTGGCATATCATGAACAAGATGTATGCAGCTTTCAGTGTGCGTATAACGCACGCGGAGGGGATGAAACTCCTAGGTGCGCGCAAGGAACCGGGAAGGAGTTGGCCGGATCATTGTAGCCGGGTGCGTACACGCACGGTGCGGCTAGCGCACAGAGGAAGACTTTCCTTTAAGCGGCGTTCGCCGATACTTAGCCGATACGCCCTTATAAAAGGGCTTAGTAGGAGAGAGCTCTCCTACTCGGGGCCAAGATTCCCGGGGTGGTTTACAGATAGCTTTCGCTAACCCCTTGTAACAAGACTTCCCTTATAAAGGGAGGTAGCGTAAGGGAGAACTCCCTTAGGCTACAATACTCACTGCGCGCGCGCGACCGGGCGTGGTCGCGCGCCTAGCTCCGCTAATGCCTTAACGGCAAGGTTCCCCTATTAAGGGTGTAGCTAAAGGGAGGGACCCCTTTAGCTACTGCACTCACTGCGCGCGCGACCGGGCGTGTTCGCGCGCCTGGCAGTCTTAAGTATTTTTGTAAACTGAATATATTTAATATGTAATTAGCCTAAATTAATTTAAACTAATATAAACTATATGTAATACTAAGTAGAATATTCCTAATTCGTACCTAGCTAAAATGTAGTGCACACACCTGTGTACTGACACGTGGATGGCTGTCACACCACCACACCAAGGGCCCCTGCCCTGATTGGCTAAAATAACCAAAGGTTCGAGACCTTTCAACTCGGTCAATACTGACCTCAACCGTAGTGTACTCATGTACACCAACAATCAGTGTTACCCGAATGTAACCCCGTTACAATCATTTTCTATATCTCACGGCAGTGGCGGTAGCAGTTGGATCGAACTGTAACACAATGGTGTTGGATAACATAATTTACCATGCCGTACCAGAGATGTCGAATGTTCTGATGTCCCACTAACTTGCATTCCAAAGTGCATTTTATACATATCGTTATCAAGTGAATTAGATATAGTTATTATCGAGTCGTCTGATTTTGAAATAAACTTATCATCATTAGCAAAATATATCGATGAGTCTTTTGATAAAATAGAAATTTCAAACTGTTCTAAATCATTTTTTAATAAAGAACGGTTAAAGCTAATTACGTGGTTAGGCGAGGGAAAATAAATTTTTAGATCCTCTTCGCCAATTGTTAATTTATCTCCAGTAATTTGTGCCTTTAGGCTATCTAAAAAAGGATTATAGCATACAATGAGTTTATCTGCATGTATTTTAAATAATTTTGAGTTTGGGAAAGCAGTAACATTTTTCAAAGTTAGTTTGAATTTGTATTTATCAATTACAATAGAATCTTGATCTATAGAGACTAAAGATTTGGGTTTTTGTAATTTTGGTAATTACGGATGGATCATCTGCAGCACGCTGAAGAAATCTGTCAGTTTGCGCCGGCTGTTGAGTTCAACAGTCGGCGGCAGAAGGGTCATGGCTCCGGGTCAGTGAATATGATTGTGGAAAAGCCTAAAATGGCTGTGGCGATAAAAAATCGCGGTTGCTACGCATGTGGCGAGCGGGGCACCTCAAGAGGGAATTCCCTAAGAAAGGAAGATGCCGAAATCTGATTTCGCATTAATGATCGCCGGAAATGATGTACCATCCGGTCGAGACACATGGATTCTCGACAGCGGTGCAAGTGTGCATCTGACGCCGGATCTCACTTGTTTGACGGAGGTGAAAACTGTAGACCGGCAGTATCATAAAGTGGATAGAAAAACTTTCATTCTTAATAAGAAGGGCACGATTTACATTCGTTTTGTGCATGGAACGCGGAAACTCGCGTATAGATAAAAGATGCTTTCTACGTAGAAGGAGCAGCCCGAAACATTTTGTCGTATGGTGTTTTCTAAAAGGGCGGTTTCGTCATTGATTACTTGGATGGAGAAAGGACGCTTGTCAGACATGACACGCGCCTTCCGATCACTCGAGTGCGCTCAGTGAATAATGTGTTCACCGTGGAAGGTGAAGTGGATCGTCTGAAAAAGACGTACAAGGAAATGATTATGTCGGTGCAGTACCCGACGGAAGAGAATTACACGCCGGAAGACGATGTTCAAAGTGCATCGCTGATGCACTTTCATGTGCGGATGGGCCACCTCAATTATGATACGATTTTGATGTTGGCAAAGGATCCGGAAGATGGAATCCGGATCACAGACGAGACGCGCAGGCACTGCGTTATCTGCGCCCAAGGCAAGCAAACCAAGAACGATCAATCGAAGAAAGACAGCGGTGAAAACGCGCCTGTTGATCGGATCGGTGGTGTAATTTGTTCTGACCTTAAAGGTCTAATCACACCGAAAGATCGTTTGGCCAACCGTTACTTGGTCAATTTCATTGAGTAACTAAACCAGGATTTTTTGGAAAACAGTAAAGACAGTGCGGCCAAGAAATTTGAACATTTTCTGGCATTTTTCAAAGAACTTTCGCATGCAAGATTCACTTCCTAAAGACTGACGGAGGTGCGGAATATAGGAATGTTGACTATTTTGTCGCAGTACCGGCGTCGCTCGGCAGATAAGCGAGGCCGGGAATTAAGCCAGTAACGGTAAATCCGAACGCATAAATCGGACGGCGATCACTATGGCCCGGTGCATGCTGTTCGGAAGTGGATTGAATTTGTCGTTTTGGGGGGATGCGGCAGAGTATGCAGCCTATGTGCTGAACCGCACCCCGACAAGTGCGAATCCCAAGCGGATGTCGCCGGTGGAAGTTCTCACTGGAAACAAGCCGAATTTAGGCGGTATTGTGACTATTGGCTCGCCGTGTACAGTGTACAGGAACCCCGGGAAGAAGACCCTCGCGCACCGTGCGCAGGTCGGGGTAATCATTGGTCGAAGCGAGGAGACCAAGGGCTTCAAGGTCTATCTGAAAGTCGAGCGGAAGGTGACCGTCACCCAGCACGTCAAGAATTTAGACACGCTTGCCGACGTGCAAAACCGGCAGCTGAGGATTGGTGAAGACGAAGAATGCAAGGCGGAATCTCCACCAAGTAACCGGATTGGTGAAAACGAAGAATGCAAGGCAGAAGCTCCGGCAAGTGACCGAGGGTCAGAAGGAGCCGTTGTGACGCCAGGTGTGGAGCAAGTCGGAAGAAAGCCGCGTTGGACGAGGGATCTTCATGTCACGCGCCAGTACGCCGAGCGCATGGCTCAGGCGGAAAGCAAGAAAACGGACGATGGTGATGATGAAGGAACAGAAGCATCAATTAACATGGTAATGGAGGGCGAACCAAGAAATTATCGCGATGAGATGGGTCTCCAAGACGCTGATAAGTGGATCGACGCGATGGATCAAGAAAGTAAGGCGTTGAAAGACAACGAAGTCTGGGAAATAGTAAAGAAGCCAGCCAATTCCAAGCCATTGCATTCGAAGTGTGTTTTTAAGATCAATACCGATGCTAATGGACAAGAGGAGCGCTGCAGGGCGAGGTTAGTGGCCTGCGGAAAAGAGCAACGTTTCGGGGTCGATTACGAACTAACCTTTGCCGCGGTCATGGAGATTACCACTGTACGGTTTATTCTGATGCTTGCTCGGAAATCGAGAGTACGAGCGATGCATGGGGACATCCCCAACGCTTATGTGAAAGCGTTGGAGGAAGAACATGAAATATATTTGTTCACCCCTAGCGGAATGAAGGTGGAAAAGGAAAAACTCAAGGATTTTCAAGTTGTAAACCCAAGTGACGTGGTTTTAAAGTTGAAGAAAACGGTTTACGGTTTAAAACAGGCGGGGAGGCAATGGAACCGCCTTTTGCACTCCAAGCTCCTAGGTCAAGGCTATGAACAAAGTTTCACAGAAGGTTTTCTGTATTTCACAGAAGGTTTGTGGTGAAACAGTCGTGCTAGGTGTATACAAGGATGACCTATTGGTCACGGCCGAAGCAGGTACATGCGGAAATGTTTTTCGAGGAGCTCAAGGATTTGGAGATAAAAAATTTGGGCGAAGTGACAAAATTCTCGGCATGCGAGTGGAGTACCAAGAAAGTCGTGGTTGTTTTCTCGATCAAGAAGTAATGATCAAGGACCTCCTGAAGATGTACGGTATGGAGGAGGCAAACACGGTGAGGGCGCCGATCGGGGATGAATTTGAAGACCAAAATGTGAAGGACCAAGATATGCTGAAAAGTTGTGGATGATGGATCGCCAACTATCAAGTATTTACAATCGTTGACCGGAAGTTTGCTGTGGATCGCGCGTTGTTCCAGGCCAGACATTGCGTACGCAGTGCACAAGGCCACGCGCAGGGACCATGCGACTTCGGAGCTGGATCGGATGACGGCCAAGAGGATTTTACGATTTCTCAAGGGCACGTCGAGTATGAAATTACGTTTGGAGGCGAATGGAAACGAAAAGTCCAAGAAAAACGATGAAGTTAGTATCGAGGGTTTTTGTGATGCGGATTTCGCTGGTTCTAAAGAAGACCGGAAGTCCACGAGTGGAGGTGTGTTTTTCGTGGAAGGGTGCATTGTGCACTGGGTGTGCAAGCGGCAGTATTGTGTTTCGCTTTCCACAATGGAAGCAGAGATTTATGCGGCGTCAGTGGCTCTATGTGAGCTGACTGGTTTCAAGGAAATGTCGAGTGAATTCGGATTGAAGATTGCTCTGCCCATGACGTTGTTTTGCGACAACCTGGCGGCAATTATAATGTTGGAAGGTGATGTCAAAACGTCGAAGACATAACACATGGATGTTCGGGTGAAGTTCTTACTTTCGAAGTCTACGGATGGTGTCATCAAGACAAGCTACCGACCTACGAACGAGAACTTGGCAGATGTTTTTACGAAGCCGTTGAATCCTGAGAAGCTGAGACGTGCACAGGAGGGTCTTGGACTGGCGGCGATTGCGATGGAGTAGCTGGTTTTTACGGAAAAGTCGAGAAGGAGTGTTGGAAGCGCGCGCTTTTTGCGCTGCAGCTTGCGCTGCCATTTTGGCTTTTCAGCGACTTTTCAGTGAAAAGGTGGTGTATTGTACATAACTTTAGGTTAGGTACAAAACATTGTGTATTTGCATATTATTAGTTTTAGGTGCAAACTTAATTCTAATAAATCACTTCTGAATTTGATTATTGACTCTCGTGTGGATACTTTCGAGTGGAGAACAAGCGCGCTACGGTGCGCGGTTTGTTTGGAGTTTGCTACGTGGATTACTTGGTACACTGCAGTGGCAGTCAGATTTGTTTTCACGCATTGAATTCTCGTATCACGCGATTGTTGGTTTGAGTCCCTGCCCTTACGTTTTAAGTCGCATAAGGACAGTGGAGAATTAAATTACGTTTGGTATTTTATTGTTCGCTGTTACGCTGATTAATAGCTCTATCTGATTGTATTGGAATATCTCACGTTAGTACGTGGTATCTGGAACCCGTGTGGCGTAGTACGTGCAATTGGATGGACAACGACAACATTCAACATATCACTCAACACTTTTGAAGGGTGGTGTGTCCATGGCAATTTGCAGTGTGCCTGCAACTACAGTAGAACCTGTCTAAATTGATACTGGATAAACTAATAACCTCCGCAAACAAATATTTCTTGCCGGTCCCGAACTCGTCCCCATATTGGAATTAATAAACCTCCGTAATGTGATATTTGATAAATTTTTCTCAGTCCCACAACTTATGTAAAAAAATATCCTATATACCTGGCCCTATATGTCGCTATTCAAACACGCTAAAAAAAGTCACGTATGCCCTTCTGCTTCATCTGGCTGCAGCCTTGTTCTTCATGCGTTTGAGGGCCGTCATGAAGAGCTCGTTCACGTCAGATTGATGCAGCCAGAATGTTTCCAGTGAACATATCATTGCCTGTTCCTCGGATACCGGAACATGGCGACCTCTTGGCTTTCATCGTCATCGGCCTGTTATTCCACGGGTTCCGGAACCAAGTGATCCTGAATCACCTCGTACAAGGTAGGTGCGTAGGTGACAACATCCTCCTCGCTGTAGTTAAGGAGGTTACGCACATCCATGGGATTGGCGTAGCGGAAGCGGCGAATCTGTGACTCCAGCTCGGCCACAACCTCCTGGTCTAGAAACTCCTCCTCTGCCAAAACTGCCTGCTGATCCTCCGGTGCCGTGATGCGAACTGGCAGTGGCGGAAACAGTTTGCAATGGTCCCTGACTTCACCTCGTTCTTCCACGCGGGGAATGCAATCCTGATTGTCTCAAGAATGTCGATCTTCTCAGGATCAGGAAGTTTGTCCTCCACACGCTGCAGGAGAAGGCGGTTAAAAGCGCGGCGGTAGTAGGCCTTGAGGTTCCGGATAATCCCAGCATCGCAGGGCTGCAGCTTTGATGTGGTGTTTGGTGGCAAGTAGAGCACAGTAGTGTTCCGGAGCTGAATGCGGGCCGGAATGTCGTCAAGAGGAACATGTGCACCGCAATTGTCAAGAATCAAAAAAACTTTTCTGTCAGCCATTCGAAGATCAAACGATTTGAGCCACTCAAGAAAAATAATTTGCGTCATCCAAGCCTTTACATTGTTGCGATACACGCAACCGAGATTGTTCAGATTGATGTTCTTGAAGCAGCGTGGGCTCCTTGACTTCCCAATGATCCAAAGGGGAAGCTTGTCTGAACCATCGGCATTGCAGCAAACGGAAAGAGTCAGCCGTTCCTTGTGCTGCTTGCGTCCTTCAAGCTGCTTGGTTGCAAGCGAGGGATCTGCCTGAAACGTGACATTCTTAGAGCAATTTTTATCACAATTGAATTGAATGGCAATGTTTAACAAACCTGCATCCTCTAGAACAGGCCCGTCTCATCCATGTTGTAGATATCACTGAGTGCATACTTGTCGAGCACCTCACGTATCTTTGGGCGCTCATTCTCGATGAGTTGTTTGTTGACGGAACCATTCTCGCCAAAGCGACGGACGGACCGAATGCCATGACGTGTCTTGAATGATTCAAGCCATCCGTTTGAGAGCTCGAATTTCTCGTGACCTGGGTAAAGACGATCAAGGATCTTGCTAGAGCTTTCTTTCAGAAGATCGCCGCTCATGTTCACCTGCTCCTCATGAGCCGTAAACCACTCAAAAAGCGCCTTCTCCATCTCAGTATACTTTAAGGTCTTTTGCCGCTTCTGCTCAAGATTGATGTTGGACGCCTTTTGGAGGATCTCGCCCGAACGTTTGAGCGTGTTGGAGACCGTTGGTTGGCTGATTTTAAGGTGGTGATTGGTCTCCACCCAAGCAATCAGCTCTTTCTGCGTGAGCGAAGGGTTCTTCTGCTTGTGCTCACACAAGGCAATGAGGACCTTGTCCGGCATGGTTGTGTGCTGTGCTCCAGTCCTTGGCATCTTTGGGTTCTGCTGTCAAACTGTGGTTGGTGTGGTCGGATGTTGCGGGTTTTGTGCGGTTTTGTTGGTTCTTTGTTTGTTGGTGGCTAGTTGAGGGTTACATCTCACAGCCCCTGTTCATAAGTACAGTACTGCGTTCCGCTGCGTTCCGCTACGCACCGCTGCGCATCTCTACAATTTAATAACCTCCGTAAAATAATACGTTTGACCCGGTCCCGAGCATATTTGTTTAGACAGGTTCTACTGTAAAGAGGGTGTGTCCGCATAATTAGCGTTCTTTTTATATAGACAACTTTACTAGATAATAATATCCAGTAATTTTTTTTAAGATATACTTTACTAAAAAACACGGACTTTTTTGTCCATGATCTGTATGGGGTTCCGAACGATGTTATTCTAATTCCGTACTACAGATTGAAAAAAAACTATTGATAACTCTACTATCTCGCATACATAACGCAAGTGTTGTCTAAGCTTTGCACAGTTTCATCGCTGCTCTCATACCAAATAAATTAAGCAACGTGTCGTCACTATGCCGCCGCCACATGAGAGACGAGTGTCATGCTGATATATGCCTCTAGCGAATCATATCATTTTCGGTTCAATAACTAGAGGATAGCATGCAGACTGACACGTTGGTCATCGTCGAGTGATACGCGGTGGGCCAGCACGACGTCTTCGGATCGCTCAGTCTCGGGTGCGTACGAAGGGCTCGACAGAGATCGGCGATAAAAAGCGTCTGGGTCGCTTATACGGGTCATTTTGCCAGGGTATCGGGATTGTTGTCTACCAAACGTGAGACCGGTGTCGCTACGACGCGAGCTCGCAACGTAACTGTGCCGAATATTACCACGAGGATCACTGCGGCGCATTGATGCGGAGCTCCGACGAAGATATGAAGTCATTTCACTCGGACGTAATGGGTGAAGGTCGCTGGAGCGCACTGTAGAGGAGCCGCTCCCATACGAACGATTTTCTCCACAAGAACTGCGAGATCCACGAGCAGCTGCTGCCGCGCCATAGGCCTGGAAAAACTTTTGCATTTCAAAACTCATAGGTCCGTCAGTACTGCCACTGGAGCGCGGTGTAGTCGAATTCGGCAGCGTATGTCCAACGCCGCTTTGGTAAAACTTGTCCATGTCTCCCAAATCGATGATAGAGCGTACGCTTGAGGCTGTTGTGGTCTGTGAGGCGTATGAGAAGTTGGACGCAATGGAGTGTGGTGATGCGCCTAATGACTCGTAACTGTTCGAACGCCGCGGGGGTAATGGCATACCTTCTGGTGGCATATCAGCCGCAATGTCAGCATTTACATTTGCTGAAGACGCGGCAAATTTGTGGCTGCGGCGGCGAGAGGATTCGATATGATGAGATGGAGTTATGGATGACCTAGGCATGTAATCCACATAAGCAAGACGGTCCTCTGGGTCTGTGTCTTCTTCAGTAAACGATCCCTGAACTTCTCGACGTCCGACCAAAGTGCTGGCATCCGCTTCAATAAAGTCAAAGTACTGTGTTTTTTGAATCCATCCTTCAGGGATGACGTCCAAGCCATCCTGGGCAGCAAAACAAGCGCCAATGAACATGGCACGGCGACAAGTCCGTCCTCCTCCTATGATGTTCTCACGGACGGCAGTGGGATAGTCATTCAGGACGAAAAGTGGCTGCAACACTGCGTGAAAACCACCGGGTAGTGATCCGCGGTTACCAAATTTCTGGATCGCTTCGTAACTTGGTAGTTGCGACTTCGTGAACGCCTTGAAGATAACCTTGCGTTGCTTCACACTAAGTCTTTCCGTGCGGATGCTCATACGCATAGCTTGGAGTACTGACGCTCCTAGAATCACCTGCTCCAGAACAAAAGCAGCCACCAGCGCCGCATCACGTACTCGAGTGCCGACGTAAAACACCTTGACCAGTTCGTCCACTTTGGTGAATAACTGGTTGGTTCCAGCATAGAGCGCCACTACGATCGGGATCAGCGACAATACGTCAATTGAACGGCACTTAACGGCGCAATGTGGCCACCCTTTGCCAGAATGTACGCGCTTGATGAATGCTCTCGACGACGCACTGAGTAGTCGGTGGTCGTTCTTGAATCCCCAGTAAGCGTCTTTAGCCAACTGCGAGCCGTGGATGTATCCACGTCGTGCAATGCACTGCAGCAAGATGCGAGCTTCAAATCCTGTGGATGATTCCAACCTCGCTTTTCCTCCTTTCTTTTCATCGCCGTCGACTGTATCATAAAGCCCACAGAAGGCCGGATCAAAGTTGAGGCGCAACAGGTTTGGGATTGTCTTTTCCGGATGCGATACGCCGTTCAGGGAAGTAGAAGCTGCATCAGCCACAAAGCCGCCTATTAATGCCGCAAGGGCTCGACGACGTGCAGCAGCACTCAGAGGCAGGTCTAGCGTTGCACTGGGTAGAGGACGTTCGACGGCTTGCACGAACTCGGGCGTCGTGGCTGTGAAACGGTAAAATTTCTTCTTGTTATACTCGAACTTCGTCTCTTTATCAACCTTTTCAATGTAATGGTGAGATAAGAGTCCTTGCCCTTTGCGCACAGCTTCTGCCACACTCTTGGCCTCCATCTGCTCGAGCATCCAATCGACCGCTTCCATCCCCGTGAAGCAGTCACGATACTTCTTAAAGATGTGACGACGTCGATCACCCGTTGCCACGTTCTGTTTCATCCGTGCAGCCAGTCGGAGCAATGCTTCTTCTAGCTCCTGCTCTTGGTCTCCATTCGCGGCTGAAGTCTCTGGCACGCGCTCGACAGCCGTCGGCATGGAGAAATGCATCATCAAGTATCGAATCGACTCAATCTGAAGTGAAAATGCAACGGAATTGTGCGAGTTTACGCAGCGGGTGACGACAAGCGTTGCCGGTCTTTGTGCTGCAAAGAGGAGAGTGGGCCCTGCTTCTTTTCAACAACGGAAAAGCAGGCGAACTGACTGGTTGCATAGTCCCTGCGTCCAGTTGTTAGGGCTCTATTACAATGTGTCATTAACACGTGCGGGGCGGAACTAAGTGCCCAAACAATCACGATCCTACGCTACCCGAGTCTCTCGTCTTCACTGGCTCTTCGACCGACTCGATCATAACGACTAGGTGATACACAAGCTGAAGATTAACGGCAAAAAGTATATTCAAGTATAGTACATGTAACTTACATGTAGCAATTATAAATCATTACTGCGTTGGACACAGTTGTTTTGTCTTTTCGCTCCGTGCTCTCAATGAATAGGTGTAAGGGAAGAGAGATAGAGATGAAATAAAAATAAAATGAGGAGAGAGACAGGCTTCAATGTGACGCTCTCCACCCGTCTAGTTGGACAATTTCCCGTGTGGCTGAGATCTCAACTACGGTGGACCCGGCATCTTCCGACTCGGAATGGCCAAATATTAGGTACATGTAAAGCCGTATTATATGGCTGTGTTAGTGTAGGAATACGGCTGCGCTCGTCAGCTAGAAGTGTTGTCGAATGGACAGGGCAAGCAAGCATCCGTGATATGAAACGCACCCGGGGGACCGAAATCTTCAGTGAATATCATCACATACTGTATGGTACTTCTACTATAAAACGAAGCACACACCTAGCAGATTTTGAGGGGGCATATCGTCTATTTCAGAATATGTATTTTTTTATGAAGAATGTCTCTAAATTACATGTGAACAAAACCTCCAGAACCCCTCGTTTCCTGCGTGGCCATAGCGCCTCATTAAGTGTGTGAGTTTCTCCCAGCACTTTCAATTGTTTTAGGCGCTGGTGAGGAGTCATGAAGGTCTGGAATTTGACAACGCGTCGAGAATTGACACCCAATGTAGGTGCGCACTCACGCGCTGGCGTATTGCTTGTCGGTGCACTGCGACGGGTTCGTGAAGGGTAAACGCTAATACAAAGAGCAGCGACAATAGCGAAGTATATTGTGGATCGTTTTCGTTTACCAAGTTTTCAGCGACTATTCGCTGGCCTATGGGATCTCAACTTTATTGGAGGTGCTAAAATGTTTCTTTGTCCATTTGAGTCGTAGATGTCGATTTTTTAACCTTCAATAAACTGAATTTGACTTTCTTTAATATTGCGCAACCATGTATCCGTTCTTGATAAAAAACAAAACCCCAAGGTAGTTCGTAGACAGTAGAGGAAGATAACCAAGTCAGGGACTTGCTCATTGAATGTTTATTAAGAAGTGATTATTTTTCCTAACATGTAAATATATGCATGAGACTAAAAAAAATTATGAAACTAATTGGGATAACTTACAGTACTTATGTAACTAACACTGATTATAAATATCTAAGTTTTAGTGCCTAAAAAGGTCGAAATTAACATTGCTCAAGATGAAAAGTACCTTAATAACGTTTTCAATAAAACGGTATAGTGCACATTTTTAACAGTTCCAAAAACTTTGGGCTTATCTATATATATACGGGGTACAGGTCCCGGGACTCGACAATTTCCAGTTGGCACCCACACAGCCTGCTGGGACCGGCACTATCTTTTTTTGCTATGAGTATATCCCTCTACGCAAAGAATGTATATGTAGAAAAAGTATATCTATGGCTGTAAAAGTGCAGGTCCCAAGCATCTGACTTGAATATATTTACTGCGCTTTCATACTTTTCAATATATGTAATGCATAGGCTGATGTGAAAAGAGAAAGACAGAATGAGTGTCATGCCCACCGCTTTTCCCTACTGTATTAGAAGCTCCTGGGCCGCTGAAATTTCTGCGGTGGGGGGCGGGGGCGGGGGGTCACTGAAACTTAGCCACGAAAAAGCAATTTTTCTAATAGCAATGCTACCCTGAGGCCCCCGGACTCAGGGTAAGCCGTAAGCCCCCCTTCCCCATTCAACTCGTGACACTCTCGTAACCCGCTGCGACGCGAAGCGCGCCACGAGCTGCGTCATGACGTGCCGCACGGACGGCGCGACGGCCTCGGGACGGGGCGTGTGCACGACGCCCGTGATCCAATTGGCCCAGTAATATGGTCGACAGGGCGTCGCCTCCGGCAGCGTCACGTCGAGCAAGTGGAGGCCAAAGTCCGTCACATCGAGCACCGTTTGCGATCGATAGCTCTCAAGACCCAACGAGGGTACACGACGGGAAGCGCGTGCGCGACGGCCACCTGAAAGCGATTAAGCATCCATCGTACATATGAGAAGCACAGGCGTGCGTCCATGGGATGGGGTTTTCTTGGCCTACCGATGTTTCAACGATCCCACGGCTTGGGCAATTAAATGGGTCGTGACGCTCGGGTTGAAATCTTCGTGAACGTGACCACCACAAGCTACAATGATCTTGCGCACTTATTCATGCCATACATACGCCATCCGTGGCGACATAAGTGTGCGTACACACACTTGCGTAAGTGCATGAACAGAAAATACACAATACGGAGAGAGAGAGATAGGTGGAGACAAGAGCGCGTGTGTGTACCTTGACACCGACGTCCAAGCCGGTCGTACAGATCGAGAGGCGTGCAAACACGCGCGGGTGGTCCTTCATGGTGTGTACGACCGACACGAAAGGAAAAAGTGCCGCTCCACACTTGACGAGCGAAAGAGAGGCGCGGCATTTGGAGAGCAGCGCAGCTCCGCTTCCACACTTAGAGAGCACAACGAAACAAGCAACAAGGACACATACGTGTGAAACTGTATTCAAGAACATCGCACGGCCACTAACTACATCGTCGCTTGGGGACATCTCTCTCTCTTATGCTCTTATCGATGTCGTGGCTTGCTCCCCACCAGTGCCAGTCGACGGTCTTTGCCTCGCGGAGCGCGTCGTCCAGTCTGTTTGTGGTGAAGTGTACCACAAATTTGGTCACTTTTGGTCAAGGCAGTTGGTCGAGTTTCCGATTGGTCTAAACAAGGGGGGGGGCTTTTCAGCCTATCAAATTCAAGGAGTATCAAGAACGCTGGTCTTGGGTGAGTCACCTGACATTGGGTATTTCAAATAATTTTGTGTGGGTACATTAGGGACCATAGGGAGGTAGAATTATTGGTTAGTTGCGTTTTTTTTTTCAAGTAAGAGTCTTTTGGTTGCGGATTTTCTAAGTAGAAGTCCTTTGGTCTTGGTCTATACCACAGCAAGGGGTCGCCGTTCTTCTTTTTACGTACATTAGTCGCCTCCTCCCACCGCGGAGTGTTTGGGGGCAGAGGGTTGAATTATCCCCTCTCGCCTATTATACCCGGCTGGACGCGCCGCACGCGCACTTTGGCCACCGGAAGTCCCTCGACGGGAGTACGATTTGGCGATCTCGACACTTTAAGTCAAGTACGTTTGGAACGTGCTATTCATTGGATTGGTCTTTACGTGGAGATATCGTTTGTGGAGTTTCACGGGCATATTGGGTCTTCACGTGGACATATTGGCTCATTTTAACATTGTTTGGAGTTTAGACCGGTTTTGGTCTTCTCTCATATTGGTCAGGGGCTAGACCGGTTGATTGGTCTACCCTCTATTATTTCGTATTTGTCAGGTCTAGATCGTTTGGACGATCGACCTATTGGAATCTATCTTTCGGAAGTGTTTCTGGTCTGTACGTACCTGGGGTGAAGAGTTCCGCCCTAGGTACACTTAGCCAGCACGGTCTGATATTCAAGACCGAATAAAATCGATCTGCGATCCAGATCCACCGAGTGTGTAACTAGCCCACTCCAATGGGTACACAAGGTGAGATGGTCTTAAGTGAATCGGACCAAGTGTCTCTGGATGATGACCGGTCGTCTGCCAGCAGCGGACGATCGGACCAGATTTCGAATGGAGGTCCGCGGGGTACCCCCCCCCGTAAGTTGGAAGGCTGGGCACGATGTTGGTGGTCAGGTTGTCGATACAAATGTATTCGATTTCGAACTTGACTCCACCACATGTTCGCGTCTTCTGGAAGACCGAGCACGTCGAGACACTGTTGAAGCTTTCGAACTTGATGGAGCAGGATCCAGTCTTCTATTCCTTGTGGGATCAATTCATTGTAATAGGCATTCACTTCCGTCTCCAGTTGCTACAAACAACAAACATAGCGTCAGTTAGCGACACGTTTTCCCCACATGTCCTCACGTTTTGTGCCGCACCTTTAATTCGTCCTCAAACAATTATACAGGATCGTTGTCCATATTTCCACCGTTTGTACAGGGCTGCTTGGCTCGAACCGAAAACGCGGTGCACGCACGGGGTACTCGGACGACACCTCGACCAGTGTAAGCACGTTCGTCCCACTAGGAGGTGCCCATGTTGCGCGAAAGTAGACACACGCCGCGCTCTTTGTACGACCAAAGTGATGCTCGATCGTCATGGCGTCGTCGTCCCATGCGACGTCGTGCCAGTGCACGAGCTGCGTCCGCACGGGGTCGGGAAACAAGGTCCGCGAGTGTGAGTGCACGTCCACTTTACACTGCCGCAGTGCGTCCAAATGCTGCGTGAGGACAAGGTGGGGCTGGGTGGGGAAGGGGGGCTTCACCGGCTTAGCCTGAGGCCCCAGGCCTCAGGCTACCATTACTCTTTTTCTAATGAGGAAATGAGTGCATTTTCAAAAAAATCTTCTGTAGAACCCTTTATGTTGGATGCCGGGATAGCCGGTCCCCATCTGTAACACATTGTGTTGGGACCCAAGTCCGGCACCCACACAAATCGCCCGAGTATATCCTCAATATATAAAAGAGGGCTTTTGCTAACGTACATACC
>CM047587.1:37383847-37396368 GCA_026184515.1 Peronosclerospora sorghi | reverse complement strand
TGAGCTTCTGCTTAAGGACCTTCCATGTTGGAAACACGTCCGTGACTAACTCCGAGCATGTAACCGTCCATGTACGGACTTTGCCCGTAAGATGGGTCAATGCAAGTCCCACTTGCAAGTGATCAGCGGTCATGTTCGCTGTGGCGAAGGCCGTTTCGACCTCTCGCAACCAAACATAAAGGTTTTCACCCTTCTCTCCGGTGAACTCCTTTATCTTAAACGATAATGGAGGGCGCACCCCCTTGGAATGACCTCCACTGCAACTCGCCTCATGAGCGATGAAGGCATTTACCATTGCCTTTACGGCCTCAAGGCCCTGCTCCACTAGGAGCTTCATGCCTTCTTCCCCCGTTAAGTGTAACAGACTTTTAAAGGCTTCCTGTTGGACGAGGGTCAAACTATCCCAATCGTCCTGATTCATCCTTTGCAGAGGATGCCTAGTCTACCAACACAGGTGTTGGATTGACTACAAGTGCTACCAGATGTAGCCGGTGCGTATACGCACGGTGCGGCTAGCGCACAGAGGAAGACTATTCCTTAAAGCGGTAGCTACCGCTACTTAGCCGAAACGCCCTTGTAAAGGGATTAGTAGGAGAGTTCTCCTACTCGGGGCCAAGATTCCCGGGTTAGTTTACGACTTAGCCTTAACGGCTGTATTCCCTTTACGGGGTGTAAGTAAAGGGAGGATTCCCTCTTACCTACAACACTCACTGCGCGCGCGACCGGTCGAGGTCGCGCGTCCGCTAAATAGAGTGAAATGTAAACTGAATATATTTAATATGTAATTAGCCTAAATTAATTTAAACTAATATAAACTATGTAATACTAAGTAGAATATTCCTAATTCGTACCTAGCTAAAATGTAGTGTACACACCTGTGTACTGACACGTGGATGGCTGACACACCACCACACCAAGGGCCCATGCCCTGATTGGTTAAAATAACCAAAGGTTCGAAACCTTTCAACCCGGCCAATACTGACCTCAACCGTGGTGTACTCATGTACACCAACACTCAGTGTTACCCGAATGTAACCCCGTTACAACTGACCTCAACCGTGGTGTACTCATGTTCACCAACACTCAATGTAACCCGAATGTAACCCCGTTACATATACTGCCTTCTCCAAGTAAGTGTCTATATTAAGCTTACCTTAACGCAGGTCTAAGAATGTAGTTCAACATCAATTCCTTCTTCAACGCTTCAGACGTTTTGAGCACAGGTAGGTCTGCCTATATGTCTGCGTTCTTATGTCATGCTTTGTCGCGTCCGTCGAGGTATAATGGGACAAACTATAAGTAACTCATATTACGTGATTCGATGGCTGTCGCTAGTTCGAGCAATTTTTGTAGGGAGATACTTTGTCCTTTAAGGTCTCGACGTCCGATGTCGCGGGCGCTGACGAAGAAGTGTCAGGATATGTGGTCGAGTAAAGTTCAAAATCGAACATCGTAGTTTCGAGAACCTGACCACCATCGTGCCCAGCCTTCCAACTGACGGAGGGGGGTACCCCGCGAACCTTCTCCTACGATCCGATCTGATTTTCCGCTGCTAGCAGACGACCGATCATCAGCATAAGACGCCTGGTCCGATTTTTGCGTCTCCATCTCACCTTGTGTACCCTATGGAATGGGCTGGTTGCACACTTGGTGGATCGTCGCTGTGAATGGATTTGGGTCTAAAATGCGATACCGTGCTGGGTAGTGTACCCTGGGCGGAACTCTTCACCCTGGGTACGGAAATACCAATTATAATCAGAGTAAGTGTACTCCAAAGGGCATATCGCTTAACCGATCGTAAAGCCCAACCAATGTATGAAAAAAAGTCCAATATTTCAATATGGAGACCCAACGAGAACGTGACAAACTCCACGAACGATATCTCCACGTAACAATCCAAAAACTTGTTAACACGTTCCAAACGTGTGTAACTTAGGATTTCGAAGCCGACCAATGCGTACTCCCGTCGAGGGACTTCCGGCGGGCTAAGTGCGCTTGTAACGCGTTCTGGCTGGGTATAATGAGCTAGAGGGGATTACTCGACTCTCTGCTCCCAAACACTCCGCGGCGTGCGGAGGCGACTGATGTACTGTGCAAAGATGCGAACGACTTCCTTGTTGAGGTGTTAACGACCAAGAAAGACGGAAAACCCAAAAGACTCTTAGAGGGAAAAACCAAAACTTACCAATCCTATCTACCTACGGTCCCCAATATGTACAAACATGAAATATGTAACGTACACGCAATATCATGTGACCTACCAAAATCTGCGTTCTTGACACTTCTTGCACATGATAGGCTTAAAATCCTCCTTGTTTTCCACCAATCCGATCGCTGATAAGCTGATCGGCGAGCCGCTGACACAAAGTGACTAAAATTCTTGAATACACTTCACCACAGCCGCCCCTGAGTCTGGTTGCAGCCGCACAACGGTAGCGCCCGATCTCACCACCAGTTGGCATCCCAGATCTTCACAGTAGCAGACTTCCTCACCGATGGACAGATATTCGAATCCGCCTTCGCCAGGTATTTGTCCTTGTGCACCTGATCATCTTGTTACCTCTCTTGACGCTCGTTGCTGCAGGTGCCCTGTGTTCCCAATCACCCCATGTCAATTCTCCACCCCGATCGGCCCGATCTGACAGCCCTCGCAACACTCCAGATTCCGACACACCGGATGGGCATCAGATCGGGGTCGATCAGCTCCGGAAGACATTCCGGGAGCTTCAGGCGCAGTTGGAAGTTAAGAATACGTCATTCTTGCCACTGCGGAAGGAAGTGTATACCTTGATCCCCATGTCCGCGAAGTTGCAGGAGTTGATCGCCGAGAACGCGCATCTCCGGGCACAGATCGCCCAACAAACAACGCGAGGTAAGCTGATCGGTCTGTTTTTCGTCTTGGATATGTTCTAACCTTCCTTCGCGTGCAGATCGGCTGCCCACCGACATCGCCAAAGCGTTTGACGCTTTACTTGCGGCTGATCGACAGTCGCATGACCACTGCGATCAGCTCCGACCGATCTTGGACGGGCTGATCGGCGCACGGCATGATCTGTCTCGTTTGGAGGCCTACAAGTCACACCTCCGGGAACATCTCGCGCTGGTCAACCGTCAGAGGTTGGAGGATCAGTCCTATCAGACTTTACTCCGCACCCAACATGGTGAACTGGAGAGGCAGATCGGCGAGTTGCAGGTCGTGTTCAAGGACCAGATCGAGAAGGTCGAGTCCTTCCAGAGCCGATCGGACGCCTGGAACCAGGAGTCAAACCGTCGTTGGGCGGCCGTAGATCGGTGCCACCAACAGTTGACCGACTTGTAGTACCGGCGTCCGGCTGAAGACTCTAGCGTTGACCGATCTGCATCGGCCGCTCTGATCGATCTGCACCAAGATCGGAAACGACGCCACTCATTGGCTAAAAGTAAACACTCCAAGATTCCAAAAACTTCCAAGAAGCGTAAGGACGCGTCGAAGGGCTCAAGGGCGCGGGGCGTAGCGCGCGACTCCGAACTTGAGGAGAAGCAAGCGGCGCCTCAAAATAAAGCTAAGACGCAGGCGCTTCTTCCGAGCCAAAGATCGGACGCAGATAATATGTCGAACACCGTCAAATCCCATGTGCCCTTACGCCCCCGCGCCGCTCACACCAAGCATATAGAGATCTCCTCCGGAGAGGACTCGGAAAACGGATCGAGAGATTCCGAGTTCATGCTCACCGCTTTGTCCAAGTCCCAATCCGATCGACGCCGAGGTCACGTTCCAGCGAATTCTGCATCGGGGGATGATCAGGTGATCAGCTCCCAAGGCGATGGTGTTGCACGAACGCGTGAGATGACCGGATCGGCGCCTTCCTTCCATCCCGGCAAATCTGGGCTGCGCCATCACGCCCGATTGAAAGGAGTGTTGATCGGAGATCGACCCCTTCCGACGTTGACTTCAGATGCCACTTTGTCATGGTCGCCGGGGGAGATCGGTAGCTTGCACCAATCAGCCCTGACCAAGCAGATACTATCCCGGTCTCTATCGCGCCCAGACTACTGGCTTTTTCCTCCATATTCAAAGGCTCCTGCCGCTTCTGCATGGCGGGCGGACCTGGTCACAGCACGACAAATCGCCCGTCTGTATGCAGATCAGCCATGGAAAGTGTTCATCCGCCCCAAGCTGGGGTCCATGTTTGCGTCGATTGCGTGGATCAACTCGTTCTTGGGTCGAGTGAAGGCCTTCAATGAAGCCTACGGCCAATCGATCTGGGAGTCTACACACTATCTAGTGCTTCCTCCTGATCGAGCGCAGCATGATCAAGGCCTGATCTCATTCCAGAAGAACCGGAGAAGCGCCGGAGTCGGGCGGGCGAGGCCTGGTAGACCCTATGCCAGTTCGTTCTGGGAGGGATGCTGGCCCGCGAGTGCGACATCTACATCTTTCTATATCATGTAGTTCTTCATATGGCCAAGCGTCGGGTTGAGAAAGCCGGGGTATTAGCTGACGACGGCGTCTGGTATCCCGGTCTTCATTGTGACGAGCCGATCGCAGACCTGAAAGACGCCTTGATCCAGATCGATCGGAAGGAGCCCTGGCACAATCATCCTCAGGACCATATCGAAGACCATCCGGCATTGACTATCGGTCGTCTGTGGGGTGACTGTGAATCTTGATGCGGCAGTTAGCTGACCAGATAATCCATAATACATGTCATCATTCTTTCCAAATCCCTGATCACCTGATCACTTGACCAAATTTCATCACTTTCTCCAAACTTGTACCAACACGTTATCCCACACAGTTTCCATCCACATCGCGAAAATTATCACCACGTTCGTCACTCCACTACTCCAGTTCATCACAGTTCATCATACTAATTCACAATAATTCAGACCTTACACATATTCACACCGGTCGATATACTGATCGGTGTTACTGCGTGTCTTGATCTTCATCTTCATGAGTCTGCATCGCTGCGAAGCGATTTCGACTGACTCGTTCTCGCTCGAACTCTAGTAGCAGTGCTCCACAATTTAGATCGAGTTCGTCGATCCAAGTTGCTTCGTCATGATCCTTCCAGCGGACCAGATATTCTCTGTGGGCGCGACCGAAACGCGTCTTCTTGACCGATCGGACATCTAGCACCTTTTCCACCTCGAATTCTTCCACTTCCAATGTCCTTTCCCAACTGTCTTCCGGCAGTAGAACTTCGTCAAAATCGAATCTCTCCGCTTCGTCCATCAGAAAGGGTATTTTAGGCCGATCGGGGAACTCTCTGACCAGCTTCAGTTTGGACACATGCACGATCGTAAAAACTTTATCATCCGTGCCGATCGTGATCAGACGGGCAGCATGCTCACCGATCAGCTCTGCCAAACGTAAAGGACCGTGCCACATATGAGCCAACTTCTTTGCATATCCTTCCTTGACCCAATCGAGGTATAACCATATCCTCGCCCCTGGTTCAATTCCATGAGGGCGGACCTGATCGTTATTTCGATCTGCTCGATCTTGCGTGGCCTGACGCAACTTTTCATTTACGACTTTTTTCGCATGATGATAATGCTTCTGGACATGCGTGCGCCAACGACGGGCATCGCGATCGCGGGTCCGAGTGCAGCCGATCGGTTTCGCCGCTTCAAGTGTCGATCGAGGGTCCCATCCATACGCAAGATAGAAATGCGTTTCTCCTCGGACCCGATCGGTTGAAGAGTTGAGTGCGAATACCAGTCTCTCTGCATACTCAGCCCAGTCACGTTGGTCCGGATCGGCCACATACATCTTAATCGCCCTTGTTATTGTCTGCACCATGCGTTCAGCCGATCCGTTCGCTTGCTGACGATATGCCATCGTCGCGCTCTGCTTCTGGCCTAGCATGTTATTGAACGATCGGAACACCTCATCCATAAAACCGGGTTCCCGATCGTGTCTAATAACTTCGCTGGCTCCGTACCTTCTCAACACGCATTCCTCGTAACTCCGGGCGATCTGCTCCGCAGATCGCGATGCACTAGCCTTTGCGATCACCATGACAGTAAATAGGTCGATCCAGATCAGCAGCTCAGTGTTGCCGCGTGTCGATCTGGGCAGCGACGGTATGTGATCCATTGCTATCACCTGGAAAGGGTAAGTAGCCTCGATATTTCCGGGCGATCGGCCCTTGATTATCGGTCTGCCCTTTTCGGTCTCGCAATCTGTGCAACAGCCCACATATTTCTGCGCGCTCCGAAAAAGTCCTCTCCAGTGAAAGTGGGCCCTGATCTTGTGGTATGTGCTGCCTATGCCTTGATGTCCCCCTTCTAGACTCACATGGTAGTGATGAAGGACATCCGGCTGTAGCAACTCAGGGATCACCAGTTTCGCTAGTCGATCTCGATCGGCACTGTCTTGATCAATGTCACGGCAGTAATACAGCAATCCATTGTCGTCCACATCGTAACTGTCCGCGATCTTGGTACACTCTTTCGCCTGATCATTTGTTAACTTGGACAGTTCACCGCGCAGATAGGCCTTCAAGTTAACGATCCACTCTTCTTCGTCCTGCGCCTTGATGATCCGTTCCGCCCTTAGCTGTTGTACAACGTACTCACTCAGCCTTTCCTTTGGGAAAGATAGGCGAGACTTCCGAGTTCGCGATATAGTCGCCGCCATCACATGCACCTGATCAGGGCTTTCCTTGGGCTTGATCAACTCCGGGAGCCTGTTTATGTTCATAAGTTCATGTAGAACGGCCTCCTCGGTGATCGTCGCCCCGATCTGGTCCCGCATAGCTTGGGTCGCGAGGCGATCGGCGCTTCTGTTCCAATCCCGTTTCACATGCAATAGCTCGTGGTTGGGATAGCTCCATGACGAAGCAGGGATCAGAATGTCGTCATATACGATCGCCTTCCCAGAACGGACGGTCTCCTTTCCCGATCGGATTCACCCTCTGTAAATACATCATGGTTTTCGGTGGGGTCCCGTTCTGATATTGAAGTTTCCATACAATGCGTTGTCGATCAGCCTCTGGTAGATCTGGGGCGCGTTTTTCAAACCGAACGGCATACGGTTCCACTCGAACAGACCGAACGGCGTAACAAATGCGGAGATCTCGCTAGCCCGATCGGTCATCGAAACCACCCAAAATCCACTTTCCATATCCAGTGAGCAATACCATAGGGTCTTGTCGAGATCTTCTAGCAGATCGCTGACCAGCGGCATAGGGTACACCATAAGATTGGTCAACCGATTTACCAACCGATAATCGATACACAACCTGATGTCGACGCCGTTCTTCTTGATCACAATCACGATCGGTGAGTCCCACGGCGAGGTCGACGGCTTAATGATCTTGGTAGCCAACAGTCCTTTAATAAGATCGGACAATTTTTCGCGGTACTGTGGAGCCACACGTCGTCATCTCTCGGCGATCGGCTTGGCATCACCCACGTTGATGTCACAGATCGCTCCGCGAGCAGCAGGTGGTAAGGCGTTGCCTTTCCCGATCAGCAGGTGTTTCTTTTTCCATATGATCTTCTTTAGCTGATCGATCTGATCGGGAATGTTGAAATCCCGATCACCCACTTGCATATCGTCCAAGGACTTCGGGCGGATCAGCAGACACTTCCAGGAGAACTGCCATCTGGCTCTCCAGCTCCTGAATATATTGATCCACGCCCTCATGGATACAAACTTGATCGTCTTCCGGGGCAATATCACCCAAACCTTCCTGATCGGTTGAAAACTGATGTTTCCGATCGGTGGGATGCCTTTCAACGACATCGATTGCTTATGCGCGCCATCGTGGTCCTCCCCAGAAATGCCATTTTTCCCTTTTTCTATTCCGGGCTCCGCTGTCGCCTGTTATTGTGTCGCCACCACGTTGACGAACCTTGGCTCATCTTCTTGATGGTCCACCGTGTCCGACGACTGCGGTGCCTTTCTTCGAACTAACATATTTTTTGGGGTTACATAGCTGGGTCGTTCCACCATAGGTGAGGTATCTTCTTCCACCGATCCATCATCGCTGATCAGATCGGTGGTCGCTTGGTATGCCAAGTTCTGCCACTCAACATGCCGTCTCGATCCGATCGAGAAGAACCCCATCTTTCTTTGCACTTTCCCTTCCGCCAGCCACATTCCAACAATAGTATTGTTGTCGAGTGTAAGCGGCTTGTCACCGATATTATTGACTCGAACAAAACCATATCGGCCGGCGCTCTTCACAAAGGTCGACACCCACCGATCGCCCCTGGTCACCCATAATTCCTTGATCGAAAACCTTTGTCGACCGGGGTATCAGCGGATTGGCCGACTGGAATGGTGACATCTTGGTCCCACCTGACCAGATCGGTGTGCGATCCGTATAGGGGCCGCCGACAATCTAACTGGATCTGTACCTCATCCGGTAGTGTAAGCACTCCATGAGACAGATCAAGGCGAATACCTTCCGGCACCATGAAATCCATGCCTAACAGGGCATCCTGACCGGCCAGCTTGCCAACCCAAGCGCTGAAGAAGTAGACCAACGAACCCGATAGGGTGATCTTCACGCGCGTCCTTCCTTCGGTCATGTAAGAACTTTCACCGATTCCAACGCATTCTTTTCTATGAGTGTCGTCTATACGACATACGACCTTACGAGCAAAGGCGGAGTCGATAATTGAGACTTCGGCCCCAGAGTCGAACAAAATCGTTGCCTTCTGGTTGTTTATCTTACCACAGGCTTTCGCCTGCTTGAACCATTTGTCGGGCGCATGATACTTCCAGTATCCGCGAGATTCCCCAGGCAGCAGATCCAGCTGCATGGCCACCTTCGATCGGGAATATTCATCGGTCGTGAGATTGTAGACCTGATGATCCCCATCAACGCAATTGAGAATCGAACATGTATTGTCGGTTTTATTCTCCTTGCCGACATATGCATAGATGCCAAACGTAGATCGCTCGGCTCGATCCAGATTCCAACCTGGCGAGCGTTCTAGTTTAACATCCTCTCAACGTCAGGTGGAAGTATCCCCGCGTGCTTACCCGGCACATACCACTTGTGCATCAGATTGAATAACTCTTCGATCTTGCACTGGCCGGCCTCGTGGATCTCTCCACATGACTTGCACACGAAGAGGCATTGATCGGTGGGGTGGCCGCGTCTTTCACAATTCTTGCATATCAGCTTTTCCAGCAGCCCCGATCATCGTGGTTGCTTGACCCGCAGTGAGAACACTTCTTGCGAGGTCGGCCCGGATAGGACTTGTTTCCACTCCTGTCCTTCCGATCTGCCTGGTCAGGCGTAGATCTGGTTCTTGGGGCAGGTTCCCTGACGAAGATGTGACGATATTGGTCCTCGTCTGACTCCCGACTGGACTGGCGGATACTTTCTTCTTCCGATCCAGTGCTGCCTTCAGTCGCGATTGCCTTAACAGCACGGGTTGATCTGGTCAGGGGCCTCTTCACCGGATCGGTCTGGGTCTTAGATCGGTAGCGACCCGATCCAACGGCGCCCTTCGCCCTCATGCTGCGTGAGTGTTGCAACGTCCGCATCGTCTGCTCCACTTCACCCACATCTTTGAGGCGCAGCAGAGTGAGCTGATCTGCCATCTCTTGGTCATCAAGGGTACTGATATAGTGAACCACGTGCTCCATAGCGGCACCGGTCGGCGGGTTGCTTTCCTTGATCACTATCCCGGCGCGAATTGCAGCCACGTTCAAACGGTGCAAGTACTCAATCGGCGTCTCGTCGCCCCGATTCTGCATATGAAGGTATTTGCGGGCGCTATAGAATCCGGAGTTGCAGTACTGCCCCTCAAATTCCGAACATAGCAGATCCCAGTCAGATCGGACATCCCGACTCAACTGTTGGATCCAGTTCGCAGCCGGTCCTTTCAGCAGATCTATGAAGATCAAACACCATTCCTTCTTTTAATGTCTGATCCCGCAAGAAAGCAGAATTGAACCGACCAAACCACGATCTGGCTTTCTCCTCGTCGGCGTCCTTTCCAGTGAAATCCTTGAGATTAGTGGTCGCAGCCATGCGAATGCGTGGGATCGCAGTAGATCCAAAACCAAAGGCGGTCGTAGAGGCTAGGTTAGCCCTGCGCGTTCTGCCCGCACCTGCACCGTCTGACCCATAGTGGTCATCCGGATCGCCGATCGCCTCCATGTATAAATCGCTGTTTTTGCTTGATCGGCGCGGTCGGGCTGACTGCGGCTTGCGTCTTCCTCTGCCAACTGGTCTGCCACCTCGGGTAGCCTTATCCGTTGATGCCACTGACTCCATATCAACATCCCGGCAAGTATTGACATTTTGCCGGGTAGGTCCTGGGCATGCGGGCGCGGAGGCGATAGGTATCGGTCTCCCATGAAACGCTCCATCATTGCCTCAAACAGGGCTTGGACGTTAGCTTGGGTCATGGGCAGCGTGTTGGCATCCTCCTTTGGAGGTACTGAAACCTGTGGGGGCTCCTGGGGCCCCGACCGGTATGCAGCCCCATGCTGCCGCACGTACTTTTTATGCTCCCATGGGGGGTATGATCCACCCCCATGGGGTATGATCCACCCCCATGGTCATCCGCTCAACACCGACCTCCAACTCCGATGAGCTATTAGAGGAAGGTGGAGACTGATACAGCGATTTATCATCGGAACACACATCATCGTGTGCTGCCGTGGCCTCAGCGGCCTTCAATGCCACGGTGGGAGTTGGGTGGCAAACCGCCCCCACCAACGGCACCAAATGATCATGGAGGGGTGACATCGACAACTCCAGCTTCCGAGTGTCCAGATCAAACAGCTTATGTACGTTGGCGAGGTTTTGCAATTTTATGCAGACCTCAGCCAACATCGCCAGCAGGTTCTTCACCAATAGCAATGGCCGATCGCTTTGGATCGGCTCGGTGGTGGGTCCGAGAAGGCGATCGGGGATCTGGGGGTTTAAGATCTGCATGACCTGGTCTTCACGAATAAATCGCTTTAACTCGTGGATGTAATACATCCTGGTCAGGTCTTCTTCCTTGATAACCCCATCCCCGACCGGCGACTTTTCTTCCAATTCATCTTCATCGGGTGGCATTCCCATCCTTTGCTTGGGGACCTTGGGAAAGTCGATCTGATCGTTCCGATCAGCCTCCAAATCGTTTTCATCTTCAGTTTTTTTCATCAAATCGTTCATTCAAATGCATAGGATCAGGACAAAAGTCCTGATCCTTTCCGGAACTATAGCAAGACTTGCTATAGTCCCGATCGGCTCCGGTGGGAGCCTTGTGGGGAGGTAAAAACTTATTAATCCTGATCTGGTCCTCCACCCGGCCAGATCGGACATCGCCATCTTTATCGAGAACGAGAACGTAAGGCGATAGCCGTTTCTTATGTCCTCTCCAGAACGATTCCACATTTATTTCGTTATAATCAATTCTTGACGAGATATCATCTCGGTGATATCCGCGATCACCAAGTGATCCGGGCACGCGCACCATTGTGGTGGAGTCAAGCTCAAAATCAAACACCGTAGTGTCGAGAACCTGACCACCATCGTGCCCAGCCTTCCAACTGACGGGGGGGGTACCCCGCGAAACTTCGCCTACGATCCGATCTGATCGTCCGCTGCTAGCAGACGATCGATCATCAGCATAGGACGCCTGGTCCGATTTTTGCGTCTCCATCTCACCTTGTGTACCCTATGCAATGGGCTGGTTGCACACTTGGTGGATCGTCGCTGTGAATGGATTTGGGTCTAAAATGCGAGACCGTACTGGGTAGTGTACCCTGGGCGGAACTCTTCACCCTGGGTACGGGCAGACCAATTAACTTAGAGTAAGTGTACTCCAAAGGGCAGATCGCTTAACCGATCTTTGAGCCCAACCAATGTATGAAGAAAAGTCCAATATTCCAATATGGAGACCCAACGAGAATATGACAAACTCCACGAACGATATCTCCACGTAACAATCCGAAAACTTGTTAACACGTTCCAAACGTGTGTAACTTGGGCTTGCGAAGCCGACCAATGCGTAATCCCGTCGAGGGACTTCCGGCGGGCCAAGTGCGTTTGTAACGCGTCCCGGCCGGTTATAATGAGCTAGAGGGGATTACTCGACTCTCTGCTCCCAAACACTCCGCGGCGTGCGGAGGCGACTGATGTACTGTGCAAAGATGCGAACGACCTCCTTGTTGAGGTGTTAACGACCAAGAAAGACGGAAAACCCAAAAGACTCTTAGAGGGAAAAACCAAAACTTACCAATCCTATCTCCCTACGGTCCCCAATATGTACAAACATGAAATATGTAAAGTACACGCAATATGATGTGACCTACCAAAATCTGCGTTCTTGACACTTCTTGCAAATGATAGGCTTAAAATCCTCCTTGTTTTCCACCAATCCGATCGCTGATAAGCTGATCGGCGAGCCGCTGACACAAAGTGACTAAAATTCTTGAATCCACTTCACCACAGATATTTTTGAAATCGGTCAGTTAATTTATCTGGGTTTTGCTAACGTACATACCGTATGCATCGTGCATACCCTAATCTTACATATCGTACGTGTCTGTGCAAAATGCGCATTGACAA
>CM047587.1:37357744-37383837 GCA_026184515.1 Peronosclerospora sorghi | reverse complement strand
CTTCTGACACCAACGGAATCAGCACTTCTAGCAGCATATCGTGGATTCAATGATGATCAGCGAAGCACAATACTTTTGCTACGAAGTGCGGGATTAGGGTTCCTGAAATCTACAATGTGCTGAATAAGCAATATGGTGATGTAACGTGGATCAAAAAGGATGAACACAAAAGGGCGTAAGAAGGAAACTCGAGTCAGTCAGCGGTGGAGCAATCACTAAAGAAAAAGAAGCCAAGGACATGCAAAATGTGTAAAGGAATTGGGCATGATTTGCGGAAGGGCGCCACTATTGCCACAGACGTTTTGTCTATTTCCACAGACGTTTTGTCTATTTCCACAGACGTTTTGTCTATTGCCACAGACGTTTTGTCTATTGCCACAGACGTTTTGTCTATTGCCACAGACACCACCGCCACAGCCAATCGGAAGCCGCCGTCGCCTTGGTTATAAACATAAGTTGATAGTTTTTTGTTTCTTGACATAAACTTTATCAGAAGCCGAATTAGAAGATGGACGACGATATCAAGTCCGAGGTAAATGCCATAAATGTACGTGGGTATCAGTGATTACCATAATGTACTTACTTTCATTTCCTATTTCTCATTTACATGCTATGTATAATCCTTATGAACACAGTCGACGAGTAACCATAGAGGCACATGAGAAAAAGCAGAGTCATGGGAACCTGGAAATATTTGTCCACGATCCAGATGAGCATGGGTAGGCCCAAGAAAAATATTCCGACGAGTATGTAAGCGGAAGCGAGACGACTAAAATCATACGACCAGTCTCCTGTTTTTCCATTGTAAGCAAGGAAAGATGCCGCATTGGTGCACGATGCCAAAGAAAAGATGAGAGTCGTTGAGAGTCAAAACGGCCCATACGCATCTGGTGACTTCAATGCTAGCTCAGCAAATGTCGGATATTTTCTGAACGACAATATTGCTTGTATCAGACGTTGCTGAATGTCCGACGTATCGTCCAGTCTTGTTGTCTTCAGAGCCAATAAGTGTACTAGTATCTCGAGCCTTTGGGGACATAAGTCCATCCTTTAACTCGTCGACATCGACTACTGAAACCTCTACTACTCAGAAGCACTCAAACCAACGTTACGGCACGTAGACTTTCTGCGTATACAGTCATCTCCCTCTATAACAGCCCTGTTTGTCTGGCCAGAATTTGCCTGTTATAGAGGGAGGCTGTTTTACACATAAAACAGCCCGAGTGATGATATTACAATTTGGCTGTTATAGGCAACATTGGCTTTAGTATTTCCAGGGTCAAACATAGAATAATATACTGTACAGTACATATTGGAAGAGTTGTGTAGAGCATAACTATGGTAATTAGCTCTCAACTAATCCAGAGCCCGTCCCTTGCCCTTGTCGCGCCGGAAGAAATTCATGATTGTTGTCTGCTTGGTAGACTCTGCCCTTGCCGCGCTGGCAAACCTCTTGTACTGGCGTAAGATGCAATCCAGATCCTCTGCGAGAGGACAACCGATATCCTTGCCTTGGAGGATGCCGAGAAAGACCGTGGCAGCTTCTTCAAGTTATGCACAGGTAACCTCCATGCCTTCCACAGGAGTGTCCTCCTCATCCTCCGCTTCAACAGCCTCCACCGCTTCAGTGGTTGACTCAGCGAGCACTTCAGAGACAATATACTCATCGTTGAGTGTTTCAACCACAGGAAGTGAGCCATCAACATCCAAGTAAGCAGCTGCATCCATGACTTGGTGGGTGTCATCCTGAGGGATGCGGGCAAGCAGAGCTACCACCTCTTGAACATGCTCTTGGATTGGCGGCACATCATCCTCGTTGATGGTGGAGCTGCGGCCAACTTGGTTGTCTCTAATGGGAAGAATGCCTGTCTTCTGCCAGCAATGGGCAATAGTCGAGGGTAAGACGTTGTTCCAGGCCTCAACAAGGGTGTCAATGGCCTGACGAATGCTGAACTTGTTGCCGGCAGAAGTGTATGGTTGCCGTTCTGCTCGAACTCGTCGAGAAGGTACTTGATGTAACGAGTTTTGTAATTGACCTTGAAATTAGCAATCACACCCGCGTCGGCGGGCTACAGGTGAGATGTAGTGTTTGGAGGAAGGAAATGAACCTGAAACAGAAACGGTCAATCGCTGACTAGCTTAAGATATGAAGAGTGGATTCTGTAAGAGAGTGCACATTACTGTACCTTCACATGCGTCAAACGATCCTCATATTCCTCAACATCATGAGGAGATGCGTTGTCCACAAGAAGCAGAATTTTTCGATCTTCTCCTTTGTACTTCGCGTTCAGTTTCAGCATGTACTTCTTGAAGATATCACCGCGCATCCAGGATTTCTTGTTGTGATGGTAGTCGACGTGCGGGAGAGAGCCCATGTCGTGTTGCGGTAACAACGGGGGTTGGCGGCCGTTCCGATCACAAGAGGCTTAAGCTTCTCAGTCCCTGCAAATGTGGGATATGTATCCGTCAGCTGTTAGGGAACAAGCAACCAAACTTAATCGCCATTTCTAAACATGACATACCCAAAGCATTACACGTAAGAAGAATGGTGATTCTGGTCTTGTCTTTCTTACGCCCCTTCTCTGCAGACTGGCTCAGAGTCTTGTTGGGCGAAAGAAGAGCCCAGTCTCGTCACAGTTGGAAATGTCGCAAAGGGCGTAACCCTTGGTGATTTCTTGAAGGGCTAGGCGGAACCCAGCAAGATCTTGAATTGGAGCACTCTCGGCTTCTCCATGGAGGCGATAAGACTTTATGCCGTGACGTTGCTTGAACCTTGAGAGCCATCCATTGGAGGCGACAAATTAAGGCTTTGTCTGGGCCGCGTTATTGATGCCGAGAGAGATAGCAGAAGCCAAAGCCTTGGCGGCGACAAGTGCGTCTGTCAGAACCACATGATTTGACCGTGCCTGTGTAAACCAAAGCTTGACAGCTTTGTCAATCTGCATTTTGATGATCAAATCAATGGATGGTCACGAAGTGTGCAATGTATTTTGCGCTGATGAATGCAGTGGTCACGTACCTGAGGGAACTCGCATTCACGCAGCCTTTTGCGATTGATGTCTGCGTTTGTTACCTCAGCCTGCTTGGCCGCGTCCTTGTACTTGTTCTTTTTGTCCAGAATGTCAGTGAACGTCTTGCGGCTGGCAAGGCCAAACATCTCCCTGAGTTGCTCGTGTGTAATGTTGCTGTGCTTTTCTGCGTAATCTATCAAGGCCACCTTTGTCTCAGGAGTGATTGATTGTCGTTTGGGCCCCATGATGAGTGCGTGCAGCAAGGAGATGTTGAGGATAAGGTGAAAATAATAGGTTTGTGGGTGCTTTGGTTGGGGGTTTTCTGTTCGATTTATACCAATTATACCAACAAAAACTCGAAATTGAACAGAACAGAAATTTCTGTTCAATTTCGAGTTTTTATCTAAACAAATAGATTGGTTTCTGTGCACCAGCACATTCCAACACCTTCTAGAATTCTCTGGCATATTCTAGTGCAATCTATGGCAGTTGACACCCAAATTCCAAGGCCCCTAGCAATTATGGCTGTTATAGAGGGAGGATTTTAGTATGGAGTGGATCTCAGCCGAACGGCTGTTGCTGTTATAGGCAATATGCTGCTATAGAGGGCGGAAAAAGTATGGGAAAATTCCGTACTGGGAAAAATCTGCCTGCTATACAGAGATGCTGTTATATCAGATGCTGTTATAGAGGGAGCTGACTGTATATATATAGACATACCGAAGTCCAAGTTGACACCTCGGTCCTGAACGGAAAGATAAAAAAAGACGAGAAAGTATTATACATAACATGTAAATGAGAAATAGGAAATGAAAGTAAGTACATTATGGTAATCACTGATACCCACGTACATTTATGGCATTTGCCTCGGACTTGACATCGTCGTCCATCTTCTAATTCGGCTTCTGATAAAGTTTATGTCAAGAAACAAAAAAATATCAACTTATGTTTATTGTAACAGGACTGATCCTGTTACTGGCTTACACTGTATTTGTGCGAGGAAGCGCGCAATACAATTAGGGTAGGATTAGTTGGTAACAACTAATCCTATAATAAAAGTAAATATATAAATATTCACTTATCTGTTAGAACGCAAAATTAAGAGTGTTTATTTAATGGGTGGTTTAGAGGCTAATAGTATAGTAACTAACTAATTAATATAATAATATCAAGTCTTTAACTAACTGTACTATTAGTTAACCTGCAAGATTCGGTATTTATACCGAATCGACTTTTCCTTTTTTAGATTATAATAACTTATAATCTCTTATTTAAATTTCAGACAACGCGTCTGAAATTAAACGGTGATATTCTAACTTGAATATCTATTATGTAATGGCACCCCATTACATCACCACCCCTTAAGGTGGTTGGCCAATAATAATTCTTATTTTGGCCAATCATGGGTGGCACTTGTTTGTCCGAATTTCTCATTCACCAACTGGTTGAGCATCGAGTCGATGGTCAAAGCACACGGCGGCGGCGCTCTAAAGAGCGCTGCTGAAAACAATGAAGGAACTTCTTCCTCCGCCTCAGCACTAGGTGATGAGGTGTTGAGTGACAACGGTGACGCTGCATCAGCAGCGTCAATTACGAAAAGGTCGGAAGACGTACCGTCTTCGACCACAGATGCTGCTAAGGCGGCATCTGACAAGAAACAGGAAGATGTTGCTAACGCAACATCTCGCACGATGGCAACTTCCGAATGGCGTGTTGCCAAGAGGGCCATGTTCGGGAGTTCTGACTCCGAACAAAGTGATGGGGATACAGATGTCCCCACTAAAGGATCTAGCGAGTCGAAACTCGCTAGGTGCTCATCGCCTAACAGCGATGACGACTCAGGTGTCGCTGTCAGCTATGACAGCGACAATGATTATCACAGGTGGTTGCGGGAACGCAGAGCCCCACCTGGACCAAGTACTTCTCCACGTCGGGGTGATTTAACCCCGGCGCGTGGTGTTGAAGCAGGCGGTGCTCCGCCTGCTAAAAGGGCTCGAACAGAAGCGGCTGCTGCCGCTTCTAAAGCGTATCATCGTACGGAACCACATGTTCCGTACAGGGTGGGGTTTTGGACCCCTGGCTGGGCTATTGCCCCCAACAGTGGCGGTCACCGTAAACGGGACTGCCAGTATGCGTTATTCGATATCAACGTGCTGGATGACTGCGAAGACATCCAGTCACGTCGATTCGATCGAAGTACAGACGATAGACTTCTGTACTTTATTGACCTCTTTTTCCAGGTTCGATATTATTTGATCCGGAAAGGGTCAAGGAAGAACAGGGACGATAAAGACGCCCTGACCCAGAGTTGGAATGCTTTTGTTGACAACTACAACAAAAGCCCAGATGATTACGTGATTAAAGTTCACGTAATGCGCGAGCGCTTTTTAAAGCACTCGAACAGGCAAAATGGAATACATGCATTTTGCTTGCATCAAAGAAGGGTTAAAGTGTGGTGTCCCTTCTCACCTCGTTTGCCCGCGGTGTCCGCAAGGCGCTCCTCGTCTGTCAGAGGAGGAGTTGCGGGGGTACGGTGGCTTTTCCGTACCTGCCGAAATTCAGGGTTTAATTGATACCCTGAATGCATCAACACCTACTGTTGATGCTACTTCGCATTATGAGTTTGAGACTTCTTCTCAAACTCAGTCAAAAGGTCTGGTGCGTCGGCCCTCAGAACCTCAATCGGTTCCCAAGAGTATAACTCTTGGGGATATCTCATCCAGCGTACCAAGTACTCGGTACGCTGCCCTTTCTTCAAAGGCACCGAGCGCTTCGAGATCAAGCGCTCGAGGATATATCGCTTGTTCCCCTGATTATCAATCAGGGGCGGCGGAAGTTGAGAATTCCCTCGCCGTTGTTGTTGCGGAGCATGGTTCTTCGCTCCGCAAGCTCGAGGATGGTTATTCCTCCTTGAGCAGCGATATGTCTCACTGTGTGAAGACATATCGGTCTCTTCGCGAGGATGTCCGCGACATCCTCGGAGCGCACACTGCCCTCCAGCAGAAGAATGATCTTCTGTACATTGAGCTTTCCCGCTATAAGGGAGAGCTCTATCGGCGCACGGCTGATCTTGAGCAGTCGAGGGCGGAGGTGACGACTCTCCGCTCTGCTCACCAACGGATGGAGGCCGATTACAAGTCTCTCTTGGGAGACTTGGAGAAGCACGGCATTTTCCGTGGTTCTGCGTCTCGTCGTAAGACGAAGACGAGTGATACGGCTTGAGCCGCCCAACATAGAATGTTGGGTGAAGCCGCATTGCTGTGGGAATGTCTAAGGTATAGACATTCCCCCGAATCTCTTGGACCTTGAAGGGTCCAATGTACTTAGGAAGCAACTTCCGTGTATGGAAGTTGCTTATTGCATGTGTAGGCAAATTAGTAGTACTTAATAATACTAATTCACCTTTAAGAAAGGAGTTTTTGTTCTTCCTTCCTTGTTTATATGCATTTTGCTTCTGCTTGTCAAAAGCAGAGGCAAGTGCATCTTTTACATAGCGTATTACAGCTTTTCGCTGTAATACGAATTCATCTACTGCTTTATCAGCAGTAGGTGCATTGTCCTCGTTGTCTGCAGCCATTGCTGCAGACACATATTCATCGTATGCAGCTTCAGTTTCAATTGAAGCTGCTTCCGCTTCTACTGTATTTTCAGTAGAAGGGTCATCGTTTTGTTCACAAGTTGCAGTCGCAACTTGCGCATTGACTCGCTCAAAATTTGAGCGGGTCCCTCCCCCACTTAGATTTGGCGTACCTCCAAGTAAAGCTGGGGTTCGTGGATGCCTTAAGGCATTCACGTAGAACGGTGTATGCTTAGTTGAAGCATGCACCGAATTGTTAATCGCAAATTCATTGAGTGACAGGTAGTCACTCCACTGTTCAAAGGCATGTGCGTATGATCGCAACATCTCTCCGAGAACGCGGTTAGCCCGTTCCGTCTGCCCATCCGTTTCCGGATGGTCCGCAGTTGACATATTCAACTGGGCTCCCAACAATGAGAACGTTATTTGCCATACACGTCCTTTAAATCTCGTATCTCTATTCGAGACAATGTCTTCCGGCATTCCGTGCAAACGGAATACCGTATCAACGAATATCCGCGCTGTTTGAGTGGCAGTTACATTCGCTGATACTGCAGTAAGATGTACCATCTTACTGAAACGGTCTACAAAGACCACTATTCCAGTCTTCCGACTATTGTCGGGTGGAAGACGGAATACGAAGTCCATTGAAATGGACTTCCAACACTCTGTCGGAAACGGCAGAGATTGCAGCGGAGCCTGTGAAGACTGCGCAGGTTTAACGCGCTGGCAAATCTCGCAAGCGCGTACGTATTTGCGTACCCACTTGTACTGGTTTCGCCAGTAAAAGTCACGTGCGAGAGAAGCGTATGTCTTCTCTCGACCTTGATGCCCCGAAATCGGTGCATCATGATACTCAAACATAATTCGATGTTTAAGATCATCGTCGTTTGGAACGACGATGCGACTTTCATCTTTTTGGTCTGTGCTGTAAAGAAGCAGACCATCGTGCAGTCGATATCGATGCACGCAAGCGCGGAGGAACTCTGGGAGTTCGTCGCGTTTCTCACTTGATTGATTACGTAAGTAATCAATCAACAGACGTGTCTCCTCGTCTGTTTTGTACGCCTCACGTACTTGTCGTATAATTGACGACGACAAAGCAGTGCAACGGATCGCGTTTGCACTGGCCCCTTCGGTTACGGACGGTTTCATCTCGTAATCGGGCATTCGTGATAGCGCATCTGCTATCACGTTCAACTTTCCGGATTGTATTCAACCGTAAAGTTGTACTCAGCAAAGAATGACAGCGATCGAGCCATTGTTTGAGAAATGTGTGTTGAATTCACGGCCGTGAGTAGCGACGCATGGTCCGTGTAAACCACAAACGGTCTATCTCACAATAGATAGATCCGAAACTTAGCCAGTGCGTACTTCATGGCAAGGAGTTCCTTGTCATGCACTGGATAGTTGCGCTCGGCTGGGCGCAACTGACGCGATTGATAGCAGATTACGCGATCACGATCATCGTGATCACGCTGCATCAAAGCACAGCCGATAGCGAAATCGCTCGCGTCGCAAACGACGTGGAACGGACGCTCGTTATCGGCTATATCCAAGACAGGCGCTTCAGTCAAGCTTTGCTTGACTGCATCAAAAGCATCTTGACATTGGGTATCCCAATGCCATTCGAAATCTTTCTTAAGTAACTGAGAAAGAGGTCGTATCAACCCAGCATAGTTGCACGAATACTTGTGCAAATATGTTGCCAACCCAAGGAACTTTCGAAGTTCCTTAACGTTGTTTGGCGTAGGCCATTCAACGATCACCCTGATCTTTTCTGGATCAGGACGCACCCCGTTCTTGCCCACAAAACATCCAAGAACGGGTATCTTAGGTGCACCAAAGGTGCACTTCCTTAGATTTGCGTAGAGCTTATTCTTACGCATAAGCTCTAACACTCGACGTAGATGTTCCCTATGGACATCTACATCGCTTTTATCGTGTTCACCCTTACTATGGATGAACACGTCATCGAAATAACTCGGTGCAAATTCTCGCACCCGGCGTAATAGATGCGTTACGCATCTGTTAAACGTAGCAGGGGCATTTCGAAGCCCCTGCGGCATAACAAGCTACTCCCAAAGCATGCCGCTTGGGGTGCTTACCGCCGTGAGAGGGACACCCTTCTCACGCATTAGGATTTGATAAATCCATCTCTTAGATCGAGAGCGCTAAAGATGGTGCTCCCGCACATGCCATCTATGATGACATCCTTCCGCGGTATCGGTGTGCCGGTACCGTCGCTGCGTTCAGCTTGTTGTAAGCATGAACGATTCTCCACCCACCTGTGGACTTCTTCACACAAAAGGTGGGGGTAGAGTGCGGTGAGGTAGACTCCCGCATCTGGCCTGATCTACGACGAGCTTCGAAGAACTCGTCGATCGCTTTTACCTGATCACGCGGCAACGGCCATTGCCGCGTAACACAATACTTCGTGCCTGGCACGAGGTCAATCTCATGACGAGTTCCCTTATCCTTAGGGAGCTCGCTAGGTACTTCTTCTGGGAATACGTCAGCGTATTCCCGAAGTACCTCATAAAATGGGGAGTTCGCTTTAAGCGACTCCCAGCTCTGCGCTTCAAAGCGCTGAACTCTCGTTTGATCATTGGGAACCTCTTTCCCAATGTTTTCCACATGTAATGTGGATATTCGTTCACGAATATCCACTACATCATCTGTTGCAACGATAATACAGATCTGTTCGATCTGACCATCGTGCAAGTTTCTCACAAACTTCTTCCAGCTTAGCGCTGGAAGAGCCATCACCTCCGAACCTTCTTTCGGAGGGTGTTCCATCAACAGAGACTGGGTAGCTAATCTGGTCTCCGTTTGCGTCAAGACGTTGATCGTCTCGACGGAACTGCCCATTCAATCAGACGCACTCGTCTGATTGACTGCTACACGGTGATTACGATTCACCGTGTGCGAATACTCATCATCATGGTGGCCACTGCCTACCATGGAATTTTGGCGATCAGATGTGCTCGTCTTGTCGGCCGCCTTATCTGCGACATGGTGGTATTTATCACCCGTGCGCATGGATAACGCAACGTGGTGGGCACTGTACACCACGGAGTTTTGCTCACGATTGCACTCGATCGTTAGTTCACTCTCATCAACACGGAATTCATTCGTCGTGTTGGAACCTTCGGTCGCACAGTGGGTGTTTCCCACTGTGGATACATTTTCATTCTCACGGTGGGTGTTTCCCACCGTGGATATCACTTCATTCTCACGGTGGTCTTTATCACCCGTGGAATGTTTCTCTCCAACACGCAACGACTCTTCTGTTGCGTGTGGTAGTCCCTCTGGACTCTCACCAGCGGAGGTACCTTCCGCTGATCGTGTCAGAACAGACCTGGTGGTGCCATTGCTATCCACCAGACTGTCTGACGCTGCGGTTGTATCCTCTGATACAGCCGGATTACACACAGGGTGATCAGATCCTGTGCGTCCGCCGCAGTCGATCGATAGGTTAACCCAGTCGATCGAAGGTTTAAACTTGGACATCCATGCGATTCCAAGTATCACATCGAACTTTTCATCTAAATCGAGGACGATGAATTCATCCTCGAATGACAGTTCATTCAACTCGAAGCGTGTTTTAATCACGCGCTTTGGAATAGTCACGGTTGCACCTGTTGCTAACCGGACTGACAACATACTTCGTGGGGTCTCTACCTCCACGAAGCTCAACAGAGTTAGACTCTGAGTTCTAACGAAATTGTTTGACGCTCCTGTGTCAAACAAAGCTCGCATGGGGACATCGCTCCCGTGCGGCTTAACCTCCAGGGTGATAAGAGGCTTACCATCACCCTGCACCTTTTTAAATGACATAGTCCCGTCTGGGGCTATTACCCTCACATGCCCTATGTCGGCATGTGGGATAACATTCCCAGTAGGGCGCCCCGCCCCTGCTGGAGATTCTCGTTTTTTGCACCAACAGGGTGATGTCCCTGTTGGTGTCGCCGTGCAGCGGACGGTTCCGTCCGCTGACTGCGTGGCACCGGACACGGTGCCATACACTCATGGGCAAAATGCCCCCATTTTCGCGCATCTATTGCAGCGAATATTCTTCTTAAATTTCGGTTGCTTCGTGTTCGAAGCAACCGCAACCGATAGGTCCATCGGCTCTGGACCTTCACCGCCCATGCTCTGGCGCGGGTGGCTGTTTCTTGAGACGAAGTGTGAGCTTCGTCTGCCTGACTGCTGATTGTTGACATGCCGTTGCGGCATGTCAAAAGCGAAGGGCTGTTGAGCCCTTCGTCTGTACCCAGCATGCGATGACGCTGATCGCATGCTGAACTCCTCACGGATGCTCATGTCAATGGCATCCCTCAGAGTATCTGGCGGGTGCCGATAGAGACTCTGTTTGACGGGACCATCATTGAGTCCCTTCATGAAGCCAGTGACCTGCATAGCAGGGGGCACCGGCTCATACACAATATTTGACAGCAAATATTGCGTCTTCTGAGCGTAAGATTGAAGGTCAAGCTTACCTTGCCGGAGTTCCATAAACTCCTGCCGACTACTTAGCTCCATTTCTGGAGCTTCAAAGTTGAGCTTTAGCTCAGCTTTAAATTCCTTATAAGTAAGGAACGCAGAGTCATCAGTGGCTCTGCGACTCATCGCCCATGCCCTGGCTCTACCGCCTAGACATGTTGTGGCGAAGTACGCCTGTTGACGTTCGTCAACAATATTTTGCGCAGAGATGGCATCTTCCACCTCTGCGAACCATCTACGAAGGGGCTCGCCCCCTTCACCGGTAAAGGGCGGAACTCGCGCCTTTACCATTCAACGCTATGCGTTGCAGGTGCCGTCCGCGCTGCCTCTTGCGCGGGCCGTGATCGTGTTTCGAGTTGTTTTCGCCTAAAGCGATGCACCACCTCCATCGCTTCCTCCGGGGTCTTATCCAGAAGGAAAGTAAGGATGTCGGTCCCCATGGACCGAACCATTTCTATCGTCGCGTCTTTATTACGCGACGTGAAGTGAGGGAAGTGTTCCGTCACCTCTTCCAGCGTTCTCTTTCGCTCGGCAGGCGTCATGTCTCGCGACATGATGCCGAGCGGCTCTTAATCTTCGCTCCGCTAGTTAACTAGCAGAACGGAACTGTGGTCGTTAAGACGGACCACAAAGTGCTACCAGGTGTAACAGGACTGATCCTGTTACAGGCTTACACTGTATCTTGCGAGGAAGCGCGCAATACAATTAGGGCAGGATTAGTTGGTAACAACTAATCCTATAATAAAAGTAAATATATTAATATTCACTTATCTGTTAGAACGCAAAATTAAGAGTGTTTATTTTAATGGGTGGTTTAGAGGCTAATAGTATAGTAACTAACTAATTAATATAATAATATCAAGTCTTTAACTAACTGTACTATTAGTTAACCTGCAAGATTCGGTATTTATACCGAATCTACTTTTCCTTCTTAGATTATAATAACTTATAACCTCTTATTTAAATTTCAGACAACGCGTCTGAAATTAAACTGTGATATTCTAACTTGAATATCTATTATGTAATGGCACCCCATTACATTTATAACCAAGGCGACGGCGGCTTCCGATTGGCTGTGGTGGTGGTGTCTGTGGCAATGAAGAAAACGTTGTGGAAATAGACAAAACGTCTGTGGCAATAGTGGCGCCCTTTGCGGAATTGCCCAACTAAGTCATGGACTGTCTTAGAGACGAAGTTGTAAATATATCTAGTTGTAAACTCAAAGTCATTTACCTTATTGGGTATGTATCGTGCATACCGGGGGTATGTACGTATACCCCGGTACGTTAGCAAAACCCTTCTAAATTTATCTATTGAAATATCATCCACATTTTTTCCGTCATATATTTGATGCTTCCTCCCGCAATACATTGTAAACCATAGCAGCACTCTGTTACAGTTGGTAGCACTTTATGACCGTCTTAACGACCGCTGGTACGTTCTGGTAGATGTCTAGCAGAGCGTAATGCGACAAACTGAGATGAACTCAGTCGAGCGCCTATGTGCGTATTTCACGGGTAGTTTTCCATCTTTCATCAGCGCATCGGTGCACACATGATCAGGAGCATAGGCCCTGACATGAATGCAATGCTTGAGGTTGAAAGCCCAAACGAAAAAATCGAAATCATAGTAACCCTTTCAAAATTAATTTGTTTTCCAATACTGCACTATAAATGTTTGTTCACTAAATAATGTCGCTTTTACCTTCAGCCAATCAATACCGTCATGTTCGTGCTTACACGAATCTCAGATGTCATTCCCGTAGCGCCGGAGCTGTTTGACGCTGACTACACGCAAGTTTTAATTGAGGAGATTGACCGTAAATACGCCAACAAAGTCATAGCAGACGTGGGGCTTTGTATCACGCTGTACGACTTTGTTAACATTGGTGACGCATTTATCCATCCATCGGATGGCACATCTCACTCGCAGGTGGAATTCCGAATTGTTGTGTTCCGACCATTCGTCGGAGAAGTGCTCAAAGGACGTATCGTAAGCTGTACGGAGGAGCACATTCGCGTGTCTATGGATTTTGTGCAGGACATAAGCATTCCGTCCTACGCTTTACAGACGCCATCTTACTTGTACTCAAATATTGAGAAAATACTTGAAAAATGAGGATAACCGAATTTTAACATAAGGTAATGTTCTATGAAGTGACACAGCGGAAAGACTTTGGGTGTGGAAGTATTCGGATGGACAAGGTGCGGAAAGATGCAACTGTAGACCGACTGACTGACTCGTAGTTACTGATTGTTACGTAAACGTTGGTGCTTAAAAGAAAAATTCTTTATGGACTTGCACGAGGAAATACGCTTCCGAGTGACCAATATCAACTTCACGCGTGTTACAAAGACCGCAAAAGGTACTTGACTACAAATGGATGTGTCCTACGACTGGAATTGAATCCTATTTTCTTTGCTTTCAGGCATTCAAGCCACGACAACAGAGGCAACCGACGACACGGAAAAGGACGTAAGTGCAGGGGACATGCGCCAGTCATTACCTCGTCAAAGGTCATCTAGCGTCGATTTGTCGGACAACGATCCCACACCATCTGCGATACACATACTGGTGAGCATTCGATAGCGCAAGATACCTATTTTAAGCTTGTGTTTTACAAAGGATATCTTATTGCACGAATGAGTAGGGAACAATTGATGAGGATGGTCTGGGTTTGTCATCGTGGTGGACGAGTTAATATTATCCTCGTTAGACCGTTATGTTTGAAATTAAGCAATGATACCTTGCGAGAAACACAATTAGATTTATTAAGTTACAAACACATTTCAGCTTTCGCATCTGCCAAAAGCGTACGTCGGTGGTGCTCTCTATTCTGAACAAAGAGCACGGAAACGTGCAGGGCTCGGGCAAAAAAGCGATGGAGAAAAGGAAGAGACGGGGCATTCCTTGGTATCGTGGGACGATGCCAAGGAAAAAGAAAGCTAATTTCGAAGTGAACCTCTTTCGAGTTCTGAACCGGTTCAATTATACAGGGACTTCTCTTAGCTCTGGCGTAACGAGACATAATTTGGATAAGCTAAGTTCTACGCAGGAATTGGGAAAACGTGTCAGGCATTGCTTCTTGAAAATGGGGAAATTAAACAACGTACAAGCCGATGCTGCGAAAAACGTAGTGAGAGATTCCGTTTGAAGTTTTATGGTTGTTCGAGCTCTAGCAAGGAAAAAGTTATTAAAGAGGCTAGAAGTGTTGAGATTCTATGACGATACAACGAATGACTTTTTCGAATCGCCGGCGACTTAAAGGTGGAGCTTAATACATTTGTAATGAACCTGTGTGTCCCAGCCTGCAGTTTGGAGCTGGTTATGACATTGATTTGGAATGTAGTGTATCCTCCACCTCATGAACACGAGGTAATCGCGCGGCTGGACACGAGAATTCAGAACTTTGATTTTGCGATTAGAAGCGCTGGTTCGTCACCAACTACACTTCAACCGGCTGGTACGAACAAGATTTCCTGATGAGAAGATGATCCTGGCTCGTCCAAAGACTCAAAGGAATTCATTACATCGGTTTGAACAGTGTGAGAATGCAAGTCGTAGCAGTTGTAATGCTGAAGGCATTTCGAAAATGCAGCAACGTCTTGGCATAGTAGTGTATGAATCGGAATAGAGTAACATCATTTTGCATTTCACAGCAGACCAACTATTACATCAGATTGTGATTCCCACGAGTGCGACATTTGATTGATACTCGAGTTGTATGTTGATGCTGGAGATGGAAGAAATATTCAGCTACATAATACAATTCGGCATAAACGAGTCGTAAACGTCGCAAAGTCTTTTCCTTACGTCTTACATCTGCATCGATGGAAGTGACGATCAAATTCAATACTGAACTCGAGCGTAGTAGTTCTACTTGATACACTCAAGAAAAGTAGCGATGAAGACATTGAAGTTTTGCAAGCGATGTGTATACAGTCCGGTATCGGACTACATACAAACTTCAAGTGAAGCGCGACCATAGTGGTCACTTATGCATTTATGCATTCTTAGCTACTTTGGAAATTTAACTGTATATTTGATTTTATTAGGAATTTTAGGTAAGGTTCTCAAGTACGCATTTATAATTAGTATTTTTTAGGGAATTGCTATTGTAATGGGGTGCCACTACATAATAGATATTCAAGTTAGAATATCACAGTTAATTTCAGACGCGTTGTCTGAAATTTAAATAAGAGATTATAAGTTATTATAATCTAAGAAGGAAAAGTCGATTCGGTATAAATACCGAATCTTGCAGGTTAACTAATAGTACAGTTAGTTAAAGACTTGATATTATTATATTAATTAGTTAGTTACTATACTATTAGCCTCTAAACCACCCATTAAATAAACACTCTTAATTTGCGTTCTAAGTCCGTCTTAACGACCACAGTCCCGTTCTGCTAGTTAACTAGCGGAGCGAAGATTAAGAGCCGCTCGACATCATGTCGCGAGACATGTCGGCTGCCGAGCGAGAAAGAACGCTGGAAGAGGTGGATAAACACTTCCCTCACTTCTCGTCGCATAGTAAAGACGCGACGGTGGAAATGATTCGGTCTATGGGGACCGACATCATTACCTTCCTCAAGAGCAAGTCTCCGGAGGAAGTGGTACAGGTGGTGAACCGCTTTAGGCTAAACCACCTAGAAAAGCCAGAACGACCCGCGCCAGAGGCAGCGCGGACCGCACCTGCACCTGCAACGCATAGAGTTGAATGGTAAAGGCGCGAGTTCCGCCCTTTACCGGTGAAGGAGGAGAGCCCCTTCGTAGATGGTTCGCAGAGGTGGAAGATGCCATCTCTGCGCAAAATATTGTTGACGAACGTCAACAGGCGTACTTCGCCACAACATGTCTAGGCGGTAGAGCCAGGGCATGGGCGATGAGTCGCAGAGCCACTGATGACTCTGCGTTCCTTACTTATAAGGAATTTAAAGCTGAGCTAAAGCTCAACTTTGAAGCTCCAGAAATGGAGCTAAGTAGTCGGCAGGAGTTTATGGAACTCCGGCAAGGTAAGCTTGACCTTCAATCTTACGCTCAGAAGACGCAATATTTGCTGTCAAATATTGTGTATGAGCCGGTGCCCCCTGCTATGCAGGTCACTGGCTTCATGAAGGGACTCAATGATGGTCCCGTCAAACAGAGTCTCTATCGGCACCCGCCAGATACTCTGAGGGATGCCATTGACATGAGCATCCGTGAGGAGTTCAGCATGCGATCAGCGTCATCGCATGCTGGGTACAGACGAAGGGCTCAACAGCCCTTCGCTTTTGACATGCCGCAACGGCATGTCAACAATCAGCAGTCAGGCAGACGAAGCTCACACTTCGTCTCAAGAAACAGCCACCCGCGCCAGAGCATGGGCGGTGAAGGTCCAGAGCCGATGGACCTATCGGTTGCGGTTGCTTCGAACACGAAGCAACCGAAATTTAAGAAGAATATTCGCTGCAATAGATGCGCGAAAATGGGGGCATTTTGCCCATGAGTGTATGGCACCGTGTCCGGTGCCACGCAGTCAGCGGACGGAACCGTCCGCTGCACGGCGACACCAACAGGGACATCACCCTGTTGGTGCAAAAAACGAGAATCTCCAGCAGGGGCGGGGCGCCCTACTGGGAATGTTATCCCACATGCCGACATAGGGCATGTGAGGGTAATAGCCCCAGACGGGACTATGTCATTTAAAAAGGTGCAGGGTGATGGTAAGCCTCTTATCACCCTGGAGGTTAAGCCGCACGGGAGCGATGTCCCCATGCGAGCTTTGTTTGACACAGGAGCGTCAAACAATTTCGTTAGAACTCAGAGTCTAACTCTGTTGAGCTTCGTGGAGGTAGAGACCCCACGAAGTATGTTGTCAGTCCGGTTAGCAACAGGTGCAACCGTGACTATTCCAAAGCGCGTGATTAAAACACGCTTCGAGTTGAATGAACTGTCATTCGAGGATGAATTCATCGTCCTCGATTTAGATGAAAAGTTCGATGTGATACTTGGAATCGCATGGATGTCCAAGTTTAAACCTTCGATCGACTGGGTTAACCTATCGATCGACTGCGGCGGACGCACAGGATCTGATCACCCTGTGTGTAATCCGGCTGTATCAGAGGATACAACCGCAGCGTCAGACAGTCTGGTGGATAGCGATGGCACCACCAGGTCTGTTCTGACACGATCAGCGGAAGGTACCTCCGCTGGTGAGAGTCCAGAGGGACTACCACACGCAACAGAAGAGTCGTTGCGTGTTGGAGAGAAACATTCCACGGGTGATAAAGACCACCGTGAGAATGAAGTGATATCCACGGTGGGAAACACCCACCGTGAGAATGAAAATGTATCCACAGTGGGAAACACCCACTGTGCGACCGAAGGTTCCAACACGACGAATGAATTCCGTGTTGATGAGAGTGAACTAACGATCGAGTGCAATCGTGAGCAAAACTCCGTGGTGTACAGTGCCCACCACGTTGCGTTATCCATGCGCACGGGTGATAAATACCACCATGTCGCAGATAAGGCGGCCGACAAGACGAGCACATCTGATCGCCAAAATTCCATGGTAGGCAGTGGCCACCATGATGATGAGTATTCGCACACGGTGAATCGTAATCACCGTGTAGCAGTCAATCAGACGAGTGCGTCTGATTGAATGGGCAGTTCCGTCGAGACGATCAACGTCTTGACGCAAACGGAGACCAGATTAGCTACCCAGTCTCTGTTGATGGAACACCCTCCGAAAGAAGGTTCGGAGGTGATGGCTCTTCCAGCGCTAAGCTGGAAGAAGTTTGTGAGAAACTTGCACGATGGTCAGATCGAACAGATCTGTATTATCGTTGCAACAGATGATGTAGTGGATATTCGTGAACGAATATCCACATTACATGTGGAAAACATTGGGAAAGAGGTTCCCAATGATCAAACGAGAGTTCAGCGCTTTGAAGCGCAGAGCTGGGAGTCGCTTAAAGCGAACTCCCCATTTTATGAGGTACTTCGGGAATACGCTGACGTATTCCCAGAAGAAGTACCTAGCGAGCTCCCTAAGGATAAGGGAACTCGTCATGAGATTGACCTCGTGCCAGGCACGAAGTATTGTGTTACGCGGCAATGGCCGTTGCCGCGTGATCAGGTAAAAGCGATCGACGAGTTCTTCGAAGCTCGTCGTAAATCAGGCCAAGTGCGAGAGTATACCTCACCGCACTCTACCCCCAGCTGAACGCAGCGACGGTACCGGCACAGACACCGATACCGCGGAAGGATGTCATCATAGATGGCATGTGCGGGAGCACCATCTTTAGTGCTCTCGATCTAAGAGATGGATTTTTATCAAATCCTAATGCGTGAGAAGGATATCCCTCTCACGGCAGTAAGCACCCCAAGCGGCATGCTTTGGGAGTGGCAAGTTATGCCACAGGGGCTTCGAAATGCCCCTGCTACCATTAACAGATGCGTAGCGCATCTATTACGCCCGGTGCGAGAATTCGCACCGAGTTATTTCGATGACGTGTTCATCCATAGTAAGAGTGAACACGATAAACGCGATATAGATGTCCATAGGGAGCATCTACGTCGATTTTTGGAGCTTATGCGTAAACATAAGCTCTATGCAAATCTGAAGAAGTGTACCTTTGGTGCACCTGAGATACCCGTTCTTGGATGCTTTGTGGGCAAGAACGGGGTGCGTCCTGATCCAGAAAAGATCAGGGTGATCGTTGAATGGCCTACGCCAAACAACGTTAAGGAACTTCGAAAGTTCCTTGGGTTGGCAACATATTTGCACAAGTATTCGTGCAACTATGCTGGGTTGATACGACCTCTTTCTCAGTTACTTAAGAAAGATTTCGAATGGCATTGGGATACCCAATGTCAAGATGCTTTTGATGCAGTCAAGCAAAGCTTGACTGAAGCGCTTGTCTTGACTATAGCCGATAACGAGCGTCTGTTCCACGTCGTTTGCGACGCGAGCGATTTCGCTATCGGCTGTGATTTGATGCAGCGTGATCACGATGATCGTGATCGCGTAATCTGCTATCAATCGCGTCAGTTGCGCCCAGCCGAGCGCAACTATCCAGTGCATGACAAGGAACTCCTTGCCATGAAGTACGCACTGGCTAAGTTTCGGATCTATCTATTGTGAGATAGACCGTTTGTGGTTTACACGGACCATGCGTCGCTACTCACGGCCGTGAATTCAACACACATTTCTCAAACAATGGCTCGATCGCTGTCATTCTTTGCTGAGTACAACTTTACGGTTGAATACAATCCGGAAAGTTGAACGTGATAGCAGATGCGCTATCACGAATGCCCGATTACGAGATGAAACCGTCCGTAACCGAAGGGGCCAGTGCAAACGCGATCCGTTGCACTGCTTTGTCGTCGTCAATTATACGACAAGTACGTGAGGCGTACAAAACAGACGAGGAGACACGTCTGTTGATTGATTACTTACGTAATCAATCAAGTGAGAAACGCGACGAACTCCCAGAGTTCCTCCGCGCTTGCGTGCATCGATATCGACTGCACGATGGTCTGCTTCTTTACAGCACAGACCAAAAAGATGAAAGTCGCATCGTCGTTCCAAACGACGATGATCTTAAACATCGAATTATGTTTGAGTATCATGATGCACCGATTTCGGGGCATCAAGGTCGAGAGAAGACATACGCTTCTCTCGCACGTGACTTTTACTGGCGAAACCAGTACAAGTGGGTACGCAAATACGTACGCGCTTGCGAGATTTGCCAGCGCGTTAAACCTGCGCAGTCTTCACAGGCTCCGCTGCAATCTCTGCCGTTTCCGACAGAGTGTTGGAAGTCCATTTCAATGGACTTCGTATTCCGTCTTCCACCCGACAATAGTCGGAAGACTGGAATAGTGGTCTTTGTAGACCGTTTCAGTAAGATGGTACATCTTACTGCAGTATCAGCGAATGTAACTGCCACTCAAACAGCGCGGATATTCGTTGATACGGTATTCCGTTTGCACGGAATGCCGGAAGACATTGTCTCGAATAGAGATACGAGATTTAAAGGACGTGTATGGCAAATAACGTTCTCATTGTTGGGAGCCCAGTTGAATATGTCAACTGCGGACCATCCGGAAACGGATGGGCAGACGGAACGGGCTAACCGCGTTCTCGGAGAGATGTTGCGATCATACGCACATGCCTTTGAACAGTGGAGTGACTACCTGTCACTCAATGAATTTGCGATTAACAATTCGGTGCATGCTTCAACTAAGCATACACCGTTCTACGTGAATGCCTTAAGGCATCCACGAACCCCAGCTTTACTTGGAGGTACGCCAAATCTAAGTGGGGGAGGGACCCGCTCAAATTTTGAGCGAGTCAATGCGCAAGTTGCGACTGCAACTTGTGAACAAAACGATGACCCTTCTACTGAAAATACAGTAGAAGCGGAAGCAGCTTCAATTGAAACTGAAGCTGCATACGATGAATATGTGTCTGCAGCAATGGCTGCAGACAACGAGGACAATGCACCTACTGCTGATAAAGCAGTAGATGAATTCTTATTACAGAGACAAGCTGTAATACGCTATGTAAAAGATGCACTTGCCTCTGCTTTTGACAAGCAGAAGCAAAATGCATATAAACAAGGAAGGAAAAACAAAAACTCCTTTCTTAAAGGTGAATTAGTATTATTAAGTACTACTAATTTGCCTACACATGCAATAAGCAACTTCCATACACGGAAGTTGCTTCCTAAGTACATTGGACCCTTCAAGGTCCAAGAGATTCGGGGGAATGCATATACCTTAGACATTCCCACAGCAATGCGGCTTCACCCAACATTCTATGTTGGGCGGCTCAAGCCGTATCACTCGTCTTCGTCTTACGACGAGACGCAGAACCACGGAAGATGCCGTGCTTCTCCAAGTCTCCAAAGAGATACTTGTAATCGGCCTCCATCCGTTGGTGAGCAGAGAGGAGAGTCGTTACCTCCGCCCTCGACTGCTCAAGATCAGCCGTGCGCCGATCGAGCTCTCCCTTATAGCGGGAAAGCTCAATGTACAGAAGATCATTCTTCTGCTGGAGGGCAGTGTGCGCTCCGAGGATGTCGCGGACATCCTCGCGAAGAGACCGATATGTCTTCACAGTGAGACATATCGCTGCTCAAGGAGGAATAACCATCCTCGAGCTTGCGGAGCGAAGAACCATGCTCCGCAACAACAACGGCGAGGGAATTCTCAACTTCCGCCGCCCCTGATTGATAATCAGGGGAACAAGCGATATATCCTCGAGCGCTTGATCTTGAAGCGCTCGGTGCCTTTGAAGAAAGGGCAGCGTACCGAGTACTTGGTACGCTGGCTGAGATATCCCCAAGAGTTAGACTCTTGGGAACCGATAGAGGTTCTGAGGGCCGACGCCCCAGACCTTTTGACTGAGTTTGAGAAGAAGTCTCAAACTCATAATGCGAAGTAGCATCAACAGTAGGTGTTGATGCATTCAGGGTATCAATTTAACCCTGAATTTCGGCGGGTACGGAAAAACCACCGTACCCCCGCAACTCCTCCTCTGACAGACGAGGAGCGTCCTGCGTACACCGCGGGCAAACGAGGTGAGAAGGGACACCACACTTTAACCCTTCTTTGATGCAAGCAAAATGGATGTATTCCATTTTGCCTGTTCGTGAGTGCTTTAAAAAGCGCTCGCGCATTACGTGAACTTTATTCACGTAATCATCTGGGCTTTTGTTGTAGTTGTCAACAAAAGAATTCCAACTCTGATTCAGGGCGTCTTTATCGTCCCTGTTCCACCTTGACCCTTTCCGGCTCGAATAATATCCAACCTGGAAAAAGAGGTCAATAAAGTACAGACGTCTATCGTCTGTACTTCGATCGAATCGACGTGACTGGATGTATTCGCAGTCATCCAGCACGTTGATATCGAACAACGCATACTGGCAGTCCCGTTTACGGTGACCGCCACTGTTGGGGGCAATAGCCCAGCCAGGGGTCCAAAACCCCACTTTGTACGGAACATGTGGTTCCGTACGATGATACGCTTTAGAAGCTGCAGGCGCTGCTTCTGTTCGAGCTCTTTTAGCAGGCGGAGCACCGCCTGCTTCAACACCACGCGCCGGGGTTAAATCACCCCGACGTGGAGAAGTACTTGGTCCAGGTGGGGCTCTGCGTTCCCGCAACCACCTGTGATAATCATTGTCGCTGTCATAGCTGACAGCGAAACCAGAGTCGTCATCGCTGTTAGGTGATGAGCACCTAGCGAGTTTCGACTCGCTAGATCCTTTAGTGGGGACATCTGTATCCCCATCACTTTGTTCGGAGTCAGAACTCCCGAACATGGCCCTCTTGGCAACACGCCATTCGGAAGTTGCCATCATGCGAGATGTTGCATTAGCAACATCTCCTTGTTCCTTGTCAGATGCCGCCTTAGCAGTATCTGTGGTCGAAGACGGTACGTCTTCCGACCTTTGCGTAATTGACGCTGCTGATGCAGCGTCACCGTTGTCACTCAACACCTCAGCACCTAGTGCTGAGGCGGAGGAAGAAGCTCCTTCATTGTTTTCAGCAGCGCTCTTCAGAGCGCCGCCGCCGTGTGCTTTGACCATCGAGTCGATGGTCAATCAGTTGGTGAATGAGAAATTCCGACCAACAAGTGCCACCCATGATTGGCCAAAATAAGAATTATTATTGGCCAACCACCTTAAGTGGGGGGTGATGTAATGGGGTGCCATTACATAATAGATATTCAAGTTAGAATATCACAGTTAATTTCAGACGCGTTGTCTGAAATTTAAATAAGAGATTATAAGTTATTATAATCTAAGAAGGAAAAGTCGATTCGGTATAAATACCGAATCTTGCAGGTTAACTAATAGTACAGTTAGTTAAAGACTTGATATTATTATATTAATTAGTTAGTTACTATACTATTAGCCTCTAAACCACCCATTAAATAAATACTCTGATTTTGCGTTCTAACAGATAAGTGAATATTAATATATTTACTTTTATTATAGGATTAGTTGTTACCAACTAATCCTGCCCTAATTGTATTGCGCGCTTCCTCGCAAGATACAGTGTAAGCCAGTAACAGGATCAGTCCTGTTATATCATGCTTGTTCAGCAAACACAGGAATGATTGCGGTATGGCAGATGTAACGGGGCTACATTCGGGTAGCACTGAGTGTTGGTGTACATGAGTACACCACGGTTGAGGTCAGTATTGGCCGGGTTGAAAGGTTTCGAATTTTTGGTTATTTTAACCAATCAGGGCATGGGCCCTTGGTGTGGTGGTGTGTCAGCCATCCACGTGTCAGTACACAGGTGTGTACACTACATTTTAGCTAGGTACGAATTAGGAATATTCTACTTAGTGTTACATATTGTTTATATTAGTTTAAAAAATTACATATTAAATATATTCAGTTTACATTTCACTCTTTCATATAGACGCACGACCTCGACCGGTCGTGCGTGTAGTGAGTGCCGTAGCGTAAGGGGAGTCTTGCCTTAAGGCACTAGCAAAGGCTATACTAAACTAACCCGGGAATCTTGGCCCCGAGTAGGAGCGCTCTCTCCTACTAAGCCCTTAATAAGGGCGTATCGGCTAAGTAGCGCCGAACGCCGCTTTAAGGAAAGTCTTCCTCTGTGCGCTAGCCGCACCGTGCGTATACGCACCGGCTACATCTGGTAGCACTTGTAGTCAATCCAACACCTGTGTTGGTAGACTAGGCATCCTCTGCAAAGGATGAATCAGGACGATTGGGATAGTTTGACCCTCGTCCAGCAGGAAGCCTTTAAAAGGCTGTTACCCTTAACGGGGGAAGAAGGTATGAAGCTCCTAGTGGAGCAGGGCCTTGAGGCCGTAAAGGCAAGGGTGAATGCCCTCATCTCTCATGAGGCGAGTTGCGGTGGAGGTCATTCCACGGGGGTGCGCCTTCCATTATCGTTTAAGATAAAGGAGTTCACCGGAGAGAAGGGTGACAACCTTTATGTTTGGTTGCGAGAGGTCGAAACGGCCTTCGCCACAGCAAACATGACCGCTGATCACTTGCAAGTGGGACTTGCATTGACCCATCTTACGGGCAAAGCCCGTACATGGGCGTTTACATGCTCGGAATCAGTCAAGGACGTGTTTCCAACATGGAAGGTCCTTAAGCAGAAGCTTGTGGACATGTACGCAACGCCTGATCTGGTTTTCCAGAATCAACTGGCGTTCCTGAGGTGCCGTCAAGGCACTAAGGACCTGTAGGTTTATATCCAGGAGCTTAAGACCCTGTTGGCGTGGATGTACGCAAAAGCGTATTCGGACGATGTGTCCATCCCCGTCTTCATGGGAGGCCTGAGAGAAGGGCCAGCACGTTCGGAATTGTTCCGATGCCGACCCGAATCCCTGGAAGAGGCATTCAAGATGGCGTTCAACGCCGAGAGGAACTCCCGTTCCTCTAAGGTGGGTCCCGAACCCATGGGCCTGAGTCAGGTCGAAGCGGAGGAGAAACCTCCCGCTAAGAGTCATTCGGACTCTTTTTCACAGAGCTTCGAGACAGAGCTCTTGGCTATGTTGCAGCGGCGTGGGCCGCTGAGATGCTTCCTGTATGGGAGCATGGATCATCTGAAGAACAGATGTACGAAAAATCCCCAGCGAGGCACTCGCTACAAGGGACCAAGGGTGGGGAAAAAGCCCTTGTCCAAGCCGTCGGGAAACGACGGCTCCCAGTAGGTGCGGGGCGCCCTACTGGCGGACCCCTCAGTTCTGTTAATCCCCAGGATAGGGGACGACAGCACAAAGCCCCGAGGGAAGCGGTGCTTTCTAGCACCGAGTTGGTGTACCAGCCAGGTTTGCTGGTAGTCCTTGCGGACGTGAAAGGCTTTGAAAAGCCTTGGAGAGTCTTGATAGACTCTGGAGCGTCTAAAAATTATGTCAGACGGGCTTCTGTTGTGAAGAGTCGGCTGTATGCCGAGGCCCTAGAGGCACGTTCTCGTAACGTTGTCACGGTCGTCTTGCGACGGGCGTACAGGTTTCTGTACCCAAGGTCTCGATTGACCTTAAGCTGAAGTTTGCACACTTCGACAGCTTAGAACGTTGCCTAGTCCTGGATTTGGACTCGCGGTATGACCTCATTCTGGGCATGAAGTGGCTGGAGCGCCACGATCCATGAATAGACTGGAAGTCTAAGTCCATTGGCTCAACGCACCCGCGGTCGGGTGTAGCATTGGAGAGTCATGAACCCACCTTTGCTCGATCGCAAAAGCGATTCTGGCGTGAGATGCCAGAGATTGGGATGTCTGAAACGATCATTCCCAATGGCGTTAAGGAAGAGTTCCTTAACGAGGGGGATTCGGCGGTTAATCCCCGCGCCGATATAGGCGAGACTGGTGAGTCGCCAGTGATAGAGGTGGAATCCTCTGAGGGTAAGCGCGAGGCGCTTAGAGAAGAGACTCGAAGTTCGTCTCTTCTACAGGTCGGAATTGATTCCGACTACGCCGTGTCCGGCGAACAAGTTGCGACTCCAGTGGTAGGGGTAGAGACCCCTGTGGTTAAGCGCGAGGCGCTTCCAAGCGAAGAGACCCGAAGTTCGTCTCTTTCGCACGTCGGAAATGATTCCGATTACGCCGTTATAGGTGAGACCGGCGAGTCACCGGTGGTAGAGGTAGAGACCTCTGTGGATAGGCGCGTGGCGCTTCCAGTAGATGGGGCAATTGACCCCCCCATCTGGGTCTCAGGATGAGTCCCGAGGCCAGTAGTCAGCTGTCCTACAGGATGCTGAATAGTGTGACAGGTGTTGTCACAGAAAGCGTAAGCCTGGAACGGTTGCCTGGGGTAGGCGAACTGTTGTCGTTGGAGGAGATGTCCTTCAACGATTTTGAGACTGCTTTGAAGCAGATGAAATCGACGAGGTCGTCGTGTTTCGTCCGGAAGAGGAGTTGAACTCCTCATCCACGATGGACGAGTCAGTTTTGGTGAAAACCAAACAGGCATTAAATGCCCGAAGCGGCCTCAAGATCCTCGCGGATCCTGA